>CM033330.1:74317898-75517898 GCA_019359835.1 Pharus latifolius
ACTGGCAAAGGAGTGTACAAACCTAATTTTTGGTTTGCCGGTTTCGAGATGCTGCAGAGACCACAGCCTCGAACAAACCTAGCCACATCTTGCTGCATACGCGGCCAGAACACATGTCGGTGAAGATTTTGCAACGTCTTTGTAACCCCAAAGTGACCAGCTACCTTCGATGTGTGCGCTTCTTGCATCCATTGAGTTCGAGGTGCTCCACAAGGTATGCAAACTAAAGTGCCCTTGTACAAGAGTCCCTCTCGACGAACGAACTCCGTAGGCTTCCCTGTTTCGAGCTCAGTCAGTACTGTTTGAAAATCAGGGTCTTCACTGTACATAGTGGCATAGTCATCATGACATGAAGGCTTGATCTGCATGAACGTTGATAAGCAGAGGGTCGTAACTGGTGGTCGCGACAACATGTCCGCCAATTTATTGTGTACGCCCTTTTTGTACTTAATCACCAGATTGAACTGCTGCAGATACGACATCCACTTCATGTGCCGAGCTTGCTGTAGCTTGGACTGAGTTTGCAAATATTGCAATGGTTGATGGTCGGTGTGGACAACCGTCTCTTTCCCCAAGAGATAACACCGCCAATGTTTCACGGCCTGATGCAGTGCGCATAACTCCTTATCATAAGTTGGGTAGTTCTTCTGAGCTTCCTGGAATAACTCGGAGTGATATGCCACTGGTCGACCTTCTTGCATAAGCACTGCGCCCATCGCATAACCTGAGGCATCAGTTTCTAGCTCGAACGGTTTCTGGAGATTCGGCAAAGCTAACACAGGCGCCTCGCTGATCTTCCTTTTCAACAAGAGAAACGTGTCCTCATGTTTCCCTGTCCACTCGAACTTCTGATACATCCTGGTTAATGCATGCAATGGAGAAGTCATAATTGAGAAGTGTCGGATGAACTTCTGAAGGTATTGGCATGCTCCCACAAAACTACGCACATACGTAACTGTTCGCGGTCGCGGCCATTCGCGAATCACTTTGACCTTGTCCGGGTCGATTTGCAACGTACCGTTGCCGATTATGAATCCGAGGTAAAGTAGAGTTTGCTGGCCGAACTCGCACTTCTTACGGTTGAGGCGAAGTCGATGTTGCCAAAGCTGTTCGAACACCTTTTCGACATGAATGAGGTGCTCATCCCATGAACGACTATAAACCAATATGTCGTCGAGATACACGATCACAAAGTTGTCGATGAACGGTCTCAATACGTCATTCATAAGATGCATGAAAGTTGCCGGGGCGTTGCAGAGACCAAACGGCATGACCAGCCATTCGAACAGACCTTGCCGTGTTTTGAACGCGGTCTTCCATGTATCTTCCTCTCAGATGCTGACTTGATGATATCCTGACTTAAGATCCAATTTGGAGAAGACAACAGCATGCTTCAATTGGTCTAGCAGGTCATCAATACGAGGAAGGGGGTACTGGTTCTTGATGGTGATCTTGTTCAGTGCTCGATAGTCGATGCACATACGCCAAGTCCCATCTTTCTTTGGTACTAACACCACAGGAGATCCACAAGGTGAACTACTCGGTTGAATGACACCATTGTTCAGCAACTCACCAAGTTGTCTCTTGATCTCTTCATTCTCCAATACTGAGTTGCGATACATACTCAGATTGGGCAGTGTCGCATCGGACACAAGCTGAATTTCGTGCTCGACTGGACGTTTCGGCGGACGACCCTGGGTAGTCTCGAACAGATCATTGTATTTCTCCAGCAGTCCCGACAAACGACCAGAATCCTCTCGGCACGCCAGCGACAATGCTGGTCGAGTACCCTCACCTTGATCAATGGGTCGAATCATGACAAGCACATACTTGTGACATGCATTAACAATTCGTTTGGCTTGATTTGCGGTAATCAAGTTCGAAGTGTTGACGTGGATGTCTTTACTGATCACAAACTTAACTCCGTCTTTGGTGAGGTCGTACTCTTGCGCTCGCCGATGGAAGTGAGCGTCTGGATCATACAGATACGGACTCCCAAAGATCACCTGACAGATATCGATAGGGACAACATCGCATTGCACCTCATCGATATATCGTGCAGAGATCGTAAACTTCAACACACACTGACTCGTAATCTGTTGGTTCACGTCGAATGTAAACCAACCCAGCCGATATGGTCGCGGGTGTGTGGTTGTCTTCAAACCAAGTCGCCGAACCAGTCCAGCGGAGACCAGATTCTTCTGACTTCCTGGATCGAATATCGCTGCGACCACTTCGTGCTTCACCTGGATGTTGATGGTGAACAAGTCCTCCGTTGGGTGATGGTCGTTCGGTGGATCGGAACCCTTCTCCTTCGGCATTGCCATCAGAGACACGGTCATATCCGCCTCATTAACCGAATTCACTCGGACAACTTCTTCGTCGGGTGAAGTCGCAGTAGCCGTGGCTGTTCTTTTCCTTGGTCCGTTTTTCTTTGGTCGAAGTTCAGGATGAAGCTTGTAACATTTGTCCTTGGTATGCCCCGCGACTTGACAATGTTCGCAAAAGGCACCCGTGCCCGATTTTGAAGCGTTCTTCTTCGGACTCAGCTTTTTCTTTGTCGAGGTCGCATTTTCCTTCGTGCTTTTGTCGCTGCGGGATTTATTTTTCTTCTCGATCGCCATAGCAGTTGTGCTCGCGGTCGCAATGTCTTGGACACCGAATAGACTTAGCTCAGTACTAATCGATTTCTGAAGTCCAGATGTGTACTTCCGAAATACCTGAGGGTCAGATAGTGAGATGCCAATGACCATTGCTTGTCGCCGAAACTCTGTAGTATAGTCTTGGACGGTCTGGTCGTGCCGTTGGTACAATCTGTGCCAACGCTCCCATCTCTCCTCAAGGTAACCCATCGGATAGAATTCTTGTCGCAGAAGTCGTTTGAATTGACCCCACGCAAGGTCGTCAGCTTCACCACTGGCGACAAGGGCCTTCCACCATGTCTTGGCGCGGTCCTTCATCTTCAAAGGTGCAAATTTGACCTTTTGAGCGCTACTAAACCCTTTCAGGTCAAAGTAGGTCTCAAGTTGGTCGATCGAAGAATCCAGCTTCTCGGCATCGCTCACCCCATCATATATGGGTATATCAATCTTAGCGTCGACCTTAAAAGATCCGACAGCTAAGGAGGTGTTGGCGAGGTCGTCGGTCTTGTGGTCGCCTTCGTCTTCATCTTCGTCTGCCCTGCGCAAGTCTTCACCAGTCTTCGCACCTATACCCTTCCTTACTTCAGGAGGTACAATCATGGCCTGCTGCTTAATCCAAGCAAGCACGGTTTCCATGTCGGTGGAGAGTTTAGCCACTTGTTCGGCTAGGTTAGCTTGAACGGAGGTATCGCTAGACATTGTCGGAGACGCGGCTGTAGGAACCGTCAATTGATCGCCTGGAGTTTCGCTGGAGGTTTTGTAACCCTGGCGAGTCTTTACCATCCACAGGATAGGAAAGTTGCTCTGATACCAACTTGATCCGTTTGAGATCTAGTCTTGGTTTTCGCACTAGGCTCACCCAGATTCTAATATGCGGAATAACGGGATCTTACTCGGAAATACCGAAACCCAAAGTAATTGCACAACTCTTTATTTCAAAGAGGGCTTTACACGTCGAACGTTAGGCACACTTGCCTACGTCGAAGGAACTATAAGTGTCTAAAACTCAAATAAGTTCTATGACTCTTCGATTGAATTCGATGATCTAAACTAGACCTATTACAAGGTATTTATAGTCCAATCGTATGAGTACGTATCAGACTCAATAACCTAAACGTATTAGACTCATATAACTAATCCTAAACAGATAAGCTTAGTTATACACATTCAGATCTGATTACAATTCCGAACAGGGAACGAATTCCTTTTCCTGGTCGCGAACCAATCCATGGTCGCGGACTCATCCAGGTCGCGAATCCTTTCCAAACACGGTTAAGGTCGCGAAGCCGTATGCGATCAGGACTTGGTCGCGAAGTCGTATGCGATCAGGACTTGGTCGCGAAGCCGCATGCGATCAGGACTTGGAGATCCTCCCGGATCACTTATCATGTTCGAGTTCGGGCTGAATGCGGGTGCGACCAAACCTAGTCCGGGTCGAATTCAACAAGGCTCGAGTCTGATTCGAATTCGACCAGAACTTGATTCGACCAGTCTGAGTCTGATTTTGACCAGATCCAGTCCGAATCTGACTCGACCAAGTGGACTCAACCAGTGAGGTTTTGACCATGTTTTGCCCAATTTCAAAAATTGTATATATTTTTATTTTAACCTCTTTGGTCATATGGGACCTTTAGAGTGAAGTATGCAATACCCAGATAATCAGAGAAATGTCAACACCACCTTATGCCTTATTTAGATACTAAGGAATCCTTTGGGTTGCAACATAGTTTTATACTATATTGTACAATATGATAATTATAAAAGATACTTAACATATTAGTAAGACATTATTTTTATCTTATTGGTTATCTAATGGTCATATAAAAAAAATATGTCAAATAGAATTTCAGAACACAATATAGTAAAAAACAGAGCATAAGCATGACAAGTGAGGAATGGAATGAGGTTGTGTTTGATTCAAAATCATAATCATAATCATAAGGGTTTTAGAATATATTAGAGTTGAGTGTAAAATGAATAAATACAAAATATGTTTGATTCAAGTGAAAAAATGAAAAGAGATTGGATGTTTTTGAAATACATCCAAGTGAGATGTATTGTAAAATGTATTAGAATGTATTTTAGATATGAGTATTGTAATTACGGAGTGATCTAACCAAATTGTCGATAATACATTCCCATTATACACAATTAGAATTCGGAGTGAAATTCGTGAACCAAACCCCACCTATATACAATAATAGATGCATTTATTATTAGAAACTCTAAGTTGTCTGCTTAATTAAGTCTAAGTATGCAGGGCCCTCTACCCAACCCAACCCCACCCCACCAAAAATAGCCCAACAAGTTTAAGTTGAGGCCAAGGCCCATCAGCCCATGTTTAAGAATTAGGACCCATTTTTAATTACAAGTAGCTTAACCAATTATATATTGTTAATCATAAAGTCATCATGTTGCCGACAGTACACAATCAATCCACACAAACAAGCACATAAAAAAAAGACCAAATAGAGATAATAGTAGATAAAAATTCTTTCTTCATTCATCTCTTTTTACATGATACAAGGTTTTTTATGGACAAAAACTAGGGTTTCCCTACAGGTAGTTGTGGTAATGTCCACAAACAATTTTTTTTACAATGCTCCTTGGACATTACCACGACATGCATACGCCTCATTAAAAACTCCGCCGAAAAACTCAGTGGAAAAAAATTAGAGAAAAAGAATACATATCACACATATTCTTTGCATTGCACATACTACCTCATTAAAAACCTTTAATTAAGAAACCAAGTGATAAAAAATTAATTGAGGAAAAAAGAATAGAACATTGATCTTCGGGATATAATTGTATAGCTCTTCGAGATCTTAATAATTCTAAATATGTTGAGTAGTAAAATTAGGTGAAAACCTCCAAGGTCTAATCTAGGTGGAGACCTTCAGGGTTTAAAAACTCAATAGATATTTCTTAATATTCGCTCCCTCTGAAGACAATAGTGTACCCAGCCTATGCATTTTGATGCCATATGCATTTTTCAAGAGTAGACATATGTAGAGACTTAGGATAGGTTTGGTTGCTTGGACCAACCTTCTATCATGGGTGAAAAAAGATGTAATGAGTGGTATGTCATGAGTTGGTCTAGGATGAGTGTTTAGTTGGTGAGGAATGGAATAGTTCAGGATTTTGTTTGGTTGGAAGGATGAGTTGGTTCAGGATGGGATGAAAAGATGTTTGGTTGTGTAGTTAGAGTGTTGTGATGACCTCCTCCCATTGGAGCGGTAAAGTTACCTCTAAATATTTATATGCTTGAATTAGACAAGTCATTGTGTATGTATGAAAAGCTTGTTTATTAAAATTGTAATTTAATTTAAAAAAATATTCTTTGTATAAGGACAATTGAGAATTTCCATTAAATTGGATAACTACAAATTTCATAATAATAACACTAGATAATATTAGTAATTTATTTAAACATAATCATGTCCACATAAGAGGGTTCTTGACCCTATTTCTTCTACTATTTTTAAAAATTTCTATCAAGATAAATATCATCCGGATTACATAATTGCCTTTGTAAATCCGAGTGCCACTAGGGCAACAAAAAAACCTAACACATAACATATGAAAGGTTGTTCCTTTGGAAGCTCTACACGCGAAGTATTTTGATGGTGTAGCTTCAACCATTCATTAACTGCGATCTCGGCTTCTTCTTTATTGGAATATTTCTTGTAACATGCTCTTGAGAATTCATGCACATGAGCATAGCAATCAGACCAAGATGTATAGATCCCACATTCCCTCCCAATGAAAACCACGTACCAAGCCACTACTAATGAACAATTAAGAAAATTGTCAACAAAGTCGGCTAAAAATTATTAATTTCTTTTAAGTAGTCCCAGTTTATGATTGAAAAAGGAATGATCGGTCCTCTAGGGTGGTCTCATATTAAAATAACAATAGATTAATGTCATAACAGTAAACAACTCTCAATCATGTCATAAAAAGTGAATGGCTAACAGCAGGCCATGCAAAGTAGATAACAGTATTATGTTAAGATTGGTCTCAATTTATGAGTGCAAAAGGAATTTGCCCCTTAGTGGTCTCAGAAAAAATAGTACAATTGGTAAAATGAAAGAAAATCACATTAACACATGAGAGAATAGGAAAACAGTTAAGAGCAGTAGCAATAACAACAAATTTGAAATTTAAACATAGCTGAACAAGCAGTTGGTAGCAACAGCAGTAAAAATAAGCAATTGGTAGCAGCAACTAGAAGTAGCAGAAAAAACAACCAAAATGAGCAGTTGGTAGCAGCAGCAGCAACAACAACCAAAATGTGTAGTTGGTAGAAGCAGCAGAAACAATAAGTAGTTGATAGCAGCAGCTAGGACCAGTAGCAACAACAACCAAAAAATCGTGTTAAAACTTGAAAACAATTTGTAGGAGCAGCTGGGACTAGCATCAACAACAACCAAAAATGAAAGAATAAAAATAAAGCAGTTGGTAGCAGCAAATAGGAGTAGCAGAAATAACAAAAAAATTGGTGTTAAAAAAGAAAGAAGTTGGTAGCAACTGCTAGGAGCAGCGACAATAACAACAAAAAATTGTTGTTAAAAAAGGAAAGTAGTTGGTAGCAACAACAATAACAACAAAAAATTGGTGTTAAAAAAAGAAAGCAGTCAATAGCAACTGCTAGGAGCAATAGCAACAACAATAAAAAAAAGGTGTTAAAACATGAAGACAGCTAGGAGCAGCAACAACAAGGTAATCATCAGTGACATCATTGACCATACTAGGGGCATTCTTTCCCAAAAAACATATTAGTACAAATATCATTGACCACACAAGGACAGCACTAGTAACAAGCACATTAGTAACATGAGTACATAGAAAACCAGCTTGGAGCAGCAGCATTAACAAGAAGATTAACATTAAAACATAATTGAACCATATAAAAAGAGTAGTCACCGCCATCAAGTCCCAACAAAAATAAACATAAACATATGGTTCATAAACAGCATAGGGTTGCATCAAGTCTAAGCCAAAATAAACATCCTAACATACTTTAGAAATTATTCTTGAGGAACCTAGCAGCCATAATCATTTGGTTGGACATGGGGATTTTGAGGAAGGCCTTGACTTTGCTGGGATTATCATACAAATAAGTGAAGTAGTAGATTAAGTCTCCCTCATCAAAATCGGGTAAGGCAGAAACACGATCCCACCAGTCCTCAGGCACCTCTTCTGCCTTGCCAGATTTCTCAATGGCTGCAACAAGCCTCTCAAGGGTGTGGGTGATGGTATCAATCAAGAGATTGTCCTCACTACATGCCCTCTTCTTGGACTTTGTAGGATTATTGGCTGACATGTTGTTTGTGGCAGTAGGTTCAGGCATGATAGGCTCTTCGCTCTTCTCAGGTTCAAGAGGTTCAGGTATAGGATCTGGTGATTCAGTGTCCAATGGATCATTGGATCCCTTTACAAAGACACCTGTGGCCATCCCATTGCCAAAAATAGTAGCCAATTCATCATAGAACTCTATTGACGTGTTCAGGAAATTTACATCTTTGGCATTGTCCTAACAAAAATATGAATTAGTGCATTTAGATACAAGGTGTTCACAGCCAATACTTCCCACTAGCTAACCAAATTACCTTCGTATGTCTCATGAAACGGCCAATATCAATAAAAATGAGTCTGTTATCCTCATCCCATATGACACCACTCAATTTTTTGAGTTTGCATATCTTTGCCCATCTAGTTCTCCATTTTTTTACGTGGTTTGCAACTTGGATGCCATTAATCGAGATGTGGAAGTGATCAACTAAAACCCTCGCAACAACATTGAGTTGTGCACTCTTGAACCCCTTGTCATTTCTAGCCCCACTTGCAATCAATTCTAACATGAACTTTAGCACAAATGCAGACATTGCATTTGACCACACAAGAAGGGTAGTTGGGTTACCACCCCCTTGTCCTCTACCCTCCATTTGCTAGATCAGCGGTAGTAAATTAAAACAACAAACTTAACAAAATAGGCCAAAAATATATGTAAATATAAAATTAAAATGAAGCAAGTAAAATCAATTACAAATAGAAGATTAAATGAGAAAATGTCTAACACAAGGCACATCATTGTCTCTCCAGAATGAGAGATGACGAATACATTAGTACAACGAGAGAAGAAAAAACAGTAGCATTTTACAACAAGGTGCATCATTGCCTCTGTTGCATCTAGGCCTTCATGCCTAACCCTAATTTTGATGATTAATGAAAACTAAGAGTTTTAGACTGAATGTGCTTTTGAGATTGTTTGATACAGAGCTCCGTTGGGAAGATATGCGAGATGAACAAGACGAACCCAATGCAAAAGAAATAAAAGCACAAGTCGCAAGGAATAAAATCGAGACACAAGTCGCCAAAACCCAAAAGACCTAAGGTAATATTGTTTTTGTTTTTACCGATCTCGGTGTTTGGAGTTGATCGGTTTAGGAAAATTATTTTTAGTTTGAACCGTACTATAAAGAGGGGTTGCAAAAGTCCTCTCTACATTTCCAACATAAACCAAGAAACTTAGGTCATTGCACTGCATCCTTTTTGGTTGGATTTGACTTGAATTTGATTTTCAAAGATTTGGATTTTCAGTTGAGTTTTTTACAGCAGAAGAGTTTTTCAAATTTCTAGAAAGATCTAGGTAGATCTGGTTTTTTCTTCTGTTGACAAAAATGTAGCCCTTAAAATTATATTTCAAACGAGCTATTAAACACCTCTTTTGGATTTCTGAATTTAAAGTTATAGCTATTTTTGTTTAGGCTGATTGTCAGTTTGTGTAAACTGACAATTATCCAGAGAGTGTGTTTTTCGGGCCAAAACTTTTTGTACTAAACTGACTGTCAGTTTGCCCATACTGACTCTCAGTTGGGGTTTCGACCACAGCTGTTTTTATCTGAGTTTCTTTTAAATCGGTCGATGTTTTTGGTCGAACTGACTGTCAGTTTGGGGTTTCAAGTTTCCATATACGACCACAAACGGCTAGCTATTTTTTATCCATAAATTTTGTCGGCCGTTGTGTACGTAACTGACTGTCAGTTTGTGTTGCTGATTTTCAGCCCTAGCTCCAACGGTTCTTTTGATCCTTGAGGCTATAAATAGGGGCTTGGGCATGTGTTTTACACAAAAAGCAGCCTTGCATTCTTATACACTCTTGAGCTTTAGTTTTCTACACAAAATCTTGATTTGTTGATCAAGTCGAGTGTTTTCTGATCCACCGAGCATTCCAGCTCATTGCATTTGCATACTCGTAGTTTCTCGGTGCATGTTTAGAGGTCTAGAGAAGACCTTGCTGCCTATTACTCTTGGTGAGCGCCCTCACCTAGACGGTTTGGTGGCATGGCTGTTGACCTCTCCAGTTCGGAGATTGTTGGAGAGGCTCGGCAAGGTTGTACAAGGCATCGGTGCTCGCCTTTCCGGAGTGGACAAGGAGCAACCAATAGTAGATAATATCCTTCGTGGGTATTGAGGCAAAACTCAATTGACTTGAGTGCTTCAACAAGGATTAGTGGAGACTGGGCGAGTCTTCGATACCTCGATAAAAATCGATTGTGTTTGTCTTCTCCTCTTTGTTGTTTAATTGTTATTTGATCTTTTGCATTATTTGCTTTTATTTAAAAAGTTTTAAAGCCACCTATTCACCCCCCCTCTAGTCGGCATCCTTGATCCTACAGCCTCTCCACAAGGATCTCATTTATTGATAAGTCTTGAACATGACATCACATACCAACCACCTTGACTACCAGATGCATTGAACATCAGTTACAAAGCCACCCATATCCTGTTGACTATGTCTTATCTCATTCCCACCACCTCACTACACTCATGGGCTTGATGGGTTGTGAGTTTGTAAGGTTTGGATTGCGAGACAACTTGTTTGGAATGAAGCAGTCCGCTCCATGGAAAACTATCCAATTATGAAGAATACAACAAGCTAGAACAATGTCCACTTGTGTCTTAAAAGGGAAAAATGGTGTTGCATCATCAAGAACTTTGAATCTCCTTTTGAGAGACCCAAATGCACATTCTACAATCACTCATAGAGAAGAGTGTTTAAGATTGAACAATTCTTTCTCATCTTGAATTGGGTTGGACCCCCATTCCTTCAAATGGTATCTGGTGGTATGATAAGGTGGCAAAAATCCTGACTTAGCCGCATAGGCAACATCAACTAAATAGAATTTACCTAAGAAAATGACAATTCATGCGTGAAGGTTAAGTTCTATAATAGTAATTTCGACTAAGATTTGTGTGACATAGATATTACTTTCAGGCACATGAAATCTATTCTCTAACTCTAGTGCATCAGCTAGAATCACGACATCGTGAGCAACCCCCCCCAACCAACTAAAACATATGTGAACCATGGATCAAAATCTACGGCTACCATTATATTGAGTAGCACATCATTTTCTACCTCTAAAGGCTGGCTCCAATCTCTTAGGCATAATGGCTCGCACATGGGTACCGTCAATTGCACCAATACAATTCGAAGGTGTGAATAATTGTTGCCATTAGTAATAGAATAATTGAGGTGGCAAGCTATACATGGGTAGACATGTGCATATATTACCTCAAATGATGGAAACCATCTACGGCTGCCTCTAATTTTGGATGGGGTATCCAAAGATGGTGGCCTGATAAGATCATTGTGTAGCTCACCTATTGCATGCAACACCAATTTCAAATGACGATAATAGTTTCACCCGAGCATTTGAAGTTTTGGCCAACAACACGGTTCTTTCATTGTGCTCGATGGTGTGAAGGAACATGGCAACTTTCTCTTCAACACAATAATGCAAGGTGTCATGAAGCAAACTTCTTTCCCTCAAAAGATCACACAAGAGAGAGAAAGGTGCTTTCTTGAGCCTCATCATTTTTGACAACTAACATCATCTTTATGATAAATGTCATCTAGATATATATTTCTTTGCATATTTCTAGCAGATATTGGTGCATAAGTCACTCGTGGCCTTCTTGATGAGGACATCCCTAGCACTAGTAGCACTAGCGCTTGACCAAAGGAACATACATGACCAATCACTCGAGCTAAAGCCAAAAAATTAAATGAACAGGTGACTTTGTTCCTCAAAGATTTAAATTATGATGAGAATATGCTGCTACCTAATAGCTCTTGTTAAATATTGATTAGAAATGAAGAGGGAGAGCATAACATGAAGGACATAGACACTAAGGTCTTCATCGAATCTAGACGTACACATGCTGAGTGGAAAGAGAATTTCGTAAGCTTTCTAGCGAGCCCAAGATCACTCAATTCTGTCAAGGATTGCACCCGTTACAACCAAAAGAACTCTGCTCGACATGCAGTCTGCCGATCAAGTAACAGTCTGACGTATGACCAGAAAATTTGACCAAGCGTCATTATTAGCACATATGTCCAAGTTGGTCGTGTGAGTACTTGATGGAAAGGAATTCAAAAGAGCTTTCCACAAAATCAATAATCATTGAATTTCGATGTCGTATGCAACCAAGAGACCCAAAAGAGTAACGACTGCATGGAAGGAAAGAGTCCAGTCCGAATCCGAGAAGATTGATTTTGGACTTCTTTCATCTTTATAGTATGATAGGAGTTTTATTCCGTTTTGAATTAGATTCAGATTGAAATTCTAGTTTAAGCCTTCTATCTTTTGTAAATACCACCCTCTATAAAAGAGAGGCATGGTCATAGTTTTGAGACAATCATGAATTGAATACACAAATATTTTCAGAGAAGCTTTTGCTCTTGTTCTAGGATTTGTGCTTATTAAGCCACCACCTAGAATTGGGAGTTATTCTTTTTATCATAGTTCTTATAATTTCTTCGTTGATTGTAAGAACTATGCGTTTACTTTTGCGTGGTCAAGTAGACAATGATCAAAGCGTGTGGTTGGGCGAATTCTTTTGTCGCGGGTTGTTGTATTGACAGTGGTTGGTGCCATCGGTTCGTCAGGTTACACGAATCAACGAGTTCAATGATCCTACGTCGTGAACATCAGACACCTCGTATCATCTTGGTATCAAAGCTTCGGTTTACATGGTAGGATTATCTATCCCTTAGTTTAGATCTGTTTTCAGCCTATACACCGAAAAAGCCAAAAAAATTATTCTTCTTTTGCCTTAGATTCAATCTGAAATTTCTGTGAGTTTTGTTAGGTCTTAGTCCATTAGAGTCTTTGTTTAGTTGGCTGATCCAGACTTCTTTGCGTATCTTTTGTTTTTGTTGAGTTAAAAAAAAAACAAAATTCAAATCACGCTTATCCTTTGATAGCTAATTTCTCCTTTGCAAAAACTTTGAACCTACATAAGATTAACTATTGAGAATTATATTTGGGCTTTGCACACTTGAATTAATATCTTGAAAGTGATTTAACAGTAGGTATCATAATCTTGTGCCTGTGCTTGTGTGCTGATCCTAATTTTAAAAAAAATATAAAAAAAATTGACCAGTTTTTGCTTTGGTCAGCATCATTTTGAAAGGTTAAAAATATTTTTTGTGTTCGTTCAGATTGTGTTCTTGCTTGGTTGTGTGCAAATCCATAGACCAATTTCATATTGTGCACTCAAGATAGTGTCTTTCTATAACTTGTGCAACACGAGCTATTTGTGCTATCACTTATTTTTTGTTAGCTCGTTCTTTTGGTTGCATCAAGTTACGTCATCTTTGTGTGTGAGTTTCTTTGTCTTTCACTTATATCTTGAGATCAGCAACTAGGCATTCGATCTAGTTTGAATTGTTCCCTAACTTTACAATATCGAGAATTTTGGATTGCTTAAGATAACACTTAACCTTCCAAGCTCCACACACAAGCCATTGTTGTTACAGTACTTGGACAGTGAATTCGCTTGATCCATCACCTTTGATCGTCTACTTCCACCAGAGTGCGTACAATACCTCAATCTAGTGAAGAAAACATAAGAACTTCGATTGATAAGGAGAGTGTGAGGTTGAGTGATTTCACAAAAATTATCCATATTTCTTGCTATTTCTATTTGTACTCACCATCGCAGGACAAGAAGAGGAGGAATGTGTTGCATTTAGGCCCATTTTGGTTGATTTTGATTATTTATGAAATTAAGTGTCTTGGACTAACCGTTTCTTTGAAGAGCTATTTCTGTAAAGTCTTCAAGTGATCTGGGAGGATCTGCAGGTCGCAAGCGCAAGATCGCAGTGTCACGGTCCAAGGTCGCAATGTCGCCCGAGGTCGTGAGCCAAGATCACGAGCACAAAGTCGTCAAGAAGGAAGTCACAAAGACCTAAGGTAAGTGCTTGTTTATTGTACCGGTTTTGGTGTTCGGAGTATTGACCAGTTTTATAGAAATTATTTTTTGTTTAACCGTACTATTAAGAGGGGTTGCGAAATCTTTTTTAGTTCCAGCAACAACTAAGAAACTGTTAGGTCATATGTTGCATTCATTTTCTTTCATATTTTTGGTCGAAATCTTAGAAAAATATATAGATTTCAAAGAGGGACTGAAACTGGTATTTCTAGCACTGTTCATTCGACTAGAGGTCACTCGAACACTGTTCATTCAACCAGAGGCCATTTGAGCACCACTGTTCATTCGACCAGAGGTCTTCCGAGCAATGTTCATTCCAATAGTTACTTACTAGCTGTTAGAGGTCGAAGCTATCTATTAGCTATACTGATTTCTTTCCTCCTCGACCATAACGGCTAGCTGAAAGGTTTGGCCTATAAATATGTGCTTTGAGCAGTAGTTTTATACATCTTCAAGCCACATTCTCATATACAGTTTTGAGCAACTTTTCTATACTTTTTGAGTAGTTTTTAGAACAAGTTTTGAGTAGTTTTTAGAAGTTTTGAGCAGTTTTATAAACACTTTTGAGCAGCTTTTATAAACACTTTTGAGTAGTTTTTATAAACATTTTTGAGCAGATTTTGATCAGTTTTTATAAACACTTTTGAGAAGTTTTGCTAAACACCTTTGAGCAATCTTTCTACATATCTCTGATCCATATTCATATATACATTTGAACCAAAGTTCCTAGTGCTAAAATCTTGATCTTTGATCAAGTATCATTTTTTGTGATTAAGAGAGAGCCTCCCAGAGCATTCATTCGCATCATTTGCATCCTTAGAGTTTCTCGGTGGTCGTTGGAGGTCAAGAGAAAATCCACAACTTGTTACTCTTGGTGATCACCTTCACCTAGACGGTTTGGTGGCGTGGCCGTTGATCTCTCCATTGATGAAACTTGTTTGAGAGGCTCGGTGTGTTTGTGAGGTTTGGTGCTCACCTTTCTGGAGTGGAGAAGGAGCAACCCTAGTGGGTAATATCCTTCGTGGATATTGAAACAAGACTCATTAATTTGAGTGCTTCAACGAGGAGTAGGGGAGACCAGGTGAGTCTCCGAGACCTCGGGATATATCATTTGTGTTTGATTCTCTTATTTTCATTTTATTTGTGCAATCTAATTGTTGAATTGATTCAGTTTTTATTTGCACTTAGCGCTTTTAGGTTTTAATCTTGCAAAAGTTGTTTTATTCGAAAAGATTTTAAAATCTCCTATTCACCGCCTCTAGTCGGCATCCTCGATCCTACATGTGGTATCAGAGCATGGTCTCTCTTTTGAGTAGGCTTCACCGCCTAGAGAGAGGATGGCTTCAAATGAGGGTTTTCATCTTAGTCACACCGGACGTGTGCCTATCTTTGACGGGACTAACTATCCCTATTGGAAAGTGCGCGTGACGATTTTTCTAGAGGCCATGGGGCTTGATGTTTGGGACATTGTTAACATTGAGTTTACTCCGCCGGTTGATCCGGCAAGTCACTCCGATGACGATAGGAGAAAAATCCACTTAAATGTACATGCCAAAAATGCTCTCTTTGCTAGCTTGCCCTAAATGAGTTCAACCGCGTGAGCAACCTTACCACCACTCACAAAGGTTGGACCACCCTTGAGGAGATATATGAGGGCACCACTAGGGTCAAGGAGGCAAAGTTACTCATGGTTAGGCAAAGATATGAGACATTCACCATGTCACGAACCGAGTCCGTGAATTCCATGTTCACTTGGTTGAACAACATTGTGAATGAGCTCAAAGGACTCAGAGTTTTTTTTACTAACATTGAGATTGTAAGAAAAATGCTTAGGGCTCTTCTGGAGAGTTTCGACACTCTTGTGACGGTCCTCACCCACTCCGACTTATCATCCACCATGCCTACCGATCTCTATGGGAACCTCATCACCCATGAGATGCATCGGAAGGAGAAGAAGGAAGCAGCCGAATCATCGGAGACGAAAAAGAAGAACTTGGCATTCGAAGCCGACTCCAAAGGTGATTCAAACGATGGCTCCTCCGATGAAGATCTAGCCCTTCTTGTAAAGAACACCCAAAAACTTCTTCGTAAGTTACACAAGAAGGGAGTCAACATTGACACAAGAACCAAAGGGATCAAAGCAAGCAAATTTCAAGGACATCATATGCTATGAATGTCATGAAAAGGGACATATAGTTTCAAGATATCCAAATAAGAACAAGCCTTGGGAAAAGAAGAAGAAAGATCCTAAGAAGAAATTCTTCAAGAAAAACAATGGCGGAAACCAAGAAGCATGTTTCGGAGAATAGATGTCCGAAGGAGAGAGCTCCGATTCCGACTCTGATGATGAAGGTGGTTGTTCCAAGAAGCTAGTCGGATTAGCTCTTGGCAACAACAACACATCGACAAGTTCATCCTTTTGCCTTATGGCTAAAGGTGATGAAAATATATATTCTTTTGACCCTTCATATGATGATCTAGTTGAAATGATTAGTGAATTAAATGATACTTTTTGAATCACAAAGAAGAAGTATAGAGAGCTTAAAGAAGAGCAGTCTTCTTAATTGCTCTTTACTTTGACTTAAAAGACTCATATGAAGGTCTGCTCATCAAGGATCTCACTAACTCACCAACTAAGGTAGATGTAGCTATTTCTTGTGACTTAGTTGATAATATACCAAATGTATTCTCTAAAAATGATTGTCAACTAGTCGCAATGATCTACATGATACACCATATTCATCCAGCTCTAGTGATAAAGAATTGAAATGCCATGTATCACTCTCTAATGAAATAATCTTAAATGAAAACAATGAACTAAAGGCTAAAATAAGAAAACTCAGTAAAGGTTTAGAAAATTGTTACAAAGGGAAAACATCTCTTGATCTTCTTCTTAGTGAGCAAAAATGCTCATTTAGAAAAGAAGGACTTGGATACTTTTCAAAGAAAGAAAATAAACCAAAAAAACTATTTTTGTAAAAGCATGCAACAAATTTTGTTTTAGATGTCATGAAATTGGTCATTCACATTATGCTTGTCCTTTAATGACTTCAACTCATTTTGATGCATGCTACATGCTTAAGAGGTCAAAAAAGGATATGTGATAGCAAAGTTTGTTGGAGCACCCATGCTAAATAAAAACAAGAAATCTATTTGGGTGCCCAAAACTTTGATTGCTAACATCGAAGGACCCAAAACGGTTTGAGTACCTAAACGGACTTGATTCTTTTTTTTTTGTAGGTGAAATACAAGATCGGTGGAAAACATTGGGTGCTAGATAGTGGATGCACCGAACACATGACCAGTAACAAAAAGTTGTTCACCTCATTGGAAGATAACTCAAGTGAAGACCAAAAGATCACCTTTGGCGACAATCGTCAAGGAAATGTGGTAAGCTTGGGTAAAATTGTTATATCTCATGATCTTTCAATTTCAAATGTTTTACTTGTTGAATCATTGAATTTTAATATGTTATCCGTTGCACAAATTTGTGATCTTGGATTTTGTTGCATATTTTCTCCTAAAGATGTTTTAGTTGAAAGTTTAAAAGACAACTCTTTGATCTTCAAAGGTTTTCGCTTTGTAAATCTCTATCTTGTTGATTTCAACTCAAAAGATGCATCTCTTTCAACATGTCTCGTTTCTCAAACTTCGAAGGGTTGGCTTTGGCATAGAAGACTTGCACATGTTGTAATTCATTAACTTAAAAAGCTTTTAAAACGTGATTTGGTAGTTGGCTTGAAGGATGTGAATTTTGAGAAGGACAAACCTTGTAGTGCTTGTCAAGCAGGCAAGCAAGTAGCTAATTCACATCTGACCAAGCGCACTCTTTCAACTTACAAACCTTTGGAACTCTTGCATATGGATTTATTTGGACCCTTCGAGTTCCAAAGTATCAGGGGAAAAAACTATGGTTTTGTCATTGTTGATGATTTTACACGTTATACTTGGGTCTTCTTCATTTCTCAAAAATCTGAAACCCCCAATGTTTGCAAAACGTGTTTCCACCCAATTTGAACTTTCCATCAAGAAAATTCATAGTGATCATGGTGGAGAGTTTGTGAATTCGACCTTGGTTGATTTTTGTGACTCTTTGGGCATGAAACACGAATTTTCAACTTCCTGCACTCCACAACAAAATAGGGTTGTAGAAAGAAAAAATCGAACACTAATAGAAATGACAAGAATAATGCTAAGTGAGTATGACACTCCTACTCACTTTTGGACCGAAGCCATGCATATCGCTTGCTATTCAATTAATCGACTTTATTTGCATCCTCTTCTAAATTTAACTCCCAATGAGCTTCTTATTGGGCTTAAGCCAAATGTCTCTTATTTTTGGGTGTTTGGATGTAAATGCTATATCCTTAGAAAAAGAACATTTGGTGGAAAATTTCAAAGAAGAGTGGATGAAGGCTTTCTAGTCGGATACTCCACCACTAGCAAAGCCTATCGAGTTTTCAACAAAAATACAAATTGCATTGAAGAATCTTGTGATTTAGAATTCAATGAATCTAATGGCTCTCAAAAGGAGCAAGTGTCTTGTGATGTTGTAGGCGAAGATCTCCAAGAAACGATGAAGAATATTACTTTTGGAGACATCAAATCTAGAGATGATGATCAAGAGGATGATGATAATATAGAGTGTGATGACCAATATACATCATCACCTCTTACTGTTAATCCACTGGAGACAAATCAAGTGGAAGCATCGCAAGTTGAAGCAAAGACAACATCAAGCCATTGTCAAAGATCACCCTTTAGATCAAGTATTGGGTGATGTTAGTAAGAGTGTTCAAACTCGCCCTCGTATTGCTTCTTTTTGTAAACATTTTTTTTGTTTCTTCCTTGGAACCTAATCTCTTAGATGAAGCACTTAGTGATCCAGATTGGGTAAATGCCATGCATAAACAACTAAATAATTTCACTAGAAACAAAGTATGGACATTAGTAGAAAAACCTAAGGATCATAATGTGATTGGAACAAAATGAGTTTTTAGGAATAAACAAGATAAAAATGGAGTAGTAGTACGAAACAAAGCATGTCTTGTTGCACAAGGATATTAGCAAGTTGAAGTTTTAGATTTTGGTGAAACTTTTGCACCCGTAGCAAGATTAGAAGCTATTCGCATACTTCTTGCATTTGCATCAAATTTCAACATCAAATTATTTCAAATGGATGTGAAAAGTGCTTTTCTAGATGGAGAAATATCTGAATTAGTTTTTGTGGAACAACCTCCTAGTTTTGAAGATTCAAATTTTCCAAATTATGTATACAAGATCCCTAAGGCTCTTTATGGACTTAAACAAGCTCCTCGAGCTTGGTATGAACGTTTTAGAGACTTTCTTATTTAAAAGGTTTTAAAATTGGAAAGGTGGACACAACACTATTTATAAAAGTGGTTGAAAAAGATCTTTTTGTGTGTCAAATATACGTTGATGATATCATATTTTGGTCTACTAATGAATCCTTTTGTCATGAGTTTGGAGAAATGATGTCTAGGGAATTTGAGATGTCGATGATTGGAGAGCTAAGTTTCTTCCTTGGACTTCAAATCAAGCAACTCAAGAACGGAACGTTTGTGAGTCAAACCAAGTATGTGAAGAACTTGCTCAATTGCTTTGGGATGGAAGATGATAAAACCATAAAAACTCCCATGGTCACTAATGGACATCTTGATATGAACAACGGCAGAAAAGCGGTTGATGATAAACTTTATCGATCTATGATTGGTAGCTTACTTTATCTTAAGCCTGACATCATGTTTAGTGTTTGTTTATGTGCTAGATTTCAATCATCTCCTAAGGAGTGTCATTTGATTGCTCTTAAAAGAATCCTTAGATACTTGAAATGCTATTCAAATATAGGACTTTGGTGCCCTAAAGATGCAAACTTTGAATTAATTGATTACTCGGATTCGGATTATGCGGGTTGCAAAATTGATAGAAAAAGCACATTCAGTAGTTGTCAACTTTTGGGGAGATCACTAGTCTCTTGGTCATCTAAGAAACAAAATTCCGTAGCTCTCTCCACCGCCGAAGCAGAATATGTTTCGGCGGGTAGTTGTTGTGCTCAAATTTTATGGATGAAGTAAACCCTTTTGAATTATGGGATTTCCTTTGAAAAGGTGCCACTATTATGTGATAATGAAAGTGCCATAAAAATTGCAAATAATCTAGTGCAATATTCTAGAACCAAGCATATTGATATTAGACACCATTTTATAAAAGATCATGTGGCAAAAGGGGACATAGATGTGAATTATATAAGAACTGACTTGCAGCTAGCGAGCATCTTCACCAAACCTTTAGATGAGACTAGATTTTTCTTTCTTATAAGTGAATTGAATATTATTGATATATCAAATGCAAGTTAATTGTCTGCTTTGCTGTCCTCCCGCCTTTTGTGCTTGATGTCAAAGGGGGAGAGATTCTTGTATCTGGATGACATTATTGATAGTTTATATGCTCGTTGTTTATTCATTGTTGACTCTCAAATGACTCATATGTGCATTTGTATATGCATGCATTCAGGGGGGGTTCTTGTATATCTGATAACTATGCATACATTTAGAGGGAGTCATTAAATTTTATTCATTTTAAACATTTCTTGTCATCAATCATCAAAAAGGGGGAGATTGTTGCATCTAGGCCCTTTTTGGTTGATTTTGATTATTTATGACATTAAGTGTTTTAGACTAACTTTGTCTTTGAAGAGCTATTTCTGTAAAGTCTACAAGTGATATGGGAGGATCTGCAGGTCGCAAGCGCAAGGTCGCAGTGTCGCAGTCCAAGGTCGCAAGCACAAGGTCGCAGTGTCGCAGTCCAAGGTCGCAAGCACAAGGTCGCAGTGTTGTAGTCCAAGGTCGCAAACGCAAGGTCGCAATGTCACCTGAGGTCGAGCCAAGGTCGCAAGCACAAGGTCGCCAAGAAGGAAGTCACAAAGACCTAAGGTAAGTGCTTGTTTATTGTGCCGGTCTCGGTGTTTGGAGTATTGACTGATTTTATAGAAATTCTTTTTAGTTTAACCGTACTATTAAGAGGGGTTGTGAAATCTTTTTTAGTTTTGGCAAAAACTAAGAAATCTTAGGTCATATGTTGCATTCATTTTCTTTCATATTTTTGGTCGAAATCTGAGAAAAATATATAGATTTTAAAGAGGGACTGAAACTGATCTTTTGAGCATTGTTCATTCGACCAGAGGTCACTCGAACACTGTTCCTTCGACCTGAGGTCTTCCGAGCACTGTTCATTCCAGCAGTTACTTACTAGCCGTTAGAGGTCGAAACTGTCTATTAGCTAACTGATTTCTTTCCTTCTCAACCATAATGGCTAGCTGAAAGGTTTGGGCTATAAATATGTACTTTGAGCATTAGTTTTATACATCTTCAAGCCACATTCTCATAGACAGCTTTGAGCAACTTTTCTATACTTTTTGAGCAATTTTTAGAAGTTTTGAGCAGTTTTTATAAACAATTTTGATCAGTTTTTCTAAACACTTTTGAGTAGTTTCTTATAAATAGTTTTGATCAGTTTTTATAAACACTTTTGAGTAGTTTTTATAAACATTTTTTAGTAGATTTTGATCATTTTTATAAACGCTTTTGAGCAGTTTTTATAAACACTTTTGAGTAGTTTTGCTAAACACCTTTGAGTAGTCTTTCTACATATCTCTGATCCATATTCATATATACATTTGAGCCAAAGTTTCCTAGTGCTAAAATCTTGATCTGTTGATCGAGTATCATTCTTTGTGATCAAGAGAGAGTCTCCCAGAGCATTCATTCGCATCATTTGCATCCTTAGAGTTTCTTGGTGGTCATTGGAGGTCAAGAGAAGATCTCACAACTTGTTACTCTTGGTGATCGCCTTCACCTAGACGGTTTGGTGGTGTGGTCGTTGATCTCTCCATTGATGAAGCTTGTTTGAGAGGCTCGGTGTGTTTCTGAGAGGTTTGGTGCTCACCTTTCTGGAGTGGAGAAGGAGCAACCCTAGTGGATAATATCCTTCGTGGATATTGAAGCGAGACTCATTCATTTGAGTGCTTCAACGAGGAGTAGGGGAGACCAAGCAAGTCTCCGAGACCTCGGGATACATCATTTGTGTTTGATTCTCTTATTTTCATTTTATTTGTGCAATCTAATTGTTGAATTGATTTACTTTTTATTTGCACTTAGCTCTTTTAGGTTTTAATCTTGCAAAAGTTATTTTATTCAAAAAGATTTTAATGCCTCCTATTCACATCCCTCTAGTCGGTATCCGCAATCCTATAGAACCGACATCCTATATGACCCAGGCTGATCTAGACAAGATGACCCTTGTTTTCAATGTGCAATTGAATGACAACATGAGCATCTTGCGAAGGGAGATCGCTTCGGAGATGGCCGATGAATTGAACAAGAAACTGGAAGAGCTATGTCGAGAACAAACACCAGGCGATGCTAGTGTTCATGTAGGAGGATTAGACTGTGACGAGACTAACGAGGAGATCATTGCTCATTTGGCACGTGAGTTCCAAGCACGGAGAAATCGAGTCGCTGCCAACGCGGTTCGACCACCACCTCCAGGGACTGGAGGAGGAGGCCGTGGTGCTGCCCATGGTCTAGGGAGAGGCCGTGGATGAGATGACATCGACAACAACTACATGCTGCACCGTGATGATGACTATCAACGCCGTGGTCGCCGCCATGATGATCAACCTGAAGAGATGTTTGGAAAACTCAAGTTCAACATCCCAAAATTTGAGGGAACTCTGATCCTAATGCTATCTCACATGGGAGCTCAAGGTAGAGAAGATATTTCAAATGCATAACTATTCGAAAGCAAAGAAGCTACACATGGCCTCACTTGAGTTTGATGGCTACGCGCTGATTTGGTGGGAACAACTGCTGAAGTAAAGATACGAGAATGGGGAGCCTCCAATTGCTTCGTGGGTTGAGATGAATGAGAGATGAGAGCACCTTTTGTCCCTGGACATAACAAACGTGATATCTTTGATCGATTGCAGAATTTGAGACAGGGAGCCCGCTCGGTACAGGAATACTACAAGGAGATGAAGCAAGCTATGACTAGGGCTCGTGTGCATGAAGATGAAGAGCAAACCATTGTGCGTTTTCTGTTTGGCCTAAACAAAAACATTAAATGCGTTGTGGTGTATCAGCCCTACAACACCGTTGTGGAATTGGTGCACCAAGCTTAGAAGATGGAAAAGCAATTTCTCGAAGATGATAAACCAACCGCGAGGATGCCATCCTTCAACTTGAGAGCTCCATAAACTAATGCAACCAAAGCACACTTCAATTTGGGACGTGGTACATTTTCAGCTAGTACTAGTTCCAATACTACTGCTCATTCTTCCTCGATTGCAAAATCGGCATCTACTACAAGTGAGAAGAGGTCCTCGGCATCCACTACCTCTTCAAGTGGTTCCACAGCAAAGAGTAGTGCTATTCAGTGCTTTAAATGTTTGGGGCATGGTCACATCACCAAGGAATGCCCAAATAATCATACTATGCTTGTCACCGACGAAGGAAGTATGATTTCGCAAATGAAGATGAGCCAGAACAGCTAGCTCATCCAAAAATTTATGAAGAAGCACCACCAGAAGAAGACAAGAATGAGGGGCTGACCTATTTTGGTTTTGAGCAAGGACCCGCACTTGTGGTCGCAAAGGTGTTAAGTGTGCAAGTCAAAGAAGACAATAGACAGCGATGCAATCTGTTCCAAACGAGGGCTCAAGTTGATGGCAAGGTATGCAAAGTCATTATTGATGGTGGTAGTTGTCATAACTTAGCTAGTCAAGAATTGTGCACTAAACTTGGCCTAAAGTTTCTCAAACACCCTCATCCATATCATGTGCAATGGTTAAGTGATTGTGGAGATGTTAAACTTCAGTACATGGTTAAGGTGCAATTCCAAATTGGAGATTATGTAGACACCGTGGAATGTGATGTGGTGCCAATAACGGTGTGTTACTTGCTGTTGGGAAGGCCGTGGCAATTTGATCGATCAGTGCATCATGATGGTCACGCCAACACTTATATCCTCAAGTGGAAGGGCAAAGACATTGCATGCATTTCGACCAATGTCTCCAAATCAGATTTTAGTTGATAATATGCTGAGAGTGAATGATGGAAAGGATAGAGCGAAAACAAATCTGAGTGAGATCCAAAAATCAGTGAGTGAGAGCCACAAGACAAAATTGAGAGGTAAAACAAAAAGTGAGGAGGAGAAGCTAGTAATGTTAGCCACCAAATCTGACCTGAGAGCAGTGAGGAATAACCTAGATTTAATGCATTTTGTACTTTTGTGCAAAGATGCCTTGCTTTCGACTAACAACTTAACCTCTCTTCCTAGTGTTGTTTATAGTATTTTGCAGGCATTCGAGGACGTGTTTCCAAAGGATATACCTGCTGGTCTACCTCCCATGAGTGGCATTGAGCATCAAATTGACCTCATCCCTGGAGCCTCACTTCCCAACCGTCCTCCCTACCGCACCAATCCAGAGGAGACAAAAGAAATTCAGCGCCAAGTGCAAGAGCTACTTGACAAAGGGTACGTACGCGAAAGCCTTAGTCCTTGTGTTGTTCTTGTTATTCTAGTGCCCAAGAAAGATGGTACATGGCGAATGTGTGTTGATTGTAGAGCCATTAGTAACATAACTGTTAGATATCGTCATCCTATTCCTAGGATAGACGGCATGCTTGATGAATTGAGTGGTTCTATTATATTCTCTAAAATTGATTTGAGAAGTGGACACCATTAGATTAGAATGAAACTTGGTGATGAATGGAAAATTGCTTTTAAAACTAAACTTGGATTGTATGAGTGGTTAGTAATGTCTTTTGGTTTAACTAATGCACCTAGTACTTTCATGTGTTTGATAAATCATATTTTAAGAGTTTTCATTGGAAAATTTGTGGTGGTATATTTTGATGACATTATTATCTATAGTAAAAGAACACATTGATCACCTTAGGCAAGTGCTCGAAGTGCTTAGAAAATTGAAATTATATGCTCATATCGAAAAGTGCACTTTTTATATCGATAAGGTTGTGTTTCTTGGCTATGTAGTTTCTGAACAAGGAATTGTTAGTCAAATCCGAAGTTTTCATGGTTTAGCTGGTTTCTACCGTAGATTTGTGAAAGATTTCATGGTTTAGTTGGTTTCTACCATACTAAAAACTTGTCACCCACAAACTGATGGACAAACGGAGGTGGTGAATCGTACACTTTCAATGCTGTTGCGAGCAATGATCAAGAAGAACCTGAAGGAGTGGGAAGATTGTCTACTGCATGTGGAGTTTGCTTATAATAGTGCGGTACACTCTACTACTCAAATGTGCCCGTTTGAGGTGGTGTATGGTTTTAAACCCATCACACCACTTGATTTGCTACCACTTCCATTACAAGAGCGTGCCAATATGGAAGCATGCGAAGTGTGCTGAATATGTGAAGAAAATTCATGTCAAAACTAAAAAAGAGATTGAGAAGAAGGCTCGCTATTATGCTGAGAAGGCAAACAAGACAAGAAAGAAGATACTCTTTGAATCGGGTGACTTGGTTTGGGTGCATCTACGAAAAGATCATTTTCTGGAGAAAAGAAAGTCTAAGTTGATGCCTCATGGTGACGGTCCATTCAGAGTGCTTCAAAAGATCAATGATAATGCATACAAGATAGTGCTTCCAGGTGATGACTATGCGGTAAGCACTACATTCAATGTTGCTGATTTGTCACCTTTCTTAGGACCAGAAGAAACAGAGTCAAGGTCGACTCCTTTTCAAGAGGGGGAGGATGATGAAGACATCTCTAGCACTAGTAGCACTAGTGCTCGACCAAAGGAACTGTCGATGATTTGGACTCGGGGTCCTTAGTCGAACTTATGCATAATTTGTGAGTTGTGAGGCCTTTCAGGGTGTCCTTCCGGAAAGGGATGATGAGCAATGTCGGATGGAACACAGAGAGATTTATACAAGTTCGGGCCCTCGATGGTGGGAGTAATAGCCCTACATCCTGTTGTGATTTCACTACGTATGAGAAAAAGGTTACAAAGTTGTGGAAAAGATCATCACAGGCGAAGATCTTTTCCGTGTGATTGTCTAGAAAATGACTAAACTAGCCTATGAAAGCTTCTTGATGTTGATCTCTAAGATCTGTTCGATCTCTGGGATCTGTTCGATCTCTCAGATCTTGATGTCTCTTGAATCTGTCCTCTCCTCGTTCATCTACTAACCCTTTTATACTGGTCGAAGGGCGCCAACGCACAACGGCTTTGAACGGCTGCTCGGGTGCGGTTTTGATAACTGCACTTAACTTCTAAGCAGGCTTAACAAGTGCAATTTAAGGAATAACCGCACATATTAACCACCTGGTAGTTGTCTTCATACGTGGAAGGATCTTTGTGATTCTTGGGATATGCTTGTTGTAGACCTTAAGTAGCCCCGAGTCATCCTGGTCGATAGTAGTCAATGACCTTCTGACCACGCACTATCTTTCTGACCGCGCACTGTCTGCGACCTCCTGTCTGCGCATCGCCTACGACCTCCTGACCGCATACTATCTGCGGCCTCATGATCGCGCAAAGCCTGCGGCCATGTGTCCGCGCTTCTTAGGTCATCTGAGATCATGGCAACGGACACTTGTCTGGTTCGAATCTGTCTTGAACCAGACGTGCATTTGCTCCGAACTAGCTCGGGTAACAATCCTCGTCAGCTAGCCCCCAAATTGGAAGAAAATGAAGAGACATATTTACTTCAAATTTTAATCCTGCATTAGATAAGTGACCCGATGCTTCAACTTCCCTACTCAGTGGCACACTAAGTGTGACGGTTTATTTCCCGAGACGGACTCTAGGTTGTTTTTGACAGGTAATGATAGCGCAGTGGAATTGTCTTTTAACTGGAGATAAAACTGTAAATGTGTTTTAAGAATTTGAGGCATTCGAAAAATGAACCGTCACCACTGGAGGCTATAAATTCTAAAGCCTCTTAGCCCTAAAACTTCACAAGTTTTTTCCGGCTAAGTCTTTTCCAAAGCTATCTTCTCTTCTCTTTTGTTTCCACCTCAATAGAAAATCAGGGTTCCAAGAACATCATTGAGATTGAGAGTGATGAAGAGGAAGTGACACTCGAACTCGACTAGGACTTCCAGAAGGTAGGTCTTCTCTGGAACTTTTGGTTCAAGTTGCCATCTTATCTTCTGATCATTTCCAAAATGCTTTTTGGGAATTCACACGTAACCGAAGAGCTGGTTCCTCCAGGGAAGAAACCCAAGGTTGATGAGGGATCCTCTAGTGGTACAAAGGTTGGGGATGCATCATTGCTCTCTCTTCCTTTGGCCCATATAGTTCTCCCTGTCCATGCAACTCGGCAGGTCGAACCTTCATCTCCACCTTTGGAGGTCCATAACAATCCTTCGAAGCTTTCTCCTGCTTCTGATCAGCTTTCTCCATTGCGATCAAGAGATCCCCATCTTTTGATGGGTTATCAATTTTCTGGTAGGAAGGTTGCATTCCCGCGACCAGATGATCCTCAGCTTTTGTTGGGTGATCAATTTTCTCGTGGGAAAGTTGCACTTCCATGACCTGATGGTCCCCAACTTTTGTCGGGTGATCTACTTTCTGGGGGAAATACTTCATCCTCTCAGTTGCGAGGATTGGTAATTATCTCCATCTCTTCTGCCAGTCGTTTTATCTTGTAAAACTAACACATGTATGTGCAGGAGACGAAAATTTTTGGAGCCCCTGGCGACCAACCTGCGGAAATCCAATCTCTTTCCCTCGAACAAACTCTCCAGAAGGAGAAAGAGATTCCGGAGAAGAAGACCGAAGAGATGTCTTCGGCCATTCTGCACCTAGCAGAATGTTTTGACAGATCCCGTGAAGAAGCGCACCAATTCCGCTTGGAGAGGGACTATGCTCGACAGCAGCGAGAACTCTCCGATACGATCAGGAATAGTAGTGCTTCTCTAATTCGAGATGATGTAGATAGGCTTAGAGTAGTTGCTAATTCTCTAGGGGCAGCCAGTGTTGATCCCACTGATGCTAATATGTCCCTAGGAGAACTTTGTAAACTTCTCTCGGATCAGGTCGATGCTCTATTCACCTGTATCCCTTTTGTATGTGTGGGACCCTCATTTGAGGAATCCGGTGGCAACCACCCAGGTGGGTTGCACTCAGAAAGGTACATCACAAGCTCACAACAACAGGATTTACTTTAAACAATAAAGCTAGTAGATAAAACAAGTACAAGGTCATGAGGACCACTATTACAATATCATAATGCTAATAATGGCATTAATTAGAATTGATAACAAAATAGAGAGTTTTCCAAAATCAAGAATCGGTATCGAAGTGCCGAACACAGAAAAACAACACAAAAAGCAACCACAAAGGTCTTCATTTCCTTCTGCAGCGGCTCTGGAAGGGCTTCCACCACATCGGACTCAACTTGGCTCATGACCCTCCTAGAAACTCGAATCGCCTGGAGAGGTTCCTTCCTCTTCTTGGTGCTCAAGGCCAAGGGAATTGGGATCCATAGATCCTTTCTTCTGAATTTGTGTGCAAAGGCAAGGGTGAGCATGTTTTTATACAATGCTCAGCAAGTCTCGTTATGAGAATGCAGGTATATAGATAAGGGGTTCTCAAGGAATGAGGTCTTGGTTTTATATGTAAGAATAGAATAGATTTTCACTCTAAAGTTATAAAGAAAAGCTTTTAATTTCAAAAGCAATACTTTGAAATCTTAAGTTATACTTTAGAAATCGTTGTGTGATGGTCTCCCACGAGTCATCACTTTTATCAACCCACATTATGAAAACATTCCAAATATTACTTGTGCTGAACCACATGGATAAATCCACAGCGAACATACTCCATGACCTGGGAGTACATAGTATCTGATACTTTTCTTACACTTTGCAAAGGTGTACCTCTTTTTAAATCCACTTCTTCGCTCGGCTTTCAAGTCGGATCAGCTCCATGCGACTTTTACGCATGTGACAAGGCCGAGATCACACAACGCTTTTGCAGTCTAGTATTAATAGTATCTCCACCCAGTAAATAGACAATTAAGTCTCAAGTACCGTTGTGGGTCCTCCCCACTGCCTTACTTCCTAGCCTTGGTCTGTGTCCTCGCAAGACATATGACCTTCTTGATTACAGCCGCGCACGACTTAATCTCGGCATAGGGCGACTTCCTTCTATCCACCTTATCCTCTCATAATTTTTCTGATCTCACACCACTCATGGACGAACTGCGCCCAACCAGTTTCCACGTGAGAAACCGGACCGACAAACCATGCAGGGAACTGCTAATACCAAGAAAGCTACTAAGTCGTGCCTGTCCCATACCAGGCAAGTGGTTGGTACATTTTTCATGCTGCATAGAGGCACAACACAAGGTTCTTGTCCTTATGAATTAATAGTGAGGAGACATTCACATTCCCTGGTGCGCACCGCACCCTCACCATACAACCCATCCTCACTATCAATTCTAATTTATATTTTCTTTCACAAAAAGGGGTTTTCAAACATGTTTATCATATAATTGACCATTCAACACTCAACGCATGTATTTAAGAATAAGCACAATCTAAGCATAATCTCCTAGGATGACAAGGGTTGCACAGGATATACAAACAAAGAAGGCTTTCAAGAGATTAGGTTATATCTACTCATTTTCTTTCAACATAGTGTTTGAAAATAAAGCATGCATATACTTAAAACAGGAATTAACCTAGTTTATTTGAAAATATTGGGAGAGACATGGTCAAGGGGGTGAGACTTGCCTTGCAATGCTGGGTCTAGTTACTCGGACGAAACTTCGAAGAGTTCTTCCATTCCTTCAACTTCGGGCTCTGCGGCGGACACAAGCAATACAACACACACGCCATATAAGCATACAGAAAATAAATTGCAATAGAAAATAATAAGTAAATATATCATGCATGAAAGGGGAAAGATTTGGACAAAGTAACTTGGGTGCTGGTTGAAGAGATGGGCTCAAAAGGAGTTGAATGTCGAAAGGCCGACATTCAGTCCACGGCTAGACATAGCCTTAAGTTGGTCTTAGATAGGTTTTCTGGAGAAGTGGCAGTAGAGATAGTTGTAGAACACAACTCCAGGAATCTAGGGGACAAAGTGGCATTTCAATTTCTCAACCAGAAGATGATAAAAAAGGCTAATGTCAGTGGCTGACATGCACTGACATTGGACTGACAATGTCAAAAAATAGGGCAAAGCATTAGATTTGATTCTGGACTTCGAACACTTCGCCAACTATGTCTAGGAGATAGGCGAAGATGACAGGAATACAATGCAAGTGGTTTCAAGGCAAGAGATGGCCGGACGGTGGAGAACTCCGACGATGAACCCCGGTGGCGACACGGCACAGACATTGATTTGGACAGAAACTTGGCAAGGTCATATCTTCCAATCTGGGAAGATCCAGATGTCGAGATAGTTGAAGGAAATGCTCAGGGGGCTGAGGCCAAGCTAAGGGACAAAGTGGCCTTGGCTGGATCGGTCGGGAAGAAAACTCCGGTGAATTGTGCCAGAGACGAAGACACAGAAATTGGGCGTTTTTTATTTAAAGAAAATGAGCTCAATTCCAAGCTTGTCAACGATCTCTAGGGCATAACAAAGCTACTGGAGGGGTTAATTTTGCTGGAGGATCGCCGGAGAAGCTTGGCGCAAGGTCCAGCGAACAGATGAAGTTCCAGATTGGGATTTCTTTGATTTGGGCAAAATTGAAGGTTTTGATCTCACAGGCTTGCTCTACTAAGCTCACTGATCACTTTGCTCTACTAACACGAAGGCCAATTCGGTTTAAATCCATTGGCATTGGAGGAACAGGGATTTTGGGCGTTTCCGGTGATCGCCGGCATTAGGGATTGCCGGGATCCAATTAGGTACTATGACACAGAGAGGGAGGTAAGGGAAGCTTATTGGTGAAGTTGAATTGGAGGGAGGAGCTACGGTTTGCTCTGGCGACGGTGGCCTCAAAATTGGCTCGCCGAAGAAGAAAGTGTTCACGGTGGCGCTGGGAAATTGGTTGTTTTCTGGTGCTGGGAGCTGAAACAATGCACTGAGGGGTATTTATAGATGCTGGAGCAATCTGCTGGTCGACAATTTGGGGAACAGCGGCGACGAATTCGACCGCGAAGCGACCGGACACAGCGGGGACTTGTGCCAGCGATGATGGCGAGGCACTGGCGCGCGGCGGTGCAGGCTTTTGGCAGGGGCGATGCAGCTTTAGCAATGGACGGTGCAGGCGCAGGCGGTGAGGGAACAGCGAAGTGAAAGCTCAATCGACACGTGGCCGAGACGTGTCGAACGGGTGAAGCTGAAACTGCTGGTTCACGGGCACGCGCGGGGGGAAGAAATTGGCCGTGCTGGCGCAGCCGAGGTGGCGTCCACGGCGGTGCCACGAGTGCGCACGGGTGTCAGGTACGTGGCTGATGTGTTGGCACGGCAGGAGGTTCACCGGCGGCGAAGAACACGGCGATGCACTGCGGCGGGTTCTGCTGAGACATGGCCAGGGGCCTAAATTTAATAAAGGACTGATTTGTGAGGAAAAAGGGCTGATCTGCAAGGAATTTTTTCGGGATCTTGGACCTATTTGCGAATCTGGAGTTTTGGAGGGCTGATCTGAGATCTGATTTTTCAGATGAGTGTTACTAAATCACTTGGACTCATCTAGCAAGAAAAATGGTAAGATCTGATAAGATTTGGTGGTTTTGACAAAAATCGAAAACAGAGTAATTAGGGTTTTGGAAAGTGGCGAGGCTGAAAATTAGGGTTTAGGATAAGATTTGGAAATTCTTCCAGAAGGGAAAATTGTTCAAAATAGTGAATGGGAGATGTTCACTGAATCAGATCAAAGTTTGGAGATGGTCTGAGACTTTTAGTCTTTTTGGGCTTCTGACAAATCTGAAAAGAACTGATTTGTGATACTTTTGGGCTGATTTGCAAAAAAGATCTGAACGAAAGAATTTGATTGCCAACTTTTTGGGATAAGATACTGGCACAACTGGGATCTCATTTTGAAATAGAGAGAGACGAGGCAAGCCAGGATTTGGGAAAAATAGGGGTGTTACAGTATGCAAGGATTGCCAGAAATAAAAATTTCCGTTTCCTTTCATACCTCAATTTTTTAAGAAGGATTATGCAAGACTTACAATCCCAAATAAAAACTCTTCACAATCTCTGTGCGAAAACATGGTCATAAGGAATGTCTTCACAACCAAATATACACAGGTAAATCCGATGTAACAGGTCTTTCGATCAGAAATGCATTAATATGTTATATCGCGACCAACACTTTTATTGCGATCAGAACTGAAACCGTGATCAGAACCGAAGCCGCGATCAGAACTGAAGCCGCGATAAAAACATAATGCCTTGATCGGATGATAACCGTGCATTTTGCCATTACCTACCTGTAGTGATCACAGAATTGCATTGTGATCAACATGCAAATCTTGAGGCGATCACAGAAATGCATTGTGATCAACACATAAAAATTAGTTTACAAAAGACATGAAGGATCACTTCCTCCAAAAATCTTTGCAAAATTTTCATGTTTTTGTGTGCACCCTCACCCCCGAATTTGAAATGAAAATTATAGAAATATATTTTGTTTCAGATTCACTGTAGGGAGTGCATAACGGGTTTCCAGAGAGAAGGCATCCATTATGGGAAATTAATAGAATATTCAACGAAGGGTTGCCTCAGGCATATAAAAGGAGAAGGTAGCTTCCTGAGGAAGCCACACAACCAGAAACCCTTCATTTGCCTTAGAGTTTCTCGTCGCACAAAACCCTCTTTTGCATTCCTCATTTCCATCGCCTCCAAAGTCACCACCTTTCTTCTCAATCTTTTGAAAGCAATGGCATCCTAGAGCCAATCCGTCCACCATACCGAAGAAAGCCTAGTGGCCCTTGAGAAGGAAGAGATTCTCCCTCCGCGGTTGCTGATCAACTGGCGGCCCGCGGAGAAAGATCAAGAAACCCCAATCGTCCAAGAGGGCGAATTGGTGGTCTTTGAGGAGTACCTGCGTTGCGGGTTCCGATTCCCAGAGAGCCAGTTCTTGAAGGGAATCTTGGAGCATTATGAGTTGGAGTTAGTGAATCTCCACCGAAATGCTGTTCTTATCTTGGCGATCATTCAGCACCTTTGCGAAGCCTTCGTCGGAGTGCTTCTGAGCGTGGAGCTCTTCCAACGTTTCTACTTCTCGGCATGGTCGAAGAGTGCCAATGCCGCCGTGTGCATCTACTTCGGAATAAGGGAGAAGAAAGAGTACCCCTTCCCGCCCCTCTAAGACTCTGTACATGGGTGATACCAGAAGTGGTTCTACTACACCCCTCCGTCGGAGAGCGGACTATGGTTCGAGAACTCTTGACCCGAGAAGGCCAACGAGTTGGACTCCCTTCTTGCTCTGAGCGCACACCAGAAGAAGCAGGTCCAAGTCATTCTTCACTTAGTCTAGCAAGGACTGACTGCGCGCGACATCATATGCGACTTTGTGAAGAACCAGATAAGCCCCCTGCGTGAAAGGGCTCATCCGGCTTGGGAAATCCAGTTTATGGAGGATAGTACCTTGGACTATAATAACAGTATGTCTTCTGGTCAACAAAACATACATTTTTACTGAAAAAATGTCGTATTTGTTAACATGCTTGTTTGCGACGCAGCTCTGCCTTTGTCTGAGATTGAAAAATGGACAAATTGTCTCCTCAAGGGGTACAACGCCGCTGTGGAGGGAGCCAAGGGATCGCCTCACCCCCAAAGCATAATCAATGCCAGCGACGATCTCAAACATGAGCGCCGAAAGGTATGGCCTTTCTTAACAAGCTATGTTGTAGACCATTCGCTTGTCCTATATTAACAAGAACATTTGGAACGACATAGCTTCTGGGAAAGTTTGGTGAGGCGACGCGGCCAAGCGAGGACGTTGGTCCCTCGGGGAGACTAGCTGCGAAGAGGGTGAAGAGGACCTCTTCGAAGCGCGTGGCGAAGGAACCTGCTCCCAAGAAGTCCAAGAAGATTCTGGGAGAGGCTTCTTCGCAGAAGAAACCCCTTACCGCGAAGAGGACTGCGGTAAGATATTCAGTGCCTCCTGTAACCCCAGGTACGAGTAGAAATTACTTCTTCGTCGTACAGGGTGAAGGGAGCGAGGACGAGGAGGATGACATTCCTCTGGTTGGCCGCAAGAGGAAGGCGATCGCTCCTCAAACCAGCGAGGTCCTGTCTCTGACCGCAAGGACAAAGACGACTACAATGGGCCCCGTGACCACTGATAATCCTGTAATTACGGGTGAAACCCTAGTGCCTGAAGCTTATGAAGCCTCAAGACTTGCAACACCTCCCCTTCTGATAGAAGGGGCGATTGTGGTAAGATTTCTCACAATCCTGAATGTTTTCATTCATCTGTACACATCCATTGAGTTATGCTCATACAGGCAGAAGAAGACGACATCCCCCTTATCCGCCGCGAAGTGACTCCTGCCAGTCCTGGGGCGGTGAGCACTCCACTCCTACTGACAGGAGTGGGAATAACTGAATAGGACACCGCGACCACTGCCAACCTCATGGTCACGGATGAAGTCCCAACGCCTGTGGTCCAGGAGACTTCAGGACCAATGGCTTCATCCCTACCGACCAAAAAAGTTTCCCCGATGAGGACCCTTATGTCGGACCCCCATTTGAGGAATCCGGTGGCAACCGCCCAGGTGGGTTGCACTCAGAAAAGGTACATTGCAGCTCACAACAACAAGATGCACTATATAAAAATGCGAGTAATTAAAAACAAGTGCTGATCACAAGGACCAACATTACAATAACTTAGCGCCAAAATGACACATTTAAATGTTGATACAAATTAGGGAGTTTTCGACACAAAGGTCGGCACAAAATGAAACAACAATAATAAGCAAAAGGACTTCATCAGTCTTCTTCTTCTGCAGCAGCGGTGTACGGGCCTTCTCCACATCTGACTCCACCTTGGTGCATAACCCTCTATCAAGCTTGGTCTTCAGTTTCTTCTTCTTGTTCCACATTTGGTTCAAGACCGTAAGATTCAGGGTCGACGAATCCTTCTTCTAAATTCGTTTGTAAAAGCAAGGGTGTGCACATTGTCCACATGGTGCTCAACAAGTCCCAAATAAGAATGCAAGCATATATAGATGAGGGGGAAATTTCTCACAGAATAGCTCTTTGGCTTTGTATATGTATATAGGATAGATTTTCACACTTGGTTTTTGGAGAAAAGACCTTTATTTTCAAAAGCGGTGCTTTTAAAACCCTAAGCTAAATTCTCAGAAACTGTTGTGTGTGGCGGTCTTTCATGAGTCACTACTTTTATTCTGATTTTGTGAAAACTTTCCAAAAGCTACTTGTGCTGCATCGACGTGAATAGAATCCACAGCGCGCAAACTCCATAACCTGGGAGCTCAGAGTATCCGATACTTTTTAAACTTTGCAAAGGTGTACCACCTTAATCCACCGATCATTCGGCTTTCAAGTCGGTACCTCTCCATGCGACTCTTACGCATGTGACAAGGCCGAGATGACACAACAATTTACAGTCCTAGCATTAACTATTCCCTGCCCGGTAAATAGACAGTCAAGTCTCAAGTACCGTTGTGGGTCCTCCCCACTGCCTTACTTCCTAGCCTGGATCTATGTTCTCGCAAGACACATAGCCTCTCTTGATTACAGTCGCGCACGACTTAATCTGGCATAGGGAGTCTTCCTTCTTTCCACCTTTTCCTCTCATGATTTTGCTGAACTCACATCACTCATGGCCTTCTACGGCCCACTAGCTCTCGCAAGACACTGGATCGACAACCATTGCAGGGAAAAGCTAATACTAAAGAAAGCTACTAAGTTGCGCCCGTCCCATAAACAGGCAAGTGGTTGGTACGTTTTTCATGCCGCATAGAAGCACAGCACAAGGTTCTAGTCCTTATGAATCTCTAGTGAGGAGTCTTTCACATTCTCAGCGCGCACACAGCACCATCCACTCAAACCATCCTCACTATCGATTCCAATCACATTTTCTTTCACAAAAGGGTTTTGAATATACTTTTCTCATATGTGACCATTCAACATTTATCATATTATCTTGAGCATAGTATAGCCTAAGCATGATATTCTAGGGTGACAAGGGTGCAGGAATATTCAATGTAAAAAGGGGCTTTACAATCTTTTAGGTCATATCTAATCACTTTATTGAAACATAGTTCTTATTTGAACTTAAGGCATGCATATACTTGAAAACAATTAACGTATTTCATTTCAAAATATTAGGCTAGACATGATCAAGGGTTTGAGACTTGCCTTGCAGTGATGGGTCTAGCTGCTCAGATGAATCCTCGAAGATCTCCTCGGTTCCTTCAACGTCTGGTTCCACGGCAGATACAAACAACACATACACACTATATAAGCATACAAGTACTAGAAAATAATACGTAAATACATCATGCATGCAGGGGTAAGGGTTTGGACAAGGCCACTTGACATTGATCGAAGAGATGGGCTCAAAAGGACTTGAATGTCGAAAGGCTGACATTCGGCTCATGGCTTGATATAGCCCTAAATTGGTTCTAGGTCTGTTTTCTGGAGATGTGGCAATAGGAAATATTGTAGAGCATGGTTCAAAAGGCTTAGTGGACAAAGTGGCATTTCAACTGCTCAAATGTAACAAGTCTAAATCATCTAATGCCACTGGTGGACATGCACTGACATAGTGCTAGACATGGCCAAAAACTAGGGCATTGGATAACTTTTGACTCAGGACTCCAATTGATGCACAACTTTGTCTGGGGTTTAGGCATTGATAACAGCTACAAAACTCTCAACAGGCTCAAGGGCAGAAAGTGGCCGGAAGGTGGCCAAATCCGGTGAGCAAGCACGGTGGTCTGGACATGAACTGAACCACTGAACAGCAATCTTGGCATGATCATAACTTTTGATCCAGGTCGATTCAGGAGTTGGGCTAGTAGACAATATTGCTCAGGGTACTGAGATCTATCTAAGGGACAAAGTGTGCGGGGCTAGATCGGCCGGGGAGAAATTCCGGTGACCGGCGCTGGAGAAGACGACTCCTAAATTGGGCGTTTTCGATTTAAAGAGTTCGAAGTCGATTCATTGCTCAGGGAGTGAGAGGGTGAGGTGAGGGGGCTATTTGTAGGGTTAATTCGGCCGGAGAATGGCCGGAGAAGCTTGGCGACGAGGACCAGTTCACTGGTGGCGCGCAAACTACAGAAAGGTTATGATCGCTGCTCAATTTTGAAATCTAAGTTTGTAGGCTTGCTCAAAGGGGTGTACTGAACAATTTTCATCACTGGCACGAGGATTAATTCGGATTGAATCGGCCAGCATTGAGGAAACAGGGCATTTGGGATTTTCCGACGATCGCCGGCGTTAGGGTTCGCCGGGGGCCAATTAGATGCTATGGTACGAAGAGAGGGATGAAGGGAGCTTACTGGTGGCGTTGGTTTGGAGAAAGAAGCTTCGGGCGAAGCTGGCGCCGTGAGCTTCAGGAACTGCTCGCCGGGGAAGAAGATCTTCGCGGCGGCGCTGGAGAACTCAGCTGCTCTCTGGTATTGGAGGCTAAGGCTTACAAATGTGGGTGGTGTGAGGAGATGCTGGGCAAAGGGGGGGGCTTTATATAGCCGCGGGATTGAGCTCTCGGGAGCTGCAGCAATCGCCGGGGAGATTTTCCTTCTGGCGCTGGGGCGGTCATCGAGGTACTTCGGGACACGGCGGGGCTCTGCTAGAGGCGGAGCATCGCGCGAAATCGGGATTTCGTCAGGAAGGCGAGATGATGATCCCCGGGATGGCAGCCATGTGGCGTGGAGCTCCTGACAACAGCAGGCACGCGCGCGCGTGGGGAAGAACACGGCACAGCGCGGTGAACTGCTTCCACGGTGGCGATACAGCTGTGCGCGGTGAAGGCTACGTGGCTATGAAGGTGGCAGCGCAAGGAACTTCGCCGGCGGCGAGTTCAACGGCGAGGCAAAATGGCGGGCGCTGGTTGAAAACGGTACAGGGACCTGGTTGCAAACTTTGGACTGAAATGTGACGATTTGGACTGAACTGTGAAGGTTTTGGCTCGGGAATTTGGGCCTATTTGCAATTCTGAAGAACTGAAGGGCTGATTTGAATTCTGACTTTGCAGATGAGTGCTACTAAATGTCTTAGACTCATCCAGCAGGAAAAATGGTGAAATCCGATAAGATCTGGTGGTTTTGGCAAAAATCGAAAACAGGGTAAATAGGGTAAACAGGGTAATTAGGGTTTGAAACTTTTGTCGAGGCTGAAACTAGGGTTTTGGTCGAGATTCTGGAATTCTTCCAGAAGGGAAAAATGTTCAGAAAAATGAAAGAAAGGTAATCACTTGATCAGATCTGGATTTGGAGATGATCTGGGACTTCTAGCCTTTTTGGGTTTTCTAAAAGGACTAAACTAAAGCACTTTTGGACTGAAATGTAAAAACGATCTGGGAGATGAAGTTTAGCTGCCAACTTTTTAGGTTAAGGTAGTGGCATACCTAAGATCAAGATAGGGTTGAGACAACAGGGATTCCAAAGAAGATATGCTGACTCGCAAGCAGAAAAGATAGCCAAAAATAGGGATGTTACACCTTACAGCCTGGGTTTTCATCATTCCTCATGTGTGTTCTTATAGATTTGCATGCACACAGGGAGAAAAGGACAAGATCCTATTTAGGAAGAGGAAGACCAGGACAGACGATGACTGTCTTTTCCCCGGGGAACCATCCTCGAAATTCAAGAAATGGGTAGGATTTCGAGTAAGGTAAGAATCTCTCCCGTTTAGACAGGGTCGTATCGCAGTGATCGACTGCAGGGATTCTAACCGATCACTCTCTTGTTTAATTATGCTAGGCGCAGAGATGCAGCGCCAAGCCCCTCTGTGACCTCTACAAGTGTTGAAGCTTCCCCTGCTACCGAGGTCACGGGTGAGCAAAGTTCCATCCCTAGGGCCGGGGAAGTTCTTCGTGCCATTATACATGGGATGGCCGCAGAAGTCCGATCGCAGAGATTGGAATCTGCGACCCCAGTTATGGAGGAGGCTCAGCAGGAAAACTCATCTGCTGCTCCTACTGGGGACAAGGCGAGTTTAGAGACTCAGCCTTTGGCTTAACTGGAAAGTGACTCATTCAGCGAGTATGTTGAGGTTTGTAGAACACCTCTTGTGATTTTTAAGTTTGCATTTGCATAGGAATATCTAGGCTTTCAAACTGATCCCCTTCCATGTCATAGGAACTGACTCGCATGGCAACCAAGTTGATGGCTGTAGTGAATCGTATCGAGGTCACGCAACAGGAGACGAGTCGCCTGCAGCGGTAAGGAAGATGTTCCTTCATCTGCCTGAATGTTAGTCCTTTTTTGACAATTGTCTCTTTTGTCACAGAGAAAACACCTTTCTAATCAAGAGCCTCGCTGATCGGGAAAGCCAGGAGTTCAGGGCAGCTGCAAAGATCTCTTTCCTAGAGATTGAACTCCAAAAACTGCGGTCGCAACTCTCCTGTAAGTATACTTCCGACCAGGATAAATTAATTTGTCATGCGAACTATTTGTAATGGTTTCTCATTCCAGCACGAGAGGACCAAATAAGCCAGCTTTGTCAAGAGAAGAAGGATCACCAAATGACCATCGAGTTTCAGAACTCGAAAATTGAATCTGTTTGCAGGAAGAACAAGGACTTGAACGCGTCACTCTCAGCCTGCAGCAGTGCTCAACAGGACATCTTCGAAAAACTGAAGATGGTGGCCGGTTTGCTAAGAGCTGATGCGGTCGAAACCAAAAAGGACGACCTCAGCCTCAGCGACTGGACCACACTGGTTGCGACCCAAACGGAGTCACTTCTCGAGTATCTTCCTGAAGATACAAGGCGGCAAACAGAGGCGATCAAGACAAGAGTGCGATTAGCGGCCTCTGCTATCCTCTGCCGGCTTCGTCTCCACCATGGCCCAGATCTTGATCTGAATCCGGTGGTGGGAGAAGCAGAGGTCGAGAGTGAAGACCAGCTTGAGGTCATAATGGAGGAAGTCAAACCTCTAGTAGAAGATCTCTTGAAAGAGCTTGGCCTATTGTAAATCTTGTACCTATACAGATATAATATATACAATGCACATGAATGCCTTATTTTTTGAAAGAAAAGCACTTCTTTTTGTTTCATGTTGCGACCATATTCCCCTAGCCCTCTCCTGTGATTATATATACTGAAGACTTAGTATTATAAGCACAGGAAAAATATGGGTGTAACGACGACCAGGGATATCCGACCAAACCGATAACCATGTTCGATACAACACCCGACCTTATTGCAAACCGGCAGCCACTCTGATGACCAAGGACATGCCAGCAAGCCCCGTGTGCGTTGAGAAATGGCTTATTGAGGGGTGTCTTGTCTGGAAGTGATCACAAGATCAGCCAGTGAATCCAATCAAGGTATTATAGTGTTACAATTATCGGTGACCAATCCCCGAGTCAGACTCGTAACATACGGGCACAAGGAATAATTATCACATGAAACAACAAAAAGTACTGATTTTGTTAAATCATGCTAATTGAAAAGGAAAAGGGGTTGGAGAACTCACACGTAAAACTTGCGCAGTTGATCGATGTTTCATGTATTGGATAAGATCTGACCATCCTCCATTGCTAACCGAGCTGATCCTGATCGCGGCACTGAGACAACAGTGTAGGGACCTTCCCATTGAGGGGAGAATTTATTGCGCTTAGATTGGTTTTGTATTTTATGTAAAACCAGATCACCCACGTGAAGGCTACGTGGTCGCACCCTTTTGTTATGGTATTTGCGTAGGGCTTGCAAATACACTGCGGACTTGACCAAGGCTCGATCACGTTTTTCCTCTAGGAGGATGAGATCTTGTAATCGTTGTCCATTCTGATCAACTTGCTCAAATAGATCTGTTCGGACAGAACCAATACTAATTTTCATGGGTAACACAGCCTCAGCTCCGTATACCAGATGGAAAGGTGTCTCACCGGTGGCTCGACTAGAAGTAGTGCGTAGTGCCCATAGAACGGTATAGAGCTCGTCTACCCAAGCCCCCGAGCGTGTCTTAAGGCGATCAAAAATGCGCTTTTTGATACCCTGCAATATTTTTCCTTTGGCACTTCGACGGCACCATTGCTCTGCGGATGAGCTATAGAGGCAAAGCACACCTTAGTTCCAATGGTGTCGCAATAGTCCAGAAAAAGACCACTAGCAAACTATGAACCATTATCAGTGATGAGACGATTTGGAACACCGAATCAAGCCACAATGTTCTTATGAAAGAACTTTTGTGCAGCAGCAGCAGTAATGTTGCGAACTGGTTCGGCCTCAATCCACTTTGTAAACGTGCCAATAGCTACGAACAAAAACTTGTATCCATTGACCGCTTGTGGCATAGGACCAACAATATCCATCCCCCAGACTGCGAAGGGCCATGATAGAGGAATGGTTTGTAAAGCGTAGGTAGGTCCACAGTTTAGTATTAAGATTATTGTCAGACTGTCTCGCATGAAACTGACACTGAGGACATGTCTTGACCATATTATTCGCATCATCAAGTACCGAAGGCCAGTAAAATCCTTGTCGGAAAGCCTTCCCGACCAGTGTTCGAAATGACGCGTGTGCACCGCATACACCATCATGAATTTCTTTCAAGAGGGATTTACCTTCCTCTTGGGACATAGCGCATGAATACTCCTTGAGTACCTTTTCTATACAAAACCCTTTCTATAAGTTTGTATAGGCGCGTTTTTCGAACTAACCGATCACTCTCGGTTTCGTCCTCGAGCAAGGTCCCGTGTTCGAGATAGACCCTCAATGGATGGGTCCAATCTCGTTCCTGCCCGAGGTTAGTAATGCAGACTGTTACCGGATCATCCTCGGCCGAAGTCATGATCGAGGGATATTCCAAGTGTTCGACGAACACTCCTGCCGGAGCGGATGTGCGTGAGGATCCAATTTTGGATAATTGGTCTGGGAGAATATTGTCCTTTCGCGGGATGTATTAGACTTAGAAATGACTGAAGTGTTTTTCCAATCTCCTCACTTCCCCCAGGTAATGAGCCATTGTCTCATGGGAGGTGCTGTACTCCTTGTTTACCTGGTTTACGGCCAGTTATGAGTCTCCCCTCACCACTAATCGACGGACTCCGAGGAATTTTGCTGCCCGGAACCCTGCAATAAGACCTTCATACTCTGCTGTGTTGTTGGTCGTAACAAAGTATAGTTGAATGACATACTTCAGTTGGTCGCCCTGAGGCGTGACTAAGACCACTCCAGCCCCCGAGTGTTGAAAACTGCGAGAGCCATCAAAATACATTGTCCAGTGATCTGGGCATTCCAAATCCTTGGACGCCTGCACGGGCGGTTCAGGATTAGTCCATTCGACCACGAAATAGGCCAGGACCTAAGACTTGACCACGGTGCGGGGCATTGTCGAACACTCCGAGTTCGACGGCCCATTTGGCGATCCGACCAGATTTTTCTGGATTACGGACAATGTCCCCCAAAGGAAAAGATGAGGGCACTGTGATCTTATGTGCTTGGAAGTAATGTCGTAGCTTATGGGTATCCATCAATAGCGCGTAAAGTATCTTCTGGACCTCAGGGTATCGCTCCTTAGGACCATGAAGTACTTCGCTTACGTAGTAGACAGGTTTGTGCACACCTTCTCTTTCTGCGATCAGGACAGCACTGACCGCGTGAGGTGTGGCCGCCAAGTAAAGAAGTAATGGTTCCTCTTTGTTGGGAGAAACCAAGACCGGCGGACTAGATAAATATGCTTTGACCTCCTGAAATGCCTTCTCGGCCTCATCGGACCAAGTAAAATTATGGTGTTTGCGCAGGGCTTTGAAGAAAGGTAGTCCCTTTTCACCTAGTCACGAGATGAACCGGCTCAATGCCTCCATGCGGCCTGCTAGGCGCTGAACATCCTTGATGGTCCAATGAGACCTCATTTGTTTGATAGCCCTAATCTTTTCAGGATTGACCTCGATTCCTCTGGAACAAACAAGAAAACCCAGAAGTTTTCCAGATGAAACCCTGAAAGAACATTTCTCTTGGTTTAACTTTATTCTATATCGATTCAAATTACAGAAGGTTTCAGAAATATCGTCTAAATGAGACGAACTCTTTAAACTTTTTACAACCAGGTCGTCTACATAAGCTTCAAGATTACGCCCCATCTGGGAAAGAAATGTCTTTTGCATCAAGCGCTGGTACGTGGAATCGGCGTTCTTGAGACCAAATGGCATTCTAACGTAGCAGTAGGTGCCGAATGGTGTGATGAAGGCAGTCTTCTCTTCATCTTCTTCTACCATGCTAATTTGATGATATCCCGAATAAGCATCCAGGAAACTCATTAGTTCGCAACCCGCAGTAGAATCGACCAGCTGGTCGATGTGGGGAAGGGGAAAGTCATCCTTCGGACAGGCACTATTTAGGCTGGTGTAGTTGACACACATGTGCCACTTGCCATTTGACTTGTGGACCATGACCGGATTTGCAAGCCATTCTGGGTGATCGACTTCGCAAATAAACCTGGCCTTTTGGAGCTTATCTAACTCCACTCAGATGGCTTCCTGCTGATCAACAGCAAAACGCCTGAGCTTCTGCTTTATTGGTCGTTGTCCAGGTCGAATTGCTAACCTGTGCTCGATTACCTCCCTTGGGACACCGGGCATGTCGGATGGTTTCCACGCAAACACATCTGCATTAGCTCGGAGGAAAACAATGAGCTCGAGTTCCTATTTGTCATCCAGGCCTGATCCAACCCGAATTGTCCTGGATGGATCATCTGGGTACAATGGAGCCAACTTTAATGTTTCATCTGGTCGAGGAGCAACTTTGATCATATCAGTGGACACTGTGGCAATATGGGCTTCTCGGAGGGGAAGCTGATCTACCATCTCTAGGGATAACCGATCACATGTCAATACCACGTTGTGACTGCCTTGGATCGAAATAACGCCCTTGGGGCCAGTCAACTTGCCGCACTGGTAAGCATAGTGCGTAGCCATCATGAACTTAGCAAGAGTTGGCCTACCAAAGATTGCGTTATAAGCCGAATCACAATCAATTACATCAAAAGTAACCAATTTTGTTCGAAAGTTATCAGGTTCACCCAGTGTGACCAGGAGCACCACCTGTCCCAATGGCATCATAGAGGGACCATGAATTATCCCATAAAATAGATGAATTATGGGTTTGATTTTTGAACGAGGAATTTGCATCTCGTCGAGTGCCTTGACCAATAAAATGTCCAAGGAACTACCTTCGTCGATCAGGACCCTTTCAACTCTCGCATTGCTGATAATTGGGGTTATGACCAAAGGTAGCCTCAATGGTCGAGTAAGCCCCACAGGGCAATCAGAGCGATCAAACTCAAAGGAGTATCTGACCAATGGGGGTATTGGGGTTCACCAAGGGGAGTCCCCGCTTGGCTCACCTCTCGATAAAAGGCTTTAAGTTGCCGCTTAGAAACAAAAGAGGAGGAACCTTCGAAAATAACATTGACATGATTACGAGGTACCTGGTAGGACATCTCTTCGTCCCCGCTGGCGTCTCTTAGCCCTAAAGTCTGTTCCTTTGGTGGCAAGGTCGGCATAGGTCCGATCCCCTCGAAGAAGTCATCCAACTGCTTCAACCAACTCCGGCAATTCTTCAGGTCGTGGCCTGCAGAGTTGTGGAGTGGACACCATCTCTTGCCTTCCTGCGGGTTAGTTGACTTCTCTGGCTGGTCGGCACTGCAACCACCAGAAGCAGTTTTATTTTTAAATGAAGGTTTGTTACCTTTGGTCAGTGGAGGTTTCTCTGCGACCGCGACCTCTCGGTACTGTCCCGATCGACTACTTTTTGATTTTTTCGACTTCCCGCATGATGAAGATTCTGGCTTCTTGTTCAAATCCTCCCTCTTCACGTCCTTGAGACTTGGTTGAGGCGGTAAGTTACCTTTATCCACCATCCAATTCCACTCAACGGCCTCGACCGCGTCGGAATATCGATCAGCCATATCAAAGAGATCGGCTACTGATCGAGGGGGATGGATGAGCAGATCCTCGGTGAACCTCTGATATCGAATGGCGTGTTTAAACGCCCTGATAACAGAATTATCAGATATGTTCGGGATGGTATTTCTCACCCCGACGAATCTCTTGACAAACTGACGAAGAGTTTCGGTCGAAATTTCTCGTAGTCGATGGAGGTCGTCCTCTTTTCCCGGCTTCTGATAATAATTTTGGAAATTGTTGAGGATAGCATCGCACAACATTTCCCAGTTATATATCGAACCCTCGGGCTGATTGAACAGCCATGTTCTTGCCGGTCTCTCGAGGACTGTAGGCGACCCGGTCATCGCCACCCGCTGCCTGAATAGTAGTGATGTAAATTTGAAGGAACTCCGATGGATTCTGAGTGCCGTCAAATCTTTCTATGGCCCTCGGTTTGAATTTGTCTAGCCAAACGACCGCATGAAGGCCGGGCGAGAAAGCTTTACAACTGACATAAGGACCATGAATAGACCTGCGACTCTCGACCTAATCTTGGGCGACCTCACGTGAAGGAGAGGTCATGCGTGGTCCCAAGCGAGAGTGGACAGGAATTCGTTCCCCATCACGAGAATTCCCCGCCCATCTAGCTTTGTCATGCAGAGACGGCACTGGTGGTGGACGATTCCGTCTACCAGAACCAGAGTTAGAGTATTCTCGGTCATGGGAACGTGTCGCTGACCGGGAAGAGGGTGTTGGGGTCGCCTCGGATGCGACCTCGTCCAACCTCTCCGCCAGGATTCTGGCGAAAGCCGGTTTCTGCGCATCTGTGACCGTAGGAGGAAAATTACGCATGACCTCTGCGATGGATCAAAGCCGGCCATGCGTGCTCCTCCTGGGTGCGCCAGGTGTCACCGTCTCTTCGTCCGCCGGTAAATGTTCCGGGGGTAAAGATGGTGTCTGGTCGCGTCTGCGATCATGTGGTCGACGGGAGGAACTCGGAGCAGCGTCGTAACGAGCTTGCGCATTTTGAAGAGCCTCTAGGGCCGTTCTACGAAGTTCGTTATCCTGTTGCTCACGATCTTGATCCTCCTTTTGTTTGCGTTCCTGTTCTTCCCTAGCAGCCCACTGATCGGGAGTTTCTTCTGATAAGGCAGCGAATTGCCTAGGGATCGAGGTCGCCGACGAGGAAAACATCTCCGTTTGTTCCGAGTCGGTCTCAAAATCAAAGAGACAGTGGAGGTTATCGGGATCAAACCTCCCTGGGCTAAATTCCTGGTCAACATTGCCCTTACCCTCAGCAGGGCCGTGCGATGGACCGGATTCAACCTCTAACGCAGTAGAAACCACATTGGGCTTCGGTTCTGCGTCGGTTGTCTCCTGGTCGATAGACATGACCTGAGTGGTCGAATCGACCTCCGGGACGTCTTCGCCTCTAGTTTCCTCCATTAGAACAGGATCACTAGGTGAAGGCATCTGAATGTGGGCATAATCCTCGAGATCGAAGTCGTTCTCGGAATCATATGCTCCAGACATGGCTCACCGAACCTCCGGATAGAAATAAGAACACCTTGAGAAAGGCCCCACGGTGGGGGCCACCTGTCGACGATTCGGACTCAGGGTCCTTAGTCGAACTTATGCATAATTTGTGAGTTGTGAGGCCTTTTAGGGTGTCCCTCCGGAAAGGGATTATGAGCAATGTCGGATGGAATACAGAGAGATTTATACAGGTTCGGGCCCTCGATGGTGGGAGTAATAGCCTTACGTCCTGTTGTGATTTCACTATGTATGGAAAAAAGGTTACAAAGTTATGGAAAAGATCATCACAGGCGAGGATCTTTTCTGTGTGATTGTCTAGAAAATGACTAAACTAGCCTATGAAAGCTTTTTGATGTTGATCTCTCAGATCTGTTCGATCTCTGGGATCTGTTCGATCTGTCAGATCTTGATGTCTCTTGAATCCGTCCTCTCCTCGTGCATCTACTTACCCTTTTATACTGGTCGAAAGGGCGCCAACGCACAATGGCTTTGAACGGCTGCTCGGGTGCAGTTTTGATAACCGCACTTAACTTCCACGCAGGCTTAACACGTGCAATTTAAGGGATAACCGCACATATTAACCACCTGACAGTTGTCTTCATACGTGGAAGGATCTTCGTGATTCTTGGGATATGCCTGTTGTAGAGCTTAAGCAGCCCCGAGTCATGCTAGTCGATAGTAGTCAATGACCTTCTGACCACGCACTATCTTTCTGACCGCGCACTGTCTGTGACCTCCTGTCCGCGCATCGCCTATGGCCTCCTGACTGTGTACTGTCTGCGGCCTCATGATCGCGCAAAGCCTGCGACCATGTGTCCGCGCTTCTCAGGTCATCTGAGATCATGGCAATGGACACTTGTCTGGTTCGAATCTGTCTTGAACCAAATGTGCATTTGCTCCGAACTAGCTCGGGTAACAATCCTCGTCAGGAACATATAGGATCAATCACTCGAGTAAGAGCCAAACAATTAAATCAACAGGTGACTTTGTTCCTCAAAGAATTAAATTATGATGAGAATATGATACTACCTAATAGCTCTTGTTTAATATTGATTAGAAATGAAGAGGGAGAGCATCACATGAAGAACATAGCCACTAAGGACTTCATCAAATCTAGTCGTACACATGCTGGGTGGAAAGAGGATTTCATAAGCTTTCCAGCGAGCGCAAGATCACACAATTCCATCAAGGATTGCACCCGCTACAACCAAAAGAACTCTACTCGACATGCAGTCTGCCAATCAAGTAACAGTCCGACATATGACCAAAAATTTTGATTAAGATCTGTGTGACATAAGTATTACCTTCAGGCACATGAAATCTATTCTCTCACTCTAGTGCATAAGCTAGAATCACGACATCGTGAGCAAACCCCCCCCCCCCCCCAAAAAAAAACCTACTAAAACATATGTGAACCATAGATCAAAATCTACGGCTACCATTATATTGAGTAGCATGTCATTTTCTACCTCTAAAGGGTGGCTCCAATCTCTTAGACACAGTGGCTCGTGTAGGATCGAGGGTGCCGACTAGAGGAGGGGTGAATAGGAGGCTTTAAAAACTTTTCGAATAAAACAACTTTTGCAAGATTAAAACCTAAACGAGCTAAGTGCAAATAAAAACTGAATCAATTCAATAATTAGATTGCACAAATAAAATGAGAGAAAGAGAATCAAACACAACGATGTATCCTGAGGTCTCGGAGACTCGCCTGGTTTCCCTTACTCCTCGTTGAAGCACTCTAATGAATGAGTCTTGCTTCAATATCCACAAAAGATATTATCCACTAGGATTGCTCCTTCTCCACTCTAGAAAGGTGAGCACAAAACCTCTCAAAAACGCACTGAGCCTCTCTGACAAACCTCATCAATGGAGAAATCAACGGCCACATCACTAAACCATCTAGGTGAAGGTGATCACTAAGAGTAACAAGTTGTGAGATCTTCTCTTGATCCCAAACAAACACCGAGAAACTTCTAAGGATGCAAATGAATGCTCTTAGAAGATCTCTCTCAATCACAATGAATGATACTTGATCAAAAGATCAAGATTTTAGCTCTTGGGCTCAAGTGTATATCAAAATATATTTATTGATTCTTTAGAAAAACTGCTCAAAAAGTGTTTTAAAAATACTGCTCAAAACTGTTTATGAAATTGCTTGAAAATTTACTCAAAAGTGTTTGTAAAAACTGATCAAAAATGTGAACAAAAAGTGCTCAAAACTTCTTCTAAAAACTACTCAAAAGAGTAGAGAAATGATGCTCGAAGGTGTATATGAGAATGTGGTTTGAGATATATGTGAATACTGCTCAAAACACCTATATTTATACACCAACCTCTCAGCTAGCGATTGTGGTCGATAAGGAAAGAAATCAGTACAGCTAACAGCCAGCTTTGACCTCTAACGGTTGGTAAATAGCTGTTGGAATGTCTGATCGAATGAATAGAGCTCGAGTGACCTCTGGTCGAATGAACAGTGCTCAAAAGATCAGTTTCAGTCCCTCTTTGAAATCTATATATTTTTTTTCTCAAATTTCGACCAAGAATATGAATGAATGCGAATGCGAATGCAACATATGACCTAAGAGTTTCTCAATTTTTGCTGGAACTAAAAGAGATTTCATAACCCCTCTTAATAGTATAGTTAAAAGTTAAAAAGAATTTCTATAAAACTGGTCAATACACCAAATACCGAGACTGGTACAATAAACAAGCACTTACTTTAGGTCTTTGCTTCTTCCTTCTTGGCGACCTTGCACTAGCAACCTTGCCTCGCGACCTGCAGATCAGGGCGACACTGCGACCTTGCGCTTGCGACCTTGGACTGCGACCTGCAGATCCTCCCGGATTACTTGCAGACTTTATAAAAATGGCTCTTAGGTCTTTGTGGCTTCCGTCTTGCCACTCCCATTTGACGTTTCTTCTTTTCACCTAATATTATTGATTATACTCAAAGAAAATAGATTAGTCCAAGACACTTGTTGTCATTTATCATCAAAATCAAGATTAAGGGCCTAGCTCCAAATTTTTGATAATTGATGACAACAAGTTTTTAAATGAATAAAATTTAATAATGACTCCCCCTAAGTGTAAGCATAGGCATTAGATATGCAAGAACTCCCCCTGAATGCATGCATATATAAATACACATATGAGTCATTTAAGAGTCCACAATGAATAAACAACGAGCACATAAACTATCAATAATTCCATACAAGAATCTCTTCCCAATCTCTCCCTAATCTCTCCCCCTTTGACATCAAGCACAAAAAGGAGTGAGGACAGCAAAGCAGACATTTAACTTGCATTTGATATATCAATAATATTCGATTCACTTCTAAGAAAGCAAAATCTAGTCTCATCTAAAGGTTTGGTGAACTTGTCTGCTAGCTGCAAGTCAGTTCTTATATAATTCACATCTATGCCCCTTTTGTTGGATCTAGGTCAATCTATATATCTAGGTTTTGATGATTAATGATGATTTGGATAAATCCTGATGATTAATGTTAATATGGATAATGCCAGCTTTGTTGATTAAATGACATTTTGGATAAATCCTGATTTAGCACAAGTAAATTGAATTGATGATTGATGAACCCTGAAATGGATGTTTCCTTTGTTGTGAGTTTAATATTGATGCATATGTTGAGGGGAGCTCTGTGGTTCCATCAATCTTGTGCTAAGTATAAATTGGAATGCCATGTGATAAATCTGGAAGTTTGATGACTCCTTTTTGTGGATTGGATATCGATACATATGATTGAGGGGGAGCTCATCATATTAGTCATCTATGCTGATTGATATCTTGACATGAGTAGTATGGATCATGTGCATGTTTCTCGTGTCATATATGGATCCATATGATTGTGCAATTCATCTCTTACTCATTTGTTGCTTATCGAAATTGGTTTTGTCATTTCACCGAAAAGAGAAATTGTTGAGTTAAACACTGTGTGGAGTAATTTCTCTGGTGATAAGTGATGACCTATTTATGAGATTAACGTTGCGCAATTGAGTGTATGTGTTGTAGCCTCAGTATGGTTACGAGATGAAAGCAAGCAAGGGCGTGAAGAGGATGAAGCCGATATGAGCCATCTTGCGCGAGGTCAAACTTTGCGAGGACAAACTTCGAGTGCTCGAGTTTCACGAGGACAAGTTTCGAGTGGTCAAGCTTCACGAGGTCGAACTTCACTGAAGGTAAGATCCAAGATTAAGGCTTGTTTTCTTAGGTTTTTACCGGTCTCGGTCTTTAGAGATAGACCAGTTTGATAGAAATTCTTTTTACTGGTTTGACCGTACTATTAAGAGGGGTCAGAAAATAGTAGCTTGAGTCTATCTAGTGGGGAAGATCAAATGCATTCATATCATCTTGCACAAGTGTTTAATCTCCTCTTGCATTCCTAGAAAGTCTAAGTGTAGTTTGTGTTTATTTCAAGAAAATCTTTTGAAAACTGCACTTAGTCGTCATGCCAGCTAGAGCTATCTGTTTCATTTCTAGAGCTGGTCGTGGTCGTGTTGCTGGTTTGGATGTATCTGTGTTTAGGATTTGGTCGTGGTCGTAGTAGTTCAAGCTGGTCGTACTAGTTTTCAGCTCGATTGCGTACGCTCAACCAAATCCACTCGACCACCCGTTTTTGATCGGATATTCGACCTGTGGCTGTAAAGTTCTTAAATCAATTTGGTCGTGGTCCATGCTGAGTGTCAGCAGACATATCCGCGAGAAAACAGACAAACTGCATTAGAAATGACATTTGTTTTGGACATTTTGGTAGTAGGAAGGTTTTTGAATTTTCTAGAAGTTTCTTTGGCTATATAGGTCCTACCTCTATTGATAAAATTGTAGCCCTTTGAGTTCTCTTTCCAACAAGCCAAAAATCACCTCAATCGGATCTCTAGATCGAAAGTTATGCTTGTTTTACTGTCAACATGCATTGGCCAGACATTGTCCGACTATTCCGGACAATGTCCGGCCTGTACAAAATATTTAAGCGTATTGCAAAATGTGAACCAGAGACGTTTGCATCCGTCCGGGAGCTTTTGTCCGGGATGGGCCGGACTTTGTCCGGTATGGACAGACATTGTTCGGCTTGTACAAATTGTTTGAGCCGAGTGAAACAGAGACAGATATATATGTCCGGGGGACTTTTGTCCGACATGCCGGACAATGTCTGGCCTTTTTAAAAAGCCTCCCAACGGTCACTGACACGTTTGCAATGGTCACATTTTGGTGTACTGGCCGGACAGTGTCAGCAGGTTGCAAACGGCTAGTTTCTTGGAGGGGCTATATATATCTCGTGTTTGCCTTCATTTGAGGCTGCTCAAGAAGTTGAATACACTGTGTAAAAGCTAGCCAAGTTCATTCCATTTGAGATATTACATCTGGAGGCTAGATTTGAGCCCAAATCTTGAGTGGATTTGAGAGAAAGCATTTGAGAGAGGTTGTCAGTGCTTAGCGCACTTCATTCTTCATTTGCAAGCTAGTGCTAGTGTGTGTGCATACATTTGCATCATTTGAGCTTCTAGCACATGATTCGTTCAAGCGAAAGCGCATCCGACTTGTTACTCTTGGCGATCGCCTTCGCCAGACGGTGTCGGAGGAGAGTCGCAATCTCTCCATTGAAGTTTGTCGGAGACGCCGGCAAGAACTTGTGAAAGGTATTGGTGCTCTCCTATCTGGTGTGGAGAAGGAGCAACCCGAATGAAAATATTCTTCGTGGATATAGAAGCGAGGCTCACGTGCGAGCGCTTCAACGAGGAGTAGGGGAGACCATGTGAGTCTCCGAGACCTTGATAAAAATATTGTGTCAATTGTGTATTTCTTATTTGTTTCATATTTATCTTGACACAATTGTTCACATTACTCTAGTTGCAAGTTAAATTGTATATTCCTTATTAATTAATTGCAACTAGATGTTATATGGTTGATTGTTAAACCTTCGCTAAATCTAGGTTATCCTAAACATTCTTCAAAAGGTGTTTAATTGAAAAGAAATTTTAAAAGCCTCCTATTCACCCCCTCTAGTCGGCATCCTTGATCCTACAATTGTTATCAGAGCAAGGTCTCACTTTTATCGGCTTTACCGCCTAGAGAGAAAGGATGGATTCGATAGAGAATTTTGTATTGATTGCTCCTCACTTTGATGGCTCAAATTATTCATGTTGGAAAATTATTATGAGTACATATTTTGAGGCATTAAATTTAAATCTATGGAGGTTAGTGCAAAAGGGTATAACTTACTCGTCGATGTCAGATAAGGAAATCCACCTCTTAAATACAAAGGCTAAAGATGTGCTCCTAAATTCACTTAGCCATGACGTGCTCGAACTAGTGAGTGATTGTTCGACCACTCACAATATTTGGACTACTCTTGAGTCCATATTTGTGGGAACATCTAGCTTTGCGCATGCAAAATACGCTTATTATTGCAGGACTATGAGGCATTTGTGATGTTGGAGCATGACTCTCTCTCCACCATATATGATCGCTTAATCAACATCACAAATGAGCTCAAAGCCCTTGGTGCGAATATTTCCGATCTAGACATTTGCCGAAAATTATTTCAGGTGTTGCCGGAAGGTCACTACGGAGACTTCATATCTATGCTTGCGAACGGTGACCTTTCCGACACTTCACCGAGTGAGCTCATTGACATGCTTATGTCAAATGAGGCAATGTCCAAAGAAAAGGACATGTGTTCCACCTCCGAGCATATCGAGGACGATGATTTCAATGCGGAGGATCGGGAGCTTTCGAGCGAGCTCAAGGACGTAAACGATGTGGTTTGCCTGAGCATAACAAAGGCAAAACCTTGCAAGAAGAGCTCAAGAAAAGCTAGAAGGAAAGCGTTGAAGTCAAAGTCTTCATCTGAAGACAATTCTATATGCCCTACGGCATGTGACTCGACGGTATCAAATTCTAACCTCTCTAATAACGAGCTTATGGATATAATTATAGAGCTAAAAGGCTTGCTAGGCAATATGACTAAAAGTCTTAGCACTTTAAAGAATAACTATTCATCTTTAAAAGTGCAATATCAAGAGTTGAAAAATTCTCATGACTCTTTGCTAGCCAAGGATACTGTTAGCTCCACATGTGTATTAGATGTTAGAGTTGCTTGTGACTCCCCTATTGATTCATCTTTAGAGTCACATAATTCTACCTCATATGCTAGCGATAATTCAATTGTTGATTCGTGGTTAGATTCAAATGCTAGTATTTTGGATACTAGTATTTCATGTGATAATATGTCTAATGATTTAATTATTAATTCACGTGCTTGTACAGATGATACTAGTAACTCATACCATGATTCGTCTAGTGACTCATCTCTATGCCATGGTATTAGTACTAGTCGTTCTTCATTTGATATGCCTAGCTCATCTAGTGATTGTTATGCTTCACCTTCTAGTTCATCTACTTGCGATGATATGCCGTCATGTTCTTATCATACTTCATGTGTTAACATGGAATCATCTCAAGCACCTAAAGTCGAAAATGATGAACTAGGAGTAAAGTAAATAGATTGAGTAAGAACCTTACTAGATGTCATATGAGTAGTACTATGCTTGCCAAACCCCCTTTAGCTCATAAAAATTCATTCAAAAAGGGAAAATTAAATCATGCACACTCATCTAGTAAAAGGCATAACATACCTTATCACATGATGAGACACAGGGTGCCCGATCTTCTGTCAGGTAGATGATAAGTCGATTTGGTGGAGATCTCGACATTGACGATCTGGCTTCCGATCAGAACTGATCGTACCCAGCAATCGCTACACCACTACTCCATTAGTTATCAACCGTGCCAAGACGAGATTGACCTCGCCAAGAAGGTTAATTCCTGCAAGCGAATTGAGAGCACAAGCAAAAATGTAGAAGAAGCAATCTGGAAATTGCAAATCAAATTGAATTAAGCTCACAAGTTGGGGTTCCACAAACCGATCTACGGCGAAACTGCAAAGGCAGAATAATATAAGCAAAACCCAAGTCTCCCTGTGACGGCTACGGAGTATGTATATGAGACAGAGAGAGGCGGCGGCTAGGGTTTAGGTCGCAGCCTAACTAAGATACATGGGCCGAAGGCCCAAAAAGAGGTGACACAGCACCAGTCCGACTCTGTCTCTCAAAAAAAGGTGACATAGCACCAGTCCGACTCTGTCTCAGGCGCACTGTTTGGACGATTCCTGGTGACTTGGAAAGATTTTAGCGGCGGGGCCAAATGCGTTGAGCTTATCTCCTAAGCTTTCAGTAAAGTGGTAGAACATCAAAAACGGACTTCGTATGTGGCCTGGGCATCCGTTTGAAGAAAGACGTGTTGCTGCAGTCCGAACCGGCGTCCATCTCGGGATCAACTTGAACCTTGGCTCGTCTCAGTGCATCGTGACATCCTCGCTGATCCAAACCATGATTCCTAAGTACAACAACAATATCATTAGGTAGTCACTCGCCCTTTATAGTAGTTTCACATAAACTTAGGAACGAGCTCACCTGGTAATTTAGCTGACGTGCGCGCGCCTTTGTAATTGGTCCTTGCACAAGCGGTGTTAGAGAAGTTGACGCATCCATAGGAGTGATGTCCTCATCATCCTCCCCCTCTTGAATTGGAGTCGTCCTCGACTCAAGCTCATCTTCTTCTCCCAAGTATGGGCGCAAATCTGAAACGTTAAAAGTGGGGCTAACCCCGAAAGCTGCGGGCAACTCAAGTTTATATGCATTATCGTTTATACGCTCTAGCACCCTAAAATGACCATCAGCACGAGGCATCAATTTAGACTTTATTAACTCAGGAAAGTGGTCTTTACGCAAGTGTAGCCAAACAAGATCTTCAGGAGCAAATATCAATTCTTTTCTACCATGATAACCAGCAATACGATATCTTTCATTCATATGTTCAATATTCTCTTTTGTTGTCTCATGCAGTTTCAGAATAAACTCAGCACGTTTTGTAGCATCTAGATTGACCCTTTCAGATGATGGAAGAGGCAACAAATCAATTGGAGCACGAGGATTGAAACCATACACTACCTGAAAAGGACTTACCTTGGTAGTCGAGTGCAGTGCACAGTTGTAAGCAAACTCCACATAAGGAAGACACTCTTCCCACAGCTTCAGGTTCTTCTTCAAAATAGCCCGCAACATCGTGGACAATGTGCGGTTCACAACCTCTGTTTGGCCATCAGTTTGGGGATGACATGTAGTAGAAAACAACAATTTGGTCCCCAATTTGGTCCATAAAGTTCTCCAAAAGTGGCCCAAGAATTTTGTGTCACGATATGAAACAATAGTAGAAGGCATACCATGCAAGCGAACAATTTCTTTGAAAAATAAATCGGCAATATGAGTAGCATCATCGCTTTTATGGCATGGAAGAAAATGCGCCATCTTGGAAAACCTATCCACCACAACAAAAATGCTATCCCTCCCCCTCTTTGTCCTAGGCAGTCCTAAAACAAAATCCATTGAAATATCCTCCCATGGAGCACTAGGAGTAGGAAGAGGCATGTACAAACCGTGTGGATTCGATTGTGACTTCGCCCTTTGACATGTGGTGCAACGCGCCACAAAGCGTTCAACATCACGCCTCAGCTTTGGCCAAAAAAAGTGTGTGGCCAGAACATCCTCCGTCTTTTTAACACCAAAGTGACCCATTAAGCCTCCTGCATGAGCTTCCTGTAGCAACAATAAGACGAACGGAGCCAACTGGAATGCATAAGCGGTTAGCTCTAAACAAGAACCCATCATTGAGTACAAATTTATTCCAGGCCCTTCCCTCCTTACAATTCAACAAGACATCATTGAAATCAGCATCTTGAGCATATTGTTCCTTTATAGTTTCTAGTCCAAAAATTCGACAGTCAAGTTGAGACAACATGGTATATCTTCTAGACAAAGCATCAGTAATTACATTGTCTTTCCCTTTCTTGTGTTTAATGATGTAAGGAAAAGACTCAATGAATTCAACCCATTTAGCATGTCTATGGTTCAATTTGTTTTGACTGCGAATATGCTTCAATGATTCATGATCAGAGTGTATAACAAACTCCTTAGGCCATAAATAATGTTACCACGTCTCTAAAGATCGCACAAGAGCATACAATTCTTTATCATACGTGGAATAATTCAAAACAAGCCCACTCAATTTCTCACTAAAATAAGCAACAGGTTTACTTTCTTGCATCAACACACCACCAATTCCAACTCCACTAGCATCACATTCAAGTTCAAAAGTCTTACCAAAGTTTGGAAGTTGGAGCAATGGTGCGTTTGTGAGAGTCTCTTTCAAAAGGTTGAAGGCATCTTCTTGTGGTTGTCCCCAGTGGAATGCAACACCCTTCTTTGTCAGTTCATTCAACGGTGCGGCTATGGAGCTGAAATCCTTCATGAAGCGGTGGTAGAAGCCCGCAAGTCCATGGAAGCTCCGCACTTGTGAGACCGTTTTAGCAGTCGGCCATCTCTTGATAGCTTCAATTTTATCTTCATCCACCTCGATTCCTTGCGGGGTCACAACATAGCCAAGAAACGAGGCTCGATCGGTGCAAAAGGTGCACTTCTCGAGGTTACCAAACAAACGTGCATCTCTCAAAGCAGTAAAAACAGCACGTAGATGATCAAGATGGTCAGAAAGTGACTTGCTGTAGATCAAGATATCATCAAAATAAACTACCACAAATTTTCCAATGAATGGGCGTAAGACCTCGTTCATCAAGCGCATGAAAGTACTAGGTGCATTAGTTAATCCAAAAGGCATAACTAACCACTCATATAAACCAAATTTAGTCTTAAAAGCAGTTTTCCATTCATCGCCCAATTTCATTCTAATTTGGTGGTAGCCACTACGCAAGTCAACCTTAGAAAAGATAAGAGAACCACTTAACTCATCAAGCATGTCGTTTAACCTAGGAATAGGATGATGATACCTTATTGTTATGTTGTTAATGGCTCTACAATCCACACACATACGCCAACTACCGTCTTTCTTAGGAACCAAAAGAACAGGAATGGCACAAGGGCTAAGGCTTTCTCGTACATATCCACAACCCAAAAGTTCTTGGACTTGTCGTTGAATTTCCTTAGTCTCTTTCGGGTTGGTCCTATATGCAGCACGGTTTGGCAATGTCGCTCCCAGAATTAAATCGATTTTGTGCTCAATACCTCGAATAGGTGGTAGTCCCGGGGGTATCTCAGTTGGAAACACATCCTCAAACTCCTACAAAAGGTTAATAACAGCAGGGGGCAAAGAGCTAGGAATATTATCAAATGATAATAAAGCCTCTTTGCAAACCAAAGCATAGCACAAAGCATCTTCATCATTAATTTCAGCAATATCAAATTTTGCAGCAAGCATAACACCACCCTTTAACTTAATTCGCGCTGACCTAGAACTTGGGTTCTTATCTTTTCTAGGTGGAAAAACAGTTTTAGCTACTTGTTGATTTTGAGATTCAAGCATGTTTTCTTTCTTCTCATTTTCAGCTCTCTCCCTATCACTTTGAACAATTTCAGCAGGGGTCATCTGAAGCAAAGTGACTTTCTTTCCTTTATGCACAAGAGTGTATCTATTACTTCTACCAAGATGGGTTGAAGGTATGGTGAACTTAACCTTAGCGAAAGGATCATCAAGGTATGCGAGATAATAATGTGTGCATATCATGCAACTTGTCGCATGGCGGCGTCGTTGCGGTGAACCCCCACGTTGAACTCCTCATCGACTTCATTGTCTTGTTGGATCGTTGTTTCATTAGAAGGTTGTCGTTTCTCCACATTCTCCACCCTGCCAACAAGATCAGAGATACGATGATCTAGCCTCTCGATACTGTTCTGATTGTCTTGTTTGTCCTTCGTGAACTTGTCCGTGAGCTCTTGGATGCTCTTGTTGAGGGCCTCGTTCATATCAAGAATGAGCTTACGAAGGTCATCCTCCTCAACAACAGCTCTAGCTCTGGTTTGCAGTCCTGTCATGGTTAGTAGGAACAAAGATAACACAAAGTATTATCCCTATAAACTACTAGGTGGTGGTATGTGGATTCACTCGCCCTCAAGCGTCATACCACGCTCTTGCAAGGATCTTACCAACACTGCAGAAGGTACAACCGGTGGCTGGTTCGTGATACCGTGGCGCGTGAGTGAGGTGATTGTAAGGCTGAATCCTGTTCTGATAAGAAGAAGGTGGAGCTCTGAAGGCAATTGTATATAAGCAAAGGATTAGCAATAACCGAAATCAGATAACAAAGCTGAATAAATGTCCAAAGTACGTGTCACAGTTGCTGGCCTAAACGCGTTCCTAAAACTAGTTCAAGCAAGCAAAATGATCGGTACAAGCGATGGACATCAAAGAATGCAAGCACTTCTGATCTTTTTTTTATTTTTTTAATCTTTCTTTTCTTCTTTTTTTTCTTTTTTTCACAAGAGTGCTGCAAAGGATGGATTACAACTCAAAATTTAAAAATTACGCACAAAACCTATCACAATACTCTCGGCAGTTTAGCAAAGATGCTCTGTATAAACTTCCAATAATAATTTGGCCCTCTCAGAGACCTTAAACGCAACAACTTATAATTAGGAAGTTGTAGCTCTTTTCCTTCTCATCAATTTGAATATATGGAACACCCAATTTGGGGTTTGGAGCTAGGAGATATGGCCCCCGAAATACAGGCTGTACAGATTACTCCGAGATGAAACAGATTAAATTCCAACGCGATTTTGGCCACGAATATGCCGTTTCTGGAATTTGGTGCAATGAATAAAGTTGTAGATCTCTTTGAGAGATACAACTTAGACTATTTAATTGCCCAAATTGGTGTTCAGAATACTAAGATATTGTCTTTAGAAAAACAGCAACGCAAAAGGTAAATCCGAACCGATTGCGACTCGAATTTGGTTTCGGTTTAGGATTGGGATTTGAGATTCGACACTAGACCAAGAACACGAATTAACCAGCAATACAGCGATGACCATGGACACAAATTCAACAGCGCAAAACTGAAAACGAAAATTGCGAAAAGCTCAAAGTGGTTTGGACAGCGGAAGACTATGATCACAACTTTTTTTTTGGGGCTTTTTCTGGACTCTAGGTAGAAAATGAACGACGAACAGAAGGGATACCTTACGGGCAACCTTGTCTCTGATACCACTTGATGAGACACGGGGTGCCCAATCTTCCGTCAGGAAGATGATAAGTCAATTTGGTGGAGATATCGACGTTGACGATCCAGCTTCTGATCAGAACTGATCGAACCCAGCAATCGCTATACCACTGCTCCGTTGGTTATCAACCATGGCAAGACACGGTTGAGCTCGCCAAGAAGGCTAATTCCTGCAAGCGAATCGAGAGCACAAGCAAAAACGTAGAAGAAGCAATCTGGAAATTGCAAATCAAATTGAATTAAGCTTACAAGTTGGGGTTCCACAAACCGATATACGGCGAAACTGCAAAAGCAGAATAATCTAAGAAAAACCCAAGTCTCCCTGTGACAGCTACCGAGTATGTATATGAGAGAGAGAGAGAGGCGGCGGCTAGGGTTTAGGTTGTAGCTTAACTAAGATAGATGGGCCGAAGGCCCAAAAAGAGGTGACACAGCACCAGTCCGACTCTATCTCGCGTGCATTGTTTGGACGATTCCTGGTGACTTGCAAACATTTTGGTGGCGAGACCTGATGCGTTGGAAAGCTTATCTCCTAAGCTTTCCGTAAAGTGGTAGAACGTCAAAAACGGACTTCGTACGTGGCCTGGGCGTCCGTTTGAAGACAGACGTGTCGCTGCAGTCCAAACCTGCGTCCATGTCGGGATCAACTCGAATCTTGGCTCGTCTCGGTGCGTCGTGACATCCTCGCTGATCCAAACCATGATTCCTAAGTACAAGAACAATATCATTAGGTAGTCACTCGCCCTCTACAGTAGTTTCACATAAACTTAGGAACGAGCTAACCTGGTAATTTAGCTGACGTGGGCGTACCCTTGTAATTGGTCCTTGCACAAGCGGTGTTGGAGAAGTTGACGCATCTATAGGAGTGATGTCCTCATCATCACACTCATACAAATTCATTCAAAAAGCCCTCTCGATCTTCTTGGCCCTCATGTCACTCAATAGGGCAACATTCACATGAGTATGTGTCTAATGTTTTTAGAAATGTTTCTTTTGGCTCTTATTTGATTTCTCACTTTAGAAAGAGTTTAATTGCAAAACCAATTAATTGTCTTTTTCAAAAACCTAAAGATAAAATAATTTGGATATCAACAGACTTATGCAACAAGGCTAGAGGGCCTCGTATGGTTTGAGTACAAAAAATGGCATAACTCTTTTTGAAGTTCCTATAAAAAGAATTCCTAATGTAAAAAGAGAAAATTGCATTGCATTTTCTTCTTTTTGTTATTTGTTGCTTTATTTTTCATGGCCAATTTTGCAAAAGAGTGAAAATTTAAATCTTATGACGTTGCTTCTTTAGGGGTTGTAATTTAAAATTCTTCTGTTGCTCACTGCACCCCTATATGTGAGACATTTCAAAATCGCAAGCATAAGTGTTTAAAATGAACTCTTATTTGTCAAAATGTCAAATTTTCATTCGAAAGGCCAAAATTTATCAATTCATATCAAAATGGTCTTCAAAATTTTTTAGAGGTTTTGGATGAAAAATGATGTCAAAAAGTTCCTTTTATCAAAAACTAGCCTCAAAATGATCTTCGGGTATCTTGTTTTTCAACAAAATCGTTTTCAAAAGCAAATCAAAATCTATTTGGAAGTTGCAAAAACTTGCTTTACAAAACACTTAGATATTTTTATCTTGAAGAAGTTTTAAATCGAAAACTTTCACAAAAGACTTCTCATATTAAAGTTATGGGTATTTGAATCTCACTGGAAAACTTGATTTGACCCGAAATACCCTAAATATGCAAATCATGAGTTTGACTATTTCTATGGTCTTTATTTGTGAGCTTTGGCTCAAAATGATATGTTTAACTCATGTAACCTCTTTCATGTCAAAAATCCAATAAAAATCAAATTTGAACTAAATTTGCAAAAATTTGTTGATTTTGAACCTCTCTCCTTAACATAAAGTTCATTTGACCATAGCTCTTGATTGAAAAATCATTTTTGGAAAATTCTTTTTGGAAAATGTATTTCATGCATTGAGAATCATTTCTGCAAAGTTTCATCTCAATTGGATTTGATTTGGGCATAATTGATTCTTTTCACAAATCAAATATGAAACTTGAAAAATTTAGAATTCTCATGGTTTTGGGCTGATTTGTCATTTTTATATATTTAAATTGATTGGCTGTTTCAAGAAAATTTCTATATGATACTTCATCTTCTATGATTTGTATAGATTTTCAGGTGCTTTTACAAGTGTAAAATAATTTTCTCAAAACCGAAATCTAAAACTTTAAATCTGACCAACATTTGTCTTTTTCATATCTTATTGTTGGATCAAATTTTGGCTTCACTATAGAAGGCAATCTCGTTCCTCTTTTCATCATTTATCTCCAAACTTTATTTTGGAATTTTTTGAACTTGTTTGCATGTGTTTCGATGATTATAAAGAAGCCAACATGTTTAAGAAAATTTTAGTCAAATTGGAGTTAATCTCTCAATTCTTTCAAACTTTCAAATGACTATAATATTTGGTTCTTGGATCTTCATGAAAAGTGTTTCCATTGATGTTATTAATCTTTATGAAAACTTTCATGAGCTTTGATATTCTTTTGGATGGTTTCTCGATTTGAGTTCATTTGGATCTTGTTGTTTATCTTTAGAACTCAATTGTTTGATCCAAAAACTATTTGTCAAGAACTTCATAAATGAAAGTAAATAAAATTTGTGCCAAATAGCATGTTCCTAGCATGACATGGCCTTGAATGAAACTCATTTCAGACATTCTTTGTTTAGGCCAAAAAGAATGAAGTTCATGTTTGTCACTTTTGTTATGGTTTTTATTGAACTCAATGATATTCAAAAATAGATCATTCCATCTTTTGCAAATAATTCTTGACAAAACTTGGATGACACATTTAGGGGGAGCAACCTCAAAGTCATTGAATTCTTGTATACCCTAATTGTGCACATATATCACATTTTGCAAGTGTTTTGTAAAAAGGGTCATTTTCGAGCAAAAAGGTGAAAAAGAGCTCAAAACTTTCAAAATGTTCAAAATTACCACAAAACCTTCAAAAATACATTTCAAATATGTTTTCAAGGTTTTGAAAGTGAAACAAAAGAGTTTCAAGCTAAAATGCAAAATTTCGCCAAAATTGAAGTCTTCAGGATCTTGTTTTGGCCCAAAACGATTCATTTCCATAAAACAAGATGGGTTGATATTTGATCAAAACTTTCTACATGAAACATTTAGAACTCACTCACCCGAAGATAGTTCGTATTGAACATTTTCTCAAAAGACCTATGGTTTTCAAGTTATCACATATCATAAGTGGCCCGAAAACAACTATCGACCCAAAAATACCCAAAAGTGCATTTTTGTGAATTTGGCTATTTGGACCAGACTTTCTTCCATGTCTTGGTTTGAAATACTAGTACAAACTCATCCAAGTCCAAAGATTTGAGAAACATCCATGTTTCATCAAGAATTGAAGTTTCCTTGAAAATCACTTTTGATTTACTCGTTTTACCCCAAAATCTCTTTTGAGGATCAAATTCAAGATCTTTATTCAAATCAAATTCATCCAAATTGTATCCAACTAAGTTCCTAACTTTCCATTCAAATCTATTATGGAACTTGATTTCATTTTGAAGAAAAATTGCAAAAATTACAAATTTCAAAAGTTTTCAGGCGTTTAACTGAACCGTCCGAACGTTGTCCGCCCAGAGCCGGACTCTGTCCGCCCTAACCGGATTTTTTCTGGCCCTAGTAGACTTTGTCCGGCCCTATGCAACTGGATAGTTTCTGAATTTTTCTACTGCTGTTTCTTTTTTACTCCCTGTTTTGTCACATCCTTGCTTCCAATTTTTCCTACATTTTGCATTTCCCCATGATTCATTTGCTAATATTTGAAATGTTTTTTGATTATGTTTTTAAATATCAAGTAAAGATTATTTTCATGAATTTGGAGCATATTCAAATGAATTTGAGATTTTAGTTCATTTTTGGAAATTTGAACTCCTCACTAGGTCATATGCTTTTCTCTCAACCTTTTGACCTAAAAATGTTTCGACAAACCTCCTTTTGGCATATTCTTCCTTTGTATGTTCTTTTTGTGTTTAATGCCAAAAGAAGTGAAATTTTTGAGGATTGAAACTATTGTTTCTTATATCAAATGATTTTCAAAATTGCAAAGTTGACACAATTAATCATCATCACAAGATTAGTCGAGGCATCATTTTCTCTTGTGTTAAATATATATTGATGACATTATTTTGGTTTCCACTAATGAATCCCTCTGTCAAGAATTTTTGTGAGATGATGCTTAGGGATATTGAGATGCAAATGATTGAAGGGCAAAGCTACTTCCATGCACGACAAAAAAAGCAACTCAAGAAACGGAAGGTTCAAGAGTGAATTCAAGCATGTGAAGAAATCGCTCAGAAGCCATGCACTACAAACGAACATCTCAACATGGATGAACATGAAAAAGCGGTCAATTCTAAACCCTATCGATCTTTGATTGATAGTTTGTTTTACTTTACCGCATTTTGACCTGTCATCATATTTAGTGATTGCATATATGCTAGATTTCGATCTTTCCTATAGAATGTCATATGATTGCCATTAAATGCATTCTTAGGTAATTGAAATGCAATCCTAGATAGATCCTTGATATCCAAAAAATACAAATCTTGAATTACTTGATTATTTGGATTCGGATCTTATGATTTCCAAGAAAAATCGAAAGAGTACATCCGGTGGTTATTGTGCTTAAATTCTTATGGATGAAACATTGGATTATAGAATTTCTTTTGAATAGATGCCACTCTTATGAAATATTGAACGTGTCGTAAATATGGTGAACAAGTTGATTCAAAACTCTCGGTTAGAGTATATTGATATACGACATCATTATATAAGAGACTTTGTGGCATAAAGAGATTTAGAGATCAATCATGATATGACAAACATGCATCTAGCGGATATCTTCACATCAAACTATTAGATGCATCTAGATTTTGGATGATTAAAAATGGATTAAATGTCATCGATAAATGTCATTATTATATTCATTATATGTTGATTGTTTTGATATCCTTCTCCACTCTTTGAATGTGTTTTTCAAAATCACTTGCATGTCTTCTTGTGATCTTGTTTTTTTCAAAATCAGTTTTTCATGGAAAGCTCTTCATCTTGTCTTAGAAAACTCAAGAATGAGTCAATGCCCCCAAAATATTGCTTATCAAAATTTGAGTTCTCAATCCTTCCTTTTTGTGCTTGATGAAAAGGGGGAGAGATAAGCTTAGGGGGAGCGATTTTGAGAGCGCTTAGGAGAATCTGATAGTTGATTCAGTTGACAAAAGGGGAAGAGATAGATATCAATTGATATTTGGGAGAGATATTTGAGTTAAAGAAAATTGAGATAGTTGATGTTTTGGAAGATGACTTGATTGAACTTGTGCTCAATTGTCATTCAAATCTTTTAACTTAAATGATTAAATGCTTTGCTCAGTTCCGAAATATTATTGCATATATTGAGGGGGAGCTGAAGAATCTATTTTGCATTAATAGAGGTTGTTGTCATCAATCATCAAAAAAGGGGATCTAGGTCGATCTAGATATCTAGGTTTCGATGATTAATGACGATTTGGATAAATCCTAATGATTAATGTTAATCTGGATAATGATAGCTTTGTTGATTAAATGACATTTTGGATAAATCCTGATTTAGCACAAGTAAATTGAATTGATGATTGATAAACCCTGAAATGGATGTTTCCTTAGTTGTGGGTTTAATATTGATGCATATGTTGAGGGGGAGCTCTATGGTTGCATCAATCTTGTGCTAAGTGAATGTCATGTGATAAATCTGAAATTTTGATGACTCCTTGTTGTGCATTGGATATCGATACATATGATTGGGGGGGAGCTCATCATATTAATCATCTATGCTGATTGATATCTTGACATGAGTAATATGGATCATGTGTGTGTTTCTCGTATCATATATGGATCTATATGATTGTGCGATTTATCTCTTACTCATTTGTTGCTTATCGAAATTGGTTTTGTCATTTCACCGAAAAGAGAAATTGTTGAGTTAACTCCTGTGTGGAGTAATTTCTTTAGTGATTAATGATGACCTATTTATGAGATTAACGTTGTGCATTGAGTGTATGAGCTGTAGTCTCAGAATGGTTGCGAGATGAAAGCAAGCAAGGGCGATATGAGCCATCTTGAGCGAGGTCAAACTTTGTGAGGACAAGCTTCGAGTGGTCGAGTTTCACGAGGACAAGCTTCGAGTGGTCGAGCTTCACTGAAGGTAAGATCCAAGATTAAGGATTGTTTTCTTAGGATTTTACCAGTCTAGGTGTTTGGAGATAGACCGGTTTGATAGGACTTCTTTTTACTAGTTTGACCGTACTATTAAGAGGGGTCAGAAAATAGTAGCATGAGTCTATCTAGTATGGAAGATCAAATGCATTCATATAATCTTGCACTAGTGTTTAATCACCGCTTGCATTGCTAGAAAGTCTAAGTGTAGTTTGTGTTGCTTTCAAGAAAATGTTTTGAAAACTACACTTAGTCGTGATCGTTAGCTAGAGCTATCTGTTTTATTTCTAGAGCTGGTCATGGTTGTGTTGCCAGTGTGGCTGTATCTGTGTTTAGGGTTTGGTCGTGGTCGTAGGAGTTCAAGCTGGTTGTACCAGTTTTCTGCTCGATTGCGTACGCACAACCAAATCCACTTGACCACTTGTTTTCGACCAGATATTCGACCTGTGGCTGTAAAGTTCTTAAATCAATTTGGTCGTGGTCCATGCTGAGTGTCAGCAGACATATCCGCGAGAAAACAAACAAACTGCATTAGAAATGATATTTGTGTTGGACATTTTGACAACAGGAAGGTTTTTGAATTTCCTAGAAGTTTCTAGGCCTATCTAGGTCTTTCTCTTGTTGAGAAAATTGTAGTCCTATGAGTTATTGTTCCAACAAACCAAAAATCATCTCAATTGAATCTCTAGATCAAAGGTTATGCTTGTTTTACTGTCAACGTGCATTGGCTGAACATTGTCCGGCCATTCCAGACAATGTCCGGTCTATACAAAATCTTTAAGCGTATTGAAAAATCTGAACCAAACACATCTGCATCCGTCCGGGGGCTTTTGTCCGGGACGGGCCGGACTTTGTCCGATATGGCCGGACATTGTTCGCCCTGTACAAATTGTTTGAGCCGAGTGAAACAGAGACAGATATATATGTCCGGGGGCTTTTTTCTGACATGCCGGACAATGTCCGGCCTTTACAAAAATGTATTAGCAGGTTGCAATGGTCGCATTTTGGTGTATTGGCTGAACAGTGTCCGGCATGGCCGAACATGCTAGACAATGTCCGACCTGTACAAAAATGTATTAGCAGGTTGCAAACGGCTAGTTTCTTTTAGGGGCTATATATATATCTTGTGTTTGCCTTCATTTGAGGTTGCTCAAGAAGTTGAATACACTGTGTAAAAGCTAGCCAAATTCATTGCATTTGAGATATTGCATCTAGAGGCTAGATTTGAGCCCAAATCTTGAGTGAATTTGAGAGAAAGCATTTGAGAGAGGTTGTGAGTGCTTAGCGCACTTCATTCTTCATTTGCAAGCTAGTGCTAGTGTGTGTGCATACATTTGCATCATTTGAGCTTCTAGCACGTGATTCGTTCAAGCGAAAGTGCATCTGACTTGTTACTCTTGGCGATCACCTTCTCCTAGACGGTGTTGAAGGAGAGTCGCGATCTCTCTATTGAAGTTTGTCGGAGATGCCAGCAAGAACTTGTGAAAAGTATTGGTGCTCGCCTATCCGGTGTGGAGAAGGAGCAATCCGAGTGAAAATATTCTTCATGGATATAGAAGTGAGGCTCACACGTGAGCACTTCAACGAGGACTAGGGGAGACCGGGCGAGTCTCCGAGACCTCGGTAAAAATATTGTGTTAATTGCATATTTCTTATTTGTTTCATATTTATCTTGACACAATTGTTCGCATTACTCTAGTTGCAAGTTAAATTGTATATTCCTTATTAATTAATTGCAACTAGATGTTATATGGTTGATTGTTAAACCTTCGCTAAATCTAGGTTATCATAAACATTCTTCAAAAGGTGTTTAATTGAAAAAAAATTTTAAAAGCCTCTTATTCAGCCCCCTCTAGTCGGTATCCTTGATCCTACAATTGGTATCAGAGCAAGGTCTCTCTTCTATCGGCTTTACCACCTAGAAAGGATGGATTCGATACAGAATTTTGGATTGATTGCTCCTCACTTTGTTGGTCAAATTATTCACGTTGGAAAATTATTATGAGTACATATTTTGAGGAATTAAATTTAAATCTATGGAGGTTAGTGCAAAAGGGTATAACTCAATCGTTGATGTCGGATAAGGAAATTCACCTCTTAAATACAAAGGCTAAAGATGTGCTCCTAAATTCACTTAGCCATGACATGCTCGAACTAGTGAGTGATTGTTCGACCGCTCATGATCTCTCCATTGAAGTTTGTCGGAGAGACCGGCAAGAACTTGTGAAAGGTATTGGTGCTCGCCTATCCAGTGTGGAGAAGGAGCAACCCGAGTGAAAATATTCTTCGTGGAGTAACCCGATGGAACTTTAACACCATAGAGACACTTATAAAGTTCTGTGATCTCAGCCTTGCACAAAGTATAACAGGCAGGGGGGAGATATATACGGCCTTTCTTGTTCTCTCTCGGTGCTAGCTCGGACCTGATTATCATTTCAATCATGTTACGCTGCACATTGACTCCATCCTTTTTCTTCCCTGGAATATTCAACAATAGACCAATTAACTGTCACAAACATTCTTCTCTACATGCATGACATCAATGCAGTGCCGAACCTCTAAATGCTCCCAATACTGTAAGTCCCAAAATATAGATCTCTTCTTCCAAATGTTCTTCGTGCGGGGTTTCCATTTACAACCCTTTCCAAACACAACGTCTATGTCCGTCACCCGTGAGTCTTCTTTCCCGCTCATATGCTTCGGGGCTGAACCATCTTCCTTGTGGCCATCAAATTCCCTCTTCCTCTTATGATACGCGTCATTCTTCGGAAGAAACCTACAGTGTGACGCATGTACATTGTTTTCATGCAATTCTTCAGCCACACGCTCTCAGACTCATCTTCGCAGTGGGGACAAGCTTTGGCTCCTTTCGTACTAAGGCCCGACAAATTTCCAAGGGCAGGGAAATTATTGATGGTGCAGAATATCATAGCACGTAGGATGAAGTTCTCTCATTTGTATGCATCCCATACATGCACCCGTTCGTTCTACATTGTTAGCAAATCCTCTATCAATGGTGCTAGGTACACATCAATATCGTTTCTGGGTTGTTTTGGTATTAAGATAAATAGCGACATTATGATGTACTTGCACTTCATACACAACTAAGGAGTATGGTTGTAGATACACAAAAAAAGCCGGCCAAGTGCTATGCCAACTACTCATGTTACCAAAAGGATTAATTCCATCGGTACTCAACCCGAACCTTATATTCCTCAATTCCACTCCGAAGTTAACAAATTCCCTGTCGATGTTTCTCCACTGCACAGAATTAGCGGGGTGTCTCAGCTTTCCATCCTTCTTTAAGTCTTCCGAATGCCAATGAAATAATTTTGCCTCTTTACAGTTTGCAAACAAACGCTTCAAGTGGGGAATGACGGGCAAATACCACAACACCTTAGCAGGAGGCCCTTGCTTTATCTCAGCGCAGTCGCCGTCGTCGGTTCGGTCCTTACGCTTATAGCGGGATGCACCACTCACCAGACAAACATGCATATCCTTGTAGTCATTACGGTAAAGGATGCAATTATTAGGGCATGCGTGTATCCTATCTACTTCCATTCCCAAGGGACACAACAACTTTTTCACTTGGTAGGTGTTTTTGGGCAACTCATTTCCTTCCGAAAGCATGTCCACTAAAAGATCTAACAGTGCCGTGAAACTCTTCTTGGTCCAACTGTTACTTACCTTCAATTTTAATAGTTCAAGCACAGAGGCCAACTTTATGTACTTCGGCTTGCAACCAGGGAACAATAGCTTTTCTGAGTCCTCAATCAAGCTCTTGAATTTACCAAACTCCCTTTCACTGTAATTTCCTTCCACATCACGCAACATGTCATCTAAATTGTCATCCTCTGGCATATCCTCATCGAAATCGTTGTTGGGATCCGACATGTCCTGTTCCTCAACCTGAGTGGCACTTGTTTCTACAGTTTGCTCTTCGCCATGGTGGATCCAACACGTGTACCCCTTTTTGAAACCACATCAAATCAAGTGGTGAGATGAGTTGGTGAACATCTTAAAATTTTGGCAGTCTACGCAAGGACAATACGTATATTGTAAACCCTTCTTTTCCATGTCTTGCTCAGGAACTTTTTGGAAATCTAAAATACCTTTCATGTATTCTTTACTCACTCGGTTGTCATTATACATCCAAACTCGATGAACCGTCTGCAATCAATTAAATTCATACACATGCTAAGTAATACTCTATGTACAGTAGACACGCAATAAATTATAAATCTAGCTAGCTAGTGTTTGTGGAGTTTGTGAGTATAACTACTACTTCAACTGCAAGCAATTAGTTAGTAACTAATTGGGGGCATGGATAATACACATCATAAAGTAATTAAATAGCTAGAGATGGGAGCAATGAGAGTTACAACTAGGATTTGTTACTCTAGATTCCCTTCCCTCTCCCTCTAATTTGATCAATCAGTGGAGATCGATATTGATGATGAAATTAAGTAATGTGTATGCCTTAGGAACAAATGCCAACCTTGGATCTTCAAATTGTTGTCCCCTAATGCTCCCCTTTTGAGATATTGCTCTTCCTTGTCCCAGATCTCTTCCAACTGGACAGTATGTCGAGCAAGATTGTATGACTAGCTTGAAACAACCACTAAAAAACCTTTTGTACCCTACGGGCTCAATACAGACGGTTCTAGCATCATAACCGTCTGTCATAACAAACTATCACTGATGGTTTTCACATAAAAACTGTCTGTAATATCACTACCATGGAAGCACCAACACTAACTGTTCTAAGCTCAGAACCATCTGTAATACCATACTATCACAGACGATTTTGAGGTCTAAACCGTTAGGAAAAGGCCGCCCTCTAAAAATAAATATGCCCAGGAATTTTGCTTAAAGTCGAACCGTTCGAATTCTTTTTCTCCTCGAGCGCGACAAGCCCTACCCGAGACCTCCATCGCCGCCCGCCGCACCTTTCTCCACCGCAAGGCACTTCATTGTGGTTCATTGCACCATCGCCGGCCGCCGCACCTTTCTCCACCGCCGCCGGACTGGAGGGTTTCTGTTGAATGATGTCCAAGGACCTCGCAACTTCAACTCCCTCGACTAAATTTTGAGTGAGTAATGAAGTTTTGATTGGTTAAGAGGATTTGTGGTTGAATAACATTCAAATACCATTATTAATCACATAATTTGCTTTGATTGATTCTGTGCAGATCTTTGGATGATGTTCATGAGGGTCAACGTAGTTAACGATTCTTCGTCCCAGTGCAAGAGGAAGGTGTGAGGCACGACAAAGTTGTGCCGTTTGGCCGAACACACCAATCTTTCCTGTGAGTTCAACCAGTTTGGGAGACCGATCGGAAAGAACGTTGGGAAGTACGCTACCTACGTTGGCTTGTTGGCAAAAGAAAGGGTCAAGAAAATAATTCCTGTAGCTCAACTCAACTCAACTTTTAATAACATAGTAGAGTTGAGTTGAGTTGAGTATATTAAGTAGTTTGTATTTGTGATTTCCTGGAGCTCAACTGAACTCATCTCAATAGTTGCAACTCCTCACCACACTGGCTAGTGGTTTCCTCGAGCCTCTCTGAACTGAACTCCTATAGTTAAGTCAAATGTGGTTCAGTTGTATATTTTCTATTTCAGATGAATGGATTTGTGATGTATCAGATCTAACTTGTAGTCGTAGTTACATTGCTGTAGGCATGCGCCATGCTTGGTTCTCTTTTATGTACAATGTAGGGACCACTGGGTCCTCATCATGATATGCTATTTCAAACATGACTTTTGTAATATAATGTGTGAATTGGTGTGTTTTTGTATTTGTGTTGGTGTATATTTGTGTATTTCTATTGTTGTTTCGGACATGTACTTGAATGTGTGAGTTGGTGTATTTGTGTAGAACTATCACAGAAATATCACAGACGGTTTTGAGATAAGAACCATCTGTGATAATTAGAATATCACAGATGATTCCAAGGTCAAAACCACTATGACAGTCAGTTTTGACCTTAGAATCGACTGTGATAACTGACTACTCAACTCAACTGAACTTAACTCAACAGTTGTAGCTCCTCGCCACAATGGCTAGTGGTTTCCTCGAGCCTTTTTGAACTAAACTCCTATGGTTAAGTCAAACATGGTTCAGTTGTACATTTGCTGTTTCAAATGAATGGATTTGTGATGTATGAGGTCTAACTTGTAGTCGTAATTACATCGTTGTAGCAATGCGCCATGCTTGGTTCTCTTTTATGTAATGGTTCTCTTTTATGTACAATGTCGGGGCCATAGGGTCCTCGTCATGATCTGCTGTTTCAGACATCACTTTTGTAATATAATGTGTGAATTTGTGTGTTTGTGTAATTGTGTTGGTGTATATTTGTGTATTTGTATTACTGTTTCGAACATGTACTTAAATGTGTGAATTGGTATATTTGTGTAGAACTATCACAGAAATATCACAAACTATTTTGAGATATGAACCTTCTGTGATAATTAGAATATCACATAAGGTTTCGAGGTCAAAACCGTGTGCTTGACTATCATAGTCGGTTTTGACCTCATAACTGACAGTAATAGCTTACTATCATAGTTGGTTTTGACCTCAGAACTGTCTGTGATAACATGTTCTCCCGCCAAAGGTTGCTGCTCCCAAGATCGCACTTAATCACCCCGCAATAATTGTTATATGATCGCGATACTCGTTCCGTAATCGCACACAGTGCACTTACCTTTCTATGGTCGAATGGTGACCAAAAACTAAAGAAAGAGAGAAGATAGCAATCCAAGAACATGCTGGAAAATTGGAAAATTGACATAAGAACAAATTTTTCAATAATTGTTTTTCATCACTTACAAAAACAAAAAAGTAAAAATACAAAAGGCTAGGTCAAGGAGTGGTCTTAGCCCTGGTGCATCTAAAATAAAGTCAGTTTGACTTGCAGCCAGGACGCAGGACTCCTCCAGCGACAAGTTGTCCTTAGGATCAACTACGATGTGTTGAGAAAGCTTGCGATCTCCCTTAGCTTCGCGATGGTATCCTTCATAGTGAGACCACAGCCAGCGATGGTTATATCCGCGGCTTGCATCTCCTCACGAAGACGCTACTCCTTCTGTCGAAGCAGCCTCGTCCTGTCCCTAGCCTTGTCACCATTTGTCCTCAAGCACTCAATGCGCTTGATAAGATCCTCCAAGTCAAGCCCTCGATGAGTATACTTCTCCATAAGGAGCTTGTGCTCCTCCTGGAGGGCCCTCATCTCAGCCTTCACCTTGCCGAACTCTTCCCCAGCTCCCCTTCCCTGTGCAAATCAACAGGTCAAGAATCTACTGAACAGGGATTAACAATACAGAGATAAGTCCACAAGATTGAGAGTTCTTACTGGGGAGGGCAAGGTTGAGGATGCCATTGGCGCAGAGAAGCTAAGGAGTCGAAGAGTTTGAGACTTAGAAAAACTTGTAAAGTAGTTGGTAATTCCACTGCCAAGCTATTTATAGAATTTCCAAGGCGACGCTTCATGTTCCTAGGCTAGGGCACCGCACGAACATTGGAACCCGAAATGACGCAACACACCGTTGAGAATTTGAAGTGCTGGACACTATTGGGACTATCACAGTCGGTTCTTGCATGAGAACCGTCTGTAATACCATACTATCACAGACGGTTCTGAGTTCAAAACCAACTGTGATAGTCACAGACAGTTTTGACCACGGAACCGTCTGCGATATTCTAGTTATCACAGACAGTTCTCAGTTGAGAACCGACTATGATAGTCCAGAACTATCACAGATGGTTTTGAACTAAGAACCGTCTGTGATAACTAGAATATCACAGACGGTTCTGTGGTCAAAACTATCTGCTTGACTATCACAGTTGGTTTTGACCTTAGAACCAACTGTGATAACTTAATATATTCTCCCGGCAGGCCTTCGCAGACGGTGTTCCCTTGAAAAGTTCATAACCGTTTGTGATGTGCTATCCTAGATGTCTATTTCTGTGGTAGTGACTCTTCAAGTTCTTCCTTAGGTTATTTGCTACATTATTTCCCATTGCGTGAGATACAATTGTTCATTAGAGTAGTGTCAGAAGACCTAGTTTGGTGAAAGATAACCTCAGTTGTTCGTTCTAAAATTTCAGATTGCTTTGCATCTTGTTCTTGCTCATTTCTTCTACTATGTGCAAGAATTAACCTTCGTGGTAAGGTCATCTGGGCGTGAGCATGATTTATAACGACAGATGTGTGGGTGTAGCGATTGCAAGTACTCAATCCCCGCTGATTGGAAGCCATGAAAAGCGAACGTCTCCGTTCTGCAAAATAGAACCTATCAGAAGATCAGACCGCTATCACATCAATTGGTATCAGAGCCATAGTTACCTGTTAGGTATCACCACTTTTTTCCTTTGTTTCGTTGTTGTTTTCCATCACCTAGAGTCCAACAAAAAAAAGCTTCACAAAAATATTTGTTTTCCCCTATCCAAACCTATTTGTGCCTTTCGATCTGTTAATTTTAGTTTCTTAAATTGAGTTTGCGTCCGTTCTAGCATTGTCTAGTTGCTGGTCATATATTTGAGTCTTTTTGATCAAAAAAAATCCCCATGCCAACAACCCATCCAACAACCCAAACCCTAATTTCCAATCTTGGCCAGAAAAACCCCTTTTCTGTTGCCGCCACAAAAAAGGCCATAACTTTTGATTCTGTAATCCTTTTTGAGTGAAACTAAAGAGAGAAGATTTATAACATAATTTTCCATCTTCATGTAAATTTTCATGTTCATCCATTCAGGGAGTAAAAAGTTATGCACTTCCCAATCCGAGGTGCTTGTTGTTTTCAGATCTGCAACCACGCGCACTTGTGAATTTTGTACAAATTTTTCTCTCAGTTTTCAGAAAGTTGGCCTAGAAGAAAAGTTGTGGGAAAAGCCATCAGAAAACAGAAAAAAAGAATTATTGAAAAAGAGGCATATGACAAAAAGAGACGGCCAAAATACCGACGTGTTGTCACACAGACATAAATCTGCAGTTTCCAAATTTGGTGTGATCTCGTGTTTTTCAAGTTCCATATTCCATATCTTTGAGTTTTTTTCGTTTCTATCACCTGTATCCACTACCATATACTTCTGTTAACCTATTCTCCATCCTTGGTTGATCAGCAACTTAGGCTAAGTGCTAGATACGAACAAAAATTCAATTCTATGCAATTCTAAGATTAATTGATTGTTTAATCCTTGCTACTCATACCTAGCCTTCCGAACTTGATGAGACCATGTACATCATGGTTATGACCAAGACGACATCAACATGGTGGTCATCAAGATGTCATCGTCCGCCACCTTGGCCAGGACGCGAAAGCTGGCAGCACGTACGTCGTCTGGATTTTGTGCTGTCGCCGCCACAAGTTCGGCCTCCACCTTGGCCACCTCCCCAAACACAAGACGTGCTCAAGAAAGGCGCCTCTACACCTCTAAGGTCGCACAAGCCACGTCGCTCCAAGGCCAGCCCACAAGTGAGCTCAATTCATCCGTGAGTCCGGTTCGGCCATCTGCGCGTAGTCCAACTTCAAACGGACGTACAGGCCACATACGAAGTCCGTTTTCAATGTTCTTGGACTCTACGGACAAGAGAACGACGACAGCTTTCCAACGGATCCAGTCCCATGTCCAAATTCCTTACGGCTCAACAGGAATCATCAAAACAAAATTATGACCAGAATCTGACGTGCTCTGCGACGCTCCACTTTGGGCCCAAGGCCCATGTACCCCTAGGGTTTCCTCCTCCACCCCATGGCCACCCCATACAGTATATATATGGCCGCCATGGCTGCCGTTTAGACTTGGGTTTTGCTTAGATTAATCTGTCAAAGAACAGTTTCGCCGTGTATCAGTTTGTGGAACCCCAACTCGTGAGATTCAATTTATATTTGCAATATTTCAGATTGCTTCTTTCTCGTTCTTGCTTGTGTTCTCGATTCGCATGCAGGGATAAGCCTTCTTGGCGAGGTCAATCGTGTTTGTGCATGGTTGATAACCAACGGAGCCGTGGTGTAGCGATTGCTGGGTTCGGATCGGTTCTGATCGGAAGCCGGATCGTCAACGTCGAGTCTCCACCAATCGACTTACCTCTACCTGTCGGAAGATCGGGCCACCGTGCGCATCAGAACTCCAGTTTCTTCCAACTCAATTACAGATTTACTTTGCAATCGTGAGCTCCATCACTATCACAAGTTGTCACGAGCCAGCCCACCGGATTGCCTCGCCTGTCACAGTTGGTAAGAAACCTGCAAGAGCTTGGTAAGAAGCTTGAGCGAGAGTGACTTTTACTCCTTATCCACCACCTAGTAGTTGATAGGAAGAATATATACACTGTGCTTTCTCTTGTCTTCTACTAACAATGACATGATCGGGGACTGGAGATCCGGATGGAGACGAGTGTGTTACAAGAATCGAGCTCATGAAGTATGTGGAGGATCATCAAAGCGCGTTGAGAGGCATTGACGCAAACCTCACCAAACTTGCTCAAGACAATGAGCATAGGATGGAGCGAATTGAGCGGAGCATCGCCAACCTTGTCATAAGAATGGAGCACCTTGAGATGCAGCCACCTCCACCTGTAGCTCCTGGCCCTCCCAATGGAGGTCGAAGGGTGGGAAACCTTGCTGCCCATGGAGATGAAGAAGCAGCCCTCGCCGACGACATAGAGGATGTTGAAGGTGAAGAGAGTGTCGGCATTCTAGATGATTGTGTTGCTGAACGGGATAAATGGCTACGCCATTGTCTTTGCTGCAATCGTCATGGTGTGGGATGTAACAATGGTAATGTTAATTGACATCATGATAATGTTAATGACGCATTTTCTAAAGTTAAATTTACCATGCCATCTTTTGCTGGTTGTTATGATCCAGAGGAATATTTAGAATGGAAGTTAATCGCGGATCAAAAATTCTCATGTTTTGAAGTGCCGGAAGAACATAGAATTAGACTTACCACTAGTGAATTTACTAACTTTGCATCATATTGATGGCATGAAATTAAACAAATGGATAATGTCTCCACCACTTGGAGTGCTTTGAGAGAATTAATGTGAGCTAGATTTGTACCCCCGTATTATGCTAGAGATTATTGAATAACTTGCAGCGCTTGAACCAAGGTAATAAGTCCGTAGAAGAGTATTATTATGAGTTACAAATTGGTATGTTGCGTTGTAAAGTGAAGGAGGATGAGGATGCAAAAATGTCTAGATTTTTTGGGGGTTTAAACCATGAAATCTGGGACATATTAGAGTATAAGGATTATCATAATATCACTCATTTGTTTCATCTTGCTTGCAAAGCTGAAAGGGAAGTACAGGGATGACAAGCTCGATCACAGGGAGGTCTTTTTGGAGGATCTACTTCAGCACGGTCCACACCTATACCCAGGGCACCACCTGCACCCACTGCTGGTCATTCTACTTCATCTACTTCCTGTGCACGTCTCATTGATTCTACAGAAATATGATTTACTTGAGCTTGATGTGTCTACTTCAGTATGTTATGCTTTGATTTGCAAAGAGGCTTATTTCTCCCTTGACAAATTGCCTAGCACTTGCCTCCTGTGGTCACTAACCTTTTGCAAGAGTATGAGGATGTATTTCCAGATGAGATTCCCCTGGGGCTGCCACCTATGAGAGGTATTGAGCATCAAATTGACTTGATTCTGGGAGCAACTTTGCCAAACTATGCGCCTTACTGAACCAACCCCGAAGAGACTAAGGAAATTCAGCGCCAAGTCCAAGACTTATTGGAACCAGGGTACGTACGGGAAAGCCTTAGTCCTTGTGCCGTTCCTGTTATTTTGGTTCCTAAGAAAGACGGTAGTTGGAGAATGTGTGTTGATTGTTTAGCCATTAATAATATCAAAATAAGGTGTCATCATCCTATTCCTCGGTTAGACGACATGCTTGATGAGTTAAGTGGTTCTATAATTTTTTCAAAGGTTGACTTGCATAGTGATTACCACCAAATTAGAATGAAACTAGGAGATGAATTAGTAAATTAACTAAGTTTGGGTTATATGAGTGGTTAGTAAATTAACTAATGCACCTAGCACTTTCATGCGATTAATGAACGAAGTTTTATGTGCTTTCGTTGGTAGATTTTTGGTGGTATATTTTGATGATATTCTAATTTATAGCAAGTCTCATGATGATCACTTCGAACATTTATGTGCTGTTTTTAATGCATTACGCGATGCACGTTTATTTACTAACTTTGACAAGTGCACCTTTTGCACAGATCAAGTCTCTTTTCTTGGCTATGTTGTTACACCGTAGGGAATTGAGGTAGATGAAGCCAAGATTGAAGCGATCAAGAGCTGGCCGACCCCTGAGATAGTCACACAACCTTACTTGGGTCAAGAAGATGAGCTTGAGTCAAGGACGACTCCATTTCAAGAGGGGGAGGATAATGAGGACATCACTACCACGGATACACACACTACTTCAATTCCATCACTTCCTATGCAAGGACCAATTACAAGGGCATGTGCACGATAGTTAAATTACCATGTGAGTTCGTTCCTAGGGTTACATACTTATGCTTTGGAGGATAGGTTACTACCTAATGATGATGTTCTTGTACTTAGGAATCATCAGATGTACCAGCAAGGATGTAATTCTTCACCAAGCAAGCTTTGGCCCAAGTTATACACGAAATGGAGTCCAGTTCGGCCACCAGGGAGCAGCTCACCTTCAAACGAACATAAAAGCTGCATACAGAGTCCGTTTGGAATGTTTGAGCACTTTATGGAGAAGCCTACGACATCATCTTTCCAATGGATCTGGCTCCACTTCAAAATTCCTTCTGAGTCGGTTGCCATTGTCAAAACAAGTCGCAGCCTAAATCTATTTTGTCCGCCCAAAGCCGGAGTCTGTCCGCCAAACCCGGACTTTGTCCGGCCCTAGCAGACATTGTCCGACCTGTGTGCAGTTGGATGGTTACTGCATTTTTCAGCTTCTTCCTTTGCTTTGGTCAAATATCTGCTCTTTTCTCCCCATATTTTTACATATCATCATGGTTCTTATAATGTGGTCTTGGAAGGCTTTTGATTGTGATTTTGCATATCAAAATAAATAAGATTTTTATGAATTTGGAGCATGTTCAAATGAATTCGAGAATTGAGTTTTTCTTTTGGAAATTTAAAATCTCCATTAGGTCATGTACTTTTCTCCCAACTTTATGACCTAAGATTGTTTTCATCAAACCTTTTTTTGGTATATCTTTCATTTGTGTGATCTTGGAGTTTGATGCCAAAAGAAGGGAAATCGTTTTGAGGATTGAAACTGTAGTTCTTATCTCTCATTGCAATTTGAGTTTGGCAAAAATGCTTCAAAACTCTTCTTATATCAAAAGTTTTCAAAATTGAAAGGTTAACACAATCTTTATCACAAGATTAATTGAGACATCATTTTTCTTGTGTGTCAAATATATTGATGACATTATTTTCGTTTCTACTGATGAATCTTTCTGTCAAGAATTTTGTGAGATGATGCTTAGGGAAATCGAGATGCAAATGATTGGAGAGCTAAGTTACTTCCTTGCACGACAAATCAAGTAACTCAAGAACAGAATGTTCATGAGTCAAATCAAGTGTGTGAAGAACCTGCTCAAGAGCCTCGAGATGGAAGATGCTGATATTATTACAACTCTCATGGCTACAAATGGACATTTCAACATGGACGAACATGAAAAAGCGGTTAATTCTAAACTCTATTGATCTTTGATTGATAGTTTGCTTTATTTTACCACATCTTGGCCCAACAACATATCTAGTGATTGCTTATTTGGTAGTTTTTGATCATTTACTAAGAAATGTCAACTAATTGCCATTACAAGAATCCTTGGATATTTGAAATGCAATTCTAAGATGGGTCATTGATATCTGAAAAATACAAACTTTGAATTACTTGATTATTTGGATTCGGATTATGTGAGTTGCAAGATAAATCGAAAGAGTACATCCCGTGGTTGTTGTGCTTAATCTTTATGGATGAAACAAATCTTGTTGGATTATGGAACTATCTTCGAAAATATGTGTGAGGAACACGAAGATGGTCGGCTAGTTGGAGGCCACGTTGCTGGCTAGCAGAGAAGTCATGATGTTGACGGTGCTGAAACCTAAATCTACGAGTCGGATTCTTTGTTTTGGAAAGATTGCTGTCAGACTTGTAGTATCTGTCAGGGGTTCCTTGCAGCCACCTCTCAACCTGAGCGAGTGCCACTGCTCACCTCTGTATTTATGTTGTCATCTTTCAGCATTTAGGAATCGGGTCTATTTTTGGGTTATTCGTTTTCATTTTGGGTCATCTCGGGACAGTTTCAAGCCTTAGGAGGCATACAACAAAAAAAAGATTTTCTTTTAGAAACCCAGCCTAGAACCAGGCCTTGGGCCAAAGGCCCAATATTTATCAGTTTGTAATTCAGTCCCTGGAACCTTCCCAATTGCAGCCACATTGTAAATCTTGCACAAAACCCCCTACAGTTTCCTGATTTTGCAAATCAGTCCAATTGACACCAATCTAGCACAAAGCATCACCATCTGTTCACTGGAACAGTAAACACAGCCACCTCAGCCCCAAGGTAAGTCGGTTGCATGCTTAGTGCACCAGATAAATCGTTTTTACAGCACAATTCACACACACAGACAGTAGAGGTTAAAGTAAAGCAGTAAGAGGGGTAGAAGCAGAGTAGCAGCAGCCACAGGAGCAACTCAGGAACCAGAAGAAGACCAGAACCCACAGCAAGGTGATAGCTAGATCCAATCCCCAATTTTTAGAGTATTTTGATTGTTCATTCAAGAATTTGATTAGAAAAGTAATAGTAGTAGCAGTAGTATTTGCATCAGAGCCACCCCAAACCACCTGGAACCATAGATCATTGCTACCACATGAGGTATCTACACTCATCAACACCATTACAGTATATGATCACATAGATATGAACCCAAGGACACTTCACAACCATTCATTCATCAATCATAGCTTGTAGATAGCCCAAATGCATGAGCACAACCATCACAGCACACAAGAACAGAGCAACCTAGACCCAAATCAAAGACCCAAGTACCCAATCCAAAACCCTAATACCTTGACCCAAAACCTAACTATAGAGGGGACTCACTGAGGTGCAAGCGACGAAGACCGGGTGGCCGGCGAGTCGGCCGGCACGGCGTCCACGCACGCGGTACCCTACCAGCGCGGCCACGCCATGGGGGTGTGGCCAGGCGTGGCCATGGGCTGCGGGTGAGAGGTGAGGTGGCGCAGCCCGGGCTACAACCGGCCACGATGCAAGCGCTGTCGAGATCGTGAGTCACCGACGAGAGTTAGTGGCGGCCGGGTTAGGGTTTCGGCTACAGGATTCTAGCCAGCGCATGTGGGAAATGAGGCGGTGCACGAGCTGGGAGCGGAGAAGAGCTCGCTGAGGGAGCCACGACGGCCAGTGAGAAACCTAATGGCGGCACGAGAGTGAGAGAGGACCGGGCTGTGTGCGAGTGAGTGCGTGTGTGGTCGTGGTCGAGTTAGTGTGTGTTTTGAGTGGTCGTGTGCGCGCGTGTGTTGCACGTGCGTGTGCGCAGGTGGGCCGAGCCAAGCGCGTGTGCGCGGGTTGGGCCAGTTTGGGCCCAATCGAGAGTTTCCTTCTTTTTATTATTATTACTTATTTCTCTTCTTTTCTTTTTCTAATTCCAATTCTATTTTAAATTCCTAATTAAAACTTAAATAGCTATTGTTTAATTATTTGATTTAAAAATTGTTTTAACATTAATGATTTATTAATTTATGCTTATCTTAATAGGAATTTAACCAAACTAGTTATATGTATATACAGACAAATATATGCTTACTCATTTAATAAACTAATTTGAATTGTTTTAATTATTTTCGTATAATCTTTTATTCAGGAAAAATAATTGGAAAACTACAACTTACTTTTATTTCAATAATTTATAAACAAATGAAAATAGTATTATTTTCTTTTGGGAGCTACCCAACTCGAGGTTTTTATACAATTCCACTATGCAGTTCAATTAAACAAATTTCATATAATATATTTCTTATAACCAAAATTTCTTTTCCCTTGGAGTGTTGGTTACTCGTGTTCGACCACAGGTCAGGGAGAACGAAAGCATAGATGCATTCATCCTTACATTTTGTGTTTCCTATTGTACCAATATTCTAAATATATGTATGTATATATAATTATGTTTCTCAGGAACTGACGGTAGCGAGGAACATTGGGGTAAATTGCCGAACTCTGATTTCAATCCCATCTACACAGGCAAGTTCCTTCTTGATCATGTTGAAATTGCTTTAACTAATTTCTTATAATATAGTTTCATATCTAGTCATAATGTATCACTTGCATGAAAAGAGTATTTTTCAAAGATTGACTCGAAGGTTTATGGAGATCATATGTATATGATATGACATACATGGGATGTTGAGCATGATAGTGGAAGTCTCTGAATTTGAGATCGCGACAAAAGAAGGACTTCCTTATCTATGCTATGGATGGAAATTAATAAGGACTATAACCAGCTGACTCTTTCATCCAGCGCCATAACACCCGTATCGACCACAGACCTAGCAAGGGACGGGCCTAGTCTAGTATCTTATCTAGAAACTAAGGTCATCTCCACGGGAACGTATTATTATATGTATAAACGCCACAGGTTGCTCAGAATAACTGAGGGGGTGTCACGGATCGCTCAAAATAATCCAGATGGGTTCCGCGGGTCGCCCATGAAGTACCCAGGACGCTATATGCTCAACTGGTGGAGTGAAGATGCTTAGTGGATAGATTTGAGAAAAACTTTGTACTCTTGATCTGGTCACGCATTAAAGAGAATACGGAGTGATGCTGACGAGCTCCAACATGTAAATCAAGAGTTTTTGTGGGTAAAGCGATACACCTCTGTAGAGTAAAAATGTGAATGTTCACTCTTTGTTCTCAGGTCGAGAACTGCGTCGCGGCAGGAAAAAAGGCCTACAGGTGGCCTCAGCCCTGTGGTGTAAAGTGCTTAGTAGAATTTTTCTAAACAATCAAATGGAGACTGTTTCCAACAAATGCTTTAGAAGTGAAACTTATACTCCTTGACTTATTATATTCTTAAACATATTACCCTTGAATTTAGTTAAATTACATCATCTTGCATTATGTCTTGCTTCTTGCTGAGTACTTTTGTACTCACCCTTGCTATGTAAATCCTTGATAGACTTAGAATTTCTGACTGAAGGAGAATTTGCTGAAGAAGATATCAGAGGAGCGAAGCTGACTCAAGACCCCAATTATCCGGAGATGGACATCTACAATTATGATCCTACTTACTTTGAATCTGAAGACAAAGACTTCTGAAAGCTGCCACAGAACTAGCTCATTTTGCTAGCGTATATGTATAGTTTTTGTAAAACTTTAATATTTTGTAACATGGGTTGTTTCTATTGACAAACCCTGATGTTATAATCTGTTTAACCTGAAATCCATGCTTTTGTTTTGCTACTTTGAATTGGACATTGTTCGAGAGAACGTGTTTTTGTCGGACAATGTTCACAGACTAGGCATGCTTCCATGTGGGTGGGATGCCGGGTCGCGTCAATATGCCACTCTTATGAGATAATGGAAATGTCAAAAAGATTGTAAACAATTGATTCAAAACTCTCGGATAGAGTATATTGATATACGACATCACTATATAAGAAATCTTTGTGGCATAAAGAGATATAGAGAACAATCATGTTATGACAAACAAGCATCTAGCGGATATTTTCACACCAAACTATTAGATGCATCTAGATTTGAATGATTAGAAATGCATTAAATGTCATCGATATATCCATTGTATGTTGATTGTCGCGATTCCTTCTCCATACCTTGAGAATCTTTTCAAAATTACTTGAAAATCTTCTTGAGATCTTGTTTTTTTTGAATAAAAACAATTTCATATAAAATTCAATGACTCTGAAAATATTGCTTGTCACAAGTTGGGTTCTCACCCATTCCTTTTTATGCTTGATGACAAAGGGGGAGAGAGATTTGTTAGAGATTTGGGATAGTTGACACTTGATATTTGGGAGAGAGTTTTAGGGGGAGAGATATTTGAAATAGTTGATATTTGGATGGGAGAGATATTTGAGATTGATAATTGAGACCAATGATATTTGGGGAGAGAAAATTGAGATAGTTGATATTTGGGAAGGTGACTTGATTGAACTTGTGCTTAATTGTCATACATATCTCTTGACTTAAATGATTAAATGCTTTGCTCAGTTCTAAAAAATTATTGCATATATTAAGGGGGAGCTAAAGAATCTATTTTAGGATTTATAGAGTGTTGGGGGAAAAATACTAGCAATGTCAGAAGCGTCACCCAAGGACGGGAGGAGGATCCCCCTCATTCCTGGGCACCCCGGCGCACATTCTCCGGGCCGGGAGAGACCTCGCCCGGAGCCCCTCCGGGCTAGGGGGGACCTCGCCCGGAGCCCCTTCTCCGGGCCGGGGGAGACCTCCCCCGGAGCCCCTTCTCCGGGCTCGGGGGAGCCTTCCCCCGGCGCACATTCTCCGGGCCGGGAGAGACCTCGCCTGGAGCCCCTCCGGGCTAGGGGGACACCTCGCCCGGAGCCCCTTCTCCGTGCTCGAGGGAGACTTCCCCCGGCTCACCTTCTCCGGGCCGGGAGAGACTTCGCCCGGAGCCCCTCCTCCGGGCTAGGGTGAGACCTCTCCCGGAGCCCCTTCTCCGGGCTCGGGGGAGACTTCCCCCGGCGCACCTTCTTCGGGCTTGGGAGAGACCTCTCCCGGAGCCCCTCCTCCGGGCTAGGGAGAGGCCTCTCCCGGGGCCCCTTCTCCGGGATCGGGGGAGACCTCCCCAGGGGCCCCTTCTCTGGGCTTGGGGGATACCTCCCCCAGAGCCCCTTCTCCCGGCCGGGGGAGACCTCCCCCGGAGCATCTTCTCCGGGCTAGGGGAAGACCACTCCCGGAGCCCCTTCCCCGAGCTAGGGAGAGACTTCCCCCGAAGCCCCTTTTCCGAGAGGCACTGATTTCGAGGGTCGCCACGTGTCCGAGATCGGTGCCCTGGACCTCGCCAAAAGACCATCCTGCCCTCCATCCGATGGTTGTAGCAGGGGTAGCTTGGTAATTTGCGTCTTTTGGGGTCTATATATACCCTTGTAACCCTCTCTTGTAAATTATACTCAATCCAAAAAACGAATAGGCGTGCTCTGGAGCCCTCTCTCCGGGAGAGATCCCCCTAGCCGACGCTCGTTGGGAGCACGTCGACAGGACTAGGGCCTCCACTGAGGCCTGAACCTGTATAAACCTTTGTGTCAATCTCTGAGATTGTTCAACGCGGGATGACCCGTCACACGGTCAGCTCGCGTTGAGGAACACGTGTTGCGCACGTCATCAAACCTGCCGAGGTATTTTTTTTTATACCACGACAGTTGGCGCCGACCGTGGGGACGCGTGACAAATAGTCATGGCTCCAAGAAGAACAAGGCACTTGACCATCTCCGACGACGCTGGCCCTAGCAACCCTGCACCGCCGACGCAAGGGGCCGTCATTGCCTCACCTCCTCCCGAGGACGCTCGAGGGGAGGTAACACGCGTCTCTCCCGTCACCCTTGGCGGGGGATTGGCTCCTGCGAGCCGGCGTGAGGATCCCATTTTGGGGGGACCAAGCGTCCCCCGGGTGGTACCTTCGACTTTAGGGGATCCGCTGCTCGGGGCGCTTGTGGAGGGCCAACTTCGCGCGCAACATACTCTCGAGGAGTTGTTGCGCGCCCTAGCGCGGCCCCCGGCCCCTGCGTACCAGCAACCGTTCCTGTTCGGGGGGATGCCACCCCCGTTCATGATGGGACACCCAGGGGGTTTCTTCGCACCGGGAGTTTTCCCCTTCCCGGGAAATGCTCCCACCACCGGAGGACTTCCCCTCCCGGGGGGTACGCCCGTCTCCGGGGGCTATCCTTTCCCGGGAGGTGTTCCCACCTCCTGAGGACTTCCCCTCCCGGGGGTTACGCCCTTCTCCGGGGGCTATCCTTTCCCGGGAGGTGTTCCCACCTCCGGAGGACTTCCCCTCCCGGTAGGTGTTCCTACCTCCGGAGAACTTCCTCTCACGGGGAACATCCCCATTCCCGGCGAGCACCCTCCCCCGGGAGGAGCTCCCTCCTCCGATGGACCTCCTCCAGGGGGTGCTGCCGCCCCTGGAGGGCTTTCGTTCCCCGGGGGTCCTCCCGTCCCCGAGCCGTCCCTTGCCCCGGAAGGGATTCCCCTCCATGGGACTGTGCCTGTCCCAAGAGGTGCCTCCGGGCTGACTCCCGCGATACAGGCCGTTCCCCCGATGGGAAGTTTCCCCACTCCGCGGGCCGTCTCCATGGCCGGAACTCTTTCGGCCCGCGATTCCTCTCCCGCGCCAGTAACGGGCGCGCATCAGCTTCCTCCCCCGGGTCCCCCTCCTCGGGCTCCCCCGGTGAACCAAACGCGGTTCACCCGGGAGGAGGTGGAGCGCATGCGCGCGGCAAGGTCCGAAGGCGCCCCGTCCCGGCGCGGCCAGGAATCACTCGCGCGCAGGCGTGGTCCTCTCATCCCAACTGACAAGGGCAAGAGACCCATGCAAGAGGCCTCCGTCACCTCCAGAGGTCCCCCTGAGGTGCAAGAGGTGAGCTCCACCAACCCCGAAGAACGAAGATGATACCGGAAGGCAGGCGGTCCGTTGGGACCCCTCTCCGATTCGGACAATGAACGCGCTTCCCCTGTGAAGGGGGATAGCGATACGGACTCCCCAAAGGAAGTGGAAGGGGCCAACCAACCCCTTTGCCGCCACCTCCGGCGCGTTCGGTGGCCGAGGCCGTATCGGCTGCCCCATATCGAGCACTACAATGGGGAGGCCGACCCCTATGAATTCATGCAGGTATACTCCACGGCCATTTCGGCGGTTGGGGGGGACGAAAGCGTCCAGTGCAACGTCTTCCCCCTCTACCTCTCGGGGATAGCTCGGTCGTGGTTCTATAACCTAAAGGCCGGGTCCATCAAGTCATTCACGCAGCTGAAGCGCGAGTTTTGCGCGAATTTCCAGGGGAACTACATTCGTCCCCTGGATTCGTCGCAATTGTACACCGTTCGACAACAGTCGGGGGAGACGATACGAAGTTTCTTCAAACGTTTCGCCCAGATCAAGAGCAAGGTGGCTCACGTCCCCGACTCGACGGTGATTGAAGCGTGCAAGAGTGGCATTCTCCTGGGAGAGCTCCACCGAAGACTCTCCCGGAGTTGCCCGTCCTCTGCCGACGAGCTCTTCAATGTGCTTGAGAAGTACGCAAGAGCTGAAGAAGATGACCTCTGGAAAAAGCATCAGGGGACCTCAGATCCCGGGGAGAGGGACTCGAGGGACCCCTCCCACAAACGTCCCCGGAGAGGGCCTCGCAGTGAGCCAAGGCCTCGGGACACTTTTGTCCTCGAAGGCGGAGGCGGCTCCCGGGAGCCTAACCGGGGACAGCACTCCTTTTCCAAGCCCAAAGGCGGCGGAGGAGGCCAATCCTCCCGTCCGCGAGAGGTCCCCAAGCCAGGGAGCAAGGAGGCTGGAGCCACTTTGTGGTGCGCTTTCCACAAGTCCAACTCCCATGCAACCAGAGAATGCCACGCGCTCCTTCAATACTTCGCGGCATTTCTCGAGCAGCATGCGCCGGGGGGAGGAAGCCCTACCTCCTTACCCCTTCCATGGCCGGCCTTGGCGGCACTCCCCGCTCCCCTAGGGGGACGTCAGAAGCAAGGCCAGGAAAAGGGCTCGAGCGACGAGCTCCCCTTCCAAACCTTCCAGAGACACATTAATGTCATTGTAGGGGGATCTGCCTCCGGGCGAGATTCCAAACGCCAGCGCAAAGAGTATGCGCGAGAAGTGAAGGTGATAGGGCCCGTCAACACGTCCCGGCCGTCAAAATGGTCGGACGTCCCATTGACATTCACCGTGGAAGACGCGTGTGGGGTGCGCTTCCCCCACAACGACGCGCTGATCGTCTCCGCCACCGTGTTCAACTGTCGCCTCACCCGAATCTTGGTCGATGGTGGAAGAGCGGCGGACGTCCTTTATCTGAAAGCGTTCAAAGAAATGCAGGTAGACGAGAAACTCCTGCAACCCGCAGCGGGGCCTTTGCAAGGCTTCGTCCCGGGAAAAACCATACACCCCGTGGGAAAGGTTGATCTCCTGATGACCTTCGGCGCCCCGGATAATTACCGGACCGAAATGGTTTGGTTCGGTGTGGTGGACCTCCCCTCCTCCTACAATGCCATAATGGGGAGAACCATCATCAACCGCCTGGGAGCAGCGGTCCACCACAATTACCTTTGTATGAAGATCCCCGGGCCAGGTGGGGTGATCTCCGTGCATGGCGATCAGGATATGGCTCGCTCCCTCTACGAGCGTGCTACCGCAGTGATCGAAGACATCAACCTGGTCAAGGCCTCGGGGGGAGAAAGCTCCTCCCCGACCCCGGAAGTGCCAGTCATGCTCCCCGGGAAGTTCCTCCCAAAACCTCGCCCCGAAGGGGATCTCCAAGAAGTCTCTCTCTTCCAGGACAAGGGGAAGACTGTCAAAATCGGGGCTGACCTCCCCGAGGAGCACGCGACGCAACTCATCGACTTCCTTCGTGAAAATGCGGATGTTTTCGCTTGGAAGCCCACTGACATGGGGGGCGTGCCCAGGGACGTTATTGAGCACAAGCTCGCGGTAATGCCTGGTCACCCCCCGGTGAAACAAAAGATGAGAAAGCTCTCCCTTGAACGGCAGGAGGCCATCAAGTCGGAGATCACTAAACTCCGGGAGGTGGGGTTCATTCGGGAAGTCCTACACCCCGAGTGGCTAGCAAACCCCGTCCTCGTCAAAAAGGCAAGCGGCAAATGGAGGATGTGTGTTGACTTCACCGACCTCAATAAAGCATGCCCAAAAGATGATTTCCCGCTCCCGCGGATCGACCAATTGGTGGATTCCACCGCGGGATGCGAGCTGATGAGTTTCTTGGATGCCTATTCGGGCTATCACCAGGTCTGGATGGCGGTGGAAGACGAGGAAAACACGAGTTTTATAACTCCCCTCGGCACCTTCTGCTATGTCCACATGCCCTTCGGGTTGAAAAACGCAGGGGTGACCTTCCAACGCCTCATGTGTTTGGTCCTAAGGGACCAAATCAGCCGCAACGTAGAAGTATACGTCGATGACGCGGTCGTGAAGAGCCCTCTCTCGACCGCTCACCTCGAAGATTTGGGGGAAACCTTCCGCAATCTCTGTAAGTTTGGGTTAAGACTGAACCCGGAAAAGTGCGCGTTTGGCGTTCGCGGAGGGAAACTCCTTGGCTTCCTCGTGTCCCAGAGGGGCATTGAAGCCAATCCCAAAAAAATTCAGGCCCTCCTCGACATGCCGCCGCCGCATTCTGTCAAAGACGTACAGCGACTTACCGGCCGCTTAGCCGCATTAAGTCACTTCGTCTCGCGCTCGGGAGAGCGCGGCCTCCAATTTTTCAAAATCCTCCGCGGACTCGCAGGGTTCCATTGGACCCCCGAGGCACAGGCCGTGTTCGAAGACTTGAAGAGGTATCTCACAAGCCCCCCGATGCTTGTGAGCACGCGTCAAGGGGAGCCCCTGCTCCTCTACCTCGCGGCCACCCCCGTCGCCGTCAGCGCGGTCCTAGTCAAGGAGGAAGATGGGCGTCAACGCCCCGTCTACTATGTGAGTGAGGCTCTCCAAGGCGCCAAAACAAGATACACAAAGGTGGAGAAGGTCTGTTATACCCTCCTGATGGCATCAAGGAAGCTCCGCCACTACTTCCTAGGCCACCCCATCACGGTGCCTTCCTCTCTCCCTTTGGGGGAAGTGCTTCGGAACAAGGAAGCCACCGGCCGGATAGGGAAATGGGGGGCCGAGCTAGCCCCTTTCTCGCTGTCCCAAACCGGACGAACCGCGATCAAGTCGCAGGTCCTTGCGGACTTTGTAGCCGAGTGGGCTCCGGTCCTCGGGCCGGAAGAAGAAGCACGTGGCCCCCCACCGCGCGACGACCATTGGACCCTCTTCTACGACGGCTCCTTGTGCCTGGCAGGAGCCAGCGAGGGAGTAGTCCTCCGAAGCCCTGAGGGAAGAACCCTCGAATACGCAGCCAGGCTCGAGTTTCCCGCGACGAACAATGTTGCGGAATATGAGGCCCTTCTTCTAGGACTACGCCTCGCCCGCTCTTTGGCCATCCGACGCCTCCTTGTCAAGGGAGATTCTCAACTCGTGGTGTGTCAAGTGGACAAGTCCTACTTGTGCCATGACCCGAATTTGAGCCTCTACCTTAACGAGGTCCGGAAGATGGAAAACTATTTCGACGGCCTTGAAGTGCGTCGTATCCCGCGTAGGGACAACGATTGTGCTGACACCCTCGCTAGGGCAGCAAGTGCCCGAGGGCCCCTCCCCGAAGGGGCCTTCCTGGAGGTCATCTCGAAACCTTCTGCAACGGCCCCCGATCCGGACTCCGGGTCTTGTGACCCTGATGTCACAGAAATCATCCGGGCTACATCCTGGATGGCCCCCCTTATCTCTTGCATCAAGGGAGAGGGGGAGCCCTCCGACGAAGCCCAAGCCAAACGCCTTCGCGCTAAGGCGCGAGCGTATGTGCTGATAGAAGGGATGTTGTACAAGCGAGGAGCCTCCGCGCTACTTCGCTGCCTCCCGCGGAAGGAGGGAGTTCAGCTCCTCGAGGATATTCACCTCGGTTGTTGTGGCTCCCACCTCGGCCCTCGGGCCGTCGCAACCAAAGCCATTTGCCAGGGCTTCTACTGGCCAACAGTCGCCCACGACACGAGAGACCTTGTCTCTGCTTGCGGGGCTTGCCAAAAGATGGCAAAGGGATCCACCATGCCCTCTTGCACCGTACAGGCCATCCCAATCACTTAACCCTTCGCGTGGAGGTCCATTCCCCCCGGCTCCTGGGGGATACAAGTACGCTGTCGTGGCCGTGGACTACTTCTCCAAGTGGGTGGAGGCCGAGCCCTTGGCCACCATCACGTCTCGTGCGGTGCAAAGGTTCTTTTGGAAGAACATAGTGTGCCGATTTGGGGTCCCCCGTGAGATTACCGTGGATAACGGAACACAGTTCGACTCCATGATCTTTCGCGAGTTCTGTCAGAACATGGGCACGACCCCCCACTTTGCCTCGGTGGCTCACCCCAAGAGCAATGGGGCGGTCGAGCGCGTCAATGGGGTTATCCTTCAAGGACTCCGCCGCCGCCTGGAGCAAAGCGCCTCCAGGCGTGGGGCATGGGCAGACGAGCTTCCGAGCATCCTCTGCTCCATGCGAACGACCCCGAGCTGAGCAACAGGGCGTACCCCCTTCTCGCTCGTGTACGGGGCTGAGGCAGTACTTCCCTCGGAAATCAATTTCCGATCGCTGTGAGTTGAACTCCTCGAGGGAGTTTCGGCCGCCGCATTTCAGGCTAACGAAGACAACCAGAGGCTGGAGGTGGACCTCGTCGAATAAGAGCGGGACTGGGCCCTCCTCCGCAACGCCATTTACGAACGTGTGATGGCGCGCGCTTACTACAAGCGTGTTCGGGGGAGAGCCTTCCGTTTGGGAGACCTCGTCCTCAAGCGCGTCACCGACCCTCAAGCTCAAGGGAAACTCAGCCCAAAGTGGGAAAGGCCATACAGGATCTCCACGATCCTTGGCTTGGGGGCTTGCAAGCTCTCTACCCTCGAAGACCAAGAGTTGAAGCACACATGGAACGCGGACCTGCTCCGCAGATTCTACACTTAGCCTCCAAGCCTCCCCCCTTCCCCTTTTGGATGCCGTCACAAGGGGAAGGTGTGGCGAGTTGTAACAATGGCCTCAAGGCCTTTTCCTCCCCTTTCTGCGATTCCACAAAGGGTGGAGGCGTTGTACCAGCTCGTTTTAATCAATGCGAATGGTTTTTCTCCTTGTTATGTGGTTTTGTGCAGACTTCTTTAAGCACCCCTGAGGCAACACCCTCGTCACAATGCCCTCCCCGTGAGGATGCCCCCTGAGGATGCCCTCATCGCGAGGAGGCTACAGGCTCCAGCTCAGCCTTAAAAGACCCGACGGTGGGAGCCCCATTCCCCCTTGGGTGGCTTACAATATCCCCTCATGGACTGAGGGCGTAAGCGGCAACCTGGTTCCCAAGGAACCGAGGTAACAAGTCACTTTGGGGGATTAGTCCCCCCCATACACTCTAGAGCTTGTTTTTATGCTCTTCCTCCTCTGGGAGCGATCTGGGTTGCGCGACCGATAGATCTTTTATCCCTGCTCTCGCCTGCACGAGGATAACCCCTTGCGGGTGCCCCCCTCAAAGGGAGCGGCCGGGATTTTTCTTATGGCTCCAGCGCAGGCCGCCTATGTCAGTCACCCCCCGCTGCGGGGGGAGGAGATAAAATACATACCCCGCTGATTCCAGGAAGCATCTGGAATTCTTACGGGATTTTCTCAGAAAGATTGGCTAAAGCCGAGAAACAGGAATCGGACTTTGACCTAACACGGTCATTTTCTCTCCCAGAGGACAGCTCCCCGGAGCAGGCCTCCTCCGGAGGTGGAGCTCTGCTCCCCCGGACTACGTCCTCCGGACCTCTCCCCCGGAGTAGGTCACCTCCTCCGGGAGTTGAGCTCCGCTACCCAGGATTCCATTCCCCAGAGTGGGTCACCTCCTCCGGAGGTGGAGCCTCGCTCCCCCGGACTTCGTCCCCTGGAATAGGTCACCTCCTCCAGAGATGGAGCTCTGCTCCCCCGGACCCATCCCCCGGAGTAGGTCACCTCCTCCGGAGGTGGAGCTCCACTCCCCCGGATTCCGTTCCCCGGAGTGGGTCACCTCCTCCGGAGGTGGAGCCTCGCTTTCCCGGACTTCGTCCCCCGGAATAGGTCACCTCCTCCAGAGGTGGAGCTCCGCTCCCCCGGATCCCGTTCCCCGGAGTGGGTCACCTCCTCCGGAGGTGGAGCCTCGCTCCCCCGGATTTCGTCCCCCGGAATAGGTCACCTCCTGAGGTGGGGCCTGGCTCCCCCGGATTTCATCCCCTGGAATAGGTCACCTCCTGAGGTGGGGCCTGGCTCCCCCGGATTTCGTCCCCTGGAATAGGTCACCTCCTGAGGTGGGGAAACTTTATTTTTGTCTCTCTTTCCAAACTCTACTGGAATAAAAAAATGACAATAAATAATGAATAATAATCATTTGATCAAACAATGAATGATTACTAGAGTTGTTCAAGTATTTCAAAAAAAAAAGCGCAAATCTAGGCACGATAAGCAACTTTTTCCACACAAATTCTCTCTAAATCTTCTATTTTGATAAATCAGGCTCTTAATATAATAGAATTATAGATATTAGAAAGAATCCAATCTTTAGTTTTTGTTTCTGTGGAGCCCTGCTCCCCCGGACCCCGTCCCCCAGAGTAGGTCACCTCCCCCGGAGGTTGAGCATCACTTCCCTGAAAATTCTCCCGAAACGACACCTACCGCTCTCGAGGCCTAGCGTGAAACAAAAACAAGTGCTCTTTATTCCATGGCAAACAAGCCGGGAGACAGCCTCTCCCGGTAGGCTTACAGGGTACATGACCGGGAGTTGATTACTCCCGGAGGACATATGGGGGCTACCTACGTCTAATGCGGAGAACTAGCACCTCCTCAGCCCATCGTCAAGCCCTTGCCATGTCCCGATACAAGCTCCGAAGTCTTCGTCTCGCTGTGTTGAACATGTCCTCCGGCCAGTACTCATACCCTGCGGAGGTTCTATTCGCAAGGGAATTGCTTCCCACACTCCCGGGGGATGTCCAGGCAACTCCGCACGATGGTTGTCAAAATTCGCCAAGTGCCAATCGGGCAACTACCGGAGCAAGGCTTGTCCCCCCCGGGGGACACTGGGGGCGGGAGCCCCGGTGATTGGAAGGAGTTCCACGTCCTCTCCTGGGACCCCCGCCCCGGGCACCTGACCATAACAAGATAGCAAAAATTTTTCATTTCATTGTCAAATGATTTACAAGTCCGGGATTCCCCCAACGGAACTACCGGGAACAAAAATCCTATACACAAAAGAACCCCCTAATCTATCCAGGGGGGGACAGGAGGCTCATACTTGCCCGGCGTCGTCCCCCCCGGAGGAGGCGTCGCCCGGAACTTCCCCTTCAGCTGCTTGGGGACGCCTCGTTCACGGGGGCTCAATCACTCGGTCGTAGAAAGCCCCTGCCAACTCCTCCAGCGTCGCTCGGCGGGGCTCGTAGAACTCCCGAAAGCTCCGGGGGACAAGGCGCCCGATAGCTTGGGCCCCGACCCCCTGATACTCCACGAAGGCGGCTGCGAGCGCGGTGGTGGTAGACGCCAAGGCCCGGGCTCGAACGTCCGCGGCCTCCGGGATCGCCGCGATGTGCCGAGTGAGGAATCGACGAGCCTCCGCCAGAGATATTAGCGGGTTGCGAGGATTCTCCTCGTCCCGGAACTCGACCCTGAGCCCAATCAACGTGGCCCGGAGTCGATTCACCGCCGATACAAGGGCTCGAGGCCCCGTGGCCTCCGTCTCCTGAAGTGCCCGGGAGTGAGCCTGCTCGGAGGACGCCAGCTGCTCCCGGACGCCCTCCAGCTCCCGGATGGCAGTGTCCCGGGCAACCTCCGCGGGGGCCAACAATTCCGCCGGGACGCGCTCCAACTCCCGGGTGGTCGCGTCCCTCTCCCGGACGAACCTCTCCCGGGCCTGGACTGCCGCGTCCCTTTCCCGGACGGCAGCGTCGCGCTCCGCTTCCGCGGAGGCCAAGGCCGACCGCATGTCCTCATTCTCCCGGGCAAGGCGAGTCCGGACAGCACGGGCTACGGCGGTGGTCTAAGAAAAAAAAATAGCTCAGCGAATGCAAGCGGCGAAGTGGGAGGTCAAGTTTTTTACCTGTAAGGCCAAGGAGACGACCTCCCCGTAGCGCTCGTCGATGCCTCCCTCCCGGATATGAGCCCGCACGTTTGGGGTGACGAGGCTCAAGGAGCGCTTGCGCACCTCCTCCGAGGAGAAGAGAGATGCCCCCCTCGCCGGGGAACGGGGGTCACCTCCCATCGGAAGGCCCCCGTCACCAACCCCGCTCCCGGAGCCTTGGAGAACATCTCCCGGGGGAGGGGCGGGGGACCTCCCGTCTCCCGCGCGAGGTGAGCTCTGTAGCGTCCGGGGCGCTCCCCTCCCTAGACGCGGTGTGGCCAAGGTGTCGCCCCCAGGGGGGACGTGATGGCTCGCTCCCCCGGGAGGTGGCGCCGGGGAAGATGCGACGTCGGGAGCAAAGAGTGCGTCCAGGCGTGCAAAAGCGCCATTACCCCGGAAGTATACCCCCGGGGATCCTCCCAGAGAGCTTGCTCCGGGGAAGGAGTGGCGTCGTAGTCCCCGGAGGTGGGCTCATCCTCCTCCACGACCACGTGGTCGTACACGCCCGATGCCCCCAAGGAATCAACTTGCGCGACCAGCGTGGCCGTGTCCGTGGGGCTCTCCTCGATCCCCGGCTCCGGGGGCTGCGATCCCCCCGTGGGAGTCACTTGTGCCGGAGGTACAGCCTCTCCTAGCCCCCGGGGTGCCACCGTAGTTTGGGCCGGCAATGGCCTCACCTCCCCCGGGGTATCTCCAAAGTCGCCTTGACCGGGGATGACCTCACCTGCCCCGGAGGTCTTATTCTTCCCGGGGCACCGGGTGTCCCCGCTGGCCTCCACACCGGTGCCGGTGATGGGGCGTGGGCTTGGTTGGAGCTCTCACCCGGTGCCTGCGCGGTCTTAGCGCGTTTAGCCACCGGGAGCGCCCCCGCATCCCGCCTCCTGTGGGAGCTCGGAGTCGGAAGTGGAACCCTGTCCGGGAGGGTCATCCCGAAGGCCTCGGCGACAATATTCCAGGGAGGACCCTCCCCGATGGCAGCGAGGCACCGGGAGTGCTCGTCCTCATAATATCTCCTGAGGAGGTCCTCCGCCTTCTCCCGGGTGGACTTGTAGGACCTAACTGCAAGAGGCGACAATCAGCAAAACCAATTCCTACGAAACATATGAAATCCTAGGAATTGGAAACTTACGTCGCGACACCGGAAACCTTGGAGGACGAAGCTCTGGGCCAAGTCCCGGACCCCTCCGACTCCGGCTGAAGGGGCTAAGCCGGAGGAGAAGCAACTCCTCCGCTAAGTCCAGCATACTCCTTCGGGAGCGGGGCTCCGTCATCTTCGCGACGGAGGTTACTTCCTCCATCGTCAAGGCCGGGGGACCGGAGGGACGACCGAGTGTCGCCGGCCTCGGGGAGTAAACCATCTCCGGGTCACCAGCCCGGAGGTAGAACCATCTCCGGCTCCATCCCTCCCAATGCTCTTGGGAGGTCGTCACCGGGTACTCTGCCGCCCGGGAAGGAGCTTACTTCAGCATCACCGAGCCGCAAGTAGACTTCGGCCCGTGCTTCACCACTGGGGAACTCTTCGCTGCTGCCCGGTAGAAGTAGGAGAAGAGGCGGAGTGTCCCCTCCACTCCGGCGGTGGTCTCGCATAGCCACAAAAACAACCCCATTCTCACGAGAACGTTGGGTGTTAAGTGGTTTAAAGCGATCCCGTGCTCCCGGAGAAAGTCTCGGAGAAGGGGGTGGATCGGGAGCCGCAGGCCTGCCTGGATGAAGGCCATGAAGGCCACCACTTCTCCGTCCCGGGGACTTGGGGTCGTCTCCCCCGCAACTGGGACACGAATGTCTCCTTCCGCAAATATCCTCTGGGAGACGAGGGTATCCCGGTCCCCCGTGGAGAACTCCGTTGTCTCGAGGTAATCGAAAGTAGCATCCTCCGGAATACCTGATGCCTTCCCGCGCTCTTTCGACGCCATCTCTTCGTCTCTCTCGGAGAGGTTTTTTGAAGCCGGGGAAGAAATTACTCCCGGGGAATGTGGTGGAATATGAGGGCTAAGGAGAAGGAAGTGAGCCTCACCTGAGGTGGGCCCCTCCTTATATAGGGGGCTGAGGTGCCCTCGATGGCTGCCACGTGTCAGCTCGAGGGATCCCCGCCGTGAATACGAAGGGTCACACGGATATCGAGGCAACATATGGCAAACTTAAATAGCGCTCCTCTCGGAAAAGGATGAGTTGCGTCAGGAGTAGCTCTCCGGGAGAGGGCCATTTTCCCCTAAATAACGAATCTCACCCCCCAACGACATCAAATGTCCTCGGGGGTGCGGGGGGCTTCTGTTGGGGGAAAAATACTAGCAATGTTAGAAGTGTCACCCAAGGACGGGAGGAGGATCCCCCTCATTCCTGGGCACCTTCTCCGGGCAGGGGGAGACCTCCCCCATAGCCCCTTCTCCGGGCTAGGGGGAGACTTCCCCCGGTGCACATTCTTCGGGCTGGGAGAGACTTCGCCCGGAGCCCCTCCGGGCTAGGGGGGACCTCGCCCGGAGCCCCTTCTCCGGGCCGGAAGAGGCCTCTCCCGGGGCCCCTTCTCCGGGATCGGGGGAGACCTCCCCCGGAGCATCTTCTCCGGGCTAGCGGAAGACCTCTCCCGGAGCCCCTTCCCCGGGCTAGGGAGAGACTTCCCCCGAAGCCCCTTTTTCGGGAGGCACTGATTTCGAGGGTCACCACGTGTCCGAGATCGGTGCCCTGGACCTCGCCAAAAGACCATCCTGCCCTCGATCCGACGGTTGTAGCAGGGGTAGCTTGGTAATTTGCGTCTTTTGGGGTCTATATGTACCCTTGTAACCCTCTCTTGTAAAAAAAAGACACTCATTTATACTCAATCCAAAAAACGAATAGGCGTGCTCTGGAGCCCTCTCTCCGGGAGAGATCCCCCTAGCCGACGCTCGTCGGGAGCACGTCGACAGGACTAGGGCCTCCACTGAGGCCTGAACCTGTATAAACCTTTGTGTCAATCTCTGAGATTGTTCAACACGGGGTGACCCATCACACGGTTAGCTCGCGTTGAGGAACATGTGTTGCACACGTCATCAAACCTGCCAAGGTATTTTTTTTTATACCACGACATAGAGATTGTTGTCATCAATCATCAAAAAGGGGGAGATTGTTGGATCTAGGTTTTGATGATTAATGACAATTTTTATAATGATAGCTTTGATGATTAAATGAAAATTTGGATAAACCTATTCAGCACAAGTCAATTGAAGTGTCATGAGTTAATGTCTCTCTTGTCGTGGTTTAACATCAATGCATATGTCGAGGGGGAGCTCATTATGTTAGTTATCTATGCTTGTGCAAAGTTGATGTCTCCCTTGTCGTGGTTTAAGATCAATGCATGTGTTGAGGGGGAGCTCATCATGTATGTCATCTGTGCTTACATCGAGCTTATGCTAATCATTATCATGATATGAGTAGTATAGATCTTGTTTGTATTTCTTATCATATATGGATCTATATGATTGTGTACTTCATCTCTTACTCATTTGTGGTTTGTTGAAAATGATTCTGTCATTTCACCAAAAAGAGAAATTGTTGAGTTAACTCCTTTGTGGAGTAATTTCTTTGGTGATTAATGATAACCTAACTATGAGACGAACGTTGTTCATTGAGTGTATGTGTTGTAGTCTCAAAATGGTTGCGAGATGAATGCGAACAAGGGCGTATGGAGGTTGATGTCGACATCAGTCAGCTTGAGCGAGGTCAAGCTTCGCGAGGTCAATCTTCACCGAAGGTAAGATCCAAGATTAAGGATCATTTTCTTAGGATTTTATTGGTCTCGGTGTTTGGAGACAGACCGGTTTGATAGGACTTCTTTTTACTAGTTTGACCATACTATTAAGAGGGACCGAAAACTAGTAGCTTGAGTCTATCTAGTGTGGAAGCTCAAATGCATTCATATCATCTTGCACTACTGCTTAATCACCTCTTGCATTGCTAAGAAAATCAAACTGGGTTGTGGTCTTAGCTAAGTGTCAGCAGACATATCCGCGAAAAAACAGACAATTTGCATCTGCATATAACCCTAAATTCGGTTTGCACAGGCTGGACATTGTCTGTGATAGCCGAAAATTGTCCAGTCAATACAAAACTCTAGTGGCTTTTGCAAAACGTAAACATAGACATATAGATTTGTCCGGAGCTCTTGTCCGGGGAAGGCCAGACATTGTCCGTGATGGCCAAACATTGTCTGGCCTTTACAAAAATTGAGAGTTTTGTTTGAGATGTAACCAGAGACATATATATCAGTCCGGGGGGGCTTTTGTCCAGGATGGGCCGGACATTGTCTGGCATGGCCGCACATTGTCCGGCTTGTACAAATTGTTTTGAGGCTTAATTGAAACATAAACCAGAGACAAATGCATCTATCCGGGCTTTTTGTCTGGACAAAAGATCATTTGTCCGGCCTTCACAAACATAGCCCAACGGTAACTGACACATTTGCAACGGTCATATTGACTTACACTAGCCGGACAATGTCTGGCCTGTACAAAATTTCGTCAGCTGGTTACAAACGGCTAGTTTCTTTGAGGGGCTATATATACATCGTGTTGGCCTTCATTTGAGGGTGCTCAAGAAGTTGAAAACATTGTGTATAAGCTAGCCAAGTTCATTGCATTCAATCTCTTGCATCTAGAGGCTAGATTAGAGCCAAAATTCTTTAGTGAATTAGAGGAGAAGTATTTTTGAGAGGCTAAGAGTGCTTAGTGCATTTCGTCCACAATTTGCAAGCTAGTGCTAGAGTGTTGGGCATCCATTTGCATCATTTGAGTTTCTAGAACTTGATTCATTCAAGTGAGCGTGTTCAATTTGTTACTCTTGGCTATCGCCTTCTCCTAGACGGTGTTGAAGGAGAGTCGCGATCTCTCCGTTGAAGTTTGTTGGAGAGGCCGGGAAACAACTGTGAAAGGTATTGGTGCTCACCTATCCTGTGTGGAGAAGGAACAACCCAAGTGGAGATATCCTTTGTGGATATAGAAGCGAGACCCACGCGTGAGCGCTTCAATGAGGAGTAGGAGAGACCGGGCGAGTCTCCGAGACCTCAGTAAAAAGTATTGTGTCAATTGTTTCTCTCTTATACATTTTGTATTTACCTTGACACAATTGTTTAAATCAATCTTGTTGCATGTTGTATTGTGTATTCCATATCGATTAATTGCGACTAGATGTTAGATTGTTTGTAAACCCTTTGCGAAATCTAGGTTATCCTAAACGTCTTGCAAAATTTATTTAGTCGAGAAAGAATTTTTAAAAGCCTCATATTCACCCCCCCTCTAGTCGGCATCCTCAATCCTACAGAAGACTCAGTGGTGAACGAAGATCGATGGTCGACAGTGAACAGCACTAGTGGTGAGATGCAGACCGACAACGACAAAGCTCGGATGCAGGTATACCTAAGACGGTGGAGGCTAGATTGTTTTAGGGTTCAATTATGTCCGAATGGGAATCTTTATGGAAGCGCGCAAAACTTTATGCACAAAATTTTGGAGCTTTTCTAGGGTTCCCAACTGTCAGCGATGAAGTCTTCGAACTCAGGCTCTTGATCTACTCTCCAACAAACAAACACACAAGGATCACAAACCATTTTAAATGCTTTAAAATCTACATGCAACATGCTCTTAAGAGAATTGATCTCAGCGATGCTGAAACAGACTGAGATTGCAAGCTGATCTGGGTCGAAACCCTAGAATTTATAGAATATAGGCTAAGGATGGGTGTTAGAGGCTCTCAAGGTTTCAAGGCTGCAATATGAACATCAAGTCCGCGGCTGGTTTGCAAAAAAACAGCAAATGTCAACAGATCGACATTTGGTTCACGGCCTAACATGGCCTCAGAGAAAGCTAGAGAGCTTATCTCAAGGTGTGGTAGTTAAATAAAATGTAGAACATAGTTCTACAAGCTTAGGGGACAAAGTGGATTTCAATTTGCATGACCAGAAATGGTCAAATTGGCCCAATGCCACTGGCTGACATGAACTGACAAGGGCTGACAATGTCAAGAAGTGGCATTGACAAGGTTTGGATAGTTCCCAGTGGCCAAAATGGGTTTTGATTCAACCATATGGTGCACATAGAATAAGGTATCTGTTTGGCAACAAGGTTTTCACAGGAAAGTCCAGGAATTAGCAAAAAGGTCCCTGTGCACAGTGAACTGAGTGTCTGTGCACTACCAAATACTAGGGCTTGGGTGTTTTAATCAATTTAGGGCTTGATTGCTTCGCCAACTATGTCTAGGAGGTAGGCGAAGACAACAAGAATCCAATGGTGGTGGTTTCAGGAGTTGAGATGGCCGAACGGCGATGAGGAATTGCGATGGCGACACGGCACAGTATAGCTTCTCGACAAAGCTTTGGCATGGCTCAAACTTGCAATTCTGTGTAGAACCAAGGATTGAGGTAGTGGACAGATGTGCTTAGGTTGAGGCAAAGCTGCAGGACATGGTGGCGTCGACGGCGGTGGCCAGCGGCGATCGGACGGCACAGTGGCAGCACGGCAGCAAGGAGTAAATTACTCAAATCGGGTTTTGGTGCTGCGCATCGAGAAATCGAGGTGCCTAAGGCTAACTAGGGCTATTTGATACAACCTGGAGCACTGGTCTTGGCTGGAGGTTGAACGGCGGCGAGTGGTGTCGAACTGCGCTGGAGAAGAATCGGCCTCGCCGGCTTCAAGGTGTTTGGATGATCCAATCTCAAAGTCAAGGGCATTGGCAGGTTTCTGTGTTGGTCCAGATGGTGATGTTAAGAGGGATTGGGCTGAGGCGGCGCCGGCGAGAAGTTTGACGTCGCAGCCGAAGATGAAGAAGTGAGATTTGGGGAAAACTTGATACACGGCTTTAGAGATCAATTGCTCACTGTGAGAGCAATAGGGCCGTGAGGGGAAACGTACCTCTGGTAGGGTCAATTTGGTCGGGGAATCGGTGGTGCGGCCTGGCGACATGAACCGATTGCTGGTGGTGCGAAAAAGGGGGCAATTCCAACGCAAGCTCAATTTTAAAATCTAAAGGCACAGGCTTGCTTGGATGAGGCTACTGATCATAAAAATCTACTAATAGAAGAGCTGATTCAAGCTAAATCGATCGGCATTGCCGGAATAGGGGAAATACAAAATCTGGTGATCACCGGCGTTAGGGTCCACGGGAGTGCAATTACTCGCTACAGCACGATGAAAGGAACAAGAGATACTCACCGGTCGAATAATTTGAAGCTTGATGTAGTGAATCAATCTGGCGTCGTGCTCCTCCTCGGCGGCTCGCCAGAGTAGAAGACGAAGACGGAGGAGATGGACATTTAGCTAGTTCTGGTGAGTGAGAAGAAGCAACTGGCCACGAGAGAGCTTAAATAGGCACGGGCGAAGCTTGCAATGGCTGGATTGTCTCAAGAATTGCAGTGGCTGAAGTGACCAGGCGAGGTGGTGACAATGGTAAAGACGCGACGGCACACGGCGGCCTCGACTGCTTTATCTGAACAAGCAAGCGTGCTCTGGCGGTTGCAGTGGCGCAGTAACTAGAGGCTTCGGCATAGCAGCGACGTGGTGGAAAAGTTTTGACACAGCATTAGGAGGTAGGGATGCCGTGCACGCGCAAGGAAATTAAAGATCGGCGTGCTGGTGCTACTGCAGTGGCTCCACGGTGGCCAATCTGGTGCACACACGTGGCGGCGAGGTGGTGGCGAAGCTGGCGATGGCAGAGCTTCACCGGCGACAAGGAAACACGGCGAAACGGGCACTGGTCGCGACACAACTCTGGTCGAAGGCGGCTGGTCGAAAACAGGTGGCTGGACCTGATTGCAATTTGCTGATTTTTGGTTTGGACTTATCTGTAATTCCTGTGATTTGGATGGTTTGGACTGATTTTGACTTCAAATCTCTGGCAAACTTTATTTAGCAGATAACTTGGCAAAGGTATTTGATAAAATCTGGAACATTGAGTAGTTTTCGGATGAAACAAAAACAGGGTAATTAGCGTACTAATAATCTGAAACCAATAGAAAAAATATTTGTGACAATTGATATAATAAAACCGATAGAGATTAATAATGAGTCTTCAACCCAATCTACCAATCTAAATCAGAGTGAGAAATTGCCAACTAAATCAGAGCGATAATTGGTTTTTGAGAGCTACAACTAAATCTACCAATCCAGAGTTTTGAAAGCAGTAAAGATTACCAACTATGAAAACTAGGGTTTTAAAAAGCAAAAAGAAGCAGCTAAGAAGGGTTTTAGAATATCAGGGAGAAAACCTAGGGTTTCGGGAATTCCTTAACCATCGGGTGCAATTCTAACCAAGACCTGTGAATTACGAATTAGTTTCAAGTGTTTTCCTAGACAAATTAAATTATTGGTACAGTCGCCAGTACAACGGTCAGAGGATTGTTTCCACAGTTAAGTCTAGCAAGAGCCTCTCTCTTGTTCAGGAGTTCTACATCAAAGCGCGAAGAAATTCAAGAACTCCCCTAAATTTTTGCTTAGTCTCAACTGTTACGTTTGTTTCCAGGGCGAGAATTTAAGGCTTCGAGGAAGAAAACGTGAGAAGCTAAGTTGCAAAACTTGAAAACAGAACCAAGAAAGAATTACACCCTCCGGATTAGATCATCCCAAACCCTAGAGGTGAATTACTCACAAAAAGCAGTAAAAATACAGAAATAAGAAGAATTAAATAAACACTTACTCAATTGCATTCAACGATGAAGTCTGCCATCCACGCCAGCTTACAGACGTGAAAACAAGAACATAATAGAGATGGGGGCTAAACCAAACCTAAACTGGATCTGAGGATCTATGGATTGTGGATGAAAGCTAGCTAAGCCAAAAGTCTCTTTATTTATACACAAAAAGTTCTAAGATTAACCAATTACAACTCTTGTTTATAGAGGAAACCAACTTAGAAACAACCAAAACGGTCCAAAAATTGCACAAAACATACTCTGGGTTGCTTCAAACGATAGAAAACGGGTCGAAACCGAAGCTAGCACAGATCTGGGCACCCCTATGCTCAGGGCCGAGCACTGGTCGTGCCCCAGCCCGTGCCCGTTATTGTTTCGGGTCTGGGGTTTTTTCAGATTTTCAGCATTTTTTTCTCTGCTTCGTTTCCTATTCAAACAATATTGAAATGCCTCCAAATTTGCTACAGTTTTTCCCTGAAACATAACAAACACACTCTGAAAGAAGATTGTAAAAATGTTACAAAAAGTTACATAAAATAACACATCGTATGTGTTTTCTTGTTCCGCTTCATTTTCCATCCAAACGATGTCAAAATGCTTCCAAATTTGGTACGTTTGATTTTTAAAACATTATGAACATAGTTGTGAAAGTGGATTGTAAAAATGTTACAAAAAGTCACATAAAATGACATATTGAATAAATTTGCAGCATGAAAACCAGCTATCTTAGGGCAAAATTAATATCATTTAAGCACTTATCAGTCGATGAGTATAAATGGATCATCCTTATGTCCAGATTTGCTAAGATCGACGAGTGTGAAATTGCTATTGTCCATTTTGACACTTTGAGGGATTTGGACCCATTAGCATCAGAACAAAAGAATCTTGAAGAGTACGTAGTCGAGCTCCCATATTTCTTCAATTACACCATAGTATGAGTTCAATGCACGTATCACCCTGGCATCCTCGGAGAAAGCAAAAACTGTCACGCCGCTGCATTGTGTTGTACTCTTGCGTGTAGGATCAAGGATGTTGACTACAGGGGGGTGAATAAGAGGCTTTTAAAAATTCTTTTCAATTAAACAATTTTTTGCACGACGTTTAGGATAACCAAGAGTTGCAAAGGGTTTATCAATAATCTAACATCTAGTTGCAATTAATCAATATGGAATATACAATTCAACTTGCAACTAGAGTAATGTAAAAAATTGTGTCAAGGTAGATATGAAATGAATAAGAAAGAAACAATTGACACAATGATTTTTACCGAGGTCTCGGAAACTTGCCCGGTCTCCCCTACACCTCGTTGAAGTGCTCACGCGTGAGTCTCGCTTCTATATCCACGAAGGATATCTCCACTCGGGTTGCTCCTTCTCCACACCGGATAGGCGAGCACCAAACCTTTCACACGTTGTTTGTCGGCCTCTCCAACAAACTTCAACGGAGAGATCGCGACTCTCCTCTGACACCGTCTAGGCCAAGGCAATCGCCAAGAATAACAAGTCAGATCCGCTAACTTGAATAAATCACGTGCTAGAAGCTCAAATGATGCAAATGGATGCTCAACACTCTAGCACTAGCTTCCAAATTTGAGATGAAGTGCACTAAGCACTCTTAGCTTCTCACAAAGCTTTTCTTCTAAATCACTCAAATATTTTTGCCCAAATCTAGTCTCTAGATGCAATGAATCAAATGCAAGAACTTGGCTAGATTATACACAGTGTTTTCAACTTCTTGAGCCACCTCAAATGCTGGCCAACACGAAGTATTTATAGCCCCTCAAAGAAAACTAGCCATTTGCAACATCCTGACAAAATTTTGTATAGACCGGACATTGTCCGGCGATGCCAGACACTGTCCTGCCAGTACAACAAAATACGACCGTTGCAAACTTGTCAATTACCGTTGAGCTATTTTTGTGAATGACGGACAAATGATCATATGTCTGGACAAAAGCCCCGGACAGATGCATTTGTCTCTGTTTCATATATCAAACAAGGCTCACAACACTTTGTACAGGCCAGACAATGTCCGGCCATGCCCGGCCCGTCCCGGACAAAAGCCCTCCGGACAGTTTAAACGTCTGTGGTTCATTTAACAATAAACTTCTCAAGTTTTATATAGGCCGGACAATGTCCGGTGTTCACGGACAATGTCCAGCCTTCCCCACACAAAAGCCCCGGACAAATATATATATGTCTCTGTTTATGTTTTGCACTTGATAAACAAGAATTGTACTGGCCGGACAATGTCCGGTCACCACGGACAATGTCTGGCTTGCGCAAACCGAAAACAGGACTTTACCAATTTTACTCAAAACTCAAATCTGGTTTATTTGCACATGCAGATTGACTGTTTTCTCGCGGATAAGCCTGCTGACACTCAGCAACGACCACAACCAATATGATTTAGGAACTTAAAGCCACAGGCCGAATATTCGATCGAAAACAGGCGATCGAGTGCATTTGGTCGAGCGTACGCAAGCGAGCTAAAAACTGGTACGACCAGCTTGAACTCCTACGACCACGACCAAACCCCAAACAAAGATACAGCCAATCCGGCAAACACGACCACGACCACATACCAAACAAGGATACGATCAGAATGCGAAAATACGACCACGACCAACTCTAGTAATTAAACATATTGCTCTAGCTAGCGATCACGACTAAGTGCAATTTTCAAAACATTTTCTTTAATGCAACACAAACTACATTTATACTTTCTTAGCAAAGCAAGAGGTGATTAATCACTAATGCAAGACGATATGAATGCATTTGAGCTTCCACACTAGATAGACTCAAGCTACTAGATTCCGACCCCTCTTAATAGTACGGTCAAACTAGTAAAAAGAAGTCATATCAATCCAGTCTATCTCTAAACACCGAGATCGGTAAAATCCTAAGAAAACAATCCTTAATCTTGGATCTTACCTTCTGTGAAGCTCGACCTCGTGAAGCTCGACCACTCGAAGCTTGTCCTCGCAAAGCTGTACCTCGCTAAGCTTGACCTCATTAAGCTCGACCACTCATAGCTTGCCCTCGCTAAGCTTGACCTTGCTCAAGATGGCTCATATCGACATCATCCTCTTCACGCCCTTGCTCATATCGACAAGGAAATAATGATGTCTCGATTAATGTTTGATGATGATTGTATCAACCTTCTCATTTTAAAAAATGTTTGATACAAGAAGAGTTTTGAAGCGATTTTATCAAACTCAATTGAAAGCAACAGATTCAATCCTAAAAAATTTCACTTCTTTTGGCATTAAACACAAAAAGAACATTCAAATGAAGGATATGCCAACAAGAGGTATGTCAAAAACAATATTAGGTCACCAAGATGGGAGAAAAGTATATATGACCTAATGGAGAGTTGAAATTCCCAAAATAAACTAAAAAACCAAATTCATTCAAATATGCTCCAAGTTCATGAAAATCATCTTTTTTATATGCAAAAACACAATCAAAAAGCATTTCAAACATCAGCAAATGAATCATGGGGAAATGCAAAATATGGGGATATATGGGAGCAAAGATGTAACCAAAGCAGGGAGTAAAAGAAATAGCTGAAAAATTCAGTAACCATCCAACTTGCACACAGGGCCAGACAGTGTCTGCTAGGGCCGGACAAAGTCCGGTTAGAGTGGATAGAGTCCAGCTCTGGGTGGACAAAGTCCGGACGGTTCAGATAAGCGCCTGAAACTTCTAAAATTTGTGATTTTTGCAAATTTGCTTCAAAAATTGAATCAAGTTCCATAATAGGTTTGAATATCATGACAGGAACTTAGATGAATAGCATTTGGATGAATTTGATTTGAAAAAGATCTTGATTTCAATCTTCAAAAGTGATTTTAGGGTAAAATCGGTAAAACAAAAATGATTTTTACGAAAACTTTAATTCTTGATGAAACTTGGGTTTTTCTCAAATCTTTGGACTTGGATGAGTTTGAAATACTATTCCAAATCAAGACATGGAAGAAAGTCCGGTCCAAATAGCTCAAATCACAAAATGCACATTTTGGGTATTTTTGGGTCGATAATCGTTTTCGGGTGACCTAGGATATGTGATAACATGAAAACCATAAGTCTTTTGAGTAAAAGTTCAATACGAACTATCTTCGGGTGTGTGAGTTCTAAGTGTTTCATGTAGAATGTTTTTGTCAAATCTCAACCCATCTTGTTTTGTGGAAATAAATCGTTTTGAGCCAAAACAAGATCCCGAAGTCTTCAATTTTGTTGAAATTTTGCATTTTAGGTCGAAACTCTTTTGTTTGACCTTCAAAACCTTTGAAAACATATTTGAAACATATTTTTTAAGGTTTTATGGTAATTTTGAACATTTTGAACGTTTTGAGCTCTTTTTCACCTTTTTGCTCAAAAATGACCCTTTTTTACAAAAACACTTGGAAAATGTGATACATGTGCACAATTAGGGTATACAACGGTTCAATGACTTTGAAGTTGCTCCCCCTAAATGTGTCATCCATGTTTGGTCAAGAATTATGTGCAAGAGATGAAAATGATTCTATATTTGAAAAACAAGAGTTCAACAAAAATCAAAACAAAAGCGAAGATTATGAACTCACTTCTTTATGGCCTAAAATAAAGAATATTTGAAACGAATTTAATTCATGGCCATGACATGCTTGAAGCAAGAGGATGCTGTTTGGCATAAATTTGATTTGCTTTCATTTTTAAAATTCTTACCAAATAGTATATGGATTGAACGAATAAGTTATAAAGATAAACAAAAAGATCCAAATGAACTCAAATCAAGAAACCATTCAAATGATCATCAAAACTCATGAAAAGTTTCATAGAGATAAAACACATCAACACAAGCAATTTCCATGAAGATCCAGGATTCAAATGTTTTAGTCATTTTAAAGAATTGAGAAATTTACATCCAATTTGACTAATACTTTCTTAAACCCCATGGCTTCTTTTTAATCATTGAAACATATGCAAACAAGTTCCAAAAATTCCAAAATTAGTTTTGGAGATAAATGATGCAATGAGGAACTAGATTGCCTTTTATAGTGAAGCCATTATATATGATCCAACAATAAGATATGAAAAAGATAAATGTTGGTCAGATTTGAAAGTTTCAGATTTCAGGTTTGTGAAAAGTATTTTACACTTGTAAAAGCACCTGAAAATCTATACAAATGACTTCGAATAATTTTGAAATAAATTAACAATAAAGACCAATCATAGGGGATAAGATATCATATAGAAACTTTCTTTAAATAGTCAACCAATATAAAGATATGAAAATGACAAATCAGCCCAACACCACGAGAAATCTGAATTTTGCAAATTTCATATTTGATTTGTGAAAAGAATCAATTATAGCTCAAATCAAATCCAATTGAAATGAAAATTTGCAGAAATGATTCTTAAGGCATCAAACACATTTTTCAAAAAGAATTTTCCAAGAAGGATTTTCCAATCAAGAGTTATGGTCAAATGATCTTTGTTTTAAGAGAATTGAAATTTGACAAACTTTTACAAATTGAGTTCAAATTTGATTTTCATGAGATTTTAGATATGAAAAGCTTACATGAGTTATTCAAATCATTTTGAGCCGTAGCTCACAAATAAAAACCATTCAAATAGCTAAACTCATGTTTTACACATATACGGTATTTCGGGTCAAATCAAGTTTTTCGGTGAGATTCAAATACCCATAACTTTCAAATAAGAACTCTTTTGAGAAAATTTTCAATTTCAAACTTCTTCAGGGTAATAATATCTAAGAAGTTTGTAAAGAAATTTTTCACAAACTCCAAATAGGTTTTTGATTTGTGTTCGAAAACGATTTGGTTGAAAAATAAGATACCCGAAGAACAATTTGAGGCTAGTTTTTGATAAAAATACTTTTTAACATCATTTTTTATTCAAAGCCTCTAAAAGCCTTTTAAATACATTTTGAAGACCATTTTTTATTAGAATTGATGATTTTTGGTATTTTTCATTAAAATTTGATATTTTGACAAACGGAGCTCAATTTAAAAACTTATGCTTGTAATTTTGAAATATCTCACATATAGGGATATAATAGACAATGGAAGCATTTATAAATTATTACCCCAAATAATGCAACATCATAAGTTTTGAATTTTCACTCTTTTGAAAAATTTGCTATAATGATTTAAAACAATAAAAGAATAAGGGGAGAAAATGCAATGCAAATATTTTTATGTAATATATCAAAAAGATTTAAGCCCTTTTTGGTACCCACACCATACAAGGCCCTCTAGCCTTGTTGCATAAATCGTTTGTTACCCAAATAGCTCTATCTTTAGGTTTTTGAAAATAGAAATGAATAGGTTTTACAATTAAACCCTTTCTAGAGCAAGAAATCAAATAAGAGACAAAAGAACAAACTTTAGAAACATTAGATGCACACTCGTGCAAATGTTGCCCTATTGAGTGACAAGAGGAACGTGGAGTTCGAGAGGGCTTTTTAAATGAAATGGTATGAGTGCCTCTTACTATTAGATGAATGAGTGCGATTAATTTTTCCTTTTTAAATGAATTTTTATGATCAAAAGGGGGTTCAACATGCATAGCACTACCCACATGATATCTAGTGAGGTTTTTGCTCAATCTATTTACTTTACTCCTAAGTTCATCATTTTTTATTTTAGGTGTTTGAGATGATTCCGTGTTAACACATGAAATATGATAAGAACAAGGCGACATATCATCACAAGTAGATGAACTAGAAGGCATGGCACTACAATCGCTAGATGAGCTAGGCATATCAAATGAGGAGCAACTAGAACTAACACCATGGAATAAAGACGAGTCACTAGATGAATCATGGTATGAGTTACTAGAATCAACCATACAATCATGTGAATTAATAAATGAATCATTAGACATATTATCACATAAAGTACTAGTGTCCACAAAGCTAGCATTTGAATTTAACCATGAATTAACCATTGAATTATTGCTAGTATGTGAAGTAGAAGTGTGTGACTCTAAAGATGGATCAATAGAGGAGTCACAAGCAACTCTAACATCTAATATACATGTTGAGCTAGTAGTATCCTTGGCAAGCAAAGAATCATGAGAATTTTTCAACTCTTGATATTGCACTTTCAAGGATGAATAATTCTTCTTTAAAGTGCTAAAGCTTTTAGTCATATTGCCAAGCAAGTCTTTTAATTCTACAATCATCTCCATAAGCTCATTATTAGAGAGGTTAGAATTTGATACCGTCGAGTCATATGCCATAGGGCATATAGAATTTTCTTGAGATGAAGACTTTGATTTCAACGCTTTCTTTCTAGCTTTCCTTGAGCTCTTTTTGCAAGGATTCGCCTTTGTCTTGCTTAGGCAAACCACGTCATTGACGACCTTGAGCTCGCTAGAAAGCTCTCGATCCTCCGCATTGAAATCATCATCCGCGATATGCTCGGAGGTGGAACACATGTCCTTTTCTTTGGATATAGTTTCATTTGACATAAGCATGTCAATGAGCTCACTCGGTGAAGTGTCGGAAAGGTCACTGTTCGCAAGGGTAGTTATGAATCACCGTAGCGACCTTCCGGCAACACCTGGAGTAATTTCTTGCAAATGTCTAGATCGGAAATATTAGCGCCAAGGGCTTTGAGCTCGTTTGTGATGTTGATCAAGTGATCATATATGGTGGAGAGAGTATCATGTTTAGCATGCTCAAAACTAAATGTGCCCACAAATAACGACTCAAGAGTGATCCAAACATCGTGAGCGGTCGAACAATCACTCACTAGTTCGAACACATCATGGCTTAGTGAATTAAGGAGCACATCTTTAGCCTTTGTATTTAAGAGGTGAATTTCCTTATCAGAAAGCGATGAATAAGTCATACCCTTTTGTACTAACCTCCATAGATTTAAATTCAATGCCTCAAAATATGTACTCATAATAATTTTTCAATGAGAATAATTTCAGCCATCAAAGTGAGGAGAAATCAAACCAAAATCCTCTATCGGGTTCATCCTTTTTCTCTAGGCGGTAAAGCCAACAAATGAGAGACCTCGCTCTGATACCAATTGTAGGATCAAGGATGCCGACTAGAGGGAGGTGAATAGGAGGCTTTTAAAAATTCTTTTCAATTAAACAATTTTTTGCAAGACGTTTAGGATAATCTAGAGTTGAAAAGAGTTTATCAACAATCTAACATCTACTTACAATTAATCAATATGGAATATACAATTCAACTTGCAACTAGAGCAATGTAAACAATTGTGTCAAGGTAGATATAAAACGAATAAGAAAGATTAATTGACACTATGATTTTTATTGAGGTCTCGGAAACTCGCCCAGTCTCCCCTACTCCTCGTTGAAGCGCTCACGTGTGAGCCTCGCTTCTATATCCATGAAGGATATCTCCACTTGGGTTGCTCCTTCTCCACACCGCATAGACGAGCACCAAACCTTTCACACGTTGTTTGTCGGCCTCTCCAACAAACTTCAACTGGAGAGATCGCGACTCTCCTCCGACACTGTCTAGGCGAAGCCGATCGCCAAGAGTAACAAGTCGGATCCGCTCACTTGAATGAATCACGTGCTAGAAGCTCAAATGATGCAAATGGATGCTCAACACTCTAGCACTAGCTTGCAAATTTGAGATGAAGTGCACTAAGTACTCTTAGCTTTTCACAAAGCTTTTCTTCTAAATCTCTCTAAGATTTTGGCTCAAATCTAGCCACTAGACGCAATGAATCAAATGTAAGAACTTGGCTAGCTTATACATAGTGTTTTCAACTTCTTGAGCTGCCTCAAATGCTAGCCAACACGAAGTATTTATAGCCCCTCAAAGAAAACTAGCCGTTTGCAGCGTCCTGACGAAATTTTGTACAGACCAGACATTGTCCGGCCATGCCGGACACTGCCCGGCCAGTACAACAAAATACGACAATTGCAAACGTGTCAATTACCGTTGGGCGATTTTTGTGAAGCCCGGACAAATGATCATATGTACTGACAAAAGCCCCAGACAGATGCATTTTTCTCTGTTTCATATATCAAACAAGGCTCACAACACTTTGTACAGGCCGGACAATGTCTGGCCCGTCCCTGACAATGTCCGGCCCGTCCCGGACAAAGACCTCTAGACAGTTTAAACGTTTGTGGTTCATTTAACAATAACCTTCTCAAGTATTGTACAGGCCGGGCAATGTCCGGCCTTCCCCGAACAAAAACTCCGGACAAATATATATATATATATGTCTCTGCTTATGTTTTGCACTTGATAAACAAGAATTGTACTGGCCGGATAATGTCTGGCTTGCGCAAACCGAAAACAGGACTTTACCAATTTTACTCAAAACTCAAATCTGGTTTATTTGCACATGCAGATTGACTATTTTCTCGCGGATAAGCCTGCTGACACTCAGCAACGACCACAACCAATATGATTTAGGAACTTAAAGCCACAGGTCAAATATCTGGTCAAAAACAGGCGGTCGAGTGGATTTGGTCGAGCGTACGCAAGCGAACTAAAAACTGGTACGACCAGCTTGAACTCCTACGACCATGACCAAACCCCAAACAAAGATACAGCCAATCCAGCAAACACGACCATGACCACATACAAAACAAGGATACGATCAGAATGTGCAAATACGACCATGACCAACTCTAGTAATTAAACATATTGCTCTAGCTGGCGATCACGACTAAGTGCAGTTTTTAAAACATTTTCTTTAATGCAACACAAACTACATTTAGACTTTCTTAGCAAAGCAAGAGGTAATTAATCACTAGTGCAAGATGATACGAATGCATTTGATCTTCCACACTAGATAGACTCAAGCTACTAGATTCCGACCCCTCTTAATAGTATGGTCAAACTAGTAAAAAGAAGTCCTATCAATCTGGTCTATCTCTAAACACCGAGATCGGTAAAATCCTAAGAAAACAATCCTTAATCTTGGGTCTTACCTTCTGTGAAGCTAGACCACTCGAAGCTTGTCCTCGCAAAGCTTGACCTCGTTAAGCTCGACCACTCGAAGATTGCCCTCGCTAAGCTTGACGTCGCTCAAGATGGCTCATATCGACATCATCCTCTTCACGCCCTTGCTTGCTTTCATCTCACAGCCATTCTGAGACTACAACACATACACTCAATGCACAACGTTAGTCTCATACTTAGGTTGTCATTAATCACCAAAGAAATTACTCCACGTAGGATTTAACTCAACAATTTCTCTTTCCGGTGAAATGACAGAACCATATTCAACAAATAACAAATGAATATGAGATGAAATACACAATCATATAGATTCGTATATGATAAGGAATGAACACACGATCTATAATGCCCATGTCATGATAGCAATCAGCACAGATGACTAATATGATAAGCTCCCCCTCAACATATGTATTGATATCAAAACCACAATAAGGAGGCATCAATTTTAAGATTTATCACATGACATTTCGATTTACAATTTGCACAAAATTGATGCAATCATAGAGCTCCCCCTCAACATATGCATCAATATTAAACCACACCAGGGAGTCATCGACTTCTAGGGTTTAACAAACAACAATTCAATATACTTGTGCTAAACCAGGATTTATTCAAGTTGTCATTTAATCATCAAAGATTTCATTATCCAAATCAACATTAATCATCAAGGGTTTATCCAATTCGTCATTAATCATCAAAACCTAGATCGACCTAGATCCAACATTGTGGTCCTTTTTTTTTGGTGTAGAACGTATAACTGTTGATGTCATAACCCTGTCAAGTGCCAACAATACGTCTCGGCCCTCTAGCCAACCATCTAACCGTCTCACTTAGGGAGTCCATGGTGGCTTGAGTGACTCTATTTTCAATCCACACAATGAAATTCTTGTTATGCTCTCTGGTGACCCAAATTTTTGCCTTGGAGGAATATGTCTCCGTAAAAGTGCTATGTACTCTCGATCGTAGGGCTCCACTTCTATCTTGCATTGTAGGACCCAAAAATGTGCTTTTGCATACATGACACTGTTGGGAATAGATGCTCTAAACCCAATTGTGCCAACACCCTAAAGCCTACCCTCGTTCTGGAGCTAGGGATGCCAATTGGATCAACGCTCGCCATGTAGTCGGTGCAAAATTCAATCACCTCCTCAATTGCATAACCTTCGATGATACTTTCCTCGAGTCGATTGCAATTCTGTACATAGCCCTTCAAGATACTCATGAATCTGTCGAATGGATACATGTAGCGTAGGAACACAGGTCCATAAATCTTTATTTCTCTAATGAGGTGCACAATTAGACGGACCATAACATCAAAAAAAGATGGAGGAAAATACATCTCGAGCTCACAAAGAGAAAGAACCATATCTTGTTGCAGATCGTCCAATTCTTCCAGGTCAATTACTGATAAGGATTATCGCCTGAGCTAGTTCAAAATAATATATATTTGGTTTAAAGATAGAATCATGTTAGACGTGTGCCTATAAGTCCGTCGCTATGGTCTCAGACGACCTGAAGGGCGCGAACACAAAGATGATTTATGATCGCAGCCCTTGCACGATCATGAGGCCGCAGATAGTGTGCGGTCAGAAGACTGCAGATGGTGCGCGGTCAGAAGGTCGTTGACTATTTGCGACCAAGATAACTCAAGGATGTCTAACCCTTTGAACAGGCATATCTCGAGGATCATGAGGATTTCTCCACATATGAAGACAACTGCCAGGGGGTTAACATGTGCGGTTATCCCTTGATTGCATGTGTTAAGCCTGTGTGGAATCACTACCACAGAAACAGACATCCAGGACGGCACATCACAGACGGTTATGAACTTTTCAATGGAAAACCGTCTATGAAGGCCTGGCAGGAGAATATGTCTAGTTATCACAGTCGGTTCTGATGTCAAAAACAATTGTGGTAGTAAAGCAGACGGTTCTGAACACAAAACTGTCTGTAATAGTCTACTTATCACAGACGGTTTTGACCTAAAACCAGACTGTGATAGATACAATCGGTTCTCAACTGAGAACCGTCTGTGATAACTAGAATATCATAGATGGTTCTGAACTCAGAACCGACTGTGATATATAATCGATTCTGAACTCAGAACCGACTGTGATAGTGTAGTATTAGAGACGATTCTGAGGTCAGAACCGACTGAAAAAGTGAAATCTCAAACTTCGCGCGCGGCTGGCGGCGCTTCGAATTCTTTGTCAGAACCGACTGTGACTGTGATATATACTTTCTGTCTATGATCTTCGCGCGTGGCGCCTTGGCGAACACGGAGCGTCGTTTTGGAAGTTCTATAAATAACTTGATAGTGGAATAATTGTCATTTACTTTACAAGTTTTTATAATTCTCAAACTGTTTGACTTCTTAGCTTCTCTATGCCAATGGCATCCTCGATGGCATCGTCAGCCTCGCCCTCCCCGGTAAGAACTCTCAATCTTTTGGACTTACCCCTGTATTGTTAATCCCTGTTCAGTACATTCTTGACCTGTTGATTTGCACAGGGAAGGGGAGCCGTGGAAGACTCAGGCAAGGTGAAAGCCAAGCTGAGGGCCCTCTAGGAGGAGCACAAGCTCCTTACGGAGAAGCACACTCGGCTACGGCTTGACCTGGACGATCTCTTCCAGCGCATTCAGCGCATGAAAACGGATGGTGACAATGCTAGGGCGAGGACGAGGCGTCTTTACGAGGAGAAGAAAGCCGCGGATATGACCATCGCTGGCTGCGGTTTGACTATGAAGGATACCATCGCGAAGTTGAGGGAGGTCGCAGGCCTTCTCGACGTTGATCCTAAGAAGGACAACTTGTCGCTGGAGGAGTCCTGCGTCCTGGCTGTAAGTCAAACTGACTTTATTCTAGATGCAGCCAGGGCTAAGACCACTCCTTGACCTAGCATTCTATATTTTTACTTTTTTTTGTAAGTGATTGTCGATGATTCGGACTCGGAGTCCTCGGCCGAACTTATGCAAAATTTGTATTATTGAGACCTTTCAAGATGACCCTCCAGGAAGGTATGTAGAAAAATGGAGAACAGGAGCACAGAGAGGTTTATACAGGTTCAGGCCCTCGATGGTGGGAGTAATAGCCCTACGTCCTGTTGGGATTTCACTAAGCGTGGTAAAGATTTACAAGATGGCAGGAAAAGACCTCCACAGGTGAAGGTTTTTCCTATGCAAGTGTACAAAAAGAAGCCCCAGGAGGCTTGTAAAAATAATCTAATCAGGGTCGTAGACTTGACTGTTTGAGTGGTTGAGATGGTTCGATCTTTCGATCCTTCTATCTCTCGATATCCCCGTTTGATGCATCTTGCCACTCCTTTATACTGGTCGAAAGGGTGCCATGCCATAACTGCATCAAACAGTTGTTCGGACGGTTGGATGCGGTTTTTAGAAAAACCGCTCATAACCTCCACGTAGGTTAAACACGTGTTATTCATGGATAACTGCGTGTATTAACCTTCTGACGGTTGATCTTCCACGTGGAGGAATTTTCGGGATACTTGGAATATTCTCACCATAGGGGCAGCCGGACAAATGAACCCCAAGTACCCTGGTCAAAAAGTACTCTGACCGCGGGATGTTGGCTGACCGCGCGACATCCTTGACATTCTGTTCGCGTATAGCATACGAACTCCTGACCGCGCGAAGCCTACGGTCTGATCGCACAAAGCCCGCAACCTGATCGCACAAAGCTTGCGACCTCGGACTGATGCTTCTCAAAATGACTTGAGTTCGCACCGCCGGGCATATGTCTGGCTCGAATCTGTCTTGAACCAACAGTGCATTTATTTGAACTGACTCGGGTGTCAATCCTCATTAGCTCGCCCCCAAATTTAAAGAAAACGAAGGGACGTGTTCACTTTAAATTTAAAGAAATGCATCGGATTATTAACCCGACTCTTCAAATCCTCCACTTAGTGGCGCACTAAGCAAGTCGGTTGGTTCCCCGAGACGGGCTCTGGGTATTATGTGACAAGTAATGATGGCGCTGTTGAAATGTTTTTTAACCTGAGGTGAAATTGTAAATGCTTTTTAAGAACCCGAGGTGATTCAGAATGTAAACCGTCACCTTGGCGGCTATAAATACCGGGTCTTTCGTTTTGTAAAGCTTCACAATTTCTTCTCATGGTTTAATCCTTTCTAAAGTCACCTTCATCCTTCTCTTCATATACTTCCCGATGGCAGATCACAACATCATCGAGATTGAAAGTGATGAAGAGGAAATTCTCAAGCAGGAGCCCCAAATGCTTGAAGATCCATCTCCTTTAAGGAAGAAATCCAAGGTTGACGAAGGATCTTCCATCAGAGCAAAGGTAGAAGATGAGAAATCATCTTTTCTTCCTTCAGCTTTCTTCTCTAGCACTCCTTGCTTTTGTTTGGGTGATCGATTTTTTGGCCGGCAAGCGGTGACTATTTGGTCAGAAGATCCTCAACTTGTGTTGGGGAGGCCATCTTCTGGTGGGAAGGTTGTACTTCCTCCATCTGGTGATCGTCCGGTTTTATCGGATGATCAACTTCCCAGGATGGCTACATCAATGTGTCATGAACAGGGACAGGTAATAATCCTTCTCTCCTTTTGCTGATAGTTATAGTTAGCACAACTAACTTTTGCAAATGTAGGAGATTGGAGGCCCCAGTGATCAGCCTTCTGTTGCTCCGTTTCTTCCTTCCAGACATAATCTTCTGGAGGAGAAGAATGCCCTGGAGAAGAAGACTCAAGAAATGTCTTCGGTGATTCTGCACCTGGCAGAATGTTTTGAACGGTCCCGTGAAGAGGCGCTCCAGTTCCGTCGAGAGAGGGACCACGCTCAGCAACAGCGGGAACTCTCCGATTTGATTAGGAACAGTAGTGTATCTCTTGTTAGGGATGATGTAGATAGGCTTAGGTTAGTTGCTAGTTCTCTGGGGGTTGTCAGTGTAGATCCTACTGATAACAATATGTCCCTAGGAGAACTTTGTAAACTTCTTTCGGATTAGGTCGACGCTCTGGTCGCCGGTATCCCTTTTGTATGTAAAGAATGCAAAAAATAAAATCTCTTTCTTCATATAAATATTCTTTGCATCTTCTGTGCGAATATATGGTCATGAGTAATGCCTTCGCGACCATCCATACACAGGAAAATTTCAGTTCTGTGATCAGAATCATACTTTTATTAAAGTACCGCGACCAGCTCTGATACCGCGATCAGACTTAAAACCGTGGTTAGAACTAAAATATACTGCGACCAAAATTGGGACTCGATCAAACCGTTACTTCGATTAGAATCGGAGCTTAATCAAAAGTACGGTCTCGATCATACCACAACCCGGTCAAAATACATCCATACGTCCAAAAATTGAGTCGTATGATTTTTCTATGAAATTGTCCAAAGCATATAAAGGGAAAACGCCCTCTGAAAAGTACCAAAAACTTTTCAGGCCTTTTGCACTTTCAGTTTCTAAAACAAAGAAGTCTTTTTGTTTCAGATCTGATGCTTGAACACTTTAACGGGTCCGCCAGAGACAGTATCCATTATGGGAAATGAATGAATAAAATATTCGGTGGAACGTTTGAATGGAACGTTACTCACATTAATGCGTCTCCTCGGGTCTATAAAAGGAGCAGGTGTCTTCCTGATGAAGCCACTCAGCCAAAAACCCTCAACATTTCCGCCGCACAAAACCCTCGTTCTTCTCAGCCTTCGTCTTCCCCAAAAGTTGCCAACTTTTCCTTCAACTCTCCACCAAAAAATGGCGTCTTGGAGCCGATCCATCCATCATTCCGTGGAGAATTTACTGGCATTAGAGAAGGAAGAGATCCTTCCTCCGCAGCTGCTAATCAATTGGCGACCCGCGGAGAAGGATCAAGAAACCCCGACCGTCCGAGAGGGCGAGTTGGTGGTTTTCGAGGAGTACTTGCGCTGCGGGTTCCGATTCCCTGAGAGTCGGTTCCTAAAGGACGTCCTCGAGCACTATGGGTTGGAGTTAATCAACCTCCACCCCAACGCAGTGTTGATATTGGCGGTATTTCAACACCTGTGCGAGGCATTCGTCGGAGTGTATCCCAGCGTGGATCTCTTCCGGCGATTTTATTTTTGGCTTGGTCGAAGAGCGCCAACACCACCGGATGTATTTACTTCCGGCTAAGGGACAAGAAGGAGTATCCCTTTCCACCCCTGCGAGACTCGGTGCACGGGTGGCACCAGAAATGGTTTTACTGCACCCCGCCAACCGAGAGCGGGTTGTGGTTTGAAAACTCGCGGCCGGAGAAGCCGAGCGAGATGGACACTCTCCCGGCGATGAACTCGGAGTTCATGAAGCACGCCGAGGTGATTCTTCACTTAGTCGGAGAAGGATTGACAGCACGGGACGTCATCCGAGACTTTGTGAAGAACCGGGTGAGCCCCCTGCGTGAAAGGGCTCATCCAACTTGGGAGATCAAGTCCATGGCAGACAGCACCCTGGACTATAATGAAGGTATTCATTTCGGACACTGAAATCCTTTTGTCATTTCTGAAATGCATTGATTTGATTCATGTCTGGGAACAGTCCTATCCTCTGCCGAGATTGAGAAGCGGACTAACTACCTTCTCCAGGCGTACAACGCCAAGGTAGAAGGCCCCAGGGGGTCGCCTCGTCCCCAAAGCTTAATTCACGTCGGTGACGACCTTAAACAGGACCGCCGAAAGGTAAATTTCCCACTTGGCCTCTGTTTTATTGGTCTCATGTATGTCCAGCACTAATTCTATTGGAACGAGAACAGCTTCTAGGGAGGTTCGCCGAGGCGATGCTTCCCAGCGAGAACGTTGGTTCCCTGGGGAAGCCAACGATGAAATACGTGAAGAAGGTCTCCTCGAGACCTAGGACAAGGAATCCTTCCCCCAAGAAAGCAAGGCTAAATCTTGGGGAAGGGTCTTCACGAAGCATTCCTCCTACCGCCAAAAAAACTGTGGTAAGATATCATGTCCCTCCAAACCTTCCAGGTGCGAACTGGAATTACTTCTTCGTTGTACAGGGAGAGGGGAGCGAGGAGGAAGACGATGAAGTCCCTCTAGTTCACCGGAGGAGGAAGATTGCGGGCTCTCCATCCAGTGATGCTCCAACTCATTCCGCCGAAATAACGGCCGCTGCAGAGGCGGTTGTAGCAGACCCTGTGGCCACTGAAAGCCTTGTGGTCGCGGATGATCCCCTGGCTCCTGAAGCTTCAGAGCCAGTCGCCTCTACTTCCCTGGTCGAAGGGACGACCGTGGTAAGATTCTCTCACAATCTTGTTTTCACCAATTCCCTCTGTGCGTTTAATGAGTTAACGCTAATGCAGGAAGAAGTGCTTCCCCCTGCGACTCCTGTGAGTCCCAGGGAGGAAAATCTTCCACCTCCGCAGACAGGAGTGGAGGTGGTTGCACAAGATCCTGCGGCGGTTGCACACGAGGTGCCGGCCCCAGAAGTCCTGGAGCCATCGAGGCCTTCGGATGCTACCCTGCCAACGGGACCGACTGCCCAGGTAAGGATTCTTCTCATTCATCTTCATCTTCCCCTAGAAATGTGCTCACAGAGGAACATACCCGGGGGGAGATGCCTTGTTCTCTTGTTGCAGCGCAAGCAGGTCAAATAAGACAACTCAGTCAAGACAATAAACTCCTCCAGGACTCTATTTATACCTCCGAAAAGGCAATCGGAAAGCTGAGCCGTTCAGTCTTCGAAAAACTGAAGACAGTGGCTCATCTTCTAAAGGCTGATGTAGTCGAAACCACAAGAGACAATCTCAGCCAAGATGGCTGGTTTGCACTAGTCATGGCCCAAGCAGAGTCACTTCTCGAGTATCTCCCTGAGGATACACAGTGACGAGCAGAGGCGATCAGAACCAGAGTTCGGTCAGCCGCTTCCGCTGTCCTCAGTCGGGTTCGTCTTCACCATGGCCCAGATGCAGATCTGAATCCATTGGTGGGACCGGTTGAGGTCGAGAGTGAAGAGCAACTAGAGGCTGTCATGGAGGAGATTAATCCCCTTGTAGATAAGCTCCTGACTGAGCTTGGGATCGAATGATCCCTTATACCTGTACAGAAACAGTTGTATACAATGCAATGTATGTGGAAATTCATTTTTGAAAATGAATATATATATATTCTTGTTTTATGTCGCTTTATATTATAAACATATCCCCCTAGCCCCCGCCTGTGATTGTAGATACTGAAGACTTAGTATTACAAACGCAGGAGAAAAGTGAATATAGAGACCAGGGGTATGTGATCGAATCAACAATTATAACGCCTAGCCTTGTTTGCAAACCAGCAGCCACTCAGATAACCAAGGACTTGCCAGAAAGCCCCGTGTGCGTTGAGAAACGGCTTATTTAGGAGTGACTTGTCTCGAAGTGGTCATGAGATCGGCCAGCGAATCTGACTAGAACGTTATAATGATCTGACCGCGGACGACCAGCCCCCGAGTCGAATTCATAGTATACGGGCGTAACGGGAAATATTCATCATATGAAACCAAAGCATTTTCTGTTTTATGAAAAGATGCTAATTGAACAGGAAAAGGGTTTGAGTACTTACACGTAGAATTTACGAAGTTGATCAATATTCCAAGTATTAGACAAAATTCGACCATCCTCCATGGCTAACCGCGCGGATCCTGGTCGCGGCACTGATACAACAGTGTAAGGGCCTTCCCACTTCGGAGAGAATTTGTTGCGATTAGACTGGTCTTGGATTTTTCGTAAAACCAGGTCGCCCACGTGAAGACCACGTGGTCGCACCCTTTTGCTGTGATACTTGCGCAGAGCTTGCAAGTATGCCGCAGACTTGACCAAAGCGCGATCACGCCTTTCTTCTAAGAGGATGAGATCTTGTGACCGCTGTTCGTACTGATTAACCTATTCGAATTGTTCTGTCCGAACAGACCCAATACTAACTTCCATAGGCAATACAGCCTCGGCCCCATAGACCAGATGGAAGGGCGTCTCACCGGTGGCTCGACTAGAAGTAGTTCGTAGTGCCCATAGGACGGTATAGAGCTCGTCTGCGCAAGCCCCCGAGCGAGTCTTAAGGCGATCAAAAACACGTTATTTAATGCCTTATAGTATCTGCCCATTGGCCCGTTCTACAACACCATTGCTTTGTGGATGCGCCACAGAAGCAAAGCACACTTTAGTTCCGATCTGATCACAATAGTCTAGGAAAAGACCACTAGCGAACTGGGAACCGTTGTCGGTGATAAGACGGTTTGGAACACCAAATCGAGCGACAATGTTCTTGTGAAAGAACTTTTGTGCTGCTGATGCGGTAATATTTCGTACCAGTTCGGCCTCGATCCACTTTGTAAACATGTCAATGGCTACGAATAGAAACTTGTACCCATTGACAGCTTGTGGCATAGGACCGACAATATCCATTCCCCAAACCGCGAAAGGCCATGCGAGGGGAATGGTTTGTAACGCATAGGCAGGTTGATGAACCTGTCTCGCGTGGAACTGACACTGAGGACACTTTTTGACCATGTGCTTGGCATCATCAAGTGCCGAAGGCCAGTAGAATCCTTGTCGAAAGGCTTTTCCGACCAGTGTCCGATATGATGCGAGTGCACCGCATACACCGTCATGTATTTCTTTCAAGAGGAATTTTCCTTCCTCCTGAGATATACAACGCATGAATACTCCTTGAGTACCCTTTCTGTACAGAACCCCATCTATGAGCTTGTACAGACGTGCTTTTCGAATTAACCGATTGCTTTCGGTTTCGTCCTCGGGTAGGGTCCCGTGTTCAAGATAGACTCTCAATGGATGAGTCCAATCCTGTTCCTGACCGAGGTTGGTAATGGAGGCTATTACCGGATCATCCCTGACCGAAGTCATGATCGAAGGACGGTCCAAGTGTTCAATGAACACTCCTGCCGGAGCGGATGTACCTGAGGACCCAATTTTGGATAATTGGTCTGCGAGAATGTTGTCCTTTCGCGGGATATATTGGACTTCGAAATGACTGAAGTGTTTTTCCAATTTCCTCACTTCCCCCAGGTAATGAGCCATTGTCTCATCGGAGGTGCTGTACTCCTTGTTTACCTGGTTTACGACTAGCTGTGAGTCTCCCCTCACCACTAACCGACGGACTCCGAGGAATTTTGCTGCCCGGAGCCCTGCAAGAAGACCTTCATACTCTGCCGCGTTGTTGATCGCAACAAAGTGTAGTTGGATGACATACTTAAGCTGTTCGCCCTGAGGCATAACTAAGACCACTCCATCCCCCGAGTGTTGAAAACTACGAGAGCCGTCAAAGTACATTGTCCAGTAATCGGGGCACTCCAATTCCTCTGGCATCTGCACGGGTGGCTCAGGGTTGGTCCATTCGACCACAAAGTCGGCCAAAACCTGAGACTTAACAGCCGTGCGGGGCGTGAAATGGATCTCGAAGGCACCGAGTTCGACCGCCCATTTGGCGATTCGACCAGATTTCTCTGGGTTTCGGACAATATCCCCCAAAGGAAAAGAGGAGGGTACTGTGATCTTGTGCGCTTGGAAGTAGTGTCATAGCTTACGGGAAGCCATAAGTAGCGCGTAAAGTATCTTCTGGACCTCAGGGTAACACTCCTTAGGACCATGAAGTACCTCACTCACATAGTAGACGGGTCTGTGTATTCCTTCCCTATCCGCGATCAGAACGGCGCAGACCGCGTGCGGTGTGGCCGCCAGATAAAGGAGCAATGGTTCTCCTTTGTCGGGAGACACCAATACTGGCGGACTGGATAGATATGTCTTCACCTCCTGAAATGCTTTTTCGGCCTCATCCGACCATGTAAAATTGTGATGCTTCCGCAAGGCTTTGAAGAAAGGCAATCCCCTTTCTCCTAGTCGCGATATGAAATGACTTAAAGCCGCCATGCGACCAGCCAGGCGTTGAACATCCTTCATGGTCGAGGGCGATCTCATTTGTTCAATGGCCCTGATTTTCTCAGGATTCACTTCAATGCCCCTGGAACACACAAGGAAACCAAGAATTTTTCCTAAAGAAACCCCGAAAGAACATTTCTCCGGGTTTAATTTTATTCCAAAGCGGTTCAAATTACATAAGGTTTCAGCGAGATCGTCCAAATGAGACAATCCCTTGGTACTTTTTACAACCAAGTCGTCTACATATGCTTCGAGATTACGCCCTATCTGGGAAAGAAAGGTCTTTTGCATCAAGCGCTGGTACGTGGAACTTGCGTTCTTGAGACCGAACGGCATTCTGACGTAGCAGTATGTGCCGAACAGGGTGATGAAGGCAGTTTTCTCTTCATCGTCTTCTGCCATGCTAATTTGATGATATCCTGAGTAAGCGTCCAGAAAACTCATCAGTTCGCAACCCGCAGTTGAGTCGACCAGCTGGTCGATGCGGGGAAGAGGAAAGTAGTCCTTCGGACAGGCAGCGTTGAGGCTAGTGTAGTCGACGCACATGCGCCACTTGCCATTTGACTTGCGGACCATGACCGGATTGGCGAGCCATTCCGGGTGATCAACTTCATGGATAAACCCGGCCTGTAGGAGTTTGCCCAACTCCTCTCGGATAGCTTCCTGTCGGTCAACAGCAAAACGCCTGAGCTTTTGCTTTATTGGTCGTTGTCCAGGTCGAATTGCTAACCTGTGCTCAATTACTTCCCTTGGGACACCGGGCATGTCGGACGGTTTCCACACAAACACATCTGCATTAGCCCGGAGGAAAGCAATGAGATCGAGTTCCTATTTGTCACCCAGAACTGATCCGACCCGAACTGTCTTGGATGGATCATCTGGGTACAAAGGAACCAATTTAAGTTTCTCATCAGGTCGAGGAGCAGCCTTGATCTCGTCGGTGGCGACAGTGGCGACTTGGGCGTCCCGGAGGGGAAGTTGATCGACCATCTCCAGAGATAGCCGGTCGCAGTGAGTGCCACATTGCGACTGCCTCGGACCGAGATGACACCTTTGGGGCCAGGCAATTTTCCGCACTAGTAAGCATAGTGTGTTGCCATCATAAATTTAGCGAGAGTTGGCCTGCCAAAGATTGCATTATAAGCCGAATCACAATCGATAAACACGGAGAATGGCTCCCACACATATCACTGAAAGTGATCTCGCACGTTGATCCAGTAATGGAAACATATGTAGGGGTGGAGGTTAGGATACAACCTACCACAACTGTGTCTCGCGGAGAGCCACAGGGTCAGGGGTGAATTGTGAGTGAGACATAACAAAAGTTCTTGTTATCTCCACCTTGCCACTCACACATGGTTGTGAGGAGGGGTCTAATCATTTTGATAGGATGGGCTTGAAAGTGGAATATCTTGCGGGTAAATTGGTACCTCTCTGCAGAGTTAAAAACGTATTCGAATACTCCGAGCTCCCAGATTTTTAGGAGTCTGCTGCAGTGGATTAAATCCATGGGGTGTGACACAAGTACTATTTTCTAAATAAAATGTGCTAAATCAAGATTACCCAAATGACATGTGTTGTCATGATAAGGAGCGCTGCCGTGGGCTGTCGTGTGTCGACGTGTCGCGGTAGTGCTATAATCTATTGAACATGAATGATGATGTTATATTATGAAAGGTGCTGCCATGAGATGAGGTATGAAAGTAAAAGATTATTTTATAAACATCCATAATTCTTGACTAGTCTAGGTTCATATCATCACTACTATATGTATCTACTCTTACCTATGACTTGCTGAGTACATAAGTGCTCACCCTTGCAACCTACAAATCAATAGACGGAGCGATCAACAATCAAGATGAAGGCGTGGAGAACTTCTTGGATCCAGAAGGAGGAGCGTCAGTCCCGTCATTGCCCTGATGTGTGTTGTTCTGCCGTCCACTTCTCTTTGTGGGTGGGTCACCTATCTTCTGCTATGTAGTTGTTATTTTGCTAAACCATGTATGCCGTGAAGGCATTGTAATCTTCTTATGTAATATCAAGGCCAGCAGGCCACACTGCTTAACTATTTTATAAGTTACTCTGTTGCAATGTGAATATACTCCTGTGCTTGACTTATCCTGGGAAGTCTAGGGTATGTGTATGCTATGCATATATGAGTCTAGCTGCAGCGAGCTAGGTCTCTTCAGGAGTAGTCGTAGTCCCAGTTTCGGGGCGTGACAGGTTGGCATTGGCCCAACTCCCTGGTAGAAGTCATCCAGCTGCTTCAACCAACTCCTGCAGTTCTTGAGGTCGTGGCCTACGGAGTTGTGGAGTGGACACCACTTCTTGCCTTCCTGCGGATTAGTTGACTTTTCTGGCTGGTCGACACTCCGACCACCAGAGGCAGTTTTATTTTTAAATGAAGGCTTGTTACCTTTGGTCGAAGGCGGCTTCTCTGCGACTGCGACCTCGCGGTATTGTCCAGAGCAGTTCCTCTTCGACTTTTTCGACCTCCCACCTGACGAAGATTTCGGTTTCTTGCTTGAATCTTCCTTCCTGGAGTCTTTGAAACCTGGTTGTGGTTGTAGGTCACCCTTGTCGACCATCCGGTTCCATTCGACCGCTTCGGCTGCGTCAGAGTATCGATCGGCCATGTCGAACAGATCAGCCACTAATCGAGGGGGGTGGATAAGCAAGTCCTTGGTAAATCTCCGGTATCGAACAGCATGTTTAAATGCCCTGATAATGGAGCCATCGGATATGTTCGGGATGGTATTCCTCACCCCGACAAACCTTTTGACAAACTGCCGAAGAGTTTCGCTTGAAGTTTGTTGTAGCCGATGAAGATCGTCCTCTTTACCCGGCTTTTGGTAACAGTTTTGGAAATTGCTGAGGATAGCATCGCACAGCATTTCCCAATTATAGATGGAACCTTCGGGCTGGTTAAACAGCCAGGTTCTAGCCGGTCCTACGAGGACAGTTGGCAGGTAGTTGGCCATGACCTTGTCATCGCCCCCTGCCACTTGGATGGCAGTAATATAAATTTGAAGGAACTCGGATGGGTTCTGAGTTCCATCAAATCTCTCAATGGCCCCTGGTCGAAACTTATCAGGCCAAACGACCGCACGTAGGCCGGGCGAGAAAGCTTTACAACCGACGTAGGGACCATGAATTGCCCTGTGACTCTCGACTGGGTTTCGAGTGACCTCACGCAGCGGTGGAGTTACTCGTGGTCCCAAACGAGAGTGGACAGGAACTCGATCCCTACTACGAGAATCCTGTGTCCGCCGGTACTTGTCCTGTCGGGACGGTACGGGCGGTGGGTAACTTCGTCGGCCCGAACCAGAATGAGGACACTCTCGTTCGCGGGAATGTGTTACCGAGCGGGAGGAGGCCGTTGGGGTCGCCTCAGACGCGACCTCATCCAGTCTTTCCGCCAGGATCCTGAAAAAGGCTGGTTTCTGCGCATCCGTGACCGTAGGAGGAAAGTTACGCATGACTTCCGCGATAGATCGCAGTCGACCATGAGTGCTTCTCCTAGGGGCACCAGGTGTTAGTGTTTCTTCGTCCACTGGGAAACTCTCCGGTGGCGAAGAAGGGGTCTGGTCACGTATGCGACCACGCGACCGTCGAGAAGAACTCGGAGCAGCATCGTAACGAGCCTGCGCATCTTGAAGAGCCTCTAGGGCAGTTCTGCGCAGTTCGTTGTTTTGTTGCTCAAGATCTTGATCCTCCTTCTGTTCGCGATCTCGCTCTTCCCAGGAAGCCTGTTGATCGGGTGTCTCCTCCGACAAGGCAGCGAACTGTCTGGGGAGAGAGGCAGCCGATGGAGAAAACATCTCGGTTTATTCCGAGTCGGACTCGAAATCAAAGAGACGGTGAAGGTTGTCAGGGTCGAATCTCCCCGGGCTGATTTCTAGGTCGACATCATCCTTCCCCTCAGCGGGGTCGTATGACGGACCGGATTCATCCTCTAGCGCATTAAGGACCTCTGTGGGTTCTGACCTTGCACTAGTCGCCCCCTGGTCGATGGACATGACCTGGAGAGATGATTCCACCTCTGGAAGATTCTGGCCTTCAACCTCTTCCATTGGAACAGGATCACTTGGAGAAGGCATTGGAATGTGAGCATAATCCTCGAGATCGAAATCGTTCTCGGAATCATATGCTCCAGCCATGTTTCAGCGAACCTCCGGATTAAAATTAGGACGCCTTGAGAAAGGCCCCACGGTGGGCGCCAGCTGTCGACGATTCAGACTCGGAGTCCTCGGCCGAACTTATGCAAAATTTGTATTATTGAGACCTTTCAAGATGACCCTCCGGGAAGGTATGTAGAAAAATAGAGAACAGGAGCACAGAGAGGTTTATACAGGTTCGGGCCCTCGATGGTGGGAGTAATAGCCCTACGTCCTGTTGGGATTTCACTAAGCGTGGTAAAGATTTACAAGATGGCAGGAAAAGACCTCCACAGGCGAAGGTTTTTCCTATGCAAGTGTACAAAAAGAAGCCCCAAGAGGCTTGTAAAAATAATCTAATCAGGGTCGTAGACTTGACTGTTTGAGTGGTTGAGATGGTTCGATCTTTCGATCCTTCTATCTCTCGATATCCCCGTTTGATGCATCTTGCCACTCCTTTATACTAGTCGAAAGGGTGCCATGCCACAACTGCATCAAACAGTTGTTCGGACGGTTGGATGCGATTTTTAGAAAAACCGCTCATAACCTCCACGTAGGTTAAACACGTGTTATTCATGGATAACTGCGTGTATTAACCTTCTGACGGTTGATCTTCCACGTGGAGGAATTTTCGGGATACTTGGAATATTCTCACCATAGGGGCAACCGGACAAATGAACCCCAAGTACCCTGGTCAAAAAGTACTCTGACCGCGGGATGTTGGCTGACCGCGCGACATCCTTGACATTCTGTTCGCGTATAGCATACGAACTCCTGACCGCGCGAAGCCTGCGGTCTGATCGCACAAAGCCCGCAACCTGATCGCACAAAGCTTGCGACCTCGGACTGATGCTTCTCAAAATGACTTGAGTTCGCACCGCCGGGCACATGTCTGGCTCAAATCTGTCTTGAACCAACAGTGCATTTATTTGAACTGACTCGGGTGTCAATCCTTGTCAGTGATGAAAAAAATTAATGAAAACTTTGTTCTTATGTCAACTTTCCAATTTTCCAGCATGTTCTTGGACTGCATGCTATCTTCCCTCTTTCTTTATACTTTGTTCTTATGTCAACTTTTTCAATGTGCTTTGAATATCACAGACGGTTCTGAGGTAAAAAAAGTCTGTGATAGTCACATTACAGACGGTTTTTATATAAGGACCGACTGTGATAGCCCCAATAGTGACCGATGCTTCAAATTCTCTACTTCTTTCAATATCACAGACGGTTTTTAACTCAAAACCATATGTGATAGTAACATTACAGACGGTTTTTATGTAAGGACCGACTGTGATAGTCCCAACAGTGATCGACGCTCCAAATTCTCAACGGTGTGTTGTGTCATTTCGGGTTCTGATGTTTGCGCGGCGCACTAGCTTGGGAACATGAAACGTCACCTTGAAATTATATAAATAGCTTGTTTTTCATTAATTATGAAAAAAATTAATTAAAAATTTGTTCTGATGTCAATTTTCTAATTTTCCCGCACGTTCTTGGAGAAAAAGAAGTGGAACGGCTCGACCTCCAGGGAGGAAACAAGTATTTGTAGAAGTCGAATGGTTCAAAATTCCAGGCATATTACAAAAGGTTCGGACATAAAAACCGTCTGTGATAGTCATATTACAGACGGTTTGGACATCGGAACCGTCTGTAATAGTAAAGCAGACGGTTTTGATCTCCCAACCGTCTGTGATAGTGCCAACAGTGTCCGACGCTTCAAATTCTCAACATGCAATCGTAGATAACCACACCTAATAACTCGCAGATGAAGAGACTTAATTATTTACTTCAAATTTAATTTGCATCAAATTATGTAATCTGACGCTTCAACTTCTTAAGTGGGCACTGTTCCGCCGTGTTGCAGTTTATCTCCCGAGAAATTATCATGATTTATTGACCTTGAAAACCAGTAGGGTGCTTTTTAAAACTCAAGGCACCCGCGCATATGAACCGTCACCTTTTGGTTCTATAAATAGCGAGGCTCTTCAATCCTTAAGACTTACAAATTCTTGGCTAAGTCTTTTAGGAATTCTGCTCCTAAATCCTTGTCTTCATTCCCTCCTCAACTCCCACCTTGATGGCAAGCCGAGATTCCAATGAAGTTATTGAAATTGAGAGTGATGACGAAGAGATAAGGAATGAACTCGATCAGGATCTTCAGAAAGTAAGTCCTCTCTAAAACTCTAATCCAGATCTTTCTTTTATGACTTGATTACCTTGAAACAAGTGCATTTCAAAATCCAAAGGTGCTTGAGGAAATGCTCCCTCCAAAGAAGAGACTCAGAAATGATGAAAGATCCTCCAGTGCGTTGCAGCGAAGACTCTAGAGGGTGCTGAGGCCTGTGTTGCCACATTGCCCCGTGCAACCCCTCCAGTTGCATCGAATCCACCTTTGGAGATCCACAACAATCCTTCCAATATCCCCTCTTTAACACCTTTGTATCATCAGCTTTTCTTGGATGATCAACTTTCTGGGGTAAGGCGCACACTTCCACGTCCAAATCCACTCCGAAGCTTGGAAATCATCTTCACCCTCTCTTGCTAGTCGCTATGTCTTTCAAAACTAACCCATGCATGTGCAGGAGGAGAAAGCTGCCTTGTGCAGAACTCTCCAAGAAGAAATAGAGGCGCTGGAGAAGCTTTCTAAGGGGATGTCTTCTGCCATTCTGCACTTGGCAGAGTGCTATGAGGGTTCTCGCGAAGAAGCGCGCAGGATCCGGTCGGAGATAGATTACGCTCGACAGCAGCGAGAACTCTCTGATACAATAAGGAATAGCTACACTCCTTTGCTGAGAGATGATGTAGATAGGCTTAGAGCCATTGCTAGTTCTCTTGGGTCGGCCAGTGTAGATCTTACTGATGCCAATACGTCCCTAGGAGAACTTTGTAAATTACTTTCGGATCAGGTCGACGCTTTGGTCGCTTGTATCCCTTATGTATGCAAAGATTATAAGAAATAAAAAATTTCCTTTCCATATATATCTGGCTTTTCAATTGATTATGTAACTGATAATGACCAAATGATGTTCTGTGTGAAAATATTAACAAGAAAATACTGTTGCAATCAAGATCGTTTCTAACTCAAAACTGTCTCTGATAGTAACATTACAGACGGTTTTAATTTCAGGACCGACTGTAATACTCTCAACATTCTTTGAACATCCACAGGTCGACATATATATACAACAAATATGAAAAACAAGATAAAACCAAATAGTCTCATCGTTGATTTTTTTAAATACTAACACTGAAAATAAGATAGAACCAAATATGAAAAACAAGTGGAACAATTCAACTAGTCGAACATTTCGACTGCAAGCAATCCAGGATATTATAGACGGTTCGGACCTCATCACCGTCTGTGATAGTAGAGCAGAGTGTTGATTTTATAATTATCACAGACGGTTCTGAGTAAAAACTGACTGTGATAATCACAGACGGTTCTAAAGTAAAAACCAACTGTGATAGTAAAGCGGACGGTTTTGATCTCAGAACCATCTGTGATATTCTAATTATCACCGACAGTTTAGATGTCAAAAGCGTCTGTGATATTTCTATCATAGTTCTACACAAATGCACCGATATTACGGACGGTTTAGTAGAGTGAAACCCGTCAGTGATATTCTGTTCTTAAAAAATGCACCGATATTACCGACGGTATTATATAGAACCGTCTATATTGAACCTGGTATGGTATAAAAGGTCTTTTGGCGGATGTTTTGAGCTACTCCCACAATCTTGCTCGACATACTATCCAGTTGGAAGAGATTTGGGGCAAGGAAGAGCAATATCTCGAAAGGGGAGCATTTGGGGGCAACAAATTTGAAAATCCAAGGTTGGTACTTAGTCCTAAGGCATACACATTACTTCATTTGATCTCCATTGATTGACCAAATTAGAGCGAGAAGGAGGGGAAGCTACAGTAGCAAACCCTGTTTGTAACTCATTTTCGACTTGTAGCTATTTAATTGCTCTATGATGTGTGTTATCCACGCCCCCAACTAATTGCTTGCAGTTCAAGAGTAGTTAACTAGTTATAACGCAAACTCCACATCAAACACTAGCTAGCTAGATTTATAATTTAGTGCCTGTCGAACGTACATAGAGTATTACTAATTAGCATGTGTATGAATTTAATTAATTGCAGATGGTCCATCGAGACTGGATGTATAATGACAATCGAGTGAGTGAGGAATACATCAAAGGTGTTTTATATTTCCAAAAGGTTGCTGAGCAAGACATGGCAAGAAGGGTTTACCATATATGTACTGTCCTTGCGTAGACTGCCAGAATCTTAAGATGTTCACCAACTCATCTCAAATTGTCACCCACTTGATCTGATGTGGTTTCAAAAAGGGGTACACGTGTTGGGTCCACCATGGAGAAGAGCCAACTGCAGAAACAAGTGCCACTCAGGTTGACGAACAGGACATGTCGGATCCCAACAACGACTTCGATGAGGATATGCGAGAGGATGAAAATTTAGATGACATGTTGCGTGATGTGGAAGGAAATTACAGTGAAAGGGAGTTTGGCAAATTCAAGCGCTTGATTGAGGACTCAGAAAAGCCGTTGTTCCTGGTTGCGATCATGAGACTGTGTTATTTCTTCAATGCAATTTCTTGCAAGGTCTTTGATCCCGATGGACTAGATTCTTTGCAGAGGGAGGTGGTTCGAACTCTCTGTCAGCTTGAGATGTATTTTTATTCGTCATTTTTTAATATCATGGTCCATCTCACCGTCCACCTTGTCAGAGAAATCAAGATATGTGGACCCGTGTTCCTACGTTATATGTATCCATTCGAGAGGTACATGGGTGTACTTAAGGCCTACGTGAGGAATCGGTCTCGGCCCAAGGGTAGCATTGTTGAAGGTTATGCAGCGGAAGAGGCTGTTGAGTTCTGCGTCGATTACATGGCCGAGGTAGAAGCAATAGGAGTTCCTGTGTCTCATCACGAGGGGAGGCTTGATGGTGTTGGTACTATTGGACGAAGAGCCATCAGTCCTGATTTCGATATATACTCGAAAGCTCATTTTTGGGTCTTGCAACACATGACGGAGGTGTCTCCGTACATCGACGAGCACAAGGAGATGCTATGACAAGACAAATCCGAGGTTTGGATCACAGGACAACATAACAGTCAATTCAACGCGTGGATGAAAGTGCGAATCACCGGAGAGTCCGCAAGTGAAAACCTTAAATGGTTGGCAAAAGGGCCCACATTTACTGTACAGACATGGCAGGGATACGACATCAATGGGTACACATTTTACACGAAAGCTCAAGATCGAAAGAGCACTGTGCAAAATAGTGGAGTGAGCATAGAAACTTTCCATGAGGAGTTCACCACGACAGGCCCAACAAGGGTAGTACGTGGATTGAACTCGTACTACGGGTTCACTGAAGAAATTTGGGAGCTCGATTACATACTGTTCAAGATTCCCCTGTTTCGATGCCGATGGGTCCAAATCCCACAGGATGTGAAGGTTGACAGTTACGGTTTCACTTCTGTGGATCTCGATCGAGTTGCTTATAAAGATGAGCCATTCATACTTGCGAAGCAAGCTATTCAAGTCATTTATGTCACTGACCCGGCCAATAAGAAGTGGCACGTTGTCCTTCATGGCAAGAGAAGGATTGTTGGAGTTGAAAATGTCATAGACGAGGAGGAATACAATCAATTTGATGAGATGCTTCCATTTGGAGATGGCGTACAGGTTGATACTGAAGACACCGACGAAACTAGTTACGTGCGTATGGATCACCAGGAAGGGTTATACTTTAAAGGTAATCAACCGTACGTCCTTATCTCTCTGTTTCCATCGGTATAGCTTATATATCTCCTCTAATTCTCGTCTTTGCAGGGCCGCGGCAAGTGGAAAGTTAAGGATAACATGGCTGTGTATGTGGAAATTGTCAGTCAAAGTCCCCATTTGTATGTAACATTTATTTGAGCATGCTCCACATTGTATGTTAAATTTATTTGAGCATGCTCCACATTGTAACCAATTTTTGGATCTACATTGTAACCAATTTACGGAGCATTTGGACTCCATTTGAAATATCTGAGTGTTCATTTAAAAGAAGTTTTCGACCATTAAGAGTTGCAGGGCTACAGCGTTACTGGAGAGATTATCACAGATGGTTATGAATTATCACAGACGGGTATGAATCTAGAACCGACTGTGATATTCCCAACAGTGTCCGACGCTTCGAGTTCTTAACGTGCAGTCACAGTCAGTTCTCAAGTAAAAACCGTCTGTGATAAATGAGTATCACAGATGGTTCTAAACTCAAAACCGTCTGTGATAACCTCTCTAGAGATTATCACTATGGAGATTATCACAGACAGTTTTGAGTTGAGAACCGACTCTGATAATATTATCACAGACGGTTGTGAATATAGGACCGACTGTGATATTCCCAACAGTGTCCGACGCTTCGAGTTCTTAACGTGCATTCGTGCAGTCACAGTCGGTTCTCAAGTCAAAACCGTTTGTGATAAATGAGTATCACAGACGGTTCTAAACTCAAAACCGTCTGTGATAACCTCTCTAGAGATTACCACTATGGAGATTATCACAGACGGTTTTGAGTTGAGAACCGACTGTGATAATATTATCACAGACGGTTGTGAATATAGGACTGACTGTGATAATCTCTGCTCGGTACATAGTTCAAGGCGGGCTTCCTGCCGCTCATTTCCAACCACTGTTTTCCCTAGCTCTCTCCACCCTCGCACCATCTGTCGCGATCACCTCCATCTCCTCCCCACCGTCTGTCGCGATCACCTCCGTCGCCTTTCCACCGTCAAGCGCGATCACCTCCATCACCCTCCCACCTTCTGATGCGATCACCTCCGTCTTCTCCCCACTGTTTCTGCCATTCTTGGTTAATTATAAGTATATGGGTTTTGTTATAGAATTATTAGTTTCAGATTTACTTAAATTATTCTCTCTTTCACTTATGTTAGGAACTGATATGTCTGGTGACGAAATGCACCACTCGGGGAGTCAGAGTGACCTCTCTGGCGATGAGACGCCTAGGCCGGAGGTCGCCGCGTCCAACATGACCCAGTCGCAGAAGAGAAAGGGGCGAGGCCAGATGACATGCGCGTGTCTCGACAAGCGGGAAAAGCAGCATGTACAGTTCGACGACAATGGAGTGCCGGAAGCTCCGGACAAACTTGTCGGTCAGTATCGCTCACTATGCGGCAAAGTGGAAAGGGAGCGGGTGCCCATCACCACCTCCGACTGGGGTCAAGTGCCCCCAGAGTGCAAGCATGCGCTGTGGGAAGAAGTGCAGGCGGCGTTTCACATTCCCGAAGATCGCCAGTTCACCGTCCGCCGGAGGACACTTATGTCAATAAACAAGGCGTGGAGGAACTTCAAGAGCGAACTTGTTAGGCACTATATGAAGGAGTCGAAGACCCCCTTCAATGACTACCCTTTCGTGACTCCCTAGGCATGGCAGCAGTTCGTGGAGATGAAGGGCAAGCCTGAGTTCCAGGAGCTTAGTGCGAAGGGCCAGGCTAACCAGGCCAAGAATACCCACCCACACAGACTTGGTACCGGTGGGTATGTGGGGAAGAAGGCGTTGTGGAGGAAGCAAGACGAGGAGGCTTCGCAGTCTTCGGCCGACGGTCCTTATGCGGGCATAACAGACGTGCGCGCCCGCAATTGGTGCTGAGCAAGATCGACGATGACCTCCTATGGAAGCGTCTTTGTGAATAACCCTGCGGATAGGGAAGTGATCGACTGACTGGTAAGATTGTACGATCACTTACTATCCCCGTAACACGCATGCAATTGGTTGTATTGCTAAGTTCTCCTCTTGCAGGTGACGCTGAGTGCCCAGGCGGCATCCGGAGAGTTCAACCCGAGGAGGGACAGGGATATCCTCACAGCGGCGCTCGGAAACAAGGAGCATCCAGGCCGCATGCGTGGCCTCGGTGCCACTGTGCCTTGGAGGGATGGTTTCCCTGATGATGAGGAGGCGGCTAAGAGGAGAAAGAGATCCCACAAAGCCTGCGATGAACGTCTCAAGGAGGAGATGCGATCGGAGTTCGTTGCTCGGGACAAAGCACTCCTGCAGCAGTTGGCGGAGATGCGGTCCATGTATGACGAGCTAAGAAAGGCGACCCAGGACACCCCTCTTGTAGCAGCGGAACTACCGAGCCCCATTCTTGTCCACCGTAGTAGCTGCGCGTGTGCGCCGGGGTCTTCGCAGACGGAGCCCTCTCCAAAGTATCTGGTGGACTTTCTGCAGGTAATGACCGTTTTTCTATGTTAATTCATTCGAAAGTGAAAAGCAGTGAAATTCAATATGTTAATGCGCATTGTTTGTAGGAACCCACCTCCTGCAAGCTTATGGTGCTGGCCGGTCTCTTCCCGATCGAGGCTGCCAGTGGGATGGAGCAACCATGCACGGCGGGGGCTAGAATCCACGGTGTCCCTCTATCTGAGGGTTTTGCACGGGTCCAGGTGGATAGTGTCTCCGACCATTGCAAGGGTTTTCCGTTGGAGAAGCCGCCGAACGATGAGATTACCACTCTCGGTAATGCGGTGCACATGTTCGTGCAATGGCCCAAGAAATACATCGTCCTGGATGAGGTAATTCCCCCACCAGCTTCATAATTCGTACTGTAATAATAGCCCTCGGAGTTAGTGTCCTAATACGTAGGTTCTTACATCACAGACCGACACTCGGCCTACTAGCCAGCCGACCCCTCCGAGAAGCCAACCAACGGGTTCGATGACGAAGCTGACTCCGACTAGGAGGCAGCCATTCAAGAAGTTGGCTAGTAGGGGCAAAGAAAAGAAGAGCCCGGTGAAGGAGAGTGAGAAGAGTGCGCCAGCTCTCATGCGTTCGCTCTGGGGATGCCCATGGCCTCCGATGCCGCAATTTCTACCATGGGGATAGCATTCCAGAGCCTGCATGGATGGTACATGAAGAGGACAAACCAGACCAGGACGCAGCGTCCGAAGCACATCATGGTCAAGTACACCATGGCAGAGTTCCATAATGACATTGGGACCTACCCGGTGACCTTCGAAGACCTGCACAATTTACTCAACAAAGATGCACTCGACGTGTCAATCGTATGGTCTTGGGTGTTGTAAGTATCCTACTATCCTACGCCTGTTCGTGCATATACGGATATATGTCATTTATTAATTGGTTACTTCCGTGCAGCTGCATGACCAGCTGTGCCAAATCTAAGCGCAAACCTGTTGGTTTCTTGGAGCCCCAGATGGTCGCCGAGGTGATGTTTAGGACTGACGTAGACTTCGTTGTCTACTACATCAAAAGAGGGTTGCTTGCTCAGGTCGACAAGGAGTACAAACTTGTACCCTACAACCAGAGGTGAGTGCTTTCATCAGTACTTCACCCGTAGATTAGTGTCTCTATATGCACACCCCCAAACTTAGATTAAATTATTAATTCTTTACGTGTAACATGTAGCTACCACTGGATCCAGCTAATACTTCTTCCGAAAAGGAACAAGGTGTTCTACCTTGATTCATTGCAGAGGAAAGGGTACGAGTATTGTGGCGCATGAGATGTATTCGAAAGGTTATGATATTCATGTGGACCTGTCTTGCATCTAGATTTACTGTCCTCAAATTGTCAATTTCGAATATCCTCAAACTGTCAATTTTGACTATTTGCAGGGCTTTCACGAACTACTTTGCCGAGGGAGGGCGACAACACGAGCGGCGAGCCGATAAGTTTCAGTGGTTACAATTTTTGGTACAAATTTCAATTGGCATCTGTTTTACTTTATAACGTGTCCCCAGCTAACTCTCGGTCTGTAAATTGGCAGTGCCATCAGCAGCCGGACGACAATACATGTGGGTTCTACGTGATGTGCCACATGTATGACCTGATCATCACCCCTGACCGCCCAGATTTCCCCGAGGTATACAACTGCTCCCCTTTGTGTCGATTTGGCAGAATTTACAACTGCATTGAGCTAATTTTTTCTGTACCAACTCTTGCTGTAGGGGGTCGACTTCCCTTCGGAAAGCTTTGACCCTCGGCAGATTGGTATTGTCCGAGGGATGCTCACTGAGTTTTTCCTTATGGAGGTCATATCAACCAAGGGGAAGTTTAGGGACCCGCAAGGTTCGTATTACTGCGGCCTTACATTTATTTGTACATCTAACATACTGACTTTAATTGTCGATTACATTTATTTGTTCAATCTCAATTGCACATATTTTTGAGTTATGTGCTGTATATATGAAATGCTCTCAATTGCACATATTTCTGAGTTCTATGCTGTATATATGAAATGCTATTGTACATGTTTCTAAGTTGTGTGCATGTATGAGGCTGTATATATTTGAGTACTGTGCATGTATGAAATGAACTGTATACATAAAATGCTATTTGTACAAAGGACATTTCTAGCATGATTCCTGAGGCTAGCCACAAAAAAAAGAAATTTATTAAAAATAATATTAACATGCACAGACGGTTTTGATCTTACAAACCGTCTGAGATTATAACCGTCGCCGAAAATGACACTATCACAGATGGTTTTGACTTCAAAGCCGTCTGTGATACTCTTACTACACAGATGGTTCTGATATTACAACCGTCTGTGATAAGGACACTATCACAGACGGCTCCGAGATTATAACCGTCCTCGCAGATGGTTTTGATCACAGACGGTTCTGATGTCATAATGGTCCGTGATAATGAGTATCACAGACGGTTCTGAGGTCATAACCGTCTCTGATAATGTGACTATCCCAGATGGTTTTGACCTCAAAGCCGTCTGTGATACTCTTATTACACAGACGGTTCTGAACACTATCACAAACGGCTCTGAGATTATAACTGTCGCCAATAATGACAATATCGCAGATGGTTTTGACCTCAAAGCCATCGCTGATAATGTGAGTATCACAGACGGTTCTGAGGTCATAAACGTCTATGATAATTGAGTATCACAGACGGTTCTGAGGTCATAACCGTCTCTGATAATGTGAGTATCCCAGATGGTTTTGACCTCAAAGCCGTCTATGATACTCTTACTACACAGACGGTTCTGACATTACAACCATCTGTGATAAGGACACTATCACAGACGGCTCCGAGATTATAACCGTCGCCGATAATGACAATATCGTAGATGATTTTGACCTCAAAGCCGTCGTTGATAATGTGAGTATCACAGACGGTTCTGAGGTCATAAACGTCTGTGATAATTGAACGTCTGTGATAATTGAGTATCACAGACGGTTCTGAGGTCATAACCGTCTCTGATAATGTGAGTATCTCAGATGGTTTTGAGGTTAGAACCGTCTGCGATACTCATATTATTACTGACGGTTCTGAGGTCATAACCGTCTGTGGTAGTATAAGTATCTCAGACAGCTTTGATGTTATAACAGTCTATGTATTAAGAGTATCACAGACAGTTCTGATGTTATAACAGTCTGTGTATTATGATTATCACAAACGGTTTTGATCTTATAACAGTCTGTGAAGGGAAAAATCACAGACGGTTCAAAACCGTCAGTGATAGTACTCGATTATCACTGACTCGAATATCACTGACGGGTCAGAACCGTCTGTGATGATTGTTTTGACCTGACTATGATAATGAATTCTGTACTAGTCGAAGTTAAGTGCTGTTAACAAAACTGCATCCTAGCAACCGTCCAAGGTTGTTTCGCGTTGGCGCCCTTTTGTTCAATATAAAGAGGTGGTCAATGCACGTTCTAAGGGACGATTAAGCATACAAGCATTACCAGGAGTCCAAGTAACCTGAAGACTTAGACATAGTTAGATAGATACTAATATAGAAGAGATCTTCGCTTGTGATCATCTTTTCCTCCCCTTTGTAAACACTTTTCTCATATAGTAAAATCACAACAGGACGTAGGGCTATTACTCCCACCATCGAGGGCCCGAACCTATATAAATTCTCTTGTGTCCATACAGATATTACTCATCCTACCTTCCCGGAGGAGTGCCCTGAAAGGTCCGTAACTCACAAATTTGCATAAGATCGACTGAGGACCCCGAGTCCAAATCGTCGACAGCTGGCGCCCACCGTGGGGCCTTTTCTCAAGGTGCTTTCCCTTCATCCGGAGGTTTGGTGAGTCATGTCTGGGGCATATAATTCCGAGAACGAGTTCGATCTTGACGATTATGCCCATATACAAATGGCTTCGCCTAGCAATCCCGTTCCAATGGAAGAAATCGATTGCGAAGACATTCCGAAGGAACTTCAAGAGGACGTGTCTTCCCCTACCCAGGTCATGTCCATCGACCAGGGGATGGAAGAGACAGGTCTGGAACTTGATGTCAGTTCCACCGTATGCAAAATCAAGTCTCGGTCACCATGCGTCCCCGTCGGGGACCAGGATGGCAGTTACCAGGAACTCAGTCTAAGGAGGTTTGATCCTGACAACCTCCACTCTCTCTTTGATTTTGAGTCCGACTCGGAGCAAACAGAGATGTTCACTCCTTCTGCAGCTTCGCTCCCCAGAGAATTCACTGCCTTGTCGGAGGAAACTCCCGATCAGCGGATTGCTAGGGAAGAACAGGAGCACAAACAAAAGGAGGAACAAGAACGCAAACAAAAGGAGGATCAAAGCTGTGAGCGACGAGATAACGAACTCCGCAAAACATCCCTAGAGGCTGTGCAAAATGCACAGTCTCGTTATGACGCCGCCCCTAGTTCCTCCCATCGCCCATATGGTCGCAGGCGCGACCAGACGCCTTCTTTACCCCCGGAATATTCACCGACGGATGAAGAATCGATTACACCTGGCACACCAAAGAGAAGTACGCATGGCCGACTTCGATCTATCGCGGAGGTCTTGCGTAATTTTCCTCCTACCCTCACAGAAGCGGACAAACCGGCTTTTGCTAGGATCCTGGCGGAGAAGCTAGATGAGGTCACACCCGATGCGACCCCTACAGCTTCCTCCCGGTCTACGATACGTTCCCATGAAAAGGAGTATTCCCACTCTAGTCATGGTAGGCGTAATCGATTACCATCCGGATCACTCGGCATGATAAATCCAGACTCATGGGAAGTTCTCATGATCGGGATCGAATTCCTGTGCATTCTCGTCTGGGACCACATGGCACGTCCCCATCGTGTGAAGTCACTCGTGGTTATGCTGGAAACCGCAGAACTCTCCACAGTCCCTATGTTGGTGACATTTACCTGATTTGCTTGATTTTTCTATCTATTTTTCCCCATGCTTATGCACATATTAGTCATATGCCTCATCATATATCTAAATTATTCTAGATTTGTTGCCAAATCAATCGGATTACTTGTTTTGCAATTTTTATCGTAAGTTGGCGCGAATCAGATGGATTTCAGTTGATGGAGCGTGCTTCTTTGACTTTACCAGACCCTCGGTTGATTCCGGATAGAAGCACGCATTCCTACAGACGCGTAGAAACTGACCGCGCCGAAATCGGAGTCTCCGGGGGCCCGGAATCCAAAAACCCTAGCTACCAGGTCCAATTTGTAATTCTCCAAAACTCTGAGGACCTTTCTGCAAAGATGCCAAATTCTCCCTTAACCCTAGAAACCGCCAGTGTAGGGACTTGAGCTTGATTTTTCTTTTTTTCTTCTTCTTCTCTTCTTTCCCTTCACCGTTTCCACACCTCTGTCCCACCTCACCGCCGACGACCAGGCCATACACAGCGGTGCAGCTCCTTTTTCTTCCTCCTTCCTTCCTCTCCCCATTTCTTCTCTTCTTTCCTTCTTTTCTCTTTCTCGCCACTATCTTCTTCTTCTTCTTCTTCTCCGGCGCAATTTCTCCTTCTGTCTCCCCCAAAATCCACCACACCTTCGTCCAATCCCAGCGCTAGCCGGTCTCTTCTTCCTCCCCTTCTTCTTCCTTTTCTCTGTCCATTTCTTGCCCCACCCTCTTCACTCGCTACGCAGCACCGCCATCATTTGCACCCCCAGATCCACCCGAGCTCGCCGCTACCCAGATCCGCCGCCTCAACCCTAGCCGCCCCGGCCTCCGCTCCGCACCACAGCCACCGTGTTGGGCCGCTGTTCCAGCACCACACCACTGCGCCACCGCGCCTCCCGTCATCGATCTGCCACCACGCCAGTGCCGCCTCTCCACTCCATCGCCGGTGCCGCCTTCCTCGAGCCACAGCCGCCGCCGATCGCCCACACACTCCCTTTCGCACCTCCTCCAGCGCCGCACTACGCGACCATATCGCTGGATCTGCCGCCCTGGACTCCGCTCTTGCGCCTCCCTCTCCCACGCGCCGCACCGCCATTCCTGGGCTGCGCCGCCGCTCTCTTCCTTCTTCCCTCTCTCTGTCCTCTACTCCCTAAAGGCCGCCACCGTATAGCCATCACATCACCGAATCCGAGCCTGACGCCGCCACTGAGTCCCTAGTACACCCTCGCCGATCCTCGGCAACCTCAGCCACTCCAGTGCCTCATGGTGGCCACGAGCAGCTTCAGCGACGCCCGAGCTCAACCATTTTGACAACTTTGGTCGTCATCGGTCTCCTCTTCAGCGTCTTCGGCTGGTAGCGAGTTCTTCCTCCTCGACTCCAGCAGCAGCTGAGGTCTAGCTGCTTCCTCAACCTCGACGGCCACATCCACACTGCATCGCCGACCACTTCAGTGAATACCTACTCTCAAACCCTTCTCTTCTCCCTCTCCCCTCTTTCCTGCAATGCTTGTAAAGAACTGAATTCTATTGCTTGGATGAATTGGAGGAACGATTGCTTCTAGACATGATGCTGAGATTGATGCTTAACATAATTTCTTCCATTAGTCTTGTGCAGTTTAATTAGAATCTTCTCTATGTGGCTTGAGCTCCTGGAATTGTTTAATCTCAAGGAATAGCAGCTTGGTTGACGAATTGAAGTCCCATGTTTGAACTGTTATTTCTTTCTATGTGATAAATCTGGGATTACTAAATTTCTCCTCTGTGTTTAACTATCAATTGAAGTAACATTGTTGTTTGATGCTTGTGCTAAACACTGGAATATTGTGTTATGTTTGGCTGTTGAAATGTATTGATCATCTTTCTTGAATTCCTATGTTCTGGTATGTGATGTTGAATCTTTGTGTATTATTTGCATCAAACCCAATTCATTTACTGCCAGAGAGCTGATTTACTTTTGTTTGGAGTTTGTGAGTTTTTGATACTGGAGACCGGGTTTTCTGATGCAATGGGTTGCGAGGTTCATTGTTTCGTGGTCATGGTTGAAACGAGTCGGGGAGCAGGTCTATGTTATTCCTTTACGTGCATGTTTGTTGATACCTTCGATTGACGCAATCGTTTTAGTTGCTTTCGCCCCTCTCGCGAGACTACTAAATGATTACGACTCTATCGCTTGTACTCATGATCACGCGTACGGATTTAACATTGACAGAACGTTGCAAGACCACCCCTCTTTCTCTTTATTTCTTCTGACACTCTCTTTCTCTTTTCTATTTTAGTTTCATTTGCCATAGATTTACTCTAGTTTTACACGATTTGTTTTCTCTAGTCCATGTGGAAAGAACGATATAGAATGCTCGCCTTATTGCATCATCCTCGTTCTCTTGCGAGACGGTCTAGGCCGGTATCAGTTAGCTCTAAAGCTTTTTTGCCAGGCCTCCGTGTGGTCGTCTTGCTGGATAAGTTCAAGTCAGGGGCTATTGAGAGGTTTGATGGGACCCAGAATCCGTCGGAGTTCCTTTAAATTTACATCACCGCTATCCAAACAGCGGGTGGGGATGATCGCGTCATGGCCAATTACTTGCCGACGATCCTTGAGGGACCGGCAAGGACCTGGCTATTCAATCAGCCCGAAGGTTCGATATATAACTAGGAAATGTTGTGCGATGCTATCCTCAACAATTTCCAGAATTGTTATCAGAAACCTGGGAAAGAGGACGATCTTCATCGTCTACGACAAAACTCTACGGAGACTCTTCGCCAGTTCGTCAAAAGTTTTGTCGGGGTGAGAAATACCATCCCAAACATATCCGATAACTCCGTTATCAGGGCGTTTAAGCACGCTGTTCGGTATCAGAGGTTCATGGAAGATTTACTTATCCATCCTCCTCAGTCAGTGGCCGATCTCTTTGATATGGCTGACCATTACTCTGACGTGGCCAAAGCCATTGTGTGGAATAGGATGGTGGATAAAGGGAATTTGCCACCCCCACCAGGTCTCAAGGACGTGAAAAAAGAAGATACGGGCAAGAAGCCAGAGTCTTCATCGGGTGAGAAATCAAAGAAGTCTAAAAAGAATCAAACCGGATAGAACTGGGAGGTCGCAGTCGCGGAAAAACCTCCACCAGCAAAAGGTAATAAGTTTTCATTTAAAAATAAAACTGCCTCTAGTGGCCGCAACACCGACCAGCCAGAAAAACCGACTAACCCGCAGGAAGGTAAGAAGTGGTGTCTGATCCACAACTCTCCGGGACACGACCTCAAGAATTGCCAGAGCTGGTTGAAGCAACTAGATGACTTCTACCAGGAAATTGGGCTGATGCCAACTTTGCCATCGAAAGAGCAGACTTGTGGGCTTAGAGACGTCGATGGCGATGAAGAAATGTTCTTCCAGGTACCTCGTAATTATGTTGATGTCATTTTTGGAGGTTCCTCCTCTTTTGTTTCTAAACTCAGTTTAAAGCATTTTATCAAGAAATTAACCAAGCGGAAGCTCCCCTTGGCGAACCTCAATACCCCCGTTGGTCAGATACTCCTTTGACATTTGATCGCTCCGATTGTCCCGTTGGGCTTACTCGACCATTGAGACTACCTTTGGTCATTACCCCAATTATCAGTAACGCGAGAGTCGAAAGGGTCCTGATCGACGGAGGTAGTTCCTTGGACATTTTATCGGTCAAAGCATTGGACGAGATGCAAATCCCTCGTTCAAAAATCAAACCCATAATTCATCTGTATTATGGGATAATTCCTGGTCCCACAATGATGCCGATGGGACAGGTGGTGCTCTCAGTCACGCTAAGTGAACCGGATAATGTCCAAACAGAGTTAGTTACTTCCGATGTAATTGATTGTGATTCGGCTTATAACACGATTTTTGGCAGGCCAACTCTCGCTAAATTTATGATGGCAACGCACTATGCTTATTAGTGCAGTAAGTTACGTGGCCCCAAAGACGTTATCTCGGTCCGAGGCAGCCGCAATGTGGCATTGACTTGCGATCGGTTATCCCTGGAGCTAGTAGATCAACTTCCCCTTTGGGATGTCAGGATCAGCACCACAGCTGCGGATACGATCAAGGTCGCCCCTCGACCAGAGGAAAAGCTGAAACTAGTTCTGTTATGCCCAGATGATCCATCTAAAACAATTCGGATTGGATCAGGCCTGGATGACAAATAGGAACTCAAACTCATTACTTTTCTCCGAGCTAACGCAGATGTGTTTGCGTGGAAACCATCCGACATGCCCGGTGTCCCAAGGGAGGTAATTGAGCACAGGTTAGCAATTCGACCTGGACAGCGACCAATAAAGCAGAAGCTCAGACGCTTTGCTATTGATCGGCAAGAAGCTATCCACGCTGAGTTAGACAAACTCCAAATGGCCAGATTTATTCGCGAAGTCAATCATCCGAAATGGCTTGCAAATCCAGTCATGGTCCGTAAGTCAAATGGTAAGTGGCGCATGTGCGTCGATTACACCAGCCTAAACAGTGCCTGCCCGAAGGATGACTTTCCCCTTCCCCGCATCGATCAGTTGGTCGACTCTACTGCGGGTTGCGAACTGATGAGCTTCCTAGATGCTTACTCAGGATATCATCAAATTGGCATGGTAGAAGAAGATGAAGAGAAGATGGCTTCCCGCAAGTTACGACATTACTTTCAAGCACACAAAATTATAGTGCCCTCGTCCTTTCCTTTGGGAGATATTATCCGAAACCCAGAGAAATCTGGTCGAATCGCGAAGTGGACTGTGGAACTTGGAGCAGTTGACATCCATTTCACCCCTCGCACGGCGGTCAAGTCTCAGATCCTTGCAGACTTTGTGGTCGAATGGACTAACCCTGACCCACCTATGCAAGAATCTAAGGACTTATCATGCATCGACCACTGGACGATGTATTTTGACGGCTCTCGCAGTTTTCAACACTTGGGGGCTGGAGTGGTCTTAATCACACCACAGGGCAACCAACTCAAGTATGTCATTCAATTACATTTTGCTGCGACTAACAACGCAATAGAATATGAAGGTCTCATTGCAAGGCTCTGGGCAGCAAAATTCCTCAGAGTCCGTCAATTAGTGGTGAGGGGAGACTCACAGCTGGTCGTAAACCAGGTAAACAAGGAGTACAGCACCTCCGATGAGACAATAGCTCATTACCTGGGGGAAGTGAGGAGATTGGAAAAACACTTCAGTCATTTTGAAGTCCAATACATCCCGTGAAAGGACAATATTCTTGCAGACCAATTATCTAAAATTGGATCCTCACGTACATCTGCTCTGGCAGGAGTGTTCGTCGAACAGTTAGAACATCCTTCGATCATGACTACAGTCGAAGATGACCTGGTGACAGTCTTCGTTACCAATCTTGGACATGAAGAAGATTGGACCCATCCATTGAGGTTCTATCCCGAACATGGGACCTTGCCCAAGGATGAAACCACAAAGTGATCGGTTGATTCAAAAAGTGCGCCTATACAAACTTACAGAAGGGGTCCTGTATAGGAAGGGTACTCAAGGAGTATTCATGCGTTGTATTTCTCAAGAGGAAGGTAAATCCCTCTTGAAAGAAATCCATGACTGTGTGTGTGGTACACATGCTTCATTTCGCACACTGGTCAGGATAGCTTTCCTACATAGTTTTTACTGGCCTTCGGCACTCGATGAGGCCAAATACTTGGTCAAGATATGCCCCCAGTGTCAATTTCATGCAAGACAGCTTCATCAGCCAACGTATGCCTTGCAAACTATCCCTTTAACGTGGCCCTTTGCGGTCTGGGGGATAGATATTGTGGGACCTATGCCACAGGCGGTCAATGGTTACAAGTTCCTATTCGTAGCTATTGACATGTTTACAAAGTGGATCGAGGCTGAACCAGTCCGCAATATCACCGCTGCTGCGGCGCAGAAATTCTTTCATAAGAACATCGTCACTCGATTTGGTGTTCCAAGTCGTCTCATCACTGATAACGGTTCCCAATTCGCTAGCGGTCTCTTCTTGGACTATTGCGATAATATTGGAACCAAGGTGTGCTTTGCTTCTGTAGCTCATCCACAGAGCAATGGTGCCGTCGAACGTGCCAACGGAGAGATATTACAAGGCATCAAGAAACATGTTTTTGATCTTTTTAAGGCGCATCCGAAGGCTTGGGTAGATGAACTCTACTCCGTTCTGTGGGCACTACGCACTAGTCTTGGTATACGGCGCCGAGGCTATGTTACCTATGGAAATTCGTATTGATTCTATCCGAACAGATCAATTCGACCAGATTGATCAGATCGAACAACGTACTCAGGATTTAACCCTCCTCGAAGAAAAATGTGATCGAGCATTGATAAGGTCAGCAGTATATTTGCAAGCTTTGACAAAATATCACAGCAAGAGGGTGCGGCCGCGTAGTCTTCACGTGGGTGATCTGGTTTTAAGAAAAATACAAAACCAGTCTAACCGCAATAAGTTCTCTCCTCAGTTGGAAGGCCCTTACACTGTTGTTTCAGTACCGCGAGCAGGATCGGCTCGGTTAGGAATGGAGGATGGCATAATCTTGTCCAATACTTGGAACATCGATCAACTACGCAAGTTCTACGTGCAAGTTCTCCAATCTGTTTTCCTGTTCAATTAGCATGGTTTAGCAAAAATCGTGAGTACTTTCATTTGTCTCGTGTTACGTTCGTTTCTTTGCCATACCTATAACGAGCCTTGCTCGGGGGCTGATCGCCGATGATCATCTTGCTACAATATCCTGACCAGATTCGCTGGCCGATCTCATGGTCACATCCAGATAAGACATCCCTCAATAAGCCATTTCTCAATGCACACGGGACTTACTGGCATGTTCCTGATCATTCGAGTGGCTGCCAGTTTGTAATAAGGCCGGATGTTATATTAAGGTCAGTATTAGTATGATCGGATAATCATATCTAAGTTAAATAATTTCTTAGATATTCATAACGCCCATATTTTTTCCTGAGATTACAATACTAGGTTTTCAGTACTTATGATCTCAGGAGGGGGTTAAGGGAATATGGTCATAACATGAAATGAAGAGAAGTACTTTCTTTTTTCAAAATTTAGGGCATGCATTTTCATTGTTTAATCACATGTTTGCAGGTACAAAAATTGTTACATCAACAATTAAGATAAGCCAAGTTCTTTCAAGAGGTTTTTGATCAAGGGCCGGACCTCCTCCATTATGGCCTCAAGCTGATCTTCACTCTCGATTTCTGCATCTTCGACCATTGGTTTCAAATCAAGATTAGGGCCGTGGTGAAAACGGAGTCTGTAGAGGATGGAGGAGGCTATATATTGCACTTTTGTCCTCGTCACCTCTTCCTGTCGCCTTGTATCTTCAGGAAGATATTCGAGAAGTGATTCAGCCTGAATCGCAACCAATGTGGCTAACTCGCCGAAGCTAGGATTGATCTTTTGAGATTTGACCACATCAGCTTTGAGTAGAGTTGCCACCATCTTCAGCTTTTCGAAGACGAAAGATTGAACATTGATGCCGGATGCAATTGTTGCTCTTAAACTCTCGTTCTCCATGCAGACAATATCAATCTTTGAGCTTTGGAGCTCAATGGTCGCCTGAAGGTCATTCTTTTCTCTTGAAAGAAGGTTTATTTGATCCTATTGTGCTGCATGAACATGGCAGATGATTCTTACAGTAGTTCATGTAACGAAATAATGTTTTCTAGTCAGAAGTGGACTTACAAGAGAGCTTTAACTGCGCTTCGCGAAGTTCCCTCTCTAGAGAAGAACATCTCGCGGCTATAGCTTCTTAATTCTCCCGATCAGCCATGCTCTTATTCAAAAAGGCATTTTCTCTGTAACAAGAAAGACGATCAGCTACGCTTGAATACGGATTCAAGGTAGCACGAATAAAGAGCACCACACTTACTATTGCAGACGGCAGATCTCCCATTGCACGACCTCGAAATGCTTTGCTTTAGCTATCGACCTAGTCGCCACCCGGGTCAAGCCTGAAACACGATAAGGAATTGCTCTTAAAACTTGGATATTCCTAAATTTCTGCGAGCTCGAAGATAATAAAAAGAGTTTTTGGCGTACCTCTATGTAATCGCTGAATGAGCTACTCTCAACATCAGTGTGAGGTCGAGGCTGAAGACTTGTTGTGTCCACGGCAGGGGCAGTATATGATCTTTCCTGCTGATCCCCCTCTGTGGTCATGACTGCAGTTTCCATCCCTTGGGATTGGATCTCCGCTACCATTCCCTCCACGATGGCCTGAAGGACTTCTTCGACCATGGGAGTAGGACTTGGTTCTTCCGTGACTTCTACTGTAGGTGTTGTGTCAAGGCTTGTCGAGGTTGCCGGAGTACTGGGCGCAGCATCCTTGCGCCTAAAAACAAACAAACAAATTGTAAGGTAAAATGCCTCCTGTCAATCATCTCTAGATGGCGATAGGAGAAATTCTTACTTTATTCGAAACCCCACCCATGGTTTGGGTTTTGATGATGAGCTCCCAGGAGAAAGAATCCCACTGGGTGCTCCTGGGAAAGAATCATCTTCTGTCCTTGTTTTCCTTTTCTTAAACAGGACAGTATCCTCTTCTCCCTGTATGTACACAATCCTATGAGTATATGCAGAGGAACGACAACATACACGACTGTGAGGATTCTTACCACAATTGCTCCCTCGATTAGTAAGGGAGGGGTTATTAGTCCTAGGGCTTCACAAGCCTCAGGCGCAGGGGTTTCGCCCATAACCACAGGATTGTCAGTGGTCGCAAGGCCCATTGTAGCCATCCCTGTCCGTACAGTCAGGGAAAAGACTTCGTCGGTTTGAAGGGAAGCTGACCTCTCTGGGATGCTTGTTCCCAAAAGGTCAGTTGCCTTCCTTTTGCTACGAACTAGAGGAATGTCGTCTTCCTCATCCTCGCTCCCTTGACCCTGTACAACAAAGATGTAATTTCCACTCGTACTTGGGATTATAGGAGGTACGGAAAATCTTACCACAGTCTTTCTTGCGGTTATAGTTTTCTTTTGTGAAGAAGCCCCTCCCAGGATCTTCTTAGGTTTTTCGGGAGCAGGTTCCTTCATTTTGTGCTTCGAAGGGGTCCTCTTCACCTTCTTCGCGACTGATCTCCCTGAAGGACTAGCGTCCTCGCTTGGACGCTTCGCCCCAGCAAATTTCCCCAAAAGCTATATTATTTAAAATGTTTTTAGTAACACAAGTCAAGTGGATGATTTACAACAAAAATTGTTAGAAAAGATCATACCTTTCAGCGCTATTGTTTAAGATCGTCGCCGGCATTGATTAAGCTCTGGGGGGAGGCAACCCTTTAGCTCCCTCCGCCGCGGCATTATACGCCCGTAGGAGAAGACATACCGGTGTTATAATCTAAGGTGTTGTCTGCTATGGACTCCACCTCCCAAGCCAGATGTGCCCTCTCGCGCAGGGGGCTCATCCTATTCTTCACAAAGTCGCGGATAATGTCACGCACGGTCAAGCCCTGCTGGACTAAGTGAAGAATGGCTTGAGCTTGCTTCTTCAGTTCTTCACTCAGAGAAGGAATGGAGTCTAACTCACTGTCTTTCTCCAGTCGGGTGTTAGCGAACCACAATCTGCTCTCCGACGGAGGGGTGCAGTAGAACCATTTGTAGTGCCACCCGTGCACAGAGTCCCGAAGAGGCGGGAATGGGTACTCTTTCTTCTCCCTTATGCGGAAGTAGATGCACCCAACGGCATTGGCACTCTTTGACCATGCCGAAAAGTAGAAGCGTCGGAAAAGATCCACGCTTGGAAGCACTCCGACGAAAGCTTCACATAGATGTTGAAAAATCGCCAAGATGAGAACCGCATTTGGGTGGAGATTCACCAACTCCAACCCGTAGTGGTCCAAGATTCCCCGCAGGAACTCGCTCTCTGGGAATCGAAACCCGCAATGCAAGTACTCCTTGAAGATCACCAATTCGCCCTCTTGGACAACTGGGGTTTCTTGATCTTTCTCTGCTGGCCGCCAATTGATCAGCAGCCGTGGGGGGAGAATTTCTTCTTTCTCTAGTGCCACTAGGCTCTCCTCTGTGTGGTGGACAGATCGGCTCCAGGACGCTATTACTATAGAGGATTGAGGAAAAAGGTAATGGCTTTGGAGACGACAAACACGAGGTGTGCAAAAGAGGGTTTTGTGCGGCAAGAATGTCTAAGGCAACGAAGGGTTTTTGACTATGAGGCTTCCCCAGTAAGCTATCTTTTCCTTTTATATGCCCGAGACAATCCTTGGCAAGATATTTTATTAATTTCCCATAATGGGTGCCTTTCCTCTTGGAACCCATTATCCATACCCAGTAATGAATCCAAAATGAAATGTATCTTTATCATTTTATTTCACATTCGGGGGCTATGGTACAGATAAAAATATTAGAAATTCCTAAAAGTTTATTAAGGAAATAATCCCCTTATGACTTTGGAATAAACTTATGACCTGTATACTGATCGCAATGCAATTATGTGATCACTACGGATATGTGTGATCTAACAGCTTAGTCGCCATATGGTCAAGATACTGTTCTGTGATCGTTACTCTAGTTCTGATCGCAATCTACGATCTCAATGCTATTATGAGACTGAATAACTATCCTAAGACGGTTTCGGACAGAAACCCACATGTGTATTTTTGGTCACAGAAGCGTTCTTGTGTAACAATTTCTTCGTACAGAATATAAAGAATCTTAATTCGGATTATAAGTTTTACATAATCCTTTTAAGGGATCAAGTATATGAGGGAAAGAAGTTCTTTATTTTTTATAATATTTACATACAAAAGGGACACAGGCGACCAAAGCGTCGACTTGGTCCGATAGCCATTTACAAAGTTCTCCCAGGGACATGTTGACATCAGTGGGATCAACACTGACTGCCCCTAGAGAACTGGCTATGGCTCTAAGCCTATCTACATCATCCCGAAGCAAAGAAGCATTGTTGTTCCTTATCGTATCGGAGAGTTCTCGCTGCTGCCGAGCGTAGTCCCTCTCCAAACGGAATTGGCGCGCCTCTTCACGGGAATTGTCACAACATTCTGCCAGATGCAGAATGGCCGAAGACATTTCATCGGTCTTCTTTTCCAAAGGCTCTTTTTCTTTTTGGAGAGTTTTCTCGAGGGATACACTCTCACAAAAAAGAGCCTGGACTTTAGCAGGCTAGTCACTGAGGATTCCAAAGATTTTCATCTCCTACACATGCATGCATTAGTTTTAAAGATAAAATGACCAGCAGAGAGAATGAAGATAATTACCAATCCTCGCAGTAAAGTTGGACGGGAGGATGTGGAACTTCCCCTGGGAAGTAGATCACCCAACAAAAGCTGAGGATCGTCTGATCGCAGAGGTGTGAGACTTTCCCCAGAAGCAGAGGGAAGCTTTGAAGGATTGTTGTGAATCTCCAAAGGTGGAGATGAGGATTCAACCTGCCGAGTTTCATGGACAGGGAGAACTACATGGGACAAGGAAAGAGAGCGCAATGATGCATCTCCAACCTTTGCACTCATGAATGAAGCTCCACTGGAGGATCCTTCGTCAACCTTCGACTTCTTCTTTGGAGGTATCAGTTCCTCAATCACCTGTGAGTTCCCAAAATGCATTTGGAAACGATCAGGGTGTAAAACGACGACCTGAACCAGAGTTCCAGAAAAGTCTTACCTTCTGGAAGTCATGGTCGAGTTCGGGTATCACTTCTTCCTCATCACTCTCAATCTCGATAATGTTCTTGGGGTCTTGATCTGCCATCAAGACAAGAATAGAGGATTAGAGGGTATAACCAGAGAGGAGAAATGGCTTTAAAAGACTTAGCTGAGATATAAAACTCATGAGTTCAAAGAACCTAAAATCTCTTCTATTTATAGAGCCAAAAGGCGTCGGTTCATTTCCACACATATCTCGGGTTCTTAAAACACACTTACGGTTACTATCACGATGGGTCAATTAAGTCATTATTACCTGCCAAGAAAAACTCAGGTTTTTCTCAAAATATGAACCGTCACACGGCGGAACAGTTTCAGTTGAAGTTGAAACGTCGGGTTCATAATTCGATGCAGGATAAAAATTTGAAGCAAATATGTCTTTTCATTTTTCTTCAAATTTGGGGGCTAGCTGACGAGAATTATCACCCGAGCTAGTTCAAAATAATATACATTTGGTTTAAAGATAGAATCAGATTAGACGTGTTCATATAAGTCCGTCGCTATGGTCTCAGACGACCTGAAGGGCGCGAACACAAAGATGATTTATGATCGTAGCCCTTGCCTGATCATGAGGCCGCAGACAATGCGCGGTCAGAAGACTGCAGACGGTGCGCGGTTAGAAGGTTGTTGACTATTTGTGACCAGATTAACTCGAGAATGTCTAACCCTTTGAACAGGCATATCCCGAGGATAATGAGGATTTCTCCATGTATGAAGACAACTGCCAGGAAGTTAACATGTGCGGTTATCCCTTGATTGCACGTGTTAAGCCTACGTGGAAGTTAAGTGCGGCTAACAAAACTACATCCTAGCAACCATCCAAGGTTGTTTCGCGTTGGCGCCCTTTTGTTCAGTATAAAGAGGTGGTCAATGCACGTTCTAAGGGACGGTTAAGCATACAAGCATTACCAGGAGTCCAAGTAACCTGAAGACTTAGACATAGTTAGATAGATACTAATATCGAAGAGATCTTCGCCTGTGATCATCTCTTCCTCCCCTTTGTAAACATTTTTCTCATATAGTGAAATCACAACAGGATATAGGGCTATTACTCCCACCATCGAGGGCCCGAACCTGTATAAATTCTCTTGTGCCTATATAAATATTACTTATCCTACCTTCCCAGAGGAGCACGCTGAAAGGTCCCGCAACTCACAAATTTGCATAAGATCAACTGAGGACCCCGAGTCCAAATCGTCGACAATTACCTTTCAAAGATTGTTTAATGAGGGAAATAGTCTAGTAAGGCTAATTAATGAGGCTAATGACATTAATATATGGGAGTAATATAGTATGAGAGGACTAACCTTGTCTGATATTCCGTTGAAGAAATAATAGGGCTTTGTGATTGTCTCTCTGACTTTGACTGGTAAAATGCCCCGGATAGCAACATGAAGCAATTGTGTCATAAGCACATGGCAATCATGGGACTTCATGCCCAGCAATTTCAACTCTTCATGGACACAAGTTTTTCACATTCGCAGAATACCCAGATGGAACTTTCACACCATGCAAGCATCAACATAGTTGTGTTTTTTCACTTTTGGACAAAGTATAGTAGGTTGGTGGGAGGTATGTACGACTTCCTTTCTCTAAGGGGGCAAGCTCCGTTCAAATCCTGATGCAGAGCAACCAACAATTGATCCACTTCAGGGACCACTTGGACCAATAACAAGAGCAAGAACAAACCAACTCAGAGATGCTATATATATGGTGATTCATAAAACCAGTAACATGTCAATGAGTGACGTGGCGTCCAGCTTAATCCTAGTCACTATGCTGAGTCAAATAAGTCAGAATGAAGGCTACTATCATTATACATCATAACCAGCCCCTAGATATGATGTTGCATGTGTGGAATAAAGAGTTAATCACTTCTTTTATGGGCTGCCATGTGGAGTGACGAAATCTGAAAGTTGGTAGGATCAAAAGAACCAAAATATGCATCCATTAGAGCTCACAATTGTAGCCATGCAGCCATAATGATATCTTCTATCAAAGTGGTGTCATTAATTATCTTCATTTACTAAGAGATGTATTTAATGTCGCAACTCTTTTCTTTTCATACCTACCAAAGGGTGCAACTCTTTTCTTTTCATACCTAACTAGGAGGGTTGTTCCTAGCTTATAAATACCTATCTATGGGCTATTTTGTAATCAGTTTTTAGATCATGATTTGAATCAATTGAAACCCCGTGTTTCTTTCCTTCTTGAAAGGATTCTCTGAACTTATCAAGATTTGACCTTGTGGCGTTCAACTGGTTTATCACTTTGGCTCGCGGGTGTCTTTGTGTGGTGCCATTCTACCTGTTCGAACTTGTTTTGTGAAGTCTTGGGATCCCCTGTCTCGGGCGCTGAGTTACGCACCACTTTGTTGCTGTGAGGTTCATGTCAGATTGGTATCAGAGCTCAATTTTCACGACAAGTTTATTTATCCTTTGAGTTTGGGTTTTTCAACTTTGGGTTCAAATCTATATTGGTGTTGGCTATTGCCACAGGTTAGGCAAGAGTCACATCTTTTGGATTTTTGAGTTCTTGTTGCACAACAGTTCTAGTTATCCTTGTTTAAAAAAAATCTACAAAAGAGAGAGAGAGAGAGAAAAAAAAAACTCGTTGTTGCAACCATCTTGTTCTCATCCAATCCATTGCTACACTTTGTGTTTCTAATTCCTTGATTTACTTCCACCCCTTTGCATACACTTCATATTCTATTTTGTTTGTTTCATTCTTCATATTCACCACCATTGCCCTTTCGAGTTTTTCTGATTTGCCACGTTTGATTTGCTATAGCAGTCTTGTTGTTCTTGAATCCGATTAAGAACGAAGGTTTAAACACTTGAGAGGGAAAGGTTTACCCTTGAGCAGAAAGAATTAGCGAAAAAGAAGAGGGAGAGTTGTGAGGAAGAGATTCCACCCCGAATGTTATTTGTGAGGAATACTAACTTTCAGGTACACAATATGGCGGGTGAACAACAACTTACAGCTGAACAAGTGCAGGCCTTGTTAGCTCCACTAAGGCAAATGATGAGGGATGAAATCGCGCCGATCCAAGAGAGGGTTAAAAATCTTGAAGACTGAGCAAATGATGGAAGGTCAGAACGACACTTGGGAGAAAGTGGTGATGAAGGTGAATTTGAAAACAATGTTTCCATGATGTCGAAACCAACATGGTGGACGTCATGCAAGACGAGTATGGCTAGATCATGACTTGGGAAAAGTGAAGGTGAAGATTCCAACTTGCCAAGGAAAGAGCCATCCTGAAGCTTACTTGGAATGAGAGAAAAAGATTGAAATGATCTTTGGGTGCCATAACTATTCTGAAGCCAAGAAGGTAAAGCTCGCTGCAATTGAGTTTACTGACTATGCTATCATTTGGTGGGATCAACTAGTGACTAAAAGAAGAAGATATGGTGAGCCTCCTGTTGATACATGGGATGAGATGAAGACTATCATGAGAAGACGTTTGTGCCAAGCTACTACCATCGGGAGTTGTTTAACAAGCTACAATATCTAAAGCAAGGCTCAAAGAATGTCGATGAATACCACAAGGAAATGGAGGTCACAATGATACGGGCTAATATGCAGGAAGACCGAGAAGCTACACTGGCAAGATTTCTAAGTGGGCTGAATCAAGACATAGCTAATGTGGAGATGCATCACTATGTAGAGTTGACAAATTTGTAGCACCAAGCTATTCTGGTGGAAAAATAAACGAAGCACAAATCCATGGCTTGAAGAACAGTAAACACATCAAATTCAAGTTCATGGAAACCTCCATATAAGAAGGATGTACCTACAGCAAACAGTAATTCTAAGAATGAGTTTTCTAAAGATGGCAAGCAAGCCGTTTTTCAGAAACAAGGTACCGCTAAATCTAGCTCCAAAACTCGTGAGATTCAATGCTTCAAATGTCTTGGCAGGGGTCATAAGGCTAATGAATGCCCAAACAAGAGAGTGATGATACTCAATGCGGATGGAGATGTTGAATCAGAAGAGGAGTAGAGAGATGATGACATGCCACCTTTTGAAGATGCTAAGATTGATGGAGAGTTTGCTGCAGAAGGTGATACTTTAATGGTAAGACGAGTCCTTAGCACGCAATTGCACACCACTGAAGGTAATCAATGAACAAACTTGTTCCATACTCGCTGCTTTGTGAGTAATAAGGTTTGCAATGTCATTATTGATGGAGGAAGTTTCACAAATGTTGTTAGTTTGGAGATGGTAAAGAAGTTGTCATTACCAACTCTGAAGCACCCACAACCATATAGGCTGAAATGGTTGGATGGTTGTGAAGATAAGAAGGTAACCAAGCAAGTACTTGTGACATTTACCATTGGCAAATATACTGATGAGGTACTTTGCGACGTTATTGCAATGCAAGCATGCCATATTCTGTTGGGAAGACCATGGCAGTATGACAGGTGGGTCATGCATGATGGTTACACCAATAGATACTCTTTTACGTTCAAGCAACAATCTGTAACACTCATTCCTTTGACTCCAAAGGAATTCCTTGAAGATCATATCAAGAGAGAAAAGAGAAAGACTGAGTTGAAAGAAAAAGAGAGAATGAGTGCCACCAAACAAAATGAGAGAGTGAGTGGCACAAATGAAAAGTGAGTTTGAGTGCCACAAAAAAATCTGAGAGAGAAGGAAAATGCCTCATTGCAAAAAAGAACAAGATGAAAAGAGCAATCGCAAGCAAGAAGCCCCTTATACTTCTTGTATACAAGGAGGCGCTTAAAATCACTAATGAGCTAATCCATTCTATTCCAAGAAATGTCAAATCTGTTTTGCAAGAATTTGAAGATGTTTTTCCTGAAGATGTACCTCTTGGACTACCTCCAATTCGCGGAATTGAACATCAAATTGACTTCATTCCAGGTGCCACCATACCAAACCGGCCAGCATACAGATGCAACCCCGAGGAGACTAAGGACATACAAAGACAAGTTGAAGAGTTGATGGCAAAAGGGTATGTTCAAGAAATCATGAGTTTATGTGCTGTACCAGTGCTACTAGTGCCAAAGAAGGATGGAACTTTTAGAATGTGTGTTGATTGTCGAGCTGTCAACAGCATCACGGTAAAGTATCGACACCCCATCCCACGACTCGATGATATGCTAGATGAGTTGCATGGTTCATGTGTGTTTTCAAAAATTGATCTTAAAAGTGGTTACCATCAAATTAGAGTGAAAGAAGGCGATGAATGGAAAACTGCATTTAAGACAAAACAAGGTTTAAACGAGTGGTTAGTTATGCCCTTTGGCCTAAACAATGTACCAAGCACTTTCATGCGACTTATGAATCATGTTTTGAGACCTTTCATTGGAAAATTTTTGGTTGTCTACTTTGATGACATACTGATTTATAGCAAATCCATGAATGAGCATATAGCACACCTGAAGCAAGTTTTATAAGTGTTATGAAAGGAAAAACTGTTTGCTAATCTTAAGAAATGTACATTTTGCACAGATAAGGTTGTATTTCTTGGATTTGTTGTAAGTGCAGTAGGTATTGCGGTGGATGAAGAAAAAGTCAAGGCAATCAAAGAGTGGCCTACGCCTACTTCAGTGACTCAAGTTAGAAGCTTCCATGGTATGGCAAGTTTCTACCGGTGTTTTGTGCGCAATTTCAGCGAAGTAGTAGCTCCTTTGACTAATGTGATCAAGAAGAATGTTGCATTCAAATGGGGAGAGGAACAAGAGAAAGCTTTCAAGCTGCTGAAAGAAAAATTGACTACCACACCTCTACTTTCCTTGCCTAATTTTTCTAAAGCATTTGAAATTGAATGTGATGCTTCTGGTTCAGGAATCGAAGGAGTGTTGATGCAAGAAGGTCATCCAATCGCATATTTCAGTGAGAAGCTAAATGGAGCAGTGCTCAACTATTCGACTTATGACAAGGAGTTGTATGCTTTGTTTCGAACGTTTCAAACATGGCAGCACTACTTGTTACCAAAGGAAGGTTATTTGTTTTGAGAGAACAAACTTTGCATTCCACAATCTTCATTTTGAACTTTACTAGTTAAAGAGGCACATAGTGGAGGTTTGATGGGACATTTTGGAATTTCTAAAACTCTGCATGTTTTGCAAGAACATTTTGATTGGCCATGAATGAAACATGATGTGGAAAGATTTTGTGGGAAATGTCTTACAAGCAAACAAGCAAAGTCAAAGTTACTACCTCATGGTTTGTACACACCTCTTCCAATTGCAAGTGCACCTTGGGTTGACATTTCGATAGACTTTGTTTTGGGTTTGCCTAGGGCCAAAAAGGGACATGACTCAATTTTTGTTATTGTGGATAGATTTTCAAAAATGGCTCATTTCATTTCATGTCATAAAACTGACGATGCTTCCAACATTGCTAATTTGTTTTTCAAAAAAATCGTTAGTTTGCATGGCGTATCGAGAACCATTGTTTATAATTGTGATGTCAAGTTCTTAAGCTATTTTTTGAAAAGTTTGTGGGCTAAGTTGGGAACTAAGCTTTTGTTTTCTACCACTTGCCATCCACAAACCAATGGGAAAACAGAAGTTGTGAATCAAACTTTGTCAACTTTGCTGAGATCAATCATTCACAAGACTTTGAAAAATTGGGAAGATTGCTTACCTCATGTTGAGTTTGCTTACAATCGTTCTGTTCATTCTGCAACTAAGCTTTCACCATTTGAAGTTCTTTATGGTTTCAATCCTTTGACTCCATTAGATTTGACTACTTTACCTCTGAGTAAAAATGTGAGCTTAGGTGGACAAAAGAAAGTTGATTTTGTCAAAAAGATTCATGAGAAGGTCAAGGACAATACCAAGCGCAAAACTGAACAATATGTAAAGCACACAAATAAAGGGTGCAAGAAAGTTGTTTTCCAGCAAGGAGATTGGGTTTGGTTACATCTGCGAAAATAGAGATTTCCTACAAAGAAAAGCTCCAAGCTCATTCCAAGAGAAGATGGACCATTTCAAGTGATGCAACGCATCAATGACAATACCTACAAACTTGATCTACCAAGTGAGTATGAAGTCAGTGATACATTCAATGTTTCTGACTTAACTTTGTTTGATGTAGGTGATGAGACGAATGAAGATTTGAGGACAAATCCTTTTCAAGAGTAGGAGCATGATGCAGAGCATCCAACAACTGATCCACTTCAGCTACCACCTGGACCAATAACAAGAGCAAGAGCAAACCAATTCAGAGATGCTATATATATGGTGATTTAGTAAACCAGTAACATGTCAATGAGTGATGTGGCATCCATCTTCACCCTAGTCACTATGCTGAGTCAAATAAGTCAGAATGAAGGCTACTATCATTATACATCATAACTAGCCCCTAGATATGATGTTGCATGTGTAGAATAAAGAGTTATGGAGTGACGAAATCTGAAAGTTGGAAGGATCAAAAGAACCAAAAGATGCATCCATTAGAGTTCACAATTGCAGCCATGCAACCATAATGATATCTTCTATCAAAGTGGTGTCATTAATTATCTTCATTTACTAAGAGATGTATTTAATGTCGCACCTCTTTGCCAAAGGGTGCAACTCTTTTTTTTTTCATACCTACCAAAGGGTGCAACTCTTTTCTTTTCATACCTAACTGGGAGGGTTGTTCCTAGCTATGGGCTGTTTTGTAATCAGTTTTTAGATCATGATTTGAATCAATTGAAACCTCGTGTTTCTTTCCTTCTTGAAAGGATTATCTGAACTTATCAAGATTTGATCTGGTGGCATTCAACTGTGACGAGGATTGACACCCGGGTCACTTCTAATAAACTTTTGGTTCAAGACAGGTTCGAACCAGACATGTATTTGGTTCGATGCAAACTCAAGCTATTTCTGAGGGGCATCACCATGAGGTCGCAAGCTTTACGCGATCAGGTCGCGGGTTTCGTGCGATCAGGCCGACAACTGTGTGCGGTCAGAAGTTCGTATGCCATACGCGGACTGGACTGAATATCTGGGTTGTTGCGCGGTCAGCCCATATTCCGTGGTCAGAACATTCTCAACCAAGGTGCTTGGAGCTTGTTCGGTTATCTTCATACCAAGATATTCCAGACATCCCAGAGATTCCTCCATGTTGAAGACCAACCATCAGAGGTTACTATATGCGGTTATTCACGATTAACCGCGTGTTAATAACCTCCGTGGAAGTTAATAGCGGTTCTTCAACAACTGCATCTAACCGTTTGATACAGTTTCCTTCATATGGCACCCTTTCGACCAATATAAAAAGGTGGCAAAATACATCAAACGGGGGATCCAAGACATTTTTCAGAAGAACCAGACTCAAAAGAATAATCAAGATACAAGATATCTCGATCATTCAAACAGCCAAGTCTACGGCTTAGATTAAACAACACTTACAAGTCTCCTATAGCTTCTCCTTGTACACCCTTACAGGAAAAATCCTCGCCTGTGAGGACTTTTTCCTCCATTTGTAAACCTTTTACCACACTTAGTGAAATCTCAACAGGACGTAGGGCTATTACTCCCACCATCGAGGGCCCGAACCTGTCTAAACTCTCTGTGCTCCTGTTCAACATTGTTCAGCATACCTTCCCGGAGGGTCATCTTGAAAGGTCTCACAATTACAAATTCTGCATAAGTTCGGCTGAGGACCCTGAGTCCGAATCGTCGACAACTGGCGCCCACCGTGGGGCCTTTCTCAAGGCGTCCTAATTGAAATTCGGAGGTTCGCCGAAACATGGCTGGAGCATATGATTCCGAGAATGATTTCGATCTCGAGGATTATGCCCATATACCAATGCCTTCTCCAAGCGATCCTGTTCCGATGGAAGAGGTCGAAGGCCAGAATCTTCCACAGGTTGAATCATCTCCCCAAGTCATGTTAATCGACCAGGAGGTAACTGGCACAAGGTCAGAACCCACAGAGGTTCTTAATGTGCTAGGTGATGAATCCGGCCCGTCATACGATCCCGCTGAGGGAAAATATGATGGTGACCCTGAAGTTAGCCCAGGAAGGTTCGACCCTGATAACCTGCACCGTCTCTTTGATTTCGAGTCCGACTCGGAACAAACCGAGATGTTCTCCCCATCGGCGACCTCTCTCCCTAGGCAGTTTGCTGCGTTGTCGGAAGAAACTCCCGATCAACAGGCTGCCAGGGAAGAACAAGATCGCAAACAGAAGGAGGAGCAAGATCTCGAGCAACAGAACAACGAACTACGCAGAACTGCCCTAGAGGCTCTTCAAGATGCGCAGGCTCGTTACGATGCTGCCCCGAGTTCTTCTCGACGGTCGCGTGGTCGTAGACGTCACCAGACTCCTTCCTTACCACCGGAGCATTTCCCAGTGGACGAAGAAACAATAACACCTGGTGCCCCTAGGAGAAGTACCCATGGTCGACTGCGATCTATCGAGGAAGTCATGCGCAATTTTCCTCCTACGGTCACGGATGAGCAGAGACCGGCCTTTTTCAGGATCCTGGCGGAAAGACTGGACGAGGTCGCATCCGAGGCGACCCCAACAGCCTCTTCCCGCTCAGTGACACATTCCCGTGAACGAGATGGTCCTCATTTTGGCTCTGGCCGGCGGAGTTACCCGCCGCCTGTACCGTCCCGACAGGACAAATACCGGCGAATGCAGGACTCTCGTAGTAGGGATTGAGTTCCCGTTCACTCTCGTTTGGGACCACGAGTAACCTCGCCATTACGTGAGTTTGCTCAAAACCCAACCAAAAGTCGCAGGACGGTTCACGGTCCTTACGTTGGTTGCAAAGCTTTCTCACCTGGCCTACGAGCAGTCGTTTGGCCCGATAAGTTTCGACCAGGGGCCATTGAGAGGTTTGATGGAACTCAGAACCCATCCGAGTTCCTTCAGATCTATATTACTGCCATCCAAGCAGCAGGAGGCAATGACAAGGTCATGGCCAACTACCTGCCAACAGTCCTCGCAGGACCGGCTAGAACCTGGTTGTTTAATCAGCCTGAGGGTTCCATCTACAATTGGGAAATGCTATGCGATGCCATCCTCAGCAATTTCCAAAACTGTTACCAAAAGCCGGGTAAGGAGGACGACCTGCATAGACTGCGGCAAACTTCGACCGAAACACTTCGGCAGTTTGTCAAGAGGTTTGTCGGGGTAAGAAATACCATCCTGAACATATCTGATGGCTCCGTAATCAGGGCATTTAAGCATGCCGTTCGATACCGGAGATTCACTGAAGACTTGCTTATCCACCCTCCTCGATCAGTGGCCGATCTGTTCGATATGGCTGATCGATACTCTGATGCAGCCGAGGTAGTCGAATGGAACCGAATGGTTGACAAGGGGGACCTACCGCCCCAACCAGGCTTCAAGGACGCCAGGAAAGAAGATTCAAGCAAAAAGCCGGAGTCTTCACCGGGTGGGAAGTCAAAAAAGTCGAAGAGGAACCGCTCTGGACAGTACCGTGAGGTCGCAGTCGCGGAGAAACCACCTTCGACCAAAGGTAATAAGTCTTCTTTTAAAAGTAAAACTGCTTCTGGTGGCCGGGATTCCGACCAGCCAGAAAAATCAACTAATCCGCAGGAGGGCAAGAGGTGGTGTCCACTCCACAACTCCGCAGGCCACGACCTCAAAAACTGCAGGAGTTGGTTGAAACAGCTGGATGATTTCTACCAAGGAGCTGGGCCAATGCCAACCTTACCGCCTAAAGAGCAGGCGTGCAGGATTGGAGACGTCGACGGAGACGAAGAAATGGCTTACCAGGTACCTCAAAATCATGTTAATGTCATTTTCGGAGGTTCCTCCTCTTTCGTTTCCAAAAGGCAGTTTGAAACCTTTTGCTGAGAGGTTAACCAAACGGAGACATCCCTTGGCGAACCTCAATATCCCCGTTGGTTGGATATGCCTTTGACGTTCGATCGCGCTGACTGTCCTGTGGGGCTAACTCGACCATTGAGGCTACCTCTGGTTATTACCCCAATCATCAGTAACGCGAGAGTCGAAAGGGTCCTGATTGATGGGGGAAGTTCCCTTGATCTTTTGTTGGTCAAGACACTCGACGAGATGCAAATTCCTCGTTCGAAGATCAAGCCCATAATCCATCCGTTTTATGGGATAATCCCAGGCCCTTCCATGATGCCATTGGGACAAGTGGTCCTCCCGGTCACTCTGGGAGAACCAGATAACTTCCAAACAGAATTGGTTACTTTCGATGTAATCGATTGTGATTCAGCTTATAATGCAATCTTTGGCAGGCCGACTCTTGCTAAGTTCATGATGGCAACGCACTATGCTTATCAGTGCGGGAAATTTCCTGGCCCCAAAGGTGTCATTTCGGTCCGAGGTAGTCGCAACGTGGCGCTCACGTGCGACCGGCTATCTTTGGAGATGGTCGATCAACTTCCCCTCCGGGACGCTCAGGTCGCCACCGTTGCCACCGATGCGATCAGGGCTGCTCCTCAACCAGATGAGAAACTCAAACAAGTTCCTTTGTACCCAGATGACCCATCCAAGACAATTCGGGTTGGGTCAGCCCTGGATGACAAATAGGAACTCGACCTCGTTGCTTTCCTCCGGGCTAACGTAGACGTGTTTGCGTGGAAACCGTCCGACATGCCCGGTGTCCCAAGGGAAGTAATTGAGCACAGGTTAGCAATTCGACCTGGACAACGACCAATAAAGCAAAAGCTCAGGCGTTTTGCCACCGACCGACAGGAAGCCATCCGAGAAGAGTTAGACAAACTCTTACAAGCCGGGTTTATCCGCGAAGTGAATCACCCGGACTGGCTCGCCAATCCGGTCATGGTCCGCAAGTCAAATGGCAAGTGGCGCATGTGCGTGACTACACTAGCCTCAACAGTGCCTGTCCGAAGGATGACTTTCCCCTTCCCCGCATCGACCAGCTGGTTGACTCCACTGCGGGTTGCGAACTGATGAGTTTTCTGGATGCCTACTCAGGATATCATCAAATTAGCATGGCAGAAGACGATGAAGAGAAAACTGCCTTCATCACCCCGTTCGGCACATACTGCTACGTCAGAATGCCGTTCGGTCTCAAGAACGCAGGTTCCACATACCAGCGCTTGATGCAAAAGACCTTTCTTTCCCAGATAGGGCGTAATCTCGAAGCATAAGTAGACGACTTGGTTGTAAAGAGCACCAAAAGATTGTCTCATTTGGACGATCTTGCTGAAACCTTCTGTAACTTGAATCGCTTTGGAATAAAATTGAACCCGGAGAAATGTTCTTTCGGGGTTTCTTCAGGGAAGCTTCTTGGTTTCCTTGTGTGTTCCAGGGGCATTGAGGTTAATCCTGAGAAAATCAGAGCTATTGAACAAATGAGGTCGCCCTCGACCATGAAGGATGTTCAACGCCTGGCTGGTCGCATGGCGGCTTTAAGTCGCTTTATATCGCGATTAGGTGAAAGGGGACTACCTTTCTTTAAAGCCTTGCGGAAACATCATAACTTCACGTGGTCCGACGAGGCCGAAAAAGCGTTTCAGGAGGTAAAAACATATCTGTCCAGTCCGCCAGTATTGGTGTCTCCTGAAAAGGAAGAACCATTACTTCTGTATTTGGCGGCCACCCCACACGCGGTCAGCGCTGTTCTGATCGCGGAAAGGGAAGGAGTACACAGACCCGTCTACTATGTGAGCGAAGTACTTCATGGTCCTAAGGAGCGCTACCCTGAGGTCCAAAAGATACTTTATGTAACACCCCTGTTTTCACCAAACCCTAAAACAGCCAAAATCCACATCTTGACCCCAAACCCTAATCTGCTTCAGCCATTCCCTTCTGAATGTTGTTCAGAACATTTTTCCCTTCGGGATCATCGCCAAAATCCCATCCTAAAGCTGAGTTTCAACCCTTGCCATTTTACAACCCTAATTACCCTATTTTACCCTAAACTGTTTTCCCCAATTGTGTCGAAACCCTTCAGATCTTACCCGATCATACCAAACTTTGGCCAGATGAGTTCTAATAATCTTTTGCAACTTAGCCGCGAAATCAGATTTCAGATCAGACCCTTAGATCTCCAGATTTGCAATCAAGTCCGTTTCCTATTCAACTTTTCCTTACAGATCAGCCCCTGGAGCAAGATTTGAAATTGCAAATTAGCCCGGGCCTTCTTTTTAGCCCTTGTGCCTTTCGACTGCGCCCCGTTCGCCGTTGCTTCGCCGCAGAGTTCACCGCCGGCCATCCCCTCCGGTCGCCGCACTCGTAACCGGTTGAGCCACCCCGCGCGCACGTGATAGCCACCGTGGCATCGCCTCGCCCAGCGGATAAACGGCCGCGCTCCAGAACTTTGTTTTCGCGCGCGCTCCCGTTGCCGTGGCATTGCATGCGTGTACGTGTCGTTGCCGGAGCTACGTTGTCGCCTCCGCATCTGCGCCATCCCGGACGAAGTTCCAAGGCGCCCTGGCGTCGCTGGCAAAGCTGCAGCACCGCCTGAGCGCGATCACATCGCCGTTCGCCGCTGTTGCGCCTGCGCCCGACAAACTTCTCCCCGGCGCAAGCAACCACTGTCGCTTAGCCCCTCATTAGCTTCGCCCTGGACCTATTTAAGCCCCTCAGTGCTGTGAAGAAGCACAACCTCAAGACTTAGCCAAATTCCCAGTTTTTCACTGTTTCGCTTTCTTCTCCGGCGAGCTGTTTCTGGAGCCACCGTCGCCAGAGCAAACCATAACCCATCTCTCCAATCCAGGTTCACCAGTGAGTTCCCCTCTTCACCCTTACTGTGTAGTAGCAACCAATTGCACCAGATCGATCCCCATCGCCGGTGATCGCCGGAAAGGCCCAATTGCCCTGTTTCCCCAATGCTGACCATTTCATCCCGAATTAGCTCTCGTCCTAGTAGTAGAAATTGATCCTTAGCCATTTCTTAGCAAGCCTGTTGAATCAGAATTCCCAATTGAGCTCAAATCGAAGAAATCCCAAACTGGAACCTCAGCCGTTCGCCGGACCTCGTCGCCGAGCCCCTCCGGTCGATCTCCAATGAAATTAACCCCTCCAGTAGCCTTGTTGTGCCCTAGAGATCATCCCCAAGCTTGGAATTGAGCTCATTCGCCCTGTATCAAAAATGCCCGAGCTCCAGTGTCATCTTCTCCAGCGCCGGTCGCCGGAATTCGTTCCCGGCCGATTCAGCCGACACCACTTTGTCCCTTAGCTTCGCCTCACCTCCCTGAGCAATATCTTCCACTAGCTCGACACCTGGATCTGCCTAGATTGTGAGTTATGCCTTTGTCAAGTTCTTGTCCACATCAATGTCTGTGCCGTGTCGTCACCGCAGTTCATCGCCGGATTTGGCCACCCTCCAGCCACTTTCAGCTCTTGTCCCTGTTGAGTGTTTTATTCCTGTTAGTAATGCCTACCTCCCAGACAAAGTGTTGCATCAATTGGAGCCCTGGATCAAAAGTTAAGCCATGCCCTAGTTTCTGGCCATGTCCAGCACTATGTCAGTGCATGTCAGCCACTGGCATTAGCCTTGTTTGACCCCTTCTGGTTGAGAAATTGAAATGCCACCTTGTCCTTTAGATTCCTGGAGTTGAGATCTACAACTTTCTCTTCTATCACTTCTCCAGAAAACCATCCTAAGATCAGTTTAAAGTTATGTCAAATCCATGAACCGAATGTCGACCCTTCGACGTTCAATCCTTTTTAGCCGTTTCTTCGACCAGAGCCCTTGTGACCTTACCCTAACCTTTTCCCCTGCATGCATGACTTATTTACTTAATAATTTCTATGGAAACTATTTTCGGTATGCTTATGGTATGTGTTTGTGTGTTATTTGATTGCCGCAGAGTCAGAAGCTGAAGGAGCGGAAGAAGTCTTTGAAGATCCGTCTGAGTACTTAGACCCCATATTGCAAGGCAAGCCTCATTCCTTTGATCATATCTCACCCAATATTTTCATATGAAGTATATTCACTGTTTCTTACTATGCATGCTTATTTGAAATACAAGTTATGTTTGAATGACATGAGTAGATATTACCTAATGAATCATGAAACCCCTTTTTGTTATTGAACCTTCATATGTATGCTTTTGTCACCCTAGGATTCATATACTAAATATTCACATTAAACTTGAAATGGTCAAAGACATGAGAAGTTATAATGAAAACCGTTTTGTCAAGAAAACTGATAAAAAGGATCAGTAGTGAGGATTGGATTGTATGGAGAGGGTGCGGTGCGCACCAGGGAATGTGAATGTTCCTCACTATTGATTCATAAGGACGAGAACCTTGTGCTGTGTCTCTATACGAATTGTAAACGTACCAACCACTTGCCTGGTATGGGACAGGCACAACTTAGTAGCTTTTTGGTATTAGCAGTTCCCTGCATGGTTTGACGATCTAGTTTCTCGCGTGGAAACTGGAAGGCCAAGGTTCGGCCATGAGTGATGTGAGTTCAGAAAAATAATGAGAGGAAAAGGCGTAAAAGAAGGAAGGCGCCCTAGACCTGATTAAGCCGTGAGCGGTTGTAATCTTAAATGGTCGTATGTCTCGCGTGGACATAGACCAAGGCTATGTGTCCTGAGGGAATATAGACCAGAGAGGCTAGGAAGTAAGGCAGTGGGGAAGACCCACAACGGTACTTGAGACTTAATTGTCTATTTACCGGGCAGGGATACTGTTAATACTGAACTGTAAAAGCGTTGTGTGATCTCGGCCTTGTCACATGTGTATAAGTCACATGGAGCTGATCCGACTTGAAAGCCGAGTGAACCAGTGGATTTAAAAAGAGGTACACCTTTGCAAAGTGTAAAAGAAGTATCGGATACTCTGTACTCCCAGGTTCAGGAGTCTTTTCGTAGTGGATGTTATTCATGGGTTATAGCACAAGTAATGCTTGGAATGTTTTCATAATGCGGTTAACAAAGTAGTGACTCATGGGAGACCACTACATCTAATGTTTTATTGAAAACCTGTTTAATGTTTAAGCTATCTTTTTCATGACAAAAGTACTGTTTTACTGAACAAATGACTTGGGAATCTATATATCTCTATCCATATGAAACTAAAACCCTGTAATCATATGTTTCACCCTCATGTAAGTACAATTGCATTAATCCCCGGAATGAGTGTTGCTGAGCACCAAGTGCTCACCCTTGCATATATATCCAACTGTAGAAGAGGGATTCGAGGATCCCGATTCCTTCAGTTATGAGTACCCGGCAGAAGATGGCAGTGCCCCGGACGAGCCCACGTTCTAGAAGGTTTGCGCACCAAGTCAAGTCAGATGTGGGAGAAGCCCCTCCAACCCCGCTGCGGATGGAAATCAAGCTATTTGTCATTGCTTTGTGCTTTATGTTGTGTGTTCGGTACTTGGATACCGATTCTGGATCTGATAAACTAGTTATTTTCTTAGCAACTCTACTTAGCGCCATTTTCGGTGCTCTGGCTATGTAATATTGGCCATGTTGGCCTGATACTTGTTTAATGTTATTACTATGCTTGTGTGGTTTGGAGCTCATGTGACATCCTGCTGTGTGTAACCTACCTGGGCGGTTACCAAGGTGATCCTCAAATGGGGGTCTCACAGCGAATGGTATCAGAGCATGAAGCTTGACTATAGGTCGTGACCCTTACTAGAATGGGCGTCCCTAAAGTAGAGAATCGCTAGATTATTTGGTAAAAATCTAATTGTGAAAAACCTAATTTGTTTAAGAAAAGCATAATGAGTATTATTTGAAAATTTTCAAAACCATTTTCTCACTTTTAAGTGTTCCGTGTCTCATCATCGCAGATGGCCCCTGGTAAGAAGCTAATTCACGGAGACGAGTTGGGATCATGGGCGTTGATGCTTTGGATGATGTTACAATTTCTGGGAGCAAGAGATAACCAGCAACCCGTCTACTACGTCCGTCGAGAAGAAGTAGATGGTAGACCTTTTGGTTTCCGTGCCTCGGTGATTGTGTACGAGATTCCAGAGATCGGGAGAGGATCAACAAGAAAGGAAGCTCGTAGAGAAGAAGAAGAAGATGCTATCCAAGATGCTGCTCGTCGTGCTATAGGTACCATCCGCCAGCTGTACGACGATTTTCTTATAGGTTCTCCTTTCTGCTTTGTCCCCTATCAAGTCCCCGGATCGGATCGTCGAACTGTTCATCCCTCCACCAACCAGAGAGACGCCATCCTGACCAAAACCAGAGATGTAGTCCAAGTCTTGGAGTCAAGCTACACTCGGTTGCTGCGCGAGCATGAAAATGCTCGGGATGACCGTCACTATCTCGAAGGAGCGCTTGCGAAGGTTTGCTCAGAACTCCAAGAGAAAGAGAAACAGATTCAGGAGTTGGCTGAACCTAGCAGAGCACGAGAAGTCGAAGACGAAGGATCGGTGGACAAGAAGAACCGCTTGAAGATAAGACTCACAGCCCGCAAGAGTGTGGGAAGACCTAGGGATTACCTGGGTTATTTCACACCTGCTTCGCGTGGCATTGTGATCAACACCCCTGCACCAGAATATCCTACTCTCGCGAAAGGGAAGGAAGTTCCTGAAGGCAAAGGAAAAGAGATTGCTACATGCAACACCAACGATTCATCTGAGGAAGAAGAGGACAATGACATGGAATGGGACCCTATGGATGCCGACGAAGATCAAGAAGAGGAAGACCCTGAAGAAGTGGAACCTTGCAGTTCTTCCAAGACCGACAGGAGATCCTAGTTTTCTCTTCAGCTTGACCCTTCTGCTTTAGCCCTTGTAATCGTTAGCCTTTAGCTCTTGTTGTGGTAGTTGCTTTGTTTGTATTGTTTGTTGGTAACTCTAAGGCTGTAAAGGTGAAAACCTTGTATCTTTTGAAAACCTTTGAAAATGGCAATTGCATGTTCCAATCCAATCTCTTGGATTGATCTTTTCTTTCAGCTTGTGTTCAATCTGTGCTCTCTTGAATTAGTAGTCTTGTCTCAATTATCTTGTCAGAACAGAATGGTGAACACCAGAGGTAGAATCCAAGGCTCGGAAGAAGCCCCAAGGAACACATCAACGAGAAGGACTAGAGATGACTCAGATCAACCAAATTCATCGGCCTCAGTACCGCAAGGGGGAAATCTGACGGAAATATTAATATGGATGGAGCAAAACCGACAGAGATCCGCAGAGGTACAGAGTCAAATTCTGGAACAGTTGATGCAAAACTCCGCAACACGCCGCGAGGAAGGTTCGAACATTGGAGCAAGACTGACAGACTTTCAAAAGACGCGTCCTCCAATTTTCTCCTGCACTGAAGACCCGATTGTGGCAGACGATTGGTTGAGAGAAATTGAGAGGAAATTGGATACTGTCAGGTGTAATGATGAAGAGAAGCTACTGTATGGACCCCATCAGCTCACAGGTTCGGCTGCAGCATGGTGGGAAAATTACAAGACGGTACACCCTAATCAGAATTCCATTACCTGGAATGAATTCAAGGAACAGTTCCGTAAGTACCACGTCCCCAAAGGAGAATCTTCGAGGCCATCTCCTCGGTCTTCTTCTCCAGGGCATTCTTCTCTTCCAGAAGGGTCTGTCCGGAAGGAAGAGATGGAGCAGCAGAAGGCTGATCGCTGGAGCCTCCTACCTCCTGCATTTTGCAAAAGTTAGTCATATTAACTAAAATTATCAGCAAAAAGGGAGAAGAATTGTTACCTGTCCCGGTGCATAACCCGTTAATACACCCATCTTGGGAGGAAGATCATCATATGGTGGAAGAGCAACCTTCCCATCAGAAGATTGCTTCGCCGACCCAATATGGCGATCATTTGGTCGAGGGATAGTCACCGCTTGCCGACCAGGATGTTGATCACCCAAAAGAATGGGAGAATTGAATGTGATGGGATCTTTATCTAAGGATAAAGGCCTAACTTGCCGAGAGGCATGAACGGGAAGGGTCAAAGGAACTAAAGGAAGAAAGAAACTTGCTACATTCTTCACCTTTGTTCCACTGGAAGATCCTTCGTCAACCTTGGGTTTCTTCCTTAAAGGGGACAAGACTTCAATCGTTTGAGGCCTTTGTTCGACAATTTCCCCTTCATCGCTCTCAATCTCGATGATTTCATGATCTGCCATTGGGAGGAGTATGTGAAAAGGAAGGAGGCAGGATAACAAGAAAAGGACTTTAGGCGTGGGGGGAAATTATGAAGCTTTACAAATCCAAGAACCTGGTATTTATAGCCGCCTGGGTGACGGTTTGCATTCCAGGCGCCTCGGGTTTCGTCAAAGCATTTACAATTTTACCTCGAGATAAAAACAATTCTACGGCGCTATCATTGCCCGTCACGTAATGTCAGAACCCGTCTTGGGAAACCAACCGTTTTCACTTAGTGCGCCACTAAGTGGAAAAATTGAAGAGTCGGGTTAAAGATCCAATGCATGGTTTTAAAATTCGAAATAAACACGTCTCTTCGTTTTCTTCGAATTTGGGGGCTAGCTGACGAGGATTGACACCCGGGTCACTTCTAATAAACTTTTGGTTCAAGACAGATTAGAACCAGACATGTATTTGGTTCGATGCAAACTCAAGCTATTTCTGAGGGGCATCACCATGAGGTCGCAAGCTTTACGCGATCAGGTCGCGGGTTTCGTGCGATCAGGCCGACAACTGTGTGCGGTCAGAAGTTCGTATGCCATACGCGGACTGGACTAAATATCTGGGATGTTGCGCGGTCAGCCCATATTCCGTGGTCAGAACATTCTCAACCAAGGTGCTTGGAGCTTGTTCGGTTATCTTCATACCAGGATATTCCAGACATCCCGGAGATTCCTCCATGTTGAAGACCAACCATCAGAGGTTACTATATGCGGTTATTCACGATTAACCGCGTGTTAATAACCTCCGTGGAAGTTAATAGCGGTTCTTCAACAACTGCATCTAACCGTTTGATACAGTTTCCTTCATATGGCACCCTTTCGACCAATATAAAAAGGTGGCAAAATACATCAAACGGGGGATCCAAGACATTTTTCGGAAGAACCAGACTCAAAAGAATAATCAAGATACAAGATATCTCGATCATTCAAACAGCCAAGTCTACGGCTTAGATTAAACAACACTTACAAGTCTCCTATAGCTTCTCCTTGTACACCCTTACAGGAAAAATCCTCGCCTGTGAGGACTTTTTCCTCCATTTGTAAACCTTTTACCACACTTAGTGAAATCTCAACAGGACGTAGGGCTATTACTCCCACCATCGAGGGCCCGAACCTGTCTAAACTCTCTGTGCTCCTGTTCACCATTGTTCAGCATACCTTCCCGGAGGGTCATCTTGAAAGGTCTCACAATTACAAATTCTGCATAAGTTCGGCTGAGGACCCTGAGTCCGAATCATCGACAAACTGGTTTATCACTTTGGCTCACAGGTGCCTTTGTATGCTGCCATTCTACCCGTTCGAACTTGTTTCGTGAAGTCTTGGGATCCCCCGTCTTGGTCGCTAAGTTACGCACCACTTTGTTGCTGCGGGGTTCACGTCAAATCCCCATTTCGATCATGTCACAACGAACTTGACACCATCCTTTGTTTTCTCCAAAATGTTCAATAACAAACCGATCAAATTGTCACAGACATTGTTCTCTATATGCATGACATCGATACAATGTTGAACTTGTAGGTGTTGCCAATATAGTAAATCCCAGAAAATCGATTTCTTCTTCCAAACATTCTTCAGAGGCTTAAAACATTTACTGAAGTCAAAATTGATGTCCTTCACACGCAAGTAAATCTCTTTATTGGATATGCCAATGACAATCTCTTGTCTTTGAAATGCCGTGGTGTAGTCTTGGATAGACTGGTCACGCAGTTGATACAAACGGTGCCAACGATCCCACCTCTCCTTGAGGTAGCCCATCGGGTAAAACTCTTACCATAGGAATCGCTTTAATTGGCCCCAAGTGAGGTTATCGGCATCCCCATCGGTGACACATGCCTTCCACCACATTTTGGCCTGGTCTTTCATCTTAAATGGAGCAAATTTCACCTTTTTAGCACTACTAAAACCTTGAAGGTCAAAATAGGTCTTAAACTAGTTGATCCACGAGTCCAACATGTCGCCATTGATTGCCCCATTGTATATTGGGATGTCGACCTTAGCTTCGACCTTGAAATGTCCGTCAGTTAGGGAAGACATATTGGTGTCGTTGTCAGCGTTGAGGTCGTCTGCATTGTTGTCGTCTACCAGTGTACACAAGCCACTCCCAGACCTCATGTCAGGCGTCACCTTCAACTCAGAGGCATCAACTTCAGGATGCGAGGTCGTGACCTACTACTTAATCCAAGCAAGAATGGTATCCATATTAGAGGAGAGTTTGGCCACTTGGTCGGCCAAGCTAGCTTGAACGGTGACTTCGTCAGACATCGTCAAAGATGTAGTCGAAGGTGCCATCGAATATTCGCCTCGGAAAGTTGCAAGTTGTTGCGGAAGCTCGTTGGACTTGTCGTAGCCAAGGTGAGTTTTCACCATCCACAGGACAGAATAGTGCTCTAATACCAACTTGATCTGAATGGATAACTTGATCCAATTGGATATGTAGTCTATTACTAAAACACACACAAAGACAGGTGGTCATAGCTCTGAGAGTAAGAAGAAACAACTTCTTTTATTATAAGGAAATGTTCTTTGTACTAACTTGTACACTCTCTGCTTGAAAAGATCTATAATTACAATGCAGGGTATTTAAAGTCTATTAACTAACCAACCACAATTGCTCCAACTGTGAAGTTCCTAGTCGTGAGCTGCACGTATTGACCCCACGTGTGTCCGAGAGTTGTGCTCATCCATTGGCAAGCCTTATGACTCGGTTCTACGTTCCATGTGCGTCCAAGAATTGCACTCATCCACTGGCAAGCCTTATAAGTCGGTCCACCTACAAACTTGGCTCAACCATCGACTAAGTCTAGTCGACTCAATACAACCATGGACCATCGACCAAATCTAGTTGATTCAATAACTCAACTCGTCCATGGACCATTGACCAATCGACCATGTCTGGTCAATTCAACAAAACAACTCAACCATGGACCATCGACCAAGTCTTTAGTAATCCAAGATCGTCCCAGACCATAAAGTTTTGGCAAAGTATCCAAAACCAAATTTACTGACAAATTTAAAACACAACAGCAGCCGAAGACAAAATTTAATCTACAATCTGAAGCATGCACTTTACTAATCTAAAAACTTGGATCAAAAATAACAAAAAGGCTAGAAGAAATTTGAACAACACCAGGATCCAAGAATTGCAAATAATTCAATATCACATATGCGAGATATGATACCACTTATTGGAATAAAACAGATCTAAATACATAATCTCATATGTGAAAATTCAAAAAAAAAGTGTATCAATTTGTAGCTATTCGTACTAATAATATGTTGTAAATCATAGAGTCGTCCCGTTGCCGATGAGGCAGAGAATAATAGGTCGCAATTCTTTCTTTATTCATCTCTCTTTACAGAATATATGATTTTATATAGACAAAAATTAGGATTACCTTAGGAGAAGTTTTGATAATGCCCATAAACAATTCCTTTTACATCATTATGAAATTAATTAATGAGAGCAAGGGAACTGGTGTTCTCAAGTTTCGACTTCTTGCTAGGATATTCTTGTTTCCATCTCGGAGGCTTCTCTTCGTGTCTGGCAGCCAGCGGCTAACATGCGGCATCACGGCATGACTACAAGTCTGCAATCTACTACAAAACTGAAGCCAAATTGCCGAGTGCATACTACGGTCTCAAAAGGAAAGAAACACAATTCAATAGCCATTGCCAAGTCCAAAACACTTCAGGTATAGATCATGTGCACGTCACTTGATGAGGACATCACTTATACGGATACAAACACTACACCGGCTGCTGTTCCGATCCTCATCTTGATACAACTCATGGTCCAATAACACGAGCACGTTCAAAGCAACTTAATTACACGGTGAGCTCGTTCCTCGCTGTTCATAATTGTATTATTAAGGATGAGATGCTACTGAATTCTTGTGACATTCTGTTACTAAGGAACATTGGAGAAGACACTTCAAGTCATGGCACATATTGCATGTTGGCTATTCAGCTCAAGATGGCGCCCCCAACTTCTTTACATGAAGACATACTTTCAGAGTGGCGCCACCACCAGTTGGTTACCACCTCGTCCTCTTGGCGCCACCTCATCTGCAGCAGCACATCACTATCACCAAGCCCAACACACAATTCAGAGTACAAGCCCGCGCGAGCCCAGAAGTGAGTTCGGAGACAGCCTGACAGTACCAGCTTCCAGTGGCCATAATTCTTTCATCCGAAGTCCGATTGAGGTATATGAGTACTTGATGGAAAGCTTATTCCGAGATCTTTCCAACGGATCTAGCCCCACCTTCAGATTCCCTGATTCCGCCGCAAGCATCAAAACAAGTTGACATACAGAACCTGGACTTTTAGGTGCTACGTCACCTCTGTTTTGGCCCACGGCCCATGTACCCTGCCTAGGGTTGCAAGCCAACCCTAGCCGCCACCCCTCTCTCTTTTATATGGCTGAACTCCTCAAGTTCTTCTTTAGGTTATTTGCTACGTTGTTCCCCGATTATGTGAGAGACAATTGTTCATCGGAGTAGTGTCCTAGGACCTGGTTTGATGAAAAATAACCTCAATTTGTTCATTCTGAAATTCAGATTGTGTACTTTCTCGTTCTTACTCATTTCTTCTACTGCGTGCAGGAATTAACCTTCATGGCAAGGTCATCTGGGCTTGAGCACAGTTGATAACGACAGATGCGTGAGTATAGCGATTGCGCGGATTCAATCCCCACTGATTGGAAGCCTTGAAACGCGAACGTCTCCGTTCCGCAAAGTAGAACCTATCGGAAGATCGGGCCGCTGTCGCATCATCACTAGCCCATGTTTGTGTTACTGTGTTACTAATTAGCTAATTCAATATTTTGCAATTGCAACATAAAGGCCCTGCTATCCATCATCCATGAGTAATTCAATAGCATGGCACCGTGATTACCATCAATTAGCATGGCAATTGGCATCATAATTATTAACAAGCTAATAGTTAATAAAACAGTACCCAAGACTAGGGGTGGAAACGAGCCGAGTTTGAGCGAGCTGACCCTAGTTTGGCTCAGGCTTGCGAGCTGGCTCGGCTTAGCTCGGTTAACTCACTGAGCTGAGAAGTCAGCTTGAACCCAGCTCAGTCCAACTCGTGAGCTGACTCAGCCCAACTCACAAGCTGGACCAGCTCAGTTGATTTAGACTCAAAATCGGCTTTCAATACTAATACAAGGTAGAAGAGGAGGCTTCGGGGGTGGTGGAGGGGGCGCCAGGCTATTGGGGGCAACGGAGGAGGCTCGGGGCGATGGAGGGGGCTCCGGGGGGGACCGGGGGCGGCGAAGGGGGCGCTAGGCAGTTGGGGGCGATGGAGGAGGGTTGAGATAGGCACTAGGTGGCCGGGGCGACGGAGGCGCTGGGCGGCCCAGCAGCCAGGTGCGAACGGTGAAGGAGATGAGTGTGTTACTGTGTATGACTATATGTATATGTGTATGAGTATGAGAGGAGATGAGATGAGCCGCCCCGCCTGTATGAGAGAAGTATTAGTGTATTACTATATGAGGTTATTTTGTATGTATATATACCGAGCCGAGCCCGAGCGAGTTGAGGTCTGGCTCGAGCTCGGCTCGTTTTTGAACCGAGCTACGAGGATAGCTCCAACTCGGCTCGTTAGTTAACGAGCTGAGCCCGAGTAGCCCGTGAGCCATGGGCAAAAGTTCCACCCCAACCGAAGACCACCTTGAAAGAAAAACATTCTATCTAATATTTTTAGTAGTTTCTATGCTATATACAGGACAATATCTAATGTTGCACATTGAGGTACACCGGATAAGACATCAAATAAAAAAAAATTAGAAACAACTGTGTGAAGTTTGCCAATATTAGAGTCTAAAAGTCATGCAAAGTTTCATTTTATACTTATCGTCCATATTTCCAATTTCTGGTTCTGTCCTGGGAAGTAATTGGCATTAGTTCTAGAATAATATTCCAAGTAATATTACACCTTTCACATTCTAATTGCTTCCATTTACTTATTTTTTTCATTTACTTAGTTAGGACTGTTGCAAACCCTTCTTGATTATCTCACTTCCTAAGAAAGGTTAGAAGTACCATCTCCAATCCATTTTCATCTCATCGCTACAGAACTTCACTTGAATCTGAAAAATTGCCATGAATAAAATAAATGAGTCATTCTTCAAAATAAAAGATAAAACTGAATAAGAAAAAGTCGACGACAAGACGAGAGCCATTTTTATGGGGTGTTTGGCTGGGCTTTGTTTCATGACTTCTAGGTAGAAATTGGAGCTATTTGGCCGAATATCCATCTTCACGTTTGGGTTTCTTTGGAACTCAAGAGAAGTTGCACTTTTATAGAAATTGTAGAGCTTATTTTTTGTGGCTTTCTTGACCAAAAAATTAAATGTGATATTTGTCCACATTTTTCATAAAAATTTATACACTATGTTATTAGTCACAACAATCAATATCATATTTCATTAGATGGTCAAAAATGTCAAATACAATTTTGAAGTAGAGAAGCTTAAACTGTAAGCCAAACATCTTGCTAGCTTAAGTTTCTGAGCTCTAGGGAACTAGAGTTTCTTGACTCTAGCTAGCGATGGTAATCAGGTGCCACTAGCTCGGAGTGGTAGTGTAGGATAACGAGTAGGCTACACTATCATAATTTCAAAAATTTTACTCGAATGTTGTAAGCATTAGACTATAAATTAGATTATTACGCACAGCGAAAGGAGAGTTGGTGAAGCGACTGAACGTCAGACCGCTCGCGGATTGTCCTAGTCAGCATAGCAACTACAGCAATGCCTCTACTGGTATCCACACGTTCCGACATGGAACGCCGTACATTGGTGTGTCAGCACCAACATGCACGATAAGGATTTAGGGGCTATCGCTCTAGAGATAGCGCCTAGGGTTTTCCTTGATATTCATCAAAACCCTTCATGCCTCCCTTTATATAGCAGTTTTTCAAATTTCAGTTTTTAAGTCTAGTTTCAATTTTTGATATACACATTTCAATCTAGACTTACCCAAAGTGACATGCAAGTGTGTGAGACAGAGGATATGCAACAAATACCCTGTGTTTCTCGATTTTTATCGGTAGTCAATAAAAACTCTCGTAACCTCTCTTAATAGTACGATCAAAATAAAATAAGTCTTTAGAAGAAAATTGGCTAACTACTACACACTTGGTTGATAAGATTTAGATAACTCTGTCCTTAATCTTCAAATTTCACTTTAGATCTTCGTAATATCCCATTTGGCGTCTTGTCAATTATCGAACCTTTCAGCTTTTCATCTGATTCTTTTAATTACACTTTAAGCAGACAAGTTAGTCCGCGAGATTTAATATCCTTAATCATCAAATCAAAAAATAAGGACCTAAATGCAACAATCATCGCTTCTTCGTAAGTCTTGGGCTCATCATTGTCTAGCAATAATATTTCACACCGCTCCGTTGTAAGGAACATGTACCTTTCAAGTATGTGACGTACCTCTTCTAACCTACGTGGAATCGGTGCCTGTACTGCATTTTCTACATTACTCTGCAGGTCTTGCTGAGCTTCAGTGGGTGCTGAAACAATTTCTGTGGTTCCCAAATTTCTTCAAGTTGCACTGTACTCCCACTTGCTCTTTTTGAGAGAAATTCTTACTCCAAAAAGACACTGTTTTGGGCAACAAACACTTTGTTTTCTTCTCGATTATAGAAGTAATATTCTTTTGTTTCTTAAGATATCCCACAAAGTAGCATTTATATGATTTAGGCTTGAGCTTATCAATCATTAAACGTTTTACATAAACCTCACAATCACAAATCTTAAGATAAGATAACTCGTAACGCCTTCCAGTCCATCTCTCATATGGTATCTTTTCTATGGTTTTTGATGGAGCCCTATTTAATGTGAATGTGGCTATTTCTAGAGCATATCGCTAGAAGGACAATGAAAGATCAGTTTGGCTCATCATTAATTCAACAATATCCAACAAGGTCATGTTCCGTCATTCTAACACGCCATTTCATTGAGGTGTTCCCGGCCGGGTTAGTTGTGGAACAATTCCATGTTGTTTTAGATGATCGCCAAATTCTTGGCTCAAATACTACCCTCCACAATCAGACCATAGGGTTTTACATGTCTTGCCAAATTAATTATGTACTTCATTCTAAAATTACTTGAATTTATCAAAAGTTTCAGATTTATGCCTCCTTAAGTAGATATATCCATATCTATTAAAGTCATCGGTAAAAATAATGAAGTACTAAAAATCAACTCTAGCTGTTGAGCTTAATGGTCCACATACGTCAATATGAACAAGAACCAATAAGTCACTTGCCCTTTCACTTTCACATATGAAAAGTGCCTTTGTAATGTTTCCAAATAAAACAAGACTTACACACATCAAATGCTTGAAAATCAAATAAGTATAGAAGACCATCTTTCAGGAGTTCCATGATAGTTCCATGATGTGTTTCTCATTTATATGGCCTAAACGACAATGCGAGATAAATTGTGGGATTCAAAGCATTAAGACTAAACCTCTTAATACATATGTTATAGATAGATAATTTAAGATTTAGTTAATAAATTCCATTATCTGATGAGACATTGCTATCAAACATATCATTTAAATAAAAAGAACAATGATTGTTTTTTATTCTAAATGCATAACCCAACGTGTCAAAACACGACACAAAAGCAATGTTTTTACTTATGACATGAACATAATATAGTTAAGTTCTAAACTAATCCTGAAGGTAAAGCTAATATAAAAATTTTAACAGTTAAAGCCGCAACTCTTGCTCTATTGCCAACACAAAGTTAAATCTTGCCCTTTGCCAAATTTCTACTCCTTTTGACCCCTTACATCGAAGTGCAAATATGAGCAATCGATCAATATCAAATACTTGAGTTAGAAGGAGAAGTAGCTAAATGAACTTCTACAACATATATACCTGAAGGAGTCTCACTTTCCTTCTTTTTTCTTAGATCTTCCATGTACTTCTAGCAATTCCTCTTCAAATAATCAGATTCCTTGCAATAGAAAAATTCAATAGTAGGGGTGACACCTAACTTAACTTTCCTTTGGACTTAGGCTTACCACTTGAGAACCCTTCTAGAGCTCTGCCTTTCCCTTAGCCTTGCTCTTACCCTTCTTCTTGAAACTTTTTCTTTCTAAACCATCATCACATTACTTGGATTTTTCTTAATATTCTGTTCCACTATTTCAAGCATCCCATGCAATTCGATCAGTGATTTCTCTAGATTATTCATGTTATAGTTCATGACAAATTGGTTATAGCTTGGAGGGAGTGACTGGAGAATCATATCAGTTGCCAACACTTGGCTAAGGGGAAAACCAAGCTTTTCCATGTTTTCCATGTAACCAATCATCTTGGTCACATGAGGACTAACCAATCTACTTTTTATCAACTTGCAATCATACAATTTCTTAGTGGTCTCATATTGCTTCTGTAGTTTAGAATTCATTGTGACTAGCATTAAACAACTGACATGAAGTGCGCCATCTGTATGTTTTTATAAGCATCCTTTTGAGTATGTGGAGCACTAGCGGCTAGTTCATCAGGAATAGAAGTCTCTAGAACATAATCCTTTTTATCCTGTTTGAAAACAATTCTCAAGTTACAATACCATTTAATAAAATTTGTTTCATTGAGTTTTTCTTTGTTAAGAACATATTACAAACTGAAATTGTTTAAAAAACTACCACTATCCATGATCTACAACAGTAAAGAAATGCAAAGTTTTAGCATTATTTTATGAAAAATCTTTTATTAAACAATTTAACAAAAAATATACTAAGTATATATTTTAGAACAAAAATCTCTCAAGTTCTAGTGAGTTTTGACATCATTGTTAGAAATCTAGTTATTTAGATAAACAACTCATTGCTAATTATATCATATATAATACTTATTTGTTAGATGAAGTCCCATACCATGGCTCCCAACACCATACCCCAAAGCCCAAAACCGTTTTGATGGACTTGTTGGGTTAAACCAATTCTATACTCACGGGTATCAACACATATCCTGCCTTATTGAGAAAATTGATGATGCCCTGATTTGTCAGGCCCACAACCAACGATCAAAATCTTGACAAGTACAGCAATTGGAAGGGAATAATAAATACTTAATTTTTATGAGGGCATTAAAAAAATTAGCTATTAAAAAACTATAATGAAGTATTTTCATTGCATTGAAATAAAATCAAAAGAATGAAGAAATCATAACCAACCATCAGAAGGCAATTGCTTTTTCTGGTTCATTTTAGAAGCATTAGTTCCATTTTCCTAACCAGTATATTAAAATTAGCCACATGAGAAAGAGAGAATGGAAAATAAATATTGTGACATGTCATCCTAAGGGAAAAGAAGCATGGATCTTAAAATATTTATGATTTGATAAAAGCATAAGTCTAGGATGTACCAATATGGATATGGGACATGAGTATAATACAATATGGATACACGTTGTGTTTGTTGCTTGTGGGTGTTTGGGAGGGTAGCTACTGGCTAGGGCAGGGGACAAATGTTGGCTTATATGGGAGATATATCCTTCCTGTATGCAGATTTTTTTCGTTTTCTATTCAGAAAAAATGGATATGTATCCAATACATATCGGAGCTGTATCAACATTCGTCCAAGGTATGGAAAGCCAAAAACGGGCTAGGTATTCAGATATGGGGGTTAGGTATTCAGATATGGGTGCAGCATCTAACAGAAATATCGGTGCAATTTAGAGCTGACAAAAATATTGTAACCTCGATCCATTCATGGTAACATTTTGAATTTTAAGCATCGTTCTCTTTTTTTTTCAGTTCTTTTTAAGAGTAGATCAACATGCATGATTTTGGGTAAAATTCGAATCTAAACCAATGTTCTTTTATTCTAAACTAGAAATGCACAGGTACTATCTAATATATCTTCTATTATCCTTTAATATCCATGGATCATCTGAACACCAAGTTCAAGAAACAGTAATATAGAACATATCGGAGTTGAATGATTTTGGAAAGGCGCAAGTTGCATTGTAATACTGCAAAAATATTTAGGTTTATCTACTGGATAATGGTATCTCATTGTCATGTAGGTCCTGAACCTACATATCATCTTCATATCTTGTGTTCCATATTAACCCTATTTTTACAGTATCCTTTTCTTTAAAAAAAGGTATGGACCTTTGCACAAAGATATAGAACATCAAATTGTACTTACATTTCTTGCTGCGTGATTTGGTGCCAACCTTGCTTGCTCATCATTTTTCTTCCCCTATAAATGGAAAAGTGGCAAAATTTTATTTGCGAAAACAATAATTCTAAGACAAAAAATAAAGAAAGACCACCAAATCTCTTTGGTAGCATATCTAGATGGGGAGATATCTACTGCAAAATCTTAATTGGGTGTTTAAATGCTAACCACACTGATTATGCTAATAAATCATCATGAAAAATTTAAAATAAAATTGTGTAGATAGTCCTATAATTCATCTACTATCATATAAAATTACAAATCGAAATTCGATTAGTGCTACGATAACAAAACAAGAGAATTTCCTAACAAGAAATAAAACAGAGAAAAAAAAAATAAGTCACTTTCTACAGAAAATATCTCTTTTCTTGTTTGTTTCAACTTTGATCAACTTTGGACTTTATTTTACAACACGCTAGATTACTCCGAGCAGTATCTACAAACTTTTTGAGAATTTTTTATACTGATTATGTGGTCTAATTGATGTGGTTAGAATGTTAACCCCAAATAGTGATTTTCACTCTATATGTCCCCTATCTAAACAAATAGTCTGTATATAATACTTCAAGAAAATGTATGCTTGCCTCCAGCCACCGACATCGCAACGCGACATCCTTTGCAGTCTTCTGTGGGAGACCCAATGCAATTTTCATATATTTCTCATTATCAGGATCTTTTGCATACCTACAAAAACAGGTAAGCATTAAAAAAGACATTGATAAGTATCAATAAACAAGTTTAAATCAATTGCAACAGCTGAAAAATAATATATCTAGTCTTGGAAGAACAATTCAATCTTACCCAGCAAGGCCATCGAGCAGTTGCGCATGTTCTTCTTCGGACCAAGTTGATGACTTACTCGGGTCGTATTCCTTCGCCCGATTAACCATCTCAGCCACGCCCATGCCGCCGCCGGTGACCACCCCGCCATGCGTCGAGGTCAACACAGTAGCATCATATGCATCATGGAACGCGCCGTGGACGCGCGAATAATACTGGTCTGAGAATACGGGGGCGGCCGCGCTTCTGAAACCGTCGTGCAGAATGACCGGGCCTAGCGATGCGGCGCGCCACAGCTCTGCGTCCATCGCGGCGGCGCCATTATCTGATAACAAGTGCTCTGCCACCGTCCATGGTTTGTTCTTCACCACGGCGTCTCCAAGAAGAGCCGGGTTGCTGCTGCTGTGTCCGAAGCCCATGTCTGAGTTGCTCATGCCGGAGAAATTCTCGGCCAGGGCACGCAGGGGGTAGGCGTGGCTCATTGCGGCGGCCGGCCACTGATCGGAAGCTTGCGTTCATACTCTGGAACGATAGGGGTTTAGCTTAAGTTTATATACGTGAAGGTGAAGAAGAAATCGTGTGATCGCAAACTTTGTAGATTTCGGATGGGATGGGTATGGCTCAAACCTCTCTCTGTTTTTTTTTTTTTCTTTCACGTAGGCGCTGCAAGCCTGCAAGCTGTCGCCCCGCCACCGCCGTGCCCCAGAGCGAAGCCACCGTCGCTTCGCCGGAGGGGTCGCCGGAGCTCCAAACGGTGGAATTGGGGGAGATGTTGGTGGGCTGCGCTCTTTTATTAAAAAAAGATAGTTGCCCCTGATATTAGGGTGAGTCCAACTGTTGTGTGAAATATCATCTGAAACATCTATTATTACAATATAAAAGTTCTTGGGCGTTTCGTGTAAGGCTCGTATATAAAATATTTATATGATAATATATTACATTATATAATTATTATTGGTTAAAAATTATGAAAATTAAATTCAAATAAAAAAACAAATTAAAAAATTTAAGATAAAAATTATAAATTTTCATAATTAAATCGCACATAGAAAATAACATTAAACATATAAATTGGATACACTCGACCATTAACGACAACATAAACATAAAAATTAAAATTTAATTTAACTACTACTCGGTATTGTTGTCTCCGAAACGCTGCTAAATGTGCTCAGTAAGATTCTATTTGAGTTGCACATGTGATGGGCGAATATTGATCGCATCATTTCGAGCGAGTATATCAATAAAAACTAATGGAGTACCATTGTGGAAAGTAGGAGATGGTACGATAGATGTCTCTTGACTCTCATACGAAACAGTGAGCGGGCTATTAGAGTCTCATTCATCCTTGATTATCATTTTGTGGAGAATGACAAATGCTCATATAATTTTAACAACAGTTAATCGTTACCAAAATCGACTGAGGTCGTAGAGAATAGCAAACTGAGATTGCAAGACCCCAAAAACTCACTCCACATCTTTTCTCGCACATTCTTGTTGTTGTGTGAACAATCTAAATTTCTCCATTTGGGGCAAGAGTATAGTCTTTACAAAGACAGCTCATACGGGATAAATACGTCGACTAGGTAGTACCACATATTGTTAGTATGTTCTATTCATAGAGTACTAAACATGAGGAGCTTGGCCCCTCAACACATCAGTGAAAAGGTGGCGGCGTGAGATACCAGCGTCTATGCAAACTTGAATATCGATGAGAATGCGACGGTGTAACGGTTGTAGGGTTAGCCCGCTGTCTACGAATCCCGTCATGAAATCTTCAATTTTGTTAATGGCTTCCTCCTCCACACCACTTATAATTGAGTTTGAGCTAGATGATATTTTTGTGGGGAGTAGTATGATAAATGCTAACTTGGTAGCATTTTTACCCCTGGTTTAGTATTAAAAACGTGCAAAATCATTCTTAAAACTCTTTTGATGCGACATTTTACGCATAAAATTTGATTATTTTTACAAATTGCTATCACGATTGTGTTCATCATGCTTCAGGGATCAAACCTGCCAAATTTGAGAAGATTTCGACCACATTTGAGCCCCATAGGACCAAGAAACTAAACTAGACAAGCAAAAAGGCTCTGATCGAATATTCTTCGGACAAAGACCTGGTCGAACACATTTTGCGGAAAAAATCTTTATACGTACACGGTTGGACGCAAAAGACCTGTTCGAACATGTCACGACAAAAAAGAGCACATTCCCGGTTGAATACAATGTGGCCAAAAAGAGTCCTGCTCGGTTTCGATTACGCCACGTGTCCTGGTCGTGTTCGAATCGGTTTCGGTCACGACACGTGTGTGACCGCGATTGGGCCATGCGTCCTGGTCGTGTTTGAGTCAGTTTCGGTCACAACACATGCGTGGCTGCAATTGCGCCACGTGTCCTGGTCATGTTCGATTTGGTTTCCTCGGCTTTTACTGGTTGGTTTGAGTCGTATTTAACCATAATTGGTCGGTTTTGGTTGGTTTTAGCGAGGTCTGATCAGAACTGATCGAATCTTGTCGGTTTAGACTTAGATTTGTCCATTCTCGTACTGTTTGAAGCCAAACTTCGTCACCTGCACGTCAAGGAGTTGTTTTTGTAGGATCAAGGATGCCACCTAGTGGGGGATGAATAAAAGGTTTTAAAATTTCTTTTCAATTAAGCAATTTTAAAAGATATTTCGGATAACCTAGATTTTGCAAAGGAGTTTAAACTATCTAATTAATTAGTTGCATTCAACCACATGAAATAAGTAATTCAACATGCAACAACAATCTAACATATAGATGCAATTGATCGATATGAAAATACAATACAACAAGCAACTAGTTTGAAGGTAAATATGAAATGAATAAGAGATACACAATTGACACAATATTTTTACCGAGGTTTCGGAGACTCGCCCGGTCTCCTCTACTCCTCATTGAAGCGCTCACTCATTAGCCTCACTTCTATATCCACGAAGGATATCTCACTAGGGTTGCTCCTTCTCCACACCGGATAGGCGAGCACCACACCTTTCACAAGTTTTTGTCGGTCTCTCCGACAACTTCGATGGAGAGATCGCGACTCTCCTCCGATACCGTCTAGGCGAAGGCAATCGCCAAAAGTAACAAGTCGGATGCGCTTTTTCTTGAACGAATCTCGTGTTAGAAGCTCAAAGATACAAATGAATGCTCAATACTCTAGCACTAACCTGCAAATGGAGATGAAGTGCACTAAACATTCACAAGCTCTCCCAAATGCTCTCTCTCAAACCCACTAAGGATTTTGGCTCAAATTCTAGCATCTAGATCCAATATCTCATATGCAATGTGTTGGCTAGCTTATCAAATGAAATATCAACTCCTTGAGCCACCCCAAATGAAGGCAAACACAAGATATATATAGCCCTCAAAGAAAACTAGCCGTTTTCCACGAACAGGTGAAATTTTGTACGACCACGACCACACAGGTCGAACATCCGATCGAAAACAGGTGGTCGAGTGGATTTGGTCGAGCGTACGCAAGCGAGCCGAAGACTGGTACGACCAGCTCGAACATTTACGACCACGACCAAACCCTAAATAGAAAACCGCCAAACCGGCGACACGACCACGACCACGTATCAAACAAGGATACGTTCAGAATGTGCAAGTAAAACCATGACCAGCTCTAGAAAATAAACTAATTTAAATAGCTGGCGATCAAGACTAAGTGCAGTTTTCAAAGCATTTTCTCTAATACAACACAAACTACACTTAGACTCTCTAGCAATGCAAGAGGCGATAAAACACTAGTGCAAGATGATATGAATTAATTTGAGCTTCCACACTAGATAGATTCAAGCTACTAGTTTCTGACCCCTCTTAATAGTACGGTCAAACTAGCAAAAAGAATCCTATCAAACCGGTCTATCTCCAAACACCGAGACCGGTAAAATCCTAAGAAAACAATCTTTAATCTTGGATTTTACCTTCGATGAAGCTCAACCTCGTGAAGCCCAACCCCTCGAAGCTAGTCCTCGTAGAGCTCGACCTCGCTAGGCTTGACCTCGCTCGAGATGACTCAGATCGGCATCATCCTCTTCACACCCTTGCTTGCTTTCATCTCGCAACCATTCTGAGACTACAACACATACACTTTATGCACAACGTTAGTCTCATATATAGGTCATCATTAATCACCACCAGAGAAATTACTTCACATAGGAGTTAACTCAACAATTTCTCTTTCCGGTGAGATGACAAAACCTTTTTCAAGAAACAACAGATGAGTATGAGATGAAATACACAATCATATATATTCGTTTATGATAAGGACATACGCACACAATCTATACTACACATGTCATAATGGCAATCAGATCAGATGACCGATATGATGAGCTCCCCCTCAGCATATTCATCGATGTCAAAACCTCAATAAGGAGCCATCAAACTTCAGAATTTATCTCATGACATTCTAATTTACACTTAGCACAAGATTGATGCAACCACCGAGCTCCCCCTCTACATATGCATCGATATTAAACCCACAACTAAGGAAACATCCATTTCAGGGTTTATCAATAATCAATTTAATTTACTTGTACTAAATTAGGATTTATCTAAATTATCATTTAATCATCAAATATGACATTCTCCAGATTAACTTTAATCATCAGGGATTTATCCAAATCGTCATTAATCATCAAAACCTAGATACCTAGATCGACCTAGATCCAACAGTTTTTGGGCACGTCAAGGAGTTTCGGTCATGACATGTCAATGAATTGCTTCGGTTTGGAAATTTTTCAAAAACTCAAAGTTTTTCTTTTTTACCCAAGACGAGCACGACTAGAGGAACAACCAGTGCCGCGTTCGGGTGAAAATTTTTAGAAAAAACTAAGTTTTCCAAAACTCCCAAGGAGAGCACGATTAGTGCCGCATTCGGGTGAAAATTTTCAAAGAAAACTAAGTTTTTCAAAACTCCCGAGGCGAGCACAACCTCAAGCACGACCAGTGCCGCTTTTGGGTGCAATTTTTTCAAAAAAATTAAAGTTTTTCTTTACCTGAGGCGAGCACGACCTCGACCACGACCAGTGTCAGCCTCGGGTCGATTTTCAAAGAAAATTTTCAAAGTTTTCTAAAACCTCCCAATGCGACCATGACTAGTGACACAACACGTGGGACGCTTGGGATGAAATTTTCAATACAATAAAAACTTTTTTATTTTCGACCGAAACGACCACGACCTGTGGCACATCCTGTGCCCATGTCTAACACGACCCGTTCTTGTGGCCGTGCTGCTGTCTATGCGAGTAGTTGTTCGAAAATCCAAAAAAACAACCTTTTCTCGCACCAAACACGCGCGACTTGTGCCTGTGAAAGTGCCGTAGTCGATGTGACCAACTGGTCAAAATGGGTAAAACCCGAACCGAGCACGTCCCGTGCCCGAATCGGGCACACCCCATTCCCATGGTTGTGCCAGGCTCGGTTTCCTCCTCTTTTTTGGCCGAAAGTGATCTTTTTGTGTCTTTTTTGTACTTTTCTCACCCCAAACCTTTACAACTCCTACCTAGCATCCTATTTAAAGCCTCCCATCCTCTCCAAACAGCAAACTACCATTGTTTAAGCCCAAGTTCTTCTCAAAAACTCCACACACTTAGCCCTAGAAATCCAAATCCAACCGTTCAAACTCCAATTCAACTGCGGATTTCGGCTCCTCACGCCTCAACACCTCTGGATCTAAATTTTTCTATGGCAATGACGACTCTCCGACGCAATATCAAGAAGATTACAAAGCGCAAACGTGGTATGGCTCCTTAAACTTTCTCGGATCTTGATTTTATGCACATTTACTATATGAACCCTGATCATCTTGCTCATTTCATGCACTTAAAGAAGAGACTCTTATGGTCTACTAGATTTTTGGATGTTCATGCCATTAGATCCCCAGGAGTAAAAGATGATGTTCAATGCCTGCTTAATAAAGTGGGTTGGGACACGCTTTTAGGAGTTCCGGCTCCGACTTTTCGCGAAGTCGTATGGGAGATTCTATCCTCATTCGAACAAAACACTATACACGTTCCTCCCGATCAAACTGAAGGTGTTAGATTTAGGTTTGCAAATGTGGATTATGATTATTCAATTGATGAGTTTGTAAATCTGTTAGGGTTTAAACCTGGGGGAACTTTTTATGCTTCTATTATTTGCACCCACGGTAAAATTTGGAGTGATATAGCCGAGGAAGGGCAATATCCTTATCCGTACACGGCTGGGTGAAAAAGAGAGCTGTTCGAACACGTCACGACAAAAACGAGCAGACTTCTACTTGAAAAAGAATCTTGGTCGAATACAACTTGGCCAAAAAGAGTCCTGCTCGGTTTCGGTTACGACACATGTTTGGTCGCATTTGCACCACGTGTCCCAGTTGTGTTTGACTCGGTTTCGATCATGACGCGTGTGTGGTCGTGATTACGCCACATGTCTTGGTCGTGCGCGAATCAGTTTCCTCAGCTTTTACTGGTCGGTTTTGATCGTATTTGATCTAAACTGGTCATTCTGAGATGGGTATGATTTGGGCCATTTTGAGTCGGGTTTGACTAGAACTGGTCGTATTTGGTCGGTTTTAGTTGGATTTGATCAGAACTGGTCGAATCTGGTCGGTTTTGACTTAGATTGATCCGTTCTTGCACTGTTTGAAGCCAGACTTCATCACGTGCACGTCAAGGAGTTGTTTTTGGGCACCTTTATCTATGTGCTATAAATAGAGAAGCTTTTGGCTCAATTAAACATATTTTCTTTAGGCTTAGTAGTAGTTTTTAGCTAATTTTTAGTTTAGTTTTAGTTTAGAAGAGTCCCATTCTCTATCTTTATTGATTTTGTAAGCCAGCAAGGACGGCAACTTCAATTTCCAAGCAATCAAATGAGTTTTTATTTAATTGCTATTCTTATTTCTACATTATTATGGCTTTTAGTGAGCAGATCCCCTCTAGGGTTAGGGATGACCTAATCCGGAAGTCGTGATTCTTCCTCGATCTTTATTTAAAGTTTTGGAGTAATTTCCTGATGTTTTCTTCCTCCAAACCCTAAATCCTTGTTTCGGCAACAGACGTAATAGTTGATTCTTAACAAGAATTTAAGGGAGTTCTTCAGTCCTTAGTGTAGATCGAAGGATGCCGACTAGAGGGGGTGAATAGGCGATTTTTCAAATTTGAATCTTGCTTAACAAACTCAAGTCCTAGTTTACAATATTAATACACAATTAATCTAGATAATGGCACAAAGCAAGTTTTGCAGTCCTAGGATGACAATTCACAAAGCAAGAATTTCCAGGAATGCAAAGCAAGTAATAGAAATAACCAAGAGTGATCGAATTTTATCCCGAGTTGTCAGAAATTTGCCGATTTCTAGTAGTCCTCATTGAAGCACTCTACACAAGAGTATCGCCTCGATTCTACTAAGGGTAGCCCTTCTCCTCTCTGGATAGGCAAGTGTCGAGCCTTTACACCCAACCGCCGGGTCTCTCCGACACACACCGTCGATGGAGAGATCTTTCGGGTCATCTTGGTGACGGCAATCACCAAGAGTAACAAGCCTAGTACTTCACTTGATCAAACACAAAGCTTGGAAACACAATGATGCAAGTGCAAATGGCTCAAACACTTCTCTTCTCAAATACTCTCAAGAATTTTGACTCAAATCTTAGCTCTAGCTGCAAGAGAGTGATTGCAAGAGGCTTGGCTAGCTTTTGCAAATGATTTTTGAGTTGTTGAACTTGTAAAATGCTAGCCAAGTCGAGGGATATATAGCCCACACAAGGAAACTAGCCCTTTGCAAGAAACTGAGCAATTTTTGTATAGATCGAACTTTGTCTAGCCATGCTGGACAATGTCCGGGCAGTGTAATTCAATAGTAACCATTACACACAGCTGCAAACGTGTCAGTTACTGTTCAACTACTTTTGTTAAGGCCAGACAAATCATCTCTTGTCCGAACAAAAGTCTCAGACAGATGCAAATGTCTCTGGTTCACTTTTAGAATTTTAGCCCAAGACAAGATTTGTACATGGCGGACAATGTCTGCTCACACTGGACAAAGTCCGCTCAGCTCCGTACAGATACAGCCGGACAGATCCATTTGTATCTGGTTTCATTTTGCACAACGCTTAAAGAATTTTGTACTGGCCGGACAATGTCCGCTCATCACAGACAATTTCCGACGGTGCAAAACGAAAATAGGACTTAGAAATTTTCACTCAAAATCAATTTGGGGCTATATGCAAATGAAATTCTGGTTTCAAAACTATGTGTTTGATCAAAATACTCGTATTAAGAGCCCTCTTAATAGTACGACCATCTAAAATTAGAAAATATCAAAAAGAAACGTGCGTACTACTCAATATTTTGCCCTCATTCCATACTTCGAGAGGATTTGACAGTCTTAATTTTTCGCTTTTGTACTGGTTCCTCCATACCTTTACCTAAATATCAATTAGAAGAGTTAGTCATGTGTATTTCGGTTGCATTGATCACCAAAACCCTAATTAGGGCTCAAGAGGGCTCAAGATTCAACACTTAGCGCTTTGACGCGGGATCCTGAACAAGAGAGAGGCTCTTTCCAAGTGTGACAGTGGAAGTGATCCTCTGACCGTTGTACCAGCGACCGTACTGACAACTTAATATGTCTTGGAAAATAATTGAAATTAACATACAATCCTTGGACCTTGGATAGAAATACGCCGGATGGTTATGAAACTCCTGAAACCCTAGATTGATAGGCTTAGTTGTAGAAAAATAACCCCAAAACACGTTTTGAACTTAATCAGTGATCCATTAAGATAGAAAAACAAATACGCTTGTTCCTCATGGAATTCGACCCTCAAGTGCTCAACATTCAACTGTCCACTTGTGGTTATTACTACACGTTACACCATCTCAGGTGCAATCAATAAGCGTATTCGATTTTTAGCTTAATAGGTTACTGATTAAGTCTGAATGAATTGGGTCATCGTTTTAATACAATTAAATCTACTACTAAAACTATCAATCTAGGGTTTAAAGTAGTAAATAGCAAGTATGGAATCTAGGGTTTAAAGAGCAAAAAGAAAAACCTAGGGTTTCGAGAATTCCATAACCATCAGGTGTAATTCTATTCAAGGTCTCAGAATTGCAAGTTACTTTGAATTGTTTTCCAAGATAGATTAAGTTGCCAGTACGGTCGCTGGTAAGCGGTAAGCGTATTGCTTCCACTGTTATGTTTTGCGAGAGTCTCTCTCCTATTCAGGATCCCACGTCAAAGCACTAAGGACTCAAGAACTTTCCTAAATTCTTGCTAAAGCTCAACTATTACGTCTATTGCTGAAATGAGAATTTAGGGTTTAGACGAAGAAAACATAAGAAACTAATTGCAAAACTTAAGATAGAGACCGAGGAGGAATTACACCTTCTGGATTAGGTCATCCCTAACCCTAGAAGTGAATTAGTCACAAAAAACCGTAATAATGCAGAAATAATAAGAAATAAAAGAAAATTTACTTGATTGCTTCAAAATTAAGTCTGTCGTCTTTGCCAGCTTACAAGTGTAGGAAAAATATAGAAGGAGGCTCTACTAAACTAATTCTAAGAAAAGTATCTAAGAAAACATGTAAAAAGCCTAAGAAAAGAGCATAAGAATTGAGCCAAAAGCTTCTTTATGTATGATACAATGGGTTAACGTCCCCAAATACAACTCTTTGACATGAAGGCGACAAAATCCAACTACAAACAGCACAAGAATAGACAAATCCGAGTCAAAACCGAACAGATTTGACCAAGATATCTAAGGAAACCAAGCCGAGCACGACCTGTGGCATGGATCGTGCTCCAGGTCGAACACAGCTTGGGCCCTCAATCGTGCTGGGCTCACTCAAATGACGACCAGGCAACAGTCGTGTTCGATCGGGACTCTTTTCGACTAGGTGTGTTCAATCGGGACTTTGTTCGACCAAGTGTATTTGTGTTCAATCATGGCTCTTTTTCATGAAAGTGTGTTCGATCATGATTGTGTCTTGTCTAAGTGTGCTCGACCAGTTGGTTTTGACTATGGAATATTCGATCAGGTTTCTTTTTCGTCCAGTTTTGGCATTTTTTTTCAAAATGGTTCCAAACGAAGTTGAAACATTCTCAAATTTTGTAGGTTGAATCCCTGGAACATGGAAAAAACACAACCATGAAAGAGGATTGTAAAAATGATATAAAAATATGCATAAAATGTCGCATAAAAGGAGTTTTTAGCATGTTTTCATTAGCAAACTTAGGATAAAAGTACTACCAATTTAGCACTTATTAGCTCTCTCACAATGTTTTGAATTAACGGCCTAGATGGGCTGGAGGACACGTAGCGCCCATCCGAGGCCCCCTCTGCTTATAAATAGGAGGGGGTGCGCTCTAGCCTGGGACACTTCACTCCCAGCCTCAAGAACTTTGCTCTCCTGGTAGCCACATCGCTCCTCCGGAGATTTGATTTCCGGGTAGCCACCTTCCCTTCCCTTTTTCTCCGGACACTTCGATCCTTCAGTGATGGCGCCTAAAGGTCGCGGCAAGGCATCCGAGTTGCCCCCGGACGAGGTGATGTCAGACTTTCTCGGGCCTTCCGAGTTCTCTTCCTGGGAGCTCGAAGTTCTCCTGGACCAGAGGGCTTTCACAGACAGGGAGCATCTGGATCCCCGGGCTGGGGGAGCTAGCACCCAACCCCTGGGAGGGGGAATTCGTTGCCTTCGAAGCCTTCGTCGATGCAGGCTTGCAACTCCCGGTGCATCCTCTACTCTGGGACTTCCTCCGGGAGTACCGGCTCTCGCTCAACCACCTCACCCCGAACATCCTCGTCCGGATGGGGTTGTTGTGTGGCTGTGCGAGACAGCCACCAACGAGGAGCCTACCCTCCGGCTCCTCCACTACTTCTACGAGCCCTCGGCAAGGGGCCCGCTAGTTATGAAAGGCGGACCAAAGTCGGCCTTTGGCTCGATTATGATCCAGCTGATGCCCAGTCATACTGACGAGTACCCGGTGCAATCCTCCTAGGACCATTGGGGGGATTGGCTCCCGAGGTGGTTCTACCTCCGGGTGGGTGACCCGGAGGTGACGTACTCTCCGGAGGCAGAAGCCTCGGGCACCCTCGCAGTCGTCTCAGGGGGAAAATGATCCGTTCTGACCTGGAGGAGCTCGAGGTCGAGCTCGGGCTAGAGGGTGATTCCGACCCGGCCCCGTCATCGATCAAGGAGGCCACGTATTTTCATGATACGCAGGTCTCCCTCATCCCGGTGGCGGCGGTCGTCCGGGCGCGGGACCTCGCCGTCCCGGTCATAGCCCTGGCAGTGGCTCTTGTGGAGCACCGCGGGGTGGGCGCCCGGGTGATTGGGGAGTTGCTCCCCCGGAGCTTTCCCAGCTACTTCGAGGCCCAGAGGGAGGGGCTCGTGGAGATTGCTAGGGCCCTCTTCGACCGGATTACTGGAGCGATGGAGCCGGAGGGTGCGTGCTCAGCGCAAGAGCCAGTGACTACCACGAAGGTCCCCCCGGGGGGGAACAAAGATGGGCAAGTATGAGCTCCCCCCCCCCCCCCCCCCCCGGTTAGATAGATTTTGCTTTTGCTAGGGCTTTTTGTTCCCGATAGCTTCTTTAGAAGAAGCCCCAGAAAAATGTAAATCTTTGATTGATGGAATGAAAACTTTTTTGCTAAGCCTTGTCTAATTGTAAGCAGGTGTCCCTAGAACTTGCTCCCGGGGAGTTTCCAAACCCCGGGAGGTGTAGCCCGGGTAGTGCCCAAGAGGCCTCTACTTTGTTGAGCCTCGTCGCTAGGGGAACAACTGATGGGACAGCCCCCAGGCCTGTTTTCGGTGTCTTGACGGCGGGGGGTACCCTCCGGGAGCCAATCTGGCTGCAGTGGCTCCCGGAGTGGCATTTAGACAACTTCGACAATTGTCGTGCCGAGTTGTCTCCTCCGAAGCCGGGGCCCCGGAGGGTCCCGCTGCTTCAGATACACCCCCCCCCCCCCGGCTACGAGTATTTGCCCGAGGACCTCCTTTGAAGGGCCTTCCGGCGAGTAAGGAGCTTGTACAAGGACATCTCCCGGGAGATGTCGAAAGGCCTTCGAGAGTATTAGATGTAGTTGCTCACCAGAGGGGGTTGTTCTCCGGAGTAGTTTCCCGTGGGAGCTTAACTCCCCGGGTTTTATCATGTTTGTACCCGGGCATTATCATCCCGGGGACGCCTTAGCCCACCGAGGGGGGTTGTCCCCTGGTTCCATGTCAAATTAATAAAGGATTTTCCTTGTTTTTGTCGATTTTTCCCATATGTTTGCCCGGGTCTAGCGTGTCCCCCCCCCACACATAGCGGGGGGTAGTTCGGTACTAAGCGTTGTGGGTGACGAACGAGAAAGCCCCCGGTAAGAGGCAAAAGCTAGAGGGTCAAACTTCTAGGATTTGTCATCAATTTTCCAAGAATCTCCCCTGTCAATATTTTCGATCGTTGAAAATCTCCCCCGGCCGCCATGGGACGGGAACCGGACGAAAATTTTCCCGGTCGAAAAATTCCGAGACCTGGTCGAAAATTTTCCCCGGTCGCCGTGAGATGGGGAGCCGGACGAAAATTTTCCGAGTCAAAAAATCCCGAGACTCGAGATACGCTCCCGGAGGAGGGCGAGCGCTATGAAAGGCTTTGAGTGTTTGAGGGGGGACTAGTCTCTCAAATTGACTCGTTACCGCAGTTTATGGGAACTGGGTTGCCACTTACCCCCTCAGTCCACGAGTGGTTACTGCAAGCCGCCCTAAGGGAGCGTTGTAGGGGCTTTTAGGCTGCGATAGCCTACGTCCTTACTGGGAGGGCATCCTCACGAAGAGGGTATTGCCTTTAAAGGCGGTTATATGAAAGTTCGCAAAGGAAATCCGAAACTACATGAGAAAAATACTTGTATTGAAGAAAGTAGATACAACGCCTCCCCCCACGGAACCGTGATTGGGGAGGGAATAGTGAGTACAACGCTTCCCCCTGCGATGTCGCGATGGGGGAGGGAGTGAGCCCGGAGGCTAGATGTAGAACTTGCGGAGCAAGTCTATGTTCCAAGTGTGCTTCAGCTCTTGGTCTTCAAGGTTGGAGAGCTTATAAGCCACCAATCCCAGGACCGTAGATATCCTGTATGGTCCTTCCCACTTAGGGCTGAGTTCTATAGTTTCAATAAATCCAAAATAGATTCTTCAGCTCCCCCTCAATGTATGCAATAATATATTGAAACTGAGCAAAGCATTTAATCATTTAAATTTAGAGATGTGAATGAAAATTGAGCACAAGTTCAATCAGGTCATCTTCCAAAATATCAACTTATCTTAATTTTTTCTAACTCAATTATCTCTCCTAAATATCAATATTAATGATATCAATTAATATCTCTCCCCCTTTGTCAATTAACTCAACTATCTCTCTCAGATTCTCCTAAACTCTCTCAAAATCTCTCCCCCTAAAGCTTTCTCTAAAGCTTATCTCTAAAACACTCTCCCCTTAAAGCTTTCTCCTAAAGCTTTTCTCTAAAACACTATTTCTCTCCCCTTTGTCATCAAGCACAAAAAGGAAGGATTGAGAATCCAAATTTTGACACACAAAAGTTTCGGGGGTATTGACTCATTCTTAAGTTTGCTAAGACAAGATGTAAGAGATTTCCAAGAAAAACTGATTCACAAGAAGATATGCAAGTGATTTTGAGAAACACATTCAAAGTATGGAGAAAGATAGCAAGACAATCAACACATAAATGAGTATATCGATGACATTTATATCGATGGCAATTAATCCATTCTCAATCATCCAAAATCTTGATGCATGTAATAGTTTGATGTGAAAATATCAGCTAGATGTATATTTGTCGTATCATGATTGATCTCTAAACCTCTTTCAGCCATAAAGTCTCTTATACAATGATTTCATATATCAATATACTCTAATCAAGAGTTTTGAATTCAAATTGTTCATCATCTTTACGACACTTTAAATATTTCATAAGAGTGGCATCTATTTGAAAACAATTCTATAATCCAACAAGATTTGTTTCATCCATAAAGATTTAGGACAACGACCACTGGATGTACTCTTTTGATTTATCGTGCAAGTCATGTAATCCGAATCCAAATAATCAACTAATTCAAGATTTGTACTTTTCGGATATCAAAGATCTATCTAGGATTGCATGTCAATTACCTAAGAATGCATTTAATGGCAATCATATGACATTCCTTAGGAATGATTGAAATCTAGCGTATTTGCAATCACTAAATATGATGACAAGGTAAAATGAGGTAAAATAAAGTGAAACTACCAAACAAAGCTTGATAGGGTATAGAATTGACCGCTTTTTCGTGTTCGTCCATGTCGAGATATTCATTTGTAGCCATGAGAGTTGTAATAGCATCATCATCGTGCATCTCGAGGCTCTTTAGCGATTTCTTCACATGCTTGAATTCACTCTTAAACATTTTGTTCTTGAGTTGCTTGTTTTATCGTGCACGGAAGTAACTTTGCTCTTGAATCATCTCGCTTTCCCTAAACATCATCTCACAAAGATTCTTGATAGAGGGATTCATTAGTATAATCAAAAGTCATGTCATCAATATGTATTTGACACACAAGAATATAATGTCTCGATTGAATGTTTGATGATGATTGTGTCAAACTTCTCATTTTGAAAATCATTTGATATACGAAAAGTTTTTCAAGCTTTTAATCCAAATGCAATTGGAAACAATAGTTTCAATCCTCAAAAATTTCACTTCTTTTGGCATTGATCACAAAAGGAACATACAAATGAAGAATATGCCAAAAAGAGGTTTGTCGAAACATGTTTAGGTCACAAGGTTGAGAGAAAAACATATGACTTCTTGAAATGTTCAAATTTCCAAAAGAAACTCAACACTCAATTTCATTTGAATATGCTCCAAATTCATGAAAATAATCTTTACTTGATATTCAAAAAACACAATCAAAAGATTTTCAAATCTCAGCAAAAGAATCATGAAGAATTTTCAAAATATGAGGAGAAATGGAAGCAAAGATGTGACAAAAACCAGGAGGCAAAAGAATCAGCTGAAAAAGAATCAGAAATCATCCAACTACTCACAGCCCGGACAGTGTCTGCTAAGGCCGGACGAAGTCCGGTAGGGGCGGACAGAATCCGGCTTGGGGCGAACAACATCCGGACAGTTCAGTTAAAATTGCTGAAATGTCTGAAGTTTTCAAATTTTGCAAGTTTTGCTTCAAAAATGAATCAAGTTCCATAATAGGTTTAAATATCATGACAGGAACTTAGATGAATAGCATTTGAAAGAAATTGATTTGAAAAAGATCTTGAATTTGATTCCTCAAAAGTGATTTGGGGTAAAATGGGTAATACAAAAGTGATTTTCTCGAAAACTTCAATATTCGATGCAACTTGGATTTTTCTGAAATGTTTGGACATGGATGAGTTTGAAATACTATTCCAAACCAAGACATGGGAGAAGGTCTGGTCCAAATAGCCAAATTCGCAAAAAATGAACTTTTGGGTATATTCGGGTTGATAGCCGTTTTCGGGCGACCTAGGATATGTGATAATTTGAAAACCATAGGCCTTTTGAGAATAAGTTCAATACGAACTATCTTTGGGTGAGTGAATTCTAAATGTTTCATGTACAAAGTTTTGATCAAATCTCAACCCATTTTGTTTTACGGAAATGAATCGTTTTGGGCCAAAATAAGATCCCGAAGACTTCAATTTTGTCGAAATTTTGCATTTTAGCTTGAAACTTTGTTGTTTCACTTTCAAAACCTTTGAAACCATATTTGAAACATATTTATGAAGGTTTTGTGGTAGTTTTGAACTTTTTGAACATTTTGAGCCCTTTTTCACCTTTTTGCTCGAAAATGACCTTTTTTACCAAACAAGTGCATAATTTGATACATGTGCACAATTAGGGTATACAAGGATTCAATGACTTTGAAGTTGCTCCCCCTAAATGTGTCATTCAAGTTTTGTCAAAAAATATATGCAAGAGATGGAAATGATCTATTTTTGAAAAAGAGAGTTCAACAAGGATCAATGCAAAAATGAGAATCATGAACTCCTTTATGGCCTAAAAGAAAGATTGTTTGAAATGCATTTAATTCAAGGCCATGTCATGCAAGAGAATGCTATTTGGCATAAATTTGATTTGATTTCATTTAAGAATCTTACCAAATAGTATATGGATTAAACGAATGAGTTTTAAAGATAAACAAAAGATCCAAATGAACTCAAATCGAGAACCCATCCAAATGATCATCAAAGCTCACGAAAAGTTTCATAAAGATAAAACACATCCATGGAAACACTTTTCATGAAGATCCAAGATTTAAATATTTTAGTCATTTGAAAGAATTGAGAAATTAACATCCAATTTGACTAAAATTTTTTTAAACATGTTGGCTTTTTATAATCATCGAAACTCATGCAAACAAGTTCCAAAAATTCCAAAATAAAATTTGGAGATAGGTCATGCAATGAGGAACTAGATTTCCTTTTATAGTGAAGCCAAGATATGATCCAACAATAAGATATGAAAAAGACAAATGTTGGTCAGATTTAAAGTTTCAGATTTCAGGTTTGAGAAAATCATTTTACACTTTTAAAAGCACCTGAAAATCTATGCAAATGACTTCCAATAATTCTGAAATAAATTTTCAAGAAATACCAATCATATAGGATAAAATTTCATATAGAAATGTTCTTCAAATGGCCAACCAATATAGAGATATGAAAATGACAAATCAGCTCAAAACCATGAGAAAACTGAATTTTGCAAGTTTCATATTTGATTTGTGAAAAGAGTCAATTTTGCTCAAATCAAATCAAATTCGAATGAAAATTTGCATAAATTATTTTCAATATATCAAATACATTTTCCAAAAAGAATTTTCCGAAAAGGATTTTTCAATCAAAAGTTATAGCCAAATGATCTTTGTATTTAGCAAAGAGGTTGAAATTTTGACAAACTTTTGCAAATTGAGTTCAAATTTGATTTTCATGAGATTTTTGACATGAAAGGGCTTACATGAGTTATAAATCATTTTGAACTGAGGCTCACAAATAAAGATCATAAAAATAGCTAAACTCATGTTTTGCATGTTTAGGGTATTTCGTGTTAATTCAAATTGTTCGGTGAGATTCAAATACCGATAACATTCAAATGAGAACTTTTTTGAGAAATTTTTCAATTTCAAACTTCTTCAGATTAAGAGTATCTAGGAGTTTTGTAAAGCAAGTTTTGGCAAAAACCAAATAGATTTTGATTTGTGTTCGAAAACGATTTTGTTGAAAAACAAGATACTCAAAGATCCTTTTGAGACTAGTTTTTAATAGAAATATTTTTTAACATCATTTCTTCATCCAAAGCCTCTAAAAACCTTTTAAATACATTTTGAAGACCATTTTAGATAGAAATTGATGATTTTTGGCCTTTTGAGTGAAAATTTAACATTTTGACCGAATGAGCTCATTTTAAAACTTATAATTGTAATTTTGAAATATTTCATATATAGGGTTGTGATGAGCAACGAAAGTATTTTAAATTACAACCTATAGAGATGCAACAACATAAGGTTTAAATTTTCACTCTTTTGCAAAAATTTTCATATGGATTTAAAACAACAAAGAATAAAGGGAGAAAATGCAATGCAAATGTTTTTATTAAACACATCAAAAATATTTAAGCTCTTTTTGGTACCAAAACCATACGAGGCCCTCTAGCCTTGTCGCATAAGTCTTTTGGTACCCAAATAGCTCTATCTTTAGGTTTTTGAAAACGGAAATGAATAGGTTTTGCAAATAAACCCTTTCTAGAGCAAGAAATCAAATAAGAGCCAAAAGAAACATCTTTAAAAGAGTTTGATGCACACTCATGCAAATGTTGCCCTATTGAGTGATATGATAAACATGAAGTACAAGAGACCTTTTTGAATGAATTTATGAGTGTGATGAATTATATGATGCCTCCTACTAGATGGGTCAGCGTGATGTAATTTTCTCTTTTTAAAAGAATATTTATGTTCTAAAGGGGGTTTAACAAGCATAGCACTACCCACATTACATCTAGTAAAATTTTTGCTCAATCTATTTATTTTAGTCTTTAGTTCATCATTTTCAATTTTACGTTCTTGAGATGATTCCGTGTTAATACATGACTTATGATAAGAACATGACGGCATCTCATCACTAGTAGATGAACTGGAAGGCATAGCACTAAAATCGCTAGATGAGCTAGGCATATCAAATGAGGAGCTCCTAGTACTAATACCATGACATAACGATGAGTCACTAGAAGAATCATGGTATGAGATACTAATATCATCAGTAAAGCATGTGAATCAATAATTAAATCATTAGATAAGTTTTCACATGAAGTACTAGTGTCCACATGACTAGCATTTGAATCTAACCATGAATCAACAATTGAATTATCGCTAGCATATGAGGTAGGATTATGTGACTCTAAAGATGGATCAATAGCGGAGTCACAAGCAACTCTAACATCTAAAATACATGTAGAGCTAATAGTATCCTTGGCAAGCAAAGAATCATGCGATTTCTTTAACTCTTGATATTTCACTTTTAAAGATGAATAATTATTCTTTAAAGTGCTAAAGTTTTTAGTCATATTGCCAAGAAAATGTTTTAACTCTACAATTATGTCCAAAAACTCATTATTAGAGAGGTTAGAGTTTGATACCGTCGAGTCACATGCCGTAGGGCATATAGAATTGTCTTGAGATGAAGACTTTGACTTCGACACTTTCCTTTTAGCTTTTCTTGAGCTCTTCTTGCAAGGTTTCGCCTTTGTTATGCTTAGGCAAACCACATCATTTACGGCCTTGAGCTCTCTCGAAAACTCCCGATCCTCCGCATTTAAATCATTGTTCTCGATATGCTTGGAGGTGAAACACATGTCCTTTTCTTTGGACATTACCTCATTTGACATAAACATGTCAATGAGCTTGCTCGATGAAGTGTTGGAAAAGTCACCATTTTCAAGATTGGTGATGAAGTCTCCATAGCTACCCTCCGGCAACACCTAGAGTAATTTCCTACAAATATCTAGATCGGAAATATTAGCACCAAGGGCTTTGGGCTCATTTGTGATGCTGATCAAGCGATCATATATGGTGGAGAGTGTGTCATGCTCCAATATCACAAATGCCTCATAGTCCCGCAATAGCAAGCGCAACTTCACATGCTCAAAACTAGATGTGCCTACAAATAAAGACTCAAGGGTCATCCAAACATCGTGAGCGGTCGAACAATCACTCACTAGTTCTAGCACATCATGGATAAGTGAATTAAGGTGCACATCTTTAGCTTTTGAGTCTAAGAGGTGAATGTGCTTGGTGTGGGGATGGATCACTGCTGCGCCATCGCATATCAGTTTCTCCACAAAGGTGGCCCGATCTTCATGGCGTAGGATAGAACAAAGATAACTAGCTGCGAACAGCTGGGGTAACTGGCTTTATACCTGCCAAGGTTGGTTGCAACCCGTACGATGGGGAAGTCGATCCGAAGCTACAAGAACTTCGACCCGCTATCCGAACAATCGCAGAACCACAATCCGGGACTAATCCACACAAAATGGCCAGAACCGTAGAGCACGAACTAGGGGGACCCGTAAAGATCCTTCTCACGAATCCAAGAGAACTTACAAGAGCAAAGATAGAGGAACACTCAAGCCGTCTTGCTGCACTAGCATATAACTGAAATGGTTTGATCAAATGTGCTTCCAATAGTTGAAATACATGGGGTATTTATACTAGGAACAACCTTCCTAGTTTAAGTGTGAAAGCAACCATTAGATGAAAAGTTTTCTTGAACAACCAACCCTCCTAATTAAGGTGTGAAGGCACCCATTAGATGAAGAGTTTCCTTGGATATCCAAGAGACCAATTCGTTTGAAAAAGAGTTGCTTCAATTTTCGCGCAGGTTGGATTGGTTGTGTAGCTTCCACTAAAATGACCATAACGTTTGACTCGGAAGTCGAAATGATGCATGGTTTGATGCGTTGGAAACTAGACTTCATTATCTTTCTAATGATGTGGCCCATGACCATGTTGCACGCTCAGATTGTCTCCAGAATTGCTCCCAAAAGGACAGACAGTGTGTGCCTTGCACCACCCTCATTCGTGCGACCAATCTCCGTCGTCCCTTCCAATGCACCTAAGTTCAACCAAAGAAGTGGACGTTGGAAGCACCATTAAGTTGTTTAAATCTGAAATGAGACTCAAGTTAGCATTCACCTGGTCACGAATTTGCTTGGCACAAGATCGAGTGATTGGTCCTTGAAATTTGGTCGAAGAGTCTTGTATGCAACCATCTTGGTCATCAGGGTGAACATCTTAGTCGTTGGAGCTTGTGATGTCCACATCATCCTCCCCCTCTTGAAAAGGAGTCGTCCTTGACTCTGATGGTCCAATGTAGGGAGAGAGATCGGATACGTTGAATGTTGGACTAACGCCATACTCCTCAGGAAGATCAATCTTGTATGCGTTGTCATTAATCTTTTTGAGCACTTTGAATGGGCCATCTGCTCTTGGCTGCAATTTGCTTTTACGTTGTTCTGGAAAACGCTCCTTTCAAAAATGTACCCATACCAAGTCACCTGGTTCAAATAGGATCTTCTTTCTTCCCTTGTTTGCTCGTTTCTCATATTGCCTTGTCATCTTCTCAATATTTTGCTTAGTCTTCAAGTGAAGTTGCTTCACAAGTTGAGCTCGCTTGCGTGCATCAAGATTGGTTTGTTCCTGTAAAGGCAAAGCCAAAAGATCTATGGGAGCAATAGGTTTGAAACCATATACAATTTCGAATGAACAAAAATTTGTGGTCGAATGTGTTGCCCTATTGTATGCAAATTCTACATGAGGTAGGCAGTCCTCCCACATTTTCAAGTTCTTTAAAATTGCACTCAGCATCATGGATAGTGTTCCTTTCATTCTAATTTGGTGATAGCTACTTCGCAAATCAATTTTGGAGAAAATGACAGAGCCACTTAGTTCATCAAGCATATCGTCAAGTCTAGGTATTGGAAGCCTATACCTAACAGTTATGTTGTTAATAGCTCTACAATCAACACACATTCTCCAAGATCCATCTTTCTTTGGAACTAGCAAAATAGGGACAGCACAAGGAGAAAGACTTTCCTTTACATAACCTTTGTCGAGAAGGTCTTGAACTTGACGTTGTATCTCCTTAGTTTCCTCCGGATTGGTGCGGTATGGTGGCCGATTGGGCAGTGGTGCTCCCGGTACCAAGTCAATGTGGTGCTCAATGCCTCTCTTGGGTGGCAATCCGGGTGGTACTTCGTCTGGAAACACATCCTTATAGCTCTGCAAAAGATCAAAAATAATACTTGGCAAAGTAGAGGGGAAGTCGTTAGTGGATAGAAAATTCTCCTTGTACATGAGTACAAAGAAAATGCAATTGGGTTCTCTCAATTCCCTCATGTCCCCCTTCCTAGCCATCATTACTAAACCCTTTTTTTCCTGTGGCTTGGTTAATTTCAGCTGTGGAGTTTTGTTTGGCTTTGGAATCACTCGCTCACTACGTTGGTGGTTTTCTCTCAAGTGTTTCTCGCTCTCTCTCCTTTCTTTTTTAATCATCCATCAAGATTTCCTCCGGTGTTAAAGGGAGCAAAGAGATGCGCTCTCCTTTATACATGAATGAAAGTCAGTTGGCTCGACTACTAATATGAACATCATGATCAAACAACCATGGACGTCCCAACAGCAATTGACAAGCTTGCATCGGAACTACGTCGCACTCCACTTGATCTTGGAACTTCCCAATGGAGAACAGAATTGTCACAATATTGCTAACTTTCAGCGAACTACAATCATTGAGCCATTGCATCTTGTAGGGGCTAGGATGCCGCCTTTGCTTCAGCTTCAATCTCTCCACCAAATCTGAGCTAGCAATGTTATTGCAACTGCCATTATCAACAATGATACGACATACCTTCTCCTTGATTGTACCACGAGTGTGGAAGATGTTATGCCATTGTCCTTTATCCTCTTTTGCAGCGCTAACGCTGAGCACACGACGAGAAATAAAGCAATTATTATATCCCTCATCAGCTTGAATATCACATACATACTCCTCATCATTTTCTTCCTCTTCACCTTGTGATTTATGTTCATCTTCATCACTTTCAGATTCCCACTCTCCTTGTTCATTCACAATCATCACCCTCCTGCTAGGACACTCTGAAGAAATATGCCCTCGTCCCTTGCACTTGAAACACTCGATGTCTCGGTTCCGCTTGGGAACTGGTGTAGCGGATGAGGCTCCTGTGGATGCAGCAGGACGCTTATCGCTGTTGCGGTCAGCCGGTGATGACGCCGAGGAAGCTGATGGCTTACCACTAGTAGAACGAACTGATGGACCATTAGTTGTGTTTTGGAATTGAGAGCCACCGTGGGATTGACTTGGCCGAGAACGACGCCAAGGTGTCACAGCTGAATGACTTGCTGAAGGGCGAGAAGTTCCAGGGTGCCAAACCTTTCTCTCGGTTCGCTTTGCTTGATCCAATAGATCCTGCAGATTATTGTAAGGGAACATCTCAACAAAATCTGAAATTTCAGCATTAAGACCATGCAAAAATCTAGCCATTTTAGATTCTTCATCTTCCTGAATCTTTGCACGAATTAAGAGAGTCTCCATCTCTTTATAATATTCATCAACGGTGCGTGATCCTTGGGTAAGGCGCTGCAGCCTATTACGGAGATCTCGTTGATATTGAGATGGAAAAAAATGACATCTCATCACACGCTCCATGTCCTCCCATGCATTGATGTGATCTAAGCCCAATTGGCATTGGTTTTGCTGCACTTGGTTCCACCATGTTAGCGCATAACCAGAGAATTCAACACAAGCAAGATTTACCCTCTTTGCATCGGAGAAGTTGTGTATGCGGAAAATCTGATCACATTGCTCTTCCCACTCAAGATAAGCATCGGGGTCTTCCTTTCCAGTGAATTTTGGAATTCTTAACTTGATTCTAGCGGCATTATCAGGGTCATTTCGACCACGATGACCATGAACAGCAGCTGCAGCCCGTGCATTTGCGCCATGATCAGCCTGATGGTTCAGATTGTTGTGCTCATCTCCAGCATGGGATGCAACGGAGTTCTCATCACCGTCTTCGGCTATTGGAGCAGCAGGGTTCAGTGGAGGTGGCACTCCACCACCGGCGGCAGGAAGATTCTCACGGAGCATCCTTTGCATTGCTTCAAGCAAAGTATCCTGTAGTTGTCGCAGCTCACCACGTCTCACTGGAACGTCTTCTTCACCATTATTTCCTCTATGCACACTTGACTGAGAACCTGCCATGTTAAGGAGAGGCAATATAGTGGAATAGGAATATCTTTATGGAATCACACAACCTCACTCCTACTTACCAATGTTCTTGTGCGTTCTTGTCAGACTGCGATTGTGCAATGTGGTAGTTACTTGAAGTGATTAAGCGATTGAATAACAGGGATCAAAGAAGTTTAGCCTCGGTTTATAATGGAGTTCGGAGGGCTAATCAAAGGAAGGCTTTGTAGTACTAAAATAAAGTGGACGAAATGCAACAAAGCAAGTAAAAGAAACTTCACATCATCCACTAGCTGCAACACACTCCTTTGCTACTAATTTTTTTTCACTCTTTTTTTTTAACTCTTCTCTTCTCTTTTTTTTTTCTTTTCTTATTTTTAGCACAAACTAAAGATGACTGGCGATGATAAGGATGCAGCACAAGATAACTTTGATGAGAATAAGATAACAGCTTGCAACGTGCAACACTAAATTTCAGTACCACAACAAAGGTTTGCTTTTTTTTTTATGGCTTTTAGACTCTAGGATAAGAATAAGAACACGAAGAACACAAGTAATATGGATAATATGGATGGTAAATAGATAGCAGATCCTACCATGTCAACGGAAGCTCTGATACCAAATAGTGTGGGGATGGATCACTGCTGCGCCAACGCATATCAGTTTCTCCACAAGGGTAGCCCGATCTTCACGGCGTAGGATCGAACAAAGATAACTAGCTGCGAACAGCCGGGGTAACTGGCTTTATACCTGGCAAGGTTGGTTGCAACCCGTACGATGGGGAAGTCGATTCGAAGCTACAAGAACTCCGACCGGCTGTCCGAACAATCGCATAACCACAATCCGGGACTAATCCACACAAAACGGCCGGAACCGTAGAGCACGAACTAGGGGGACCCGTAAAGATCCTTCTCGCGAATCCAAGAGAACTCACAAGAGCAAAGGTAGAGGAATACTCAAGCAGTCTTGCTGCACTAGCATATAGCTGAAATGGTTTGATCAAAGGTGCTTCCAATAGTTGGAATACATGAGGTATTTATACTAGGAACAACCTTCCTAGTTTAGGTGTGAAAGCAACCATTAGATGAAAAGTTTTCTTGAACAACCAACCCTCCTAATTAAGGTGTGAAGGCACCCATTAGATGAGGAGTTTCCTTGGATATCCAAGAGACCAATTCGTTTGAAAAAGAGTTGCTTCAATTTTCGCGCTGGTTGGACTGGTTGTGCAGCTTCCACTAAAATGACCATAACTTTTGACTCGGAAGTCGAAATGATGCATGGTTTGATGCGTTGGAAACTAGACTTCATTATATTTCTAATGATGTGGCCCATGACCATGTTGCACGCTCAGATTGTCTCGAGAATTGCTCGCAAAAGGACAGACAGTGTGTGCCTTGCACCACCCTCATTCGTGCGACCAATCTTCGTCTTCCCTTCCAATGCACCTAAGTTCAACCAAAGAAGTGGACGTTGGAAGCACCATTAAGTTGTTTAAATCTAAAATGAGACTCAAGTTAGCATTCACCTGGTCACGAATTTGCTTGGCACGAGATCGAGTGATCGGTCCTTGAAATTTGGTCGAAGAGTCTTGTATGAAACCATCATGGTCATCGGGGCGAACATCTTGGTCGTTGGAGCTTGTGATGTCCACATCAGTGCTTATCCGAAGATGATGACTTGGTTATACCCTTTTGCACTAACCTCCACAATTTTAAATTTAATACCTCAAGATGAGTACTCCTCATAATTTTCCAACGTGAATAATTTGAGCCATCAAAGTGAGGAGCAATCAATCCAAAATTCTCTAGTGAATTCATCCTTTCTCTCTAGCGGTAAAGCCGATAAAAGAGAGACCTCGCTCTGATACCAATTGTAGGATCAAGGATGCCGATTAGAGAGGGGTGAATAAAAGGCTTTTAAAATTTCTTTTCAATTAAGCAATTTTAAAAGATATTTCGGATAACCTAGATTTTGCAAAAGGGATTAAATTATCTAATCAATTAGTTACATTCAACCATATGAAATAAGTAATTCAACATGCAACAACAATCTAACATATAGGTACAATTGATCAATATGAAAATACAATACAACAAGCAACTACTTTAAGGGTAAATATGAAATGAATAAGAGATACGCAATTGACACAATATTTTTACCGAGGTCTCGGAGACTCGCCCGATCTCCCCTACTCTTCGTTGAAGCGCTCACTCGTGAGCCTCGCTTCTATATCCACGAAGGATATCTTACTAGGGTTGCTCCTACTCCACACCGGATAGGTGAGCACCACACCTTTCACAAGTTTTTGCCGGCCTCTCCGACAAACTTCAATGAAGAGATCGCGACTCTCCTCCGACACCGTCTAGGCGAAGGCAATCGCCAAGAGTAACAAGTCGGATGCGCTTTCGCTTGAACGAATCTCGTGCTAGAAGCTCAAAGATGCAAATGAATGGTCAATACTCTAGCACTAGCATGCAAATGGAGATGAAGTCCACTAAACACTCACAAACTCTCCCAAATGTTCTCTCTCAAACCCACTAAGGATTTTGGCTCACATTCTAGCCTCTAGATCCAATATCTCATATGCAATGTGTTGGCTAGCTTATCAACTGAAATATCAACTCCTTGAGCCACCCCAAATGAAGGCAAACACAACATATATATAGCCATCAAAGAAAACTAGCCATTTGCCACGAACAGGTGAAATTTTGTATAGGCCGGACACTGTCCGGCCATACCGGACACTCTCCGGCTATACCGGATACTGTTCGGCTAGTTACCAATTTTCGACCGTTGCCAAACATCAGTTACCATTGGGGGACTTTTTGTAAAGGCCGGACAAAGTCCAACCATGCCGGACAATGTCACCCCGCCGGTAACTGACATTTTGCAACCCCGCCTGTATGAGAGAAGTATTAGTGTATTACTATATGAGGTTATTTTGTATGTATATATATTGAGCTGAGCCCAAGTGAGTTGGAGTCTGGCTCAGACTCGGCTCGTTTTTGAACCGAGCTATGATGATAGCTCCAATTCAGCTGGTTTGTTAACGAGTTGAGCCCGAGTAGCTTGTGAGCCATGGGCAAAAGTTCCACCCCAACCGAAGACCACCTTGAAAGAAAAACATTCTATCTAATATTTTTAGTAGTTTCTATGCTATATACGGGACAATATCTAATGCTTGCACATATGACATATAATTCAACACTTATTATTAAGAGTAAAATGGTAAAATACACTTTTGATCCCTTACTTTACTTCCGGTCTTTCTACTTCAAAACAGACCAAATTGATCACTCTACTTTTAAAAGCGAATAACTTTTAATTCATAGGTGGCTTGGTGTATTATTTTGATTGTGTGGACTAGTATATATTGCTGATGTATAAAAAAATATTACAACTATGAGTTGACGATACAATCCAACGAGACTAGATATCGGCACATGCACCGCAACATACATGAAATCTAGATCAGCATCAAAATAACCCACAAAACCGTTAAAATAAGGACTAAAAAGACATCTAATCTTAAATATAAAGGGACCAATTTCACTTTTTTTAAAATAGAGGGACAAAAGTGAGTCCAAGACAAAGTAGAGGGACCATACCCAATTATCAATATTGTGACAAAGTGTGAAAAACAAATTTCAATATAGAATTTTCTGAATGAACAGTACAATGAAAGATTTTAACATAGTGGGCAGCAACAACAATGCTGTAAACAAAAAGTGCCATGTATGATATAAAAACTGACCTGTCCTGCCTTTATATCCTCTTCTATCAGATTGAGAAACCTATCATTCTCTCCAAGAAGATTTGAAAGGGTGCTGGAGGCTAGATCATCTGCAACACAGAAAAAGTTCGGGCACTTAAGTGTAACACTGCAAAAATATTTTATTTAACTACAAAACATTAATATCTCATTGACATGCGGACCTTGGACCCATATATTAGAGCAAAAACCCTATTTTTAAAGTGTTCACTTAACAAATTTCCCTAATATCTACTAAAAAAAGGGTTGGGGATGAAATCCAATCAGCTAATCTAGTCAAGACTTTGTGTCAGAATGGTCTTCACAAAAGCATGCCAATGTTATCCATTTCCAAATTTCAATTACACAGACACAACAAAAGTTAATTAGATAAATAAATTTATAAAACTAAACTCTACATGTCTGAAAAACAAGAAATAAAAAGTTCATATTACCCTTTCTACATTCAAAAATTTCAAATAACTCCTTGTACTTTGAAACCAGATGGATAACTTACACAATATACTTTAAAAACCACCACAAATTTTATCTTGCATGCAATATGATGGGTATTGCATCCTGATGATGTTTGTATTGATTTTTGAAGTAAAGGGTATAAGCTGTCTGATTTCAGAGCATAGAAGATTATTTACATTTTTTTAAAAGTAGAGAAGCGGTATGGCCTTTTTCCTACAAGAAAAAATCCATAGTAAAGAAGAGTGCCACAATCAACTTCTTTCAAGGAATTGCAAATGTTTTGTGTTGCGAGGAGGAAAATATAATATAATTTTAGGGTAAAAAACCGAATAATTTGTCAATCAAAGGAAAAAAAATTAGCTATTAAAAAACTGTAATGAAGTATTTTCATTGCATTGAAATAAAATCAAAAGAATGTAGAAATCATAACCAACCTTCAGAAGGCAATTGCTTTTTCTGGTTCATTTTAGAAGCATTAGTTCCATTTTCCTAACCAGTATATTAAAATTAGCCACATGAGGAAGAGAGAATGGAAAATAAGTATTGTGACATGTCATCCTGAGAAAAGAAGCATGGATCTTAAAATATTTATGATTTGATAAAAGCATAAGTCTAGGATGTACCAATATGGATATGGGACTTGAGTATAATACAATATGGATACACGTTGTGTTTGTTGCTTGTGGGTGTTTGGGAGGGTAGCTACTGGCTAGGGCAGGGAACAAATGTTGGCTTATATGGGAGATATATCCTTCCTGTATGCAGATTTTTTTCGTTTTCTATTCAGAAAAAATGGATATGTATCCAATACATATCGGAGCTGTATCAACATTCATCCAAGGTATGGAAAGCCAAAAACGGGCTAGGCATTCAGATATGGGTGCAGCATCTAACAGAAATATCGGTGCAATTTAGAGCTGACAAAAGTATTGTAACCTCTATCCATTCATGGTAACGTTTTGAATTTTAAGCATCGTTCTCTTTTTTTTTCAGTTCTTTTTAAGAGTAGATCAACATGCATGATTTTGGGTAAAATTCGAATCTAAACCAATGTTCTTTTATTCTAAACTAGAAATGCACAGGTACTATCTAATATATCTTCTATTATCCTTTAATATCCATGGATCATCTGAACACCAAGTTCAAGAAACAGTAATATAGAACATATCGGAGTTGAATGATTTTGGAAAGGCGCAAGTTGCATTGTAACACTGCAAAAATATTTAGGTTTAGCTATTGGATAATAGTATCTCATTGCCATGTAGGTCCTGAACCTACATATCATCTTCATATCTTGTGTTCCATAATAACCCTATTTTTGCAGTATCCTTTTCTTTTTTAAAAAGTATGGACCTTTGCACAAAGAAATAGAGCATCAAATTGTACTTACATTTCTTGCTGCGTGATTTGGTGCCAACCTTGCTTGCTCATCATTTTTCTTCCCCTATAAATGGAAAAATGGCAAAATTTTATTTGAGAAAACAATAATTCTAAGAAAAAAAATAAAGAAAGACCACCAAATCTCTTTGGTAGCATATCTAGATGGGGAGATATCTACTGCAAACTCTTAATTGGGTGTTTAAATGCTAACCACACTGATTATGCAAATAAATCATCATGAAAAATTCAAAATAAAATTGTGTAGATAGTCCTATAATTCATCTACTATCAAATAAAATTACAAGTCGAAATTCGATTAGTGCTACGATAACAAAACAAGAGAAATTCCTAACAAGAAATAAAACAGAGAAAAAAACAAAAATAAGTCACTTTCTACAGAAAATATCTCTTTTCTTGTTTGTTTCAACTTTGATCAACTTAGGACTTTATTTTACAACATGCTAGATTACTCCGAGCAGTATCTACAAACTTTTTGATAATTTTTTATACTGATTATGTGGTCCAATTGATGTGGTTAGAATGTAAACCCCAAATAGTGATTTTCACTCTATATGTCCCCTATCTAAACAAATAGTCTGTATATAATACTTCAAGAAAATGTATGCTTGCCTCCAGCCACCGACATCGCAACGCGACATCCTTTGCAGTCTTCTGTGGGAGACCCAATGCAATTTGCATATATTTCTCATTATCAGGATCTTTTGCATACCTACAAAAACAGGTAAGCATTACAAAAGACATTGATAAGTATCAATAAACAAGTTTAAATCAATTGCAACAGCTGAAAAATAATATATCTAGTCTTGGAAGAACAATTCAATCTTACCCAGCAAGACCATCGAGCAGTTGTGCATGTTCTTCTTCGGACCAAGTTGATGACTTACTCAAACCCACTCGTTATGGTTCTTTTCGGATTTTGCGGAAAGTGGGTAATAATGCTTGTCAGCTCGAGTTACCTCCAAACATGGATATTTACTCGGTTGTCAATATCGAGCACCTCAAACTCTTTGAGCTTTCAATGCTTGATGATGAGCCAGATACTATAGTACCATTTGTTGAAGACTTGGTCTATCAACGAGACGAACCTCTACGCGAAGATGTGATACTGGAGAAGAAGGTGACTACCAGCCGCAGTGGCACAAAGGAGACTTTTCGAATCTGTCGGAAAGGTCAACGAGTACGTGCGGCAAAGTGGTACATTAGAGAAGATGGACAAGCTCAATTTCTGCATCTCCAGTTTGATCGAGAGGTCGCAACAGGCGTTGGCTCCTTCTCAACAAGGGAGTTATGATTCGGGAGGATCTTTATGTCTTGATCGCATAAGGCTCTGCGATCTTAACCGTGTTCGGAAAGGTTTTGCGACCATGAAAAGGAATTTGTTTCCTATTCGAAATTATAATCCGATCCGAATATATATAACTAATATTATCCATTTAGGATTAGTTAGTTAGTCATATGAGTCTACGTTTAGGTTACTGAGTCTGATACGTATTCATATGATTGGACTATAAATACCTTGTAATAGGTCTAGTTTAGATCATCAAGTTTAGATTGAAGTCTTAGACACATAGTTCTCTCGACGTAGGCGAGTGCGACCTAACATTCGACATGTAAAACTCTCTTTGAAATAAAGAGTTGTGCAATTAACTTAAGCTGTGTTTTCGATCAACCTTTGGGTTTCGGTATTTTCGAGTAAGATTCCGTTATTCCGTATATTAGTATCTGGGCAGGTCTAGTGCGAAAACTAAGGCTAGATCTCAAATGGATCAACTAGATTTTTGGATGTTCATGCCATTAGATCCCCAAGAGTAAAAGATGATGTTCAACGCTTGCTTAATAATGTGGGTTGGGACACGCTTTTAGGAGTTCCGGCTCTGACTTTTCGCGAAGTCGTATGGGAGATTCTATCCTCATTCGAACAAAACACTATACGCGTTCCTCCCGATCAAACTAAAGGTGTTAGATTTAGGTTTGCAAATGTGGATTATGATTATTCAATTGATGAGTTTGTAAATCTGTTAGGGTTTAAATCTCGGATAACTTTTCATGCTTCTATTATTTGCACCCACGGTAAAATTTGGAGTGATATAGCTGAGGAAGGCTAACATCTTTTTCGACCCAATAAATCAAAGACCGCCAAAATTTGCAATCTCATGGCTAGAACAATTTTGTGTCGTGACAGTAATCAGGATAAAGTTTTTGAAACGGAGGTTGAATTTTTGTGGGCTATGTTAGGCAAAATTCATATTTCATCAGCAGCCTATTTTGCCCGTTGCCTTGAAAGTATCGGCATGGATTTATGCAAAACCCCACCCATAGTCTTAGGTGGCTTAATCACTCACATAGCATCCGCCTTAGGGTTTGATACTACTGATTATCAAGAATCTGTGCCCGCAGCCACCCTAGACTTGAATGCATTGTTTTCAATGGGGTTTTGTAGGAGGGAAGAGAATTTTTTTTGTTGGATTATTAATGGAATTCTCTCTATCCTTTTGCTCGATATTTCTCATACTTGCTTATCTAATCAGCAAAATTGGAGAATGCTCCCATCTAGCTCATCTAATCCTAGTTCCTCATGTGCTGCTGAGTCTAACCAACCAGTAGCGACTAACATTGCCGCTCTGCATGCTTCCATAGAGTCCTTATGCACTACTTTCTCCGACTTTAGGTCGGAATTTGCAGAATACAGGGCTACGATGGATTCCAAGATGGATCACCTCATAGGCCGCGTAGATTGCCTCTACAACTATCATGTACACGCAGGCCACATCCTCCTAGACAGCACATTTCCGAAATGCACGTACCCACTACGGGGACCATCTTCACACCCACGGACTTTCCCCACAATCCTATCCACTACATACCTATCAATCCTATACATTGCCACTGTTCTACCATTCTCCTCCACCGACTTTCAACGAGTGATCTCTAAAGTACGCAAGTATTTCTTTTTAATTTCCTTTTATTTTTTCTCTTTTTGTTTTTTTTCAGGTTTTCACTTGCGACGCCTTGGACTGCACCATTGGAGCTATGTGGACCGCAACATCCTCTTTCACTATGGCATCTTCCACAACATCTACCTCCACGAACCACGATCGCAAACGGTACTCTGTATCTCTCTCCATACATTGAGGACAATGTTTGATTTAGCTTGGGGGGATGTTCACTTAACTGTTTGCTTAGTCTTCATCGAATCATCATTCCATCACATTCCATCATAAACTGAAAAATAAAAGAGAGATTTATCACTTGGGATGCCTAGTTTTGAAGATGATCTTCAATCAATTAGATGATTATTCTATCACATCTTTGCATATGATCCATTGAACTTAGCTCTTTTAAAAATTTCCATTGCTTATGTTTAGTTTTTATCTTAAATTGACCATTAAAGCTTGAACTTCTCTTTTAAATTGTACTTGACTTCTTCCAAATTGAAGTTTTGTAATAAAATATTTTTTGGAATTAACTCTCTTATGTCACTTTTTATGCCTAGATTGCTAATAGCCCTTCTCTTTAAAAGTAAAAAAGTGTAAGAGTAAAGTATAATCAACCCACTGGGAGGAGGCGGTGGTGAATCGTCGACCAGCTGGGGAAGGGAAGATTTACTTGACTTATGCACACAAAAAAATTATGTTTTCAATAAAACGGTTGCTAAAAATGCGGCTTTGTCTAGTCTCGTATAACCTATTTGTGATCCGCCGGGGGGAGGCGGTGGTGAATCATCGACCAGCTGGTGAAGGGAAAGTATATGGAGCATTGAGATTGCTTATAGGGGCTCGGGAAACCAACAAGGCTGCCTTTCTATAAGTGAACTTAAGTAAGTGCTTCAACTGTGTCTCCTCTAGCCGCAATGGAATGATCCAGTAGAAATATTCTGGCCAAGAGCACAAAAAAGTTGAAGAAGAAAAATAAAAAAAGTGAATATAGAAAAATAAAAAAACAGAAATATAAGTGTTTTAATTTTTCTCTAAAAAGGGCAATCTAACAACTTTGTATTAATCGTAGCATAACGAGTGTTTTCTTTGTATGGTTTATTCTAAATATTATATGAAAGAAGATTGTCAAGGCAATTTAATTGATTAAGCTCTGTCTTTTCTAAGGTTGAAATTTGATAATCTTATATATGCATTTGGAAAGTTTAAGTTGCTTAGATCAATTGCCTCATATGCATAGATGTGATGTAAATTTTTGGAGGATTGTTTATTGAAAATCAGATAAAACAAGGCATCTCAATTTTTAGAAAAATCATTCACATTCTTTGCTTGAGGACAAGCAAAATGCTAGTTTGGGGGAATTAGATAAGTGCTAATTTGGTAGCATTTTTACCCTAGGTTTAGTATTGAAAACGTGCAAAATCATGCTTAAAACTCCTTTCATGCGACATTTTATGTATAAAATTTGATTATTTTTACAAATTACTTTCACGGTTGTGTTCAACATGTTTCAGGGATCAAACCCACCAAATTTCGTAAGAATTCGACCACATTTGTGCCCCATATGACCAAGAAACCTAACTAGACAAGCAAAAAGGCCTAGTCGAGTACTTCATGGTCAACACTCCTGGTTGAACTCGATTTGGCGGGTAAAATCCTTATCCGTACACTGCTGGGTGAAAAAGAGAGCTGTTCGAACATGTCACGACAAAAACGAGCAGACTTCTACTTGAAAAAGAATCTTGGTCGAATACAACATGGCCGAAAAGAGTCCTGCTCGGTTTCGGTTACGACATGTATTTGGTCGCATTTGCGCCACGTGTCCCAGTTGTGTTCAACTCGGTTTCGATCATGACGCGTGTGTGGTCGTGATTGCGCCACGTGTCTTGGTCATGCGCGAATTGGTTTCCTCAGCTTTTATTGGTCGGTTTTGATTGTATTGGATCGAAACTGGTCGTTTTGAAATGGGTTTGATTGGAACTGGTCGTATTTGGGCCGTTTTGAGTCGGGTTTGACTAGAACTGGCCGAATTTGGTCGGTTTTAGCCAAATTTGGTCGGTTTTAGTTGGATTTGATCAGAATTGGTCGGTTTTAGTTGGATTTGATCAGAATTTATCCGTTCTCGTACTATTTGAAGCCAGACTTCATCACGTGCACGTCAAGGAGTTGTTTTTGGGCACCTTTATCCATGTGCTATAAATAGAGAAGCTTTTGGATTAATTAAACATACTTTCTTTAGGCTTAGTAGTAGTTTTTAGCTACTTTTTAGTTTAGTTTTAGTTTAGAAGAGTCCCCTTCTCTATCTTTATTGCTTTTGTAAGTCGGTAAGGTCGGCAACTTCAATTTCCAAGCAATCAAATGAGTTTTATTTAATTGTTATTCTTATTTCTGCATTATTATGGCTTTTAGTGAGTAGATCCCCTCTAGGGTTAGGGATGACATAATCCGGAAGTCGTGATTCCTCCTCGATCTTTATTTCAAGTTTTGGAGTAATTTCCTGATGTTTTCTTCCTCCAAACCCTAAATCCTTGTTTCTGCAACAGACGTAATAGTTGATTCTTAACAAGAATTTAGGGGAGTTCTTCAGTCCTTAGTGTAGATCGAAGGATACCGACTAGAGGGGGTGAATAGGCGGTTTTTCAAATTTTAATCTTGCTTAACAAACTCAAGTCCTAGTTTGCAATATTAATACACAATTAATCTAGATGATGGCACAAAGCAAGTTATGCAGTCCTAGGATGACAATTTACAAAGCAAGAATTTCTAGGAATGAAAAGCAAGTAATAGAAATAACCAAGAGTAATCGAATTTTATCCCGAGTTGTCAGAAATTTGTCGATTTCTACTAGTCCTCGTTGAAGCACTCTACACAAGAGTATCGCCTCGATTCCACTAAGGGTAGCCCTTCTCCTCTCTAGATAGGCAAGCTTCGAGCCTTTACACCCAACCGCCGGGTCTCTTCGACACACACTGTCGATGGAGAGATCGCCGGATCTTCCGGGTCGTCTAGGTGACGGCAATCACCAAGAGTAACAAGCCTAGCACTTCACTTGATCAAACACAAAGCTTGAAAACACAATGATGCAAGTGCAAATGGTTCAAACACTTCTCTTCTCAAATACTCTTAAGAATTTTGACTCAAATCTTAGCTCTAGATGCAAGAGAGTGATTGCAAGAGCTTGGCTAGCTTTTGCAAAGGAATTCTGAGTTGTTGAACTTGTAAAATGCTGACTAAGTCGAGGGATATATAGCCTACACAAAGAAACTAGCCGTTTGCAAGAAACTGAGCAATTTTTGTATAGACCGAACTTTGTCCAGCCAGGCTGGACAATGTTCGGGCAGTGTAATTCAATAGTAACCATTACACACAGCTGCAAAATGTCTGTTATCGTTCAACTACTTTTGTTAAGGCCAGACAAATCATCTCTTGTCGGGACAAAAGTCTCAGACAGATGCAAATATCTCTGGTTCACTTTTAGAATTTTAGCCCAAGACAGGATTTGTACAAGGCGGACAATGTCTGCTCACACCGGACAAAGTCCGCTCAGCTCTGGACAGATATAGCCAGACGGATCCATTTGTCTCTGGTTTCATTTTGAAAATGCTTAAAAAATTTTGTACTGGCCAAACAATGTCCGCTCATCATAGAGAATGTGCGGCCTGCGCAAAATGAAAATAGGACTTAGAAATTTTCACTCAAAATCAATTTGGGGCTATATGCAAATGAAATTTTGGTTTCAAAACAATGTGTTTGATCAAAATACTAGTATTAAGAGCCCTCTTAATAGTACGACCATCTAAAATTAGAAAATATCAAAAAGAAGCGTGCGTACTACTCAATATTTTGCTCTTATTCCAAGCTTCGAGAGGATTTGACGGTCTTCATTTTTCGCTTTTGTACTGTTTCCTCCACGCCTTTACCTAAATCTCAATTAGAAGAGTTAGTCACGTGTATTTCGGTTGTCATTGATCACCAAAACCCTAATTAGGGCTCAAGAGGGCTCAAGATTCAACACTTAGCGCTTTGACGCGGGATCCTGAATATGAGAGAGACTCTTGCCAAATGTGACAGTGGAAGTGATCCTCTGACCGTTGTATCAGCGACCGTACTGATAACTTAATATGTCTTGAAAAATAATTGAAATTAACTTATAATCCTCAGACCTTGGATAGAATTACACCGGATGGTTATGAAACTCCCGAAACCCTAGATTTTCATTCCAGTTTACAAACCCTAGATTGATAGGCTTAGTTGTAGAAAAACAACCCCCAAAACACGTTTTGAACTTAATCAGTGATCCATTAAGCTAGAAAGACGAATACGCTTGTTCCTCATGGAATTCAACCCTCAAGTGCTCAACGTTCAACTGTCCACTTGTGGTTATTACTACACGTCACACCGTCTCAGGTACGATCAATAAGCGTATTCGTCTTTTAGGTTAATGGGTCACTGATTAAGTCTGAATGAATTGGGTCATTGTTTTAATACAATTAAATCTACTACTAAAACTATCAATCTAGGGTTTAAAGTAGTAAATAGCAAGTATGGAATCTAGGGTTTAAAGAGCAGAAAGAAAAACCTAAGGTTTCGGGAATTCCATAACCATCAGGTGTAATTCTATCCAAGGTCTCAGAATTGCAAGTTACTTTGAATTGTTTTCCAAGATAGATTAAGTTGCTAGTACGGTCGCTGGTAAGCGGTAAGAGTATTGCTTCCACTGTTATGTTTTGTGAGAGTCTCTCTCCTGTTCAGGATCCCGCGTCAAAGCACTAAGGACTCAAGAACTCTCCTAAATTCTTGCTAAGGCTCAACTGTTATGTCTATTGTTGAAATGAGAATTTTGGGTTTAGACGAAGAAAACATAAGAAACTAATTGCAAAACTTAAGATAGAGACCGAGGAGGAATTACACCTTCCGGATTAGGTCATCCTAAACCCTAGAAGTGAATTAGTCACAAAAAACCATAAAAATGCAGAAATAATAAGAAATAACAGAAAATTTACTTGATTGCTTCAAAATTAAGTCTGTCGTCTTTGCGGGCTTACAAGTGTAGGAAAAATATAGAAGGAGGCTCTACTAAACTAATTCTAAGAAAAGTATCTAAGAAAACATGTAAAATGCCTAAGAAAAGAGCATAAGTATTGAGCCAAAAGCTTCTCTATGTATGATACAATGGGTTAATGTGCCCAAATATAACTCTTTGACATGAAGGCGACGAAATCCAACTACAAACAGCACAAGAATAGACAAATCCGAGTCAAAACCGAACAGATTTGACCAAGATATCTAAGGAAACCAAGCCGAGCACGACCTGTGGCACGGATCGTGCTCTGGGTCGAGCACAGCTTGGGCCCTCGATCGTGCTGGGCTCAGTCAAATGATGACCAGGCAACAGTCGTGTTCGATCGGGACTCTTTTCGACTAGGTGTGTTTGATCGGGACTTTGTTCGACCAAGTGTATTCGTGTTCGATCATGGCTCTTTTTCATGAAAGTGTGTTCGATCATGGTTGCGTCTTGTCTAAGTGTGTTCGACCAGTTGGTTTTGACTGTGGAATATTCGATCAGGTTTCTTTTTCGTCCAGTTTTGGCATCTTTTATCAAAATGGTTCCAAACGAAGTCGAAACGTCCTCAAATTTTGTAGGTTGAATCCCTGGAACATGGCAAAAACACAACCATGAAAGAGGATTGTAAAAATGATATAAAAATATGCATAAAATGTTGCATAAAAGGAGTTTTTAGCATGTTTTCATTAGCAAACTTAGGATAAAATTTCTACCAATTTAGCACTTAGTAGCTCCCTCACAATGTTTTGAATTAACGGCCCAGATGGGCTGGAGGACACGTGGCACCCATGCGAGGCCCCCTCCGTCGCTTATAAATAGGAGGGGGTGCGCTTTGGCCCGGGACACTTCACTCCCAGACTCAAGAACTTTCCTCTCCTAGTAGCCACATCGCTCCTCCGGAGATTTGATTTTCGGGTAGCCACCTTCCCTTCCCTTTTTCTCCGGACACTTCGATCCTTCAGTGATGGCGCCTAAAGGTCGAGGCAAGGCATCCAAGTTGCGCCCGGAGGAGGTGATATCGGACTTTCTCGGGCCTTCCAAGTTCTCTTCCTGGGAGCTCGAAGTTCTCTTGGACCGGAGAGCTTTCACGGACGGGGTCATCTAGATCCCCAGGCCGAGGGAGCTAGCACCCAACCCCTGGGAGGGGGAAGTCGTTGCCTTCGAAGCCTTCGTCGAGGCAGGCTTGCAACTTCCGGTGCATCCTCTACTCCGAGACTTCCTCTGAGAGTACTGGCTCTCGCTCAACCACCTCACCCCGAAGACCCTCGTCCGGATGGGGTTGTTGTGTGGCTGTGCGAGACAGCCACCAACGAGGAGCCCACCCTCTGGCTCCTCCGCTACTTCTATGAGCCCTCAGTAAGGGGCCCGCTAGTTATGAAAGGCGGACCAAAGTCAGCCTTTGGCTCGATTATGATCCAGCTGATGCCCAGTTGTACTGACGAGTATCCGGTGCAAGCCTCCCAGGACCATTGGGGGGATTGGCTCCCGAGGTGGTTCTACCTCCAAGTGGGTGAGCCGGAGGTGACGTACTCCCCGGAGCCTTCGTCCTACTGCCGGTCGACCGGGCCGTAGCTCCCGAGTGGACCGAGAGGGAGATGGACCTCCTCACCCAGATGGCGGATGCCCGACTCCGGAGGTCCATGCGGGATCTCGCGGAAGAGATGGCGCTCCTCCGGGTAGGGCCCTTCAACACCCGCCGGGGGTGCGGGGTGACCGCGGCGCATTGCCCACCCCGGATGACGGTGGTGGACCGTAAGCTCCTAAACTTGGTCTTTTAAGGGAGTACATTTCCTGACCTCCTCTTTTTGCAGTCCGGTCCACGACCGATCCCGGGAGATAGCGGTCAATCTCCTCAAGAGATACTACGGGGACGAGCACAAGCGGATCGTGCACGTCGTCAGGGGGGCCCTCCCTGGAACATCGTGGTGGAGGTGTTTGGGTTGAGGCTTCCCACCCGGGTGCCTCTTCCTACTGCCGCCTCGCACAAGAGGGGGAAGGACGCAGTCGGGGGCCCATCAAAGCGCTCCCAGGCACAAGAAAGCCTTGCAAAGCCTCGGGTGCAGAAAAGCCCCGTGAGGGACCAGGCGCAGAGCAGCCTCGTGAGGGCCCGGGCGCAGCCCCCAGCTTCGCCCACGGAGGCCCCCGTCGTGACGCCGGTGAGTGCATCGGTTGCTGCTTTGGCGAGGCCGCCTGTCACTCCCCACTTGGTGGGTACACCCTTGGGGGTGGGTCCCTCTGGGCCCTCCGACGGCATAGTGGAGCCAGCAACCCGGCTCACCACCCCGGATGGGCCGAGCCGCATCGAGAGTGCGATGGCCGAGGAGGCAAAAGGCTCCGACTCGGACAAGTAAGCCCCGAGCCCTTCCCTGACCCCTGCTCTTGCGGAGGTTCGGCCGCAACCTTCGCCAGGCGTGGTCTCCATCTAGTTCAAGATGCCGGGGGCTCTTCCAATAGCCTTGATCTTGGCCCTAGAGGTAGGACCTCCGGTGGGCCAGGCGATGGTGGTGGCTCCCCCTCCGCTCGGGAAGGGCAAGGGCCTCTTGATCTATCCTGGGGTCTTGGCTCCACCGATGGATATAACGTCCGTCTTTTCTGATGGCGGGTGATGTCTCTCAGGGGAGCCACCCAGGGGACAACGTGGAGGGCTGTGAGGATGTGATCTTGTACTTCAGGTAGATGTCACTTACCAAGACTTGTGTCTCGCTTCACTCGTTTTTTGACAATTTTCCTCTTTAGACAGTAGCGTTGGCTTGGGGCCTTCGGGCTTGATTCACCGCACGCCTCTAGGCCGCCGAGGAGGTGATAGCCTCTGAGCGCTCCGGGAAGGAGAAGGCGCTCGAGGCCCTAGCAGCCGCGGAGGGGGTGATAGCCTCCGAGCGCTCTGGGAAGGAGAAAGCGTTCGAGGACCTAGCCTTCGAGCGCTCCGAGAAAGAAAAGGCGCTTGGGGAGCTTGCTGCGGTCCGAGCTCGGCTCGCGGCCATCGAGGACACTGCCTCCCGGCTCTGGACGGAGCTGCAGGCGAAGCGGGGTGTCACCCAGGAGGCAGAAGCTTCGGGCACCCTCGCAGTCGTCTCCAGGGGGAAAATGATCCATTCTGACCTGGAGGAGCTCGAGGTTGAGCTTGGGCCGAAGGGTGATTCCGACCCGGCCCAGTCATCGATCAAGGAGGCCATGTATTTTCATGATACGCAGGTCTCCCTCATCCCGGTGGCGGCGGACATTCGAGCGTAGGGCCTCGCCATCCCGGTCATAGCCCTGGTGGTGTCTCTTATGGAGCACCACGGGGTGGGCGCCTAGGTGATCAAGGAGTTGCTCCCTCGAAGCTTTCCTGGCTACTTCGAGGCTCGGAGGGAGGGGCTCGTGGAGCTTGCCAGGGCCCTCTTCGAGCAGATTACCAGAGTGATGGAGCCGGAGGGTGCATGCTCAGCGCAAGAGGCAGCGACTGCCGCGAAGGTCCCCCCGAGGAGAACAAAGACGGGCAAGTATGAGCTCCCCCCCCCCCCCGGGTTAGATAGATTTTTCTTTTGCTAGGGCGTTTTGTTCCCAGTAGCTTCTTTAGAAGAAGCCCCGAAAAAATGTAAATCTTTGATTGATGGAATGAAAACTTTTTGCTAAGCCTTGTCTAATTGCAAGCAGGTGTCCCTCGAACTTGCTCCCGGGGAGTTTCCAAACCCCGGGAGGCATAGCCTGGGTAGTGCCCAAGCGGCCTCTACTTTGTTGAGCCTCGCCACCAGGGGAACAACCGATGGGCTAGCCCCCGGACCTGCTCCCCCCCCCCCCCCCCGCCGGGTACGAGTATTGGCTCGAGGACCTCCTTCGAAGGGCCTTCCGACGAGTAAGGAGCTTGTACAAGGACATCTCCCAGGAGATGTCGGAAGGCCTCTTTGAGTATTAGATGTAGTTGCTCACTGGAGGGGGTTGTTCTCCGGGGTAGTTTCCCATGGGAGCTTAACTCCCTGGGTTTTATCCTATTTGTACCCGGGCATTATCATCCCGGGGACGCCTTAGCCCACCGAGGGGGGTTGTCCCCTGGTTCCGTGTCAAATTCATAAAGGATTTTCCTTGTTTTTGTCGATTTTTCCCATATGTTTGCATGGTCTGGCGCGGTCCTCCCCCCCACAGCGGGGGGTAGTTCAGTACTAAGCGCTGTGGGTGAGGAACGAGAAAGCCCCAGGTAAGAGGCAAAAGCCAGAGGGTCAAACTTCTAGGATTTTTTGTTAATTTTTCGAGAATCTCCCCTTTCAATTTTTTCGGCTGTAGAAAATTTCCCCTGGTCGCCGTGGGACGGGAATCGGATGAAAATTTTCCCGGTCGAAAAATTCTGAGACCTGGTCAAAAATTTTCCCCGTTCGCCGTGAGACGGGGAGCCGGACGAAAATTTTCTGGGTCAAAAAATCTCGAGACCCGAGATAAGGTCCCGGAGGAGGGCGAGCACTATGAAAGGCTTTGAGTGTTTGAGGGGGACTAGTCTCTCAAATTGACTCGTTGCCACAGTTCATGGGAACTAGGCTGCCACTTGCCCCCTCAGTCCACGAGGGGTTACTGTAAGTAGCCCTAAGGGAGCGGGACTCACGTTGTAGGGGCTTTTAGGCTGCGATAGCCTACGTCCTCACTGGAAGGGCATCCTCGCGAAGAGGGTATTGCCTTTGAAGGAGGTTATATGAAAGTTCACAAAGGAAATCTGGAACTGCATGAGAAAAACACTTGTATTGAAGAAAGTAGATACAACGCCTCCCCCGTGGAACAGCGATGGGGGCGGGAACAATGAGTACAATGCCTCCCCCTGTGATGTCGCGATGGGGGAGGGAGTGAGCCCGGAGGCTAGATGTAGAACTTGCGGGGCAAGTCTATGTTCCAAGTGTACTTCAGCTCTTGGTCTTCAAGGTTGGAGAGCTTATAAGCCCCCGATCTCAGGACCGTAGATATCCTGTATGGGCCTTGATGGGATGGGGGTGGTCCGATCTTTCGATGAGAACAACAACTATCGATTTGTGAAGACGACTCTCACGATCCGGCTACCAACCGTACATGACTGATATTCCCTGGCAATCGTTGAACCAACTTCGGATTGCTATCGACCGAACTAGAAGCACGATCAACCTGATCACGAAGATCTATTCCTGTAAGCGATCGAAGAACAAGCAAGAACAAGATGAACAAGCAATCTGAAATTGCAAATATAGATTGAATCACGAAAAAAGAGTTGGAGTTCTGAATACAAATATTGGTGTTGATCTAGCCGACCAAGAAGAATATCTCAATAGTTTCACGAAAGAAAGACTATGACTAAACAAAACCCACAGAACTCCAATGGTTCGGTCAAATTATAAAGAGGAGGTAAAAGAGGTCGGTGGCCAGATAAGGAAACCTGAAACCGACATGGACTCTTTCCCTACTCAGACTCTAACTCGATATATGGGCCTTGACCCAACCAAGAGGTGGCGTAGCACCATAATATAACTAAAATAAACCTAGATAATTATTGTATGATCGACGGTCAGGCGGCAGCACCGTTATCCCAATCAATTGGTACAGCAGCAACTCCATCGATCCGTTTGGTCCTCCAAAGCAACACCGAAGTTCCTGATAAGAATAAGATCACATATATCAGGTAGCATCGAGTTCAAAGTATATGAATGTATTCCGATAAACAAATTTACCTGACAATTAAGTTGACGTGCGCGTGCTCTAGTGATTGGTCCTATTGATCGGTGAGGAGCAATAGAAGTTGTTGGACCGATAGCAGTGATGTCCTCATCATCCTCCCCTTCTTGTATTTGAGTAGTCCTCGACTCAAGCTCATCTTCCTCTCCCAAATATGGCTTCAAATCTGCAATGTTAAAGGTGGGGCGAACCCCGAAATCTGCAGGCAAGTCAAGCTTGTATGCATTATTGTTAATCCTCTCTAACACTCTAAAAGGACCATCAGCTCTAGGCATCAACTTTGATTTTCTTAAGTCTGGAAACTTTTCTTTTCGCAAGTGTAACCAAACAAGATCGCCCGGTTCAAAAATTATTTGTTTTCTACCCTGACTAGCAGCAATCTTGTACTTTTCATTCATATGTTCTATATTCTCCTTAGTGATTTCATGCAGTTTAAGAATCAATTCAGCACGTCGTTTAGCATCAATGTTTACCCTTTCCGAAGATGGTAAAGGTAATAAATCAATAGGAGCACGAGGAACAAAGCCATATACTACCTGAAAGGGACACATCTTTGTGGTCGAATGCAGCGATCGGTTGTAAGTAAACTCCACGTGAGGCAAACATTCTTCCCACATCTTCAAGTTCTTCTTGAAAACAGCCCGCAACATGGTGGATAATGTGCGGTTGACAACTGCGGTTTGGCCATCGGTTTGGGGGTGACATGTAGTAGAAAATAGCAACTTGGTCCCCAATTTCATCCATAAAGATCTCCAAAAATGACTTAAGAACTTCGCGTCATGATCTGAAACAATCGTATTCGACACTCCATGTAGTCGAACGATTTCCCTGAAAAACAAATCAGCAACATTTGTAGCATCATCGCTCTTTTGACAAGATATAAAATGTGCCATTTTAGAAAATCTATCCACGACAACAGAGATACTATCCCTCCCCTTCTTTGTTCTAGGCAGTCCTAATACAAAGTCCTTAGAAATATCCTCCCAAGGTGTGATAGGAACAGGCAAAGGCATATATAAACCATGTGGATTAAGTCGTAACTTAGCTTTTTGACATGTAGTGCAGCGTGCAATGTAGCGCTTGACGTCATGCCTCACTTCGGCCAATAGAAGTGAACGGCCAAGATGTCTTCCGTCTTCTTGACACCAAAGTGTCCCATTAGACCTCCTCCATGCGCCTCTTGTAACAACAAAAGACGAACAGAGCTAGCAGGAATGCACAACTTGTTAGCTCGATAAACAAAGTCATCATTTATCACAAATTTATTCTAACTTCTTCCTTCTTTACAATTCAGCAATACATCCTTAAGATCAGCATCATGCGCATATTGCTGTTTGATGGTTTCTAATCCAAAAATCTTGAAGTCAAGTTGAGATAACATAGTGTAACGTCTAGACAAAGCATCAGCAATAACATTCTCCTTCCCTAGCTTTCTTGTGTTTAATAACATAAGGAAAAAGATTCAATGAATTCTACCCATTTTGCATGTCTATGATTCAATTTGTTTTGACTTCTAATATGCTTCAAAGATTCATGGTCGGAATGGATAACAAACTCTTTCGGCCTTTAGAAAAGAAGGTCTTGGATACTTTCCAAAGAAAGGAAAGAAACCAAATACTAAAACTACTTTTGTAAAAGCATGCAACACACTCTGTTTTAAATGTCATGAAACTGGTCATTCACATGAAGCATGTCCTCTAATGACTCCAAACTACTTTGATACTTGCTACATGCTTCAACGGTCGAAGAAAGGTTATGCTATAGCAAAGTTTGTTGGCGCACCCATGCTAAATAAAAAGAAGAAATCAATTTGGGTGCCCAAAGCTTTGATCGCTAACATTGAAGGACCCAAAAAGGTTTGGGTACCTAAAAAGACTTGATTCTTTTGTTTATGCAGGTGAACTACAAAACCGGTGGGAAGCATTGGGTGCTAGATAGCGGATGCTCCGAACATATGACCGGTAACAAGAAATTGTTCACCTCAATAGAAGACAACTCAAGCGAAAATCAAAAGATCACCTTTGGCGACAATCGTCAAGGAAGTGTGGTAGGCTTAGGTAAAATTGCTATATCCAATGATCTCTCTATTTCAAATGTTTTATTTGTTGAATCTCTGAATTTTAATTTGCTTTCTGTTGCACAAATTTGCGATCTTGAATTCCGTTGCACTTTTTATCCTAAAGAAGTTTTAGTTGAAAGTTTGAAAGACAATTCTTTGATTTTTAAAGGCTTTCGTTTTGGAAATCTTTATTTGGTTGATTTTCACTCAAAAGATGCATCTCTTTCAACATGCCTTGTCTCTCAAACCTCAAAGGGTTGGTTATGGCATAGAAGACTTTCACATGTTGGAATGCATCAGTTGAAAAAGCTTTTAAAGCGTGATTTGGTTATTGACTTAAAGGATGTGAATTTTGAAAAGGATAAACCTTGTAGCGCCTGTCAAGCTGGCAAGCAAGTAGCTACTTCACATCAGATTAAGCGTGTTCTTTCGACTTGCAAACCTTTGGAACTATTGCATATGGATTTATTTGGACCTTCTGAGTTCCAAAGTATTGGGGGTAGCAATTATGGTTTTGTGATTGTTGATGATTTTACTCGATACACTTGGGTTTTCTTTATTTCTCAAAAATCTAAAACCCCCGATGTTTTCAAAAGTTTTGCAAAACGTGTTTCCACTGAATTCGAACTTTCCATCAAGAAAATCCGTAGTGATCATGGTGGAGAGTTTGTTAATTCGACTTTGGTTGATTTTTGTGATTAGCTAGGAATTAAACACAAATTTTCAACTTCTTACACTCCACAACAAAATGGAGTCGTAGAAAGGAAAAATCGAACACTAATTATAGAAATGGCAAGAACTATGCTAAGTGAGTAGGATACTCCTACTCGTTTTTGGGCTGAAGTCGTGCATACAGCTTGCTATTCTATTAATCGGCTCTATTTGCATCCTCTTCTGAATTTAACTCCCTATGAGCTTCTTCTTGGGCGTAAGCCAAATATTTCTTATTTCTGAGTTTTTGGATGCAAATGTTACATTCTTAAGAAAAGAAATTTTGGTGGTAAATTTCAAAGAAGAGTAGATTAAGGCTTTCTAGCAAAGCTTATCACGTTTATAATAAAAATACTGGTTGTATTGAAAAATCTTGTGATGTAGAATTTGATGAAACTAATGGCTCGCAAAAGGAGCAAGTCTCTCGTGAAGTTTCAGGTGAAGATCTTCAAGAAGCCATGAAGAACATCACCATTGGAGATATTAAGCCAAGAGAAGATGATCAAGAAGATGATGAGAACATTGAGAATGACAATCAAAATGTATCATCATCTCATGTTAATCCTCCAGAACCAAGCCAAGAAGAAACAGCACAAGAAGAAGCACCAAGGCAACATCAAAACCTCACCAAGGATCACCCTCTAGATCAAATCTTGGGTGATGTCAGTAAGGGTGTTCAAACTCGCTCTCGTATTGCTGCATTTTGTGAACATCATTCTTTTGTATCTTCTTTACAACCTAAACATGTTGATGAAGCTCTAAATGACCCTGATTGGGTAAATGCTATGCATGATGAATTAAATAATTTTTTTAGAAATGAAGTTTGGGCTTTAGTAAAAAGACCCAAGGATCATAATGTAATTAGAACTAAATGGGTTTTCAGATTTAAGCAAGATGAAAATGGAGTAGTAATTAGAAACAAAACTCGTCTTGTTGCTCAAGGTTTCACTCAAGTCGAAGGTTTAGACTTTGGCGAAACTTTTGCACCTGTAGCAAGACTTAGAGCGATTTGTATTCTTCTTGCTTATGCAACAAACTTTAATATTAAGTTATTCAAATGGATGTTAAAAGTGCATTTTTAAATGGTGAGATATCTGAACTAGTATTTGTTGAACAACCTCCCGGTTTTGAAGACTCAAAATTTCCAAACCATGTGTTTAAATTGTCTAAACTCTCTATGGTCTCAAGCAAGCTCCTTGAGCTTGGTATGAATGACTTAGAGATTTTCTTTTATCAAAAGGTTTTAAAATTGGGAAGGTTGATACAACGTTGTTTACAAAGAAAATTGAAAAGGATTTGTACATTTGTCAGATATATGTTGATGATATTATCTTTGGATCTACTAATGAACATTTCTGTCGTGAGTTTGAAGAAATAATGTCTAGGGAATTCGAGATGTCAATGATCGGTGAGCTAAGCTTCTTCCTTGGACTTCAAATCAAGCAACTCAAGAACGGTACGTTCATGAGTCAAATGAAGTATGTGAAGGACTTGCTCAAGAGCTTTGGGATGGAAGACGCTAAGACAATCAAAACCCCCATGGTGACAAATGGACATCTGGATATGGACAAAAGCGGCAAATCAGTCGATTCTAAACTCTATAGGTCTATGATTGGTAGCTTGTTGTATCTCACTGCATCTAGGTCTGATATCATGTTTAGTGTGTGTTTATGTGCTAGATTTCAATCAGATCCTAAGGAATGTCATTTAATTGCTCTTAAAAGAATTCTTTGGTATTTGAAATGCTATCCCAACCTAGGACTTTGGTATCCAAAAGATGCAAATTTTGAGTTAATTGGATATTTGGACTCAGATTATGCTAGTTGCAAGATTGATCGAAAAAGTACATCTGGTAGCTGTCAGCTTTTGGGAAGATCTTTAGTATCATGGTCATCTAGGAAACAAAATTTTGTAGCTCTCTCCACTGCTGAAGCGGAATATGTGTCGGTAGGAAGTTGCTATGCTCAATTATTATGGATGAAGCAAACATTTTTGGATTATGGAATTAAATTTGATAAAGTGCCACTCTTGTGTGATAATGAAAGTGCCATTAAAATTGTAAATAATCCTGTTCAGCATTCTAGAACTAAGCATATTGAAATACGGCACCATTTTATAAGAGATCATGTGGCAAAAGGAGATATTGATGTGGTTATATCAGAACAGACATGCAACTAGCAGATATTTTCTCCAAACCACTAGACGAGACTAGATTTTGTTTTCTCAGAGGTGAATTGAACATTATTGATATATCAAATGCTAGTTGATGTGATAATTGTATTAAAATATATTTTATTCTCTCTCTGGTCAAATCTTCCTTTTGGTCGAATTTGTTCAAACTGACAGTCAGCATGACAAACTGACTGTCAATTCCTTTGTTCAGGAGCCTGATCGTAGCCTCTAGTCGAAGTCCTTCACCATGCTGACAGTCAGTTTCACAAACTGACAATCAGCTATGTGCATCACTTTTGGTCGTAACTCCCAGTCAAAGTTGGTAACCTACACTGATTGTCAGTCTCATACACTGACTGTCAGTTTCAAAACTCAGTTCTGTGAACTGACTGTCAGTGTGACACATTGATTGTCAGTTCCAAGTTTCTGGTTTTGGAACTGACTGTCAGTTGGGGGCCCCAAAACCCTAAAAACCCCCGTTCTATTTTGCGTCTCCTCGCCTCCTCTTCTTCGCCATCGTTGCCTCCCTCGCCGCCGCTGCCTCCCAGTACCTCCTCATTATGCTGCGCCGCCACCTCCTTGCGCCACCGTCTCACGCCATGCGCCGCCACCAAGCCACCACCACCCACACCTTTGCCTCACCGTGTCGTCGCCGTTCTTTGCCACTGCTTCACTGTGGGCCACCGTGCCGTGGCTCACCGTTGTGCCGCACCTCGCCGCCGTTTCACCGTCGTTCCTTGCCAGTGTTACTTCTCCCTGTGCCGTGCTTTATTTCTTGTGGCTTTTCCTCTCCGAGCCGTGCCTTGACGTCATCCTCACCTCGACAACTCTTCGGCTCTTCTGTTTTCTCCTCTGTTCGGGGCCCTGCTCTCTTCTCTACCCTTCCTCTGTTTCGCCCCATCATGTCTGATCAGCCGGGACCTTCTCGTCGCGTTGCCCAATGGAAGAATGCGGCTAACAGCCGTCGTTCATCGGGTCAGCCAACGGAGACCCGCTCTTCGCCTCCGCCTGAGCGCGTCCCTGTGGATTATTCCTGGTGGCACGCGAGTCTCCTTCGTTCCCTTCGCTCCACCAACCCGTATCTCTCGCCGCGTCCCACTGGTCGCGACGTGTGTGGCGTCCTTACTTTTTACAAAAACCTTCAGCTCGACCTCTTCACCAACGTCTATAGCCGTGTCCCCATATTCGCCCACTGCTCTCTGTCTTGGCAGACGATTGCCTCTCGCATAGGCATCGTCTCCTTGGCAGATTCCTTTGCTTCTGTCGGGATCCGTGATCTTGTCGCCGATTCCTCCCTCCACTGGGCCGATGAGCCCATTCGTCAGTTTTATTCCACCATCTTCATCTCTCCCTAGTGCGACTCACTGACCTTCATGACAGGCCTCCAGGTCCACACTGTCACGAAGGAGCAAATTGAGACCACTATCGGACTTGTTCGCCCTGCCACTGGGTGTCAGCTCCATACCCTTCCTGATCTCGAGCATCGGGAGGTGGCCATGCTTTATTCCAGCCCCTTCCAGCTCCGTCACATTGCAGGCCTGCGTCGCGATGTTGACTTGGCTCTGCGGATCCTTCGTCTCACTCTAGTTCCTATGTCCGGCGATAGGGCTAGAGTCACCTATCTGGCCCTCCATGTTCTTATCTCTATCTTCCAGGAGGAGCCGTTCGACGTTGCTGATCTCATCATCAGCAAGATTCAACACATCCTTCTCTCTCCGCGCCATCAGCTGGTATACGCTCCATATATCATGGCGGCACTTCTTCATATTCGGCTGTGGACACTGAGCTCTCGCAGCCCAGCCCCATCATCCCCTTCTCTTTTACCCTCCGGGCCAGGCTGATCGCCGTTTCGGTGCCCGGCCTGTGGCTGCTGCTAGCCCTGATTCTCTCGCATCTGATGATGATGCTGCGGGGGAGTCAGAGGATGAGGCTCCAGTTCAGGAGTCTGATCCAGCACCGGTTGCAGAGACAGGCACCGGATCTTCCTCCGCTTCAGCCTCTCAGCTCGATCAGGTGATCCACGTGCAGCAGCAGATTCTGCGCACCCAGGCAGAGCACCATCAGATCCTGCTCAGATTGCTTGCTCAGCAGGAGGAGATCTTGAGCCGCCTGCCTGCTTCAGCTTCTCCGGCCCCTCGCAAGAGGGCTCGCCCAGCTGCATCTTCACCGAGCTCAGCTTCAGGTCCAGCTGCTCCAGCTCCTGCGGCACCAGCTCCCGCTCCAGCTGCTCCAGTAGCACCAGCTTCTCCAGCTCCGGCTGCTACTCCTCCAGCGTCTCCCATCATCGACGCGACTGGATCTCCTGCAGGCTTCGGAGATACAGCCATCTTAGGACTTTCTTCAGACGATGAGCCTTAGGCTCTGTTTTATGTTTTTTCCTCCCTTTTTGTGCTTGATGCCAAAGGGGGAGAAGTATTATATATGCTATTGATGGACGAGTTTTTTTTTGGATGGTTATTGATGTCTGGTATTGGATGGTTATTGATGTCTGGATAGTGGTTTATTATATATATCTCTGTGACTTTGGATATTATGTTTTGGGATTGTGATGCTCTGATATTTGTCTCTATTTTTCTTGATATATGTAATGTATATGTGTGATGATCTGATATGTCTGGTTGGTTTATGCTCTGATATATGTGTTGTTGTTTTTGTGAGTATGATATGATATACATGTGTGTATGATGTATGCTCTGGATTCATATGAGTGATTATACTTGACATATGATGCCATACACTCAGGGGGAGTAATTCACTTGTTCTATTATTTTTTAAAAAAAACACTTGTTGTCGTCAATCATCAAAAAGGGGGAGATTGTTGCATCTAGGCCTTTATGCCTAACCCTAATTTTGATGATTAATGAAAATAAAGTGTTTCAGACTAACTGTGCTTTGGAGACTTTTTGATATAGAGCTCTGTTGGGAAGAAATGCAAGATGATCAAGATGAACCCGACATAAAATAAAAAGCACGAGTCGCAAACAACAAGGTCGAGACGCAAATCGCGAAATGCAAAGGACCTAAGGTAATATGAGTTTTTATTTTTACCGATCTCGGCGTTTGGAGTTCCATCGGTTAAGGACTTTATTGCTTAGTTTTAATCGTACTATAAAGAGGGGTTGCAAGTCCTCTCTAAATCTCCAACATGAACCGAGAAATTGATAGGTCACTGCATTGCATTCATCTTTTCGGTTGGATTTGATTTGAATCTGTTTTGAAAGATTTGGTTTTCAATTGAGTTTTTGACAATAGAAGAGTTTTTCAATTTTATAGAAATATCTAGACAGATCTGGTTTGTGCTTCAGTTGACAAAAATGTAGCCCTTAAAATTATCTTTTAAACGAGCTATTAAACTCTCAATTTGGACTTATTGTTTTAAAGTTATGACTATTTTTATTTATGTTAACTGTCAGTTTGCTATGCTGACTATCAGTTTGAATGTCAGTTCAGTTAAACTGACAGTTGTCCAGAGAGTGTGTTTTTTGAGTTGAAATTTTTTGTACTTAACTGACTGTTAGTTCCTCATACTGACTGTCAGTTTGCATTTCGACCTCAGCTGAGTTTATTTGAGTTTCTATTTGATCTGGTCGCTTTTGTGGTTGAACTGACTGTCAGTTTGGATAACTGGTTGTCAGTTTGTATTATCAGTTTTCATATACGACCACAAACGGCTAGCAAAGTTTTATCTGTGATTTTTGTCAGCCGTTGAGTTTGGAACTGATTGTCAGTTCCTCATACTGACTGTCATTTTGCACTGATTTGTTTCCATTTTTGACCTCAAACGGCTAGCTATGTTTTCTCTGGATTTAACTTCTTTCTAGTCGTGACCCAAACTGACTGTCAGTTTGAGCTGTTGATTTTCAGCTCGAGCTCCAACGGTTCTTTTGTTTGTTGAGGCTATAAATAGGGGCTTTGAGCATTGGTTTTGGATATCAAGCAGCCTCACAACCTTATACACTCTTGAGTTTTAGTTCTTATACAAAATCTTGATCTTTTGATCAAGTCGAGTGCTTTTTAGATCCACCGAGTGCTTTCTGTTCGCATCATTTGCATCCTATTAGTTTCTCGGTGATTGTTAGAGGTCTAGAGAAGACCTTGTTGCTTATTACTCTTGGTGAGCGCCCTCACCTAGACGGTTTGGAGGCATGGCCATTGATCTCTCCATTTTGGAGTTTGTCGGAGAGACTCGGCGTGTTGTAAAAGGCATCAGTGCTCGCCTTTCCAGAGTGGACAAGGAGCAACCATTAGTGGATAATATCCTTCGTGGATATTGGAGCAAGACTCAATTTACTTGAGTGCTTCAACGAGGATTCGGGGAGACTGGGCGAGTCTTCGAGTCCTCGGTAAAAATCGTTGTGTTCGTTCTTTCAATCTTTTCTTATTAATATATTGAACTGCATTTGATTCTCCTTTTTGCAAAAGTTGTTTTAAATTAAAGTTTTTAAAAGCCTCCTATTCACCCCCCTCTAGTCGGCATTCTTGATCCTATAAAAACCACTTAACTTTTCACTGAAATAAGCAATAGGTTTTCCTTCTTGGATTAACACACCTCCAAGTCCAATTCCACTGGCATCACATTCAAGTTCAAAAGTCTTACCAAAATCAGGAAGTTAGAGCAATGGTGCGTTCATAAGCTTCTCTTTGAAAATGTTGAATGATTGTTCTTGTGCATGACCCCAAACAAATGGAACTCCTTTCTTCGTGAGCTCATGCAACGATGCAGCAATGGTACTGAAATCCTTGACAAAACACCTATAAAATCCAGCAAGTCCAAGAAAGCTTCGCACTTGGGTGACCTTTGTTGGAATTGACCAACTTTGAATAGCTTCGATCTTGGCTTCATCAACTTCAATGCCCTGTGGAGTAACAACATAACCAAGAAACGAAACTCGATCGGTGCAAAAAGTGCACTTCTCAAGGTTACCGAACAAATATGCATCACGTAAAACCTTAAAAACAGCACGCAAATGTTCAAGATGTTCATCCAAAGATTTGCTATAGATCAAAATGTCATCAAAGTATACCACCATAAATTTGTTGATGAAAGGACGCAAAACCTCATTCATTAATCTCATGAAAGTGCTTGGTGCATTAATTAAACAGAAAGGCATTACTAACCACTCATATAATCCGAATTTAGTTTTAAACACTGTTTTCCATTCATCTCCTAATTTCATGCGAATTTGGTGATATCCACTACGCAAATCAATTTTAGAGAACACAACAGAGCCACTCAATTCATCAAGCATATCATCTAACCTAGGAATAGGATGACGATATCAAATTGTTATGTTATTGATAACTCTACAATCAACACACATACGCCATGATCCATTTTTCTTTGGAACCAAAAGAACAGGGACAACACATGGACTAAGGCTTTCACGTACGTACCCTTTGTCAAGTAAGTCTTGCACTTGACGCTGAATCTCCTCAGTCTCTTGTGGATTGGTTCTATATGGCGCACGGTTGGGCAACGAGGCTCCTGGAATTAGATCAATTTGATGCTCAATCCCTCGAATTGGAGGCAACCCCGGTGGTACTTCCTTCGGAAATACATCAGCAAACTCCTGCAAAACGTTAGCAACAGCAAGAGGCAAAGAAGAAGGCATGTCCTCAAGTGAAAACAAAGCTTCTTTGCAAACTAAAGCATAGCAATCAAATGCATTAGTTTCTATCTCAGTAATTTCAGATTTGGTAGCAAGAAAAACAGAACCTTTCAACTTAATTTCAGCATGGTTAGAACTAGGTTCGTTCTTTTTCGGTTGAACAAGTTGTTTAGCTATGATCTGATTTTCACTTTTGCTACTCTCCTTTTCTCTATTAGATCTCTCCAATTCATCTTTTAAAATTGCTTCAAGAGACATGGGTAGCAAAGTGATCTGTTTTCCTTTAAACATGAGAGTATATTGATTAGTTCTACCGTGATGCAAAACATCTCTATCATATTGCCATAGTCTAATTAACAATAAGGAACATGCTTGCATAGGTACGACATCACAATCAGCATAATCATGATAGGAACCAATAGAAAAGTGTACTCTCACAATGCGAGTTACCTTCAACTTACCACAGTTGTTGAACCATTGAATGTAGTAAGGTCGAGGGTGCTGATGCGTGGTCAAGCCAAGCTTCTTGACCATGTCTATGCTCGCTAAGTTGTTGCAACTTCCTCCATCGCTGATCGTACGGCATGATCGGTCCTTGACAATGAACTTTGTTTGGAACAAGTTTTGGCGTTGATTCTGTTCAGCACACTCCATTTGTGCACTAAGCACACGCTTCACAATGATGCTCAAATATCGATCATTAATTTCAGCACCATATTGTTCATGTTCAGCTTGTTGCCCTTCACCTGCACGGTCAGTTGCAAGCATAGAATATTCTTCTTCGATATCACTAGCTGAAGTGTACTCACCATCATCCTTTATGAGTAGGGCTCGCTGGCTAGGGCAATCACGCATGATATGGCCGAATCCCCTACAACGGTGGCATTGTGTTTCTCATGCTCTTCCAGAAGAAGCAATCGATAACGAACTTTGTGCGGGGGCTTGGACTGTACTCTTACTCGTCTCGGTCACTCGTGAAAGTATTGTGGAAGCACTAGGACGTCGGTTGCTGCTGGAGAAACTCGGTGCAGGTGCTCGGCTCGATGTGTTGTATGCAGCTTTTGGTTGGGCACCTCTGAAACTCCCTCTCAGCCTCAACTTCCGTCCTTGTACTTCTCTCTTTTCCTTACAAGCAAGATGAAACAAACGAGTGATAGAGTTGTATTCTTTATAGTTAAGAATGTCCTGAATGTCTCGGTTCAAACCTCCCAAAAATCTAGCCATTTTAGCTTCATCAGTTTCTTCTAAACCACAACGTAATATACCAGTTTGCAGCTCTTGATAATAATCCTCTACAGAATTACTACCTTGGTTCAGACATTGCAATTTATTCAGCAAATCACGAGCATAATATGAAGGCACAAATCTATGTCTCATGACTCTCTTCAAAGCATTCCAAGTTCTAGGTATGTTCTGGTTATTGCGACAATATTCACTCCACCAAACAAATGCAAATTCAGTAAACTCGCTAGTAGCAGCCCTAACTTTCTTATCTTCAGAAACTTCAAAGCAAGCAAATTTTTGTTCTATAGCTAACTCCCAAGTGAGATAGGCATCAGGGTCATACTTTCCAGTGAATGAAGGTATAGTCAATTTAAGCTTACCGAATGAGTCATTATGACCACGCACCTCTCGTGGTGGAATTCTTCTCATACTGTGGCGATTGAAACAAAGACGCCGATGGTCACGATCATTGTTGGTATTGAATCCTCCATCGGACTTCGTATTAGCAGCATATTGATTTCCTTCGGCATTGAAATCATCTTCGACCTCATCATCCCATGTTCGGCGTCGAGGTACATCATTGGCAGCAGCAGCAACAGGGGCAGCAGCAGCAACAGGGGCAACAGCCGGGGCAACCGGTGCTCCTTTCTTCTCCAATTGCTCCACTCGAGTTGTGAGTGCAGCAAGTGCTTCATTATTGTGGTCTAGAATCCCTTCGATACACTCAGTGTCCGTATTCAGCAAGCAGTTGAAGTGTTGTACGATGACCTTCATACGAGGTGTAAGTGGGCCTTCGTCCTCCTCGTTTTGATGATCCGATCCTAACATGGTTAGTAGCAAACAAGGAAACAAAATCACAGTGATATATCCCTATCAACTACTAGGTGTAGGTGGCTCAAACTCTCTCACAGTCAAACTTCTTATCAAGCTCTTGCAGATTCTTACCAAGCAGCAGGTGGTGATCGGCCGCTAGAAACGGTCTCAAACGCTCCAAAGTTTGGAAAAAGCGATTGCAAGTGATCGGTACCTGTACGTCGATAGAAAGTGTAGCTTGGACAGACTCAAGTATGTAGCAAAGGTTAGCAATAATCAGTTCAGAGAATGTAAAGTTAAAAAGTTGCTCAAAGTACTAGTCACTAGTATGCTGGCCTAGGCTAAACCAAATTAGAGATGCAACTGAGGGAAAAAAGGTAAAAAGCTCATATTTTTCTCTTTTTTTTTTGACGTCGGCAGCAGCAAGTTAGCATAGTTCACGAATGGCTGTGGGGAGGCTGTGGCGACGATATGGCACAATGGTTGAAAAAGTGGAGAATTGCAGGGGTAAATCGGTAATTAAAAGTTTGAAAATTTTGATATGGCATGAATGGCTCTCTCTCTCTCTCTCTCAACACTTTGGTCACAATTGAAAATTTTGATTCTTCTCGGATTTTTTTTTATTCTTTTTTTTCCGAGTTAACAACTTTTTTTTTTGGAACCGACAAGAAATCGGTGGCCGGTTTTCCGAAGCAGATACGAGATTGATTTCCTTCTTCTTACCAATCCGAAACCAACTAGGAATTGGATTCCCCTTTCTTTTCTGACACACCCAAATGCAAGGTAGATGGATGCAGTGGTAGGTGGGCAGGTGTTGCAGCAGCGTAAGCTAAGGCATGATCTCAACTCAAAACTCTAAAGGTTACGTGCTAAGACCAGCAACTCGACACGACGATGCAGTAAAGATTCAACCAAACAAAAACCAAAAAGATATTGCAGGCGCAAATTGGTTTGGACAAGGATGATCTAACCCTAATTTTTTTGTGGACTTTTCGGTATAAGACAGCACTAAAAAAAAGGTAGGATATTCTCACCAATCAACCTCGCTCTGATACCAAATGATGGGATGTGGGGTGGTCCGATCTTTCGATGAGAACAACAACTATCGATTTGTGAAGACGACTCTCACGATCCGGCTACCAACCGTACACGACTGATATGCCCTGGCAATCGCTGAACCAACTTCGGATTGTTATCGACCGAACTAGAAGCACGATCGACCTGATCACGAAGATCTATTTCTACAAGCGATCAAAGAACAAGCAAGAACAAGATAAACAAGAAATCTGAAATTGCAAATATAGATTGAATCACGAAAAAAGAGTTGGGGTTCCGAATACAGATATTGATGTTGATCTAGCCGACCAAGAAGAATATCTCAATAGCTTCACGAAGGAAAGACTATGACTAAACAAAACCCACGGAACCCTAATGGTTCGGTCAGATTATAAAGAGGAGGTAAAAGAGGTCAGTGGCCAGATAAGAAAACATGAAACCGACATGGACTCTTTCCCTACTCGGACTCTAACTCGATATATGGACCTTAACCCAACCAAAAGGTGACGCAGCACCATAACATAACTAAAATAAACCTAGATTATTATGGTATGATCGACGGTCAGGCGGCAGCACCGTTATCCCAATCAGTTGGTCGAGCAGCAACTCCATTGATCCGTTCGGTCCTCCAAAGCAACACCGAGGTTCCTGATAAGAATAAGATCATATGCATGAGGCAGCATCGAGATCAAAGTATATGAATGTATTCCAATAAATGAATTTACCTGACAATTAAGTTGACATGCGCATGCTCTAGTGATCGGTCCTATTGATCGATGAGGAGCAATAGAAGTTGTAGGACCGATAGCAGTGATGTCCTCATCAGGCCTTCCCACTTAGGGCTAAGCTCTATAGTTTCAATAAATCCAAAATAGATTCTTCAGCTCTCCCTCAATGTATGCAATAATATATTGAAACTAAGCAAAGCATTTAATCATTTAAATTTAGAGATGTGAATAACAATTGAGCACAAGTTCAATCAAGTCATCTTCCAAAATATCAACTTATCTCAATTTTCTCTAACTCAGTTCTCTCATAAATATCAATATTAATGATATCAAATAATATCTCTCCCCCTTTGTCAATTAACTCAACTATCTTTCTCAAATTCTCCTAAACTCTCAAAATCTCTCCCCCTAAAGTTTTCTCTAAAGCTTATCTTTAAAACACTCTCCCCCTAAAGCTTTCTCCTAAAACTGTTCTCTAAAACACTATTTCTCTCCCCCTTTGTCATCAAGCACAAAAAAGAAGGATTGAGAACTCAAATTTTGATACACAAAAGTTTCGAGGGCATTGACTCATTCTTAAGTTTGCTAAGACAAGATGTAAGAGATTTCCAAGAAAAACTGATTTTTACTTGTATTGGTTTTCATTCAAAAAAATATCACAAGAAGATATGCAAGTGATTTTGAAAAACACATTCAAAGTATGGAGAAGGATAGCAAGACAATCAACACATAAATGAGTATATCGATGACATTTATATAGATGACAATTATCCATTCTCAATCATCCAAAATCTTGATGCATTTAATAGTTTAATGTGAAAATATCCGCTAGATGCATATTTGTCGTATCATGATTGATCTCTAAATCTCTTTAAGCCACAAAGTCTCTTATACAATGATGTCATATATCAATATACTCTAATCGAGAGTTTTGAATTCAAATTGTTCATCATCTTTACGACTCTTTCAATATTTCATAAGAGTGGCATCTATTTGAAAACAATTCTATAATCCAACAAGATTTGTTTCATCCATAAAGATTTAGAACAACAACCACTGGATGTACTCTTTTGATTTATCTTGCAAGTCATGTAATCCGAATCCAAATAATCAACTAATTCAAGATTTGTACTTTTTGGATATCAAAGATCTATCTAGGATTGCATGTCAATTACCTAAGAATGCATTTAATGGAAATCATATGACATTTCTTAGGAAATGATTGAAATCTAGTATATTTGCAATTACTAAATATGACGACGGGGTAAAATGAGGTAAAATAAAGTGAAACTACCAAACAAAGATTGATATGGTTTAGAATTGACCGCTTTTTCGTGTTCATCCATATCGAGATGTTTATTTGTAGCCATGAGAGTTGTAATAACATCATCATTGTGCATCTCGAGGCTCTTGAGCGATTTCTTCACATGCTTGAATTGACTCTTGAACATTTTGTTCTTGAGTTGCTTGTTTTATCGTGCACGGAAGTAACTTTGCTCTTGAATCATCTCGCTTTCCCTAAACATCATCTCACAAAGATTCTTGATAGAGGGATTCATTAGTATAATCAAAAGTCATGTCATCAATATGTATTTGACACACAAGAATATAATGTCTCGATTGAATGTTTGATGATGACTGTGTCAAACTTCTCATTTTGAAAATCATTTGATATATGAAAAGTTTTTCAAGCTTTTAATCCAAATGCAATTGGAAACAATAGTTTCAATCCTCAAAAATTTCACTTCTTTGGGATTGATCACAAAAGGAACATACAAATGAAGAATATGCCAAAAGAGATTTGTCGAAACATGTTTAGGTCAGAAGGTTGACAGAAAAACATATGACTTCTTGAAATGTTCAAATTTCCAAAAGAAACTCAAAACTCAATTTCATTTGAATATGCTCCAAATTCATGAAAATAATCTTTACTTGATATTCAAAAAACACAATCAAAAGATTTTCAAATCTCAGCAAAAGAATCATGAAGAATTTTCAAAATATGAGAAATGGAAGCAAAGATGTGACAAAAACCAGGAGGCAAAAGAATCAGCTGAAAAAGAATAAGAAATCATCCAACAGCTCACAGCCTGGACAGTGTCTGCTAAGGCCGGACAAAGTCCGGTAGGGGCGGACAGAATCCGGCTCTGGGCGGACAACGTCCGGACAGTTCAGTTAAAACTACTAGAACGTCTGAAGTTTTCAAATTTTGCAAGTTTTTCTTCAAAAATGAATCAAGTTCCATAATAGGTTTCAATATCATGACAGGAACTTAGATGAATAGCATTTGAAAGAAATTGATTTGAAAAAGATCTTGAATTTGATTCCTCAAAAGTGATTTGGGGTAAAATGGGTAAAACAAAAGTGATTTTCTCGAAACTTGGATTTTTCTGAAATGTTTGGACATGGATGAGTTTGAAATACTATTCCAAACCAAGACATGGGAGAAGGTCCGGTCCAAATAGACAAATTCGCAAAAATGCAATTTTGGGTATATTCGAGTTGATAGCCGTTTTCGGGCGACCTAGGATATGTGATAATTTGAAAACCATAGGCCTTTTGAGAATAAGTTCAATACGAACTATCTTCGGGTGAGTGAGTTCTAAATATTTCATGTAGAAAGTTTTTATCAAATCTCAACCCATCTTATTTTACAGAAATGAAACGTTTTGAGCCAAAACAACATCCCGAAGATTTCAATTTTGTTGAAATTTTGCATTTTAGCTGGAAACTCTGTTGTTTCACTTTTAAAACCTTTGAAACCATATTTGAAACATATTTATAAAGGTTTTGTGGTAATTTTGAACTTTTTGAACATTTTGAGCCCTTTTTCACCTTTTTGCTCGAAAATGACCCTTTTTACCAAACAAATGCATAATTTGATACATGTGCACAATTAGAGTATACAAGGATTCAATGACTTTGAAGTTGCTCCCCCTAAATGTGTCATTCAAGTTTTGTCAAAAAATATATGCAAGAGATGGAAATGATCTATTTTTGAAAAAGAGAGTTCAACAAAGATCAATGCAAAAATGAGAATCATGAACTCCTTTATGGCCTAAAACAAAGATTGTTTGAAATGCATTTAATTCAAGGCCATGTCATGCAAAAGAATGCTATTTGGCATAAATTTGATTTGATTTCATTTAAGAATCTTACCACATAGTATATGGATTAAACGAATGAGTTCTAAAGATAAACAAAAGATCCAAATGAACTCAAATCGAAAACCCATCCAAATGATCATCAAAGCTCATGAAAAGTTTCATAAAGATAAAACACATCAATAGAAACACTTTTTATGAACATTCAAGATTTAAATATTTTAGTCATTTGAAAGAATTGAGAAATTAACATCCAATTTGACTAAAATTTTCTTAAACATGTTAGCTTCTTTATAATCATCGAAACTCATGCAAACAAGTTCCAAAAATTCCAAAATAAAATTTGCAGATAGGTGATGCAATGAGGAACTAGATTGCCTTTTATAGTGAAGCCAAGATATGATCCAACAATAAGATATGAAAAAGACAAATGTTGGTCAGATTTAAAGTTTCAGATTTCAGGTTTGAAAAAATCATTTTACACTTTTAAAAGCACCTGAAAATCTATGCAAATGACTTCCAATAATTCCGAAATAAATTGTCAAGAAATACCAATCATAGAGGATAAAATTTCATATAGAAACTTTCTTCAAATAGACAACCAATATAGAGATATGAAAATGACAAATCAGCCCAAAACCATGAGAAAACTGAATTTTGCAAATTCAAATGAAAATTTGCATAAATGATTTTCAATGCATCAAATACATTTTCCAAAAATAATTTTTTGAAAAGGATTCTTCAATCAAAATTTATGGCCAAATGATCTTTGTATTTAGCAAAGAGGTTCAAATGTTGACACTGTTGCAAATTGAGTTCAAATTTGATTTTCATGAGATTTTTGACATGAAAGGGTTTACATGAGTTATTCAAATCATTTTGAGTCGAGGCTCACAAATAAAGATCATAAAAATAGCTAAACTCATGTTTTGCATGTTTAAGGTATTTCGTGTCAATTCAAATTTTTCGGTGAGATTCGAATACCCATCTTTCAAATGAGAACCTTTTTGAGAAAGTTTTCAATTTCAAACTTCTTCGGATCAAGAGTATCTAGCAGTTTTGTAAAGCAAGTTTTGACAAAAACCAAATAGATTTTGATTTGTGTTCGAAAACGATTTTGTTGAAAAACAAAATACTCGAAGATTCTCTTGAGACTAGTTTTTAATAGAAATATTTTTTAACATCATTTCTTTATCCAAAGCCTCTAAAAACCTTTTAAATACATTTTGAAGACCGTTTTAGATAGAAATTGATGATTTTTGGCCTTTTGAGTGAAAATTTGACATTTTGACCAAATGAGCTCATTTTAAAACTTATAATTGTAATTTTGAAATATTTCACATATAGGGTTGTGATGAGTAATTGAAGTATTTTAAATTACAACCCATAGGAATGCAACAACATAAGGTTTAAATTTTCACTCTTTTACAAAATTTGCCATATGGATTTAAAACAACAAAGAATAAAGAGAGAAGATGCAATACAAATGTTTTTATTAAACACATCAAAAAGATTTAAGCTCTTTTTGGTACCAAAACCATACGATGCCCTCTAGCCTTGTCGCATAAGTCTTTTGGTACCCAAATAGCACTATCTTTAGGTTTTTGAAAACGGAAATGAATAAGTTTTGCAAATAAACCCTTTCTAGAGCAAGAAATCAAATAAGAGCCAAAAGAAACATCTTTAAAAGAGTTTGATGCACACTCATGCGAATGTTGCCTTATTGAGTGATATGATAATCATGAAGTACAAGAGAGCTTTTTGAATGAATTTGTATGAGTGTGATAAATTATATGATGCCTTCTACTAGATGGGTGAGCATGATTTAATTTTCCCTTTTTAAAAGAATATTTATGTTCTAAATGGGGTTTAACAAGCATAGCACTACCCATATTACATCTAGTAAAATTTTTGCTCAATCTATTTAGTTTAGTCTTTAGTTCATTATTTTCAATTTTACGTTCTTGAGATGATTCCGTGTTAATACATGACTTATGATAAGAACATGACGGCATCTCATCACTAGTAGATGAATTAGAAGGCATAGCACTAAAATCGCTAGATGAACTAGGCATATCAAATGAGGAGCTCCTAGTACTAATACCATGACATAACGATGAGTCACTTGCTCCTTTTGAGAGAAATTCTTACTCCAAAAAGACACTATTTTGGGCAACAAACACTTTGTTTTCTTGTCGATTATAGAAATAATATTCTTTTGTTTCCTTAAGATATCCCATAAAGTAGCATTTATCTGATTTAGGCTTGAGCTTATCAGTCATTAAACGTTTTACATAAGCCTCACAATCGCAAATCTTAAGATAAGATAACTGGAAACGCCTTACAGTCCATCTCTCATATGGTGTCTTTTCTAAGACTTTTGATGGAGCCCTATTTAATGTAAACGCGGCTGTTTCTAGAGTATATCACTAGAAGGACAATGGAAGATCAGTTTGGCTCATCATTAATTGAACAATATCCAACAAGGTCTTGTTCTGTCATTCTAACACACTATTCCATTGAGGTGTTCCCGGCGGGGTTAGTTGTGGAACAATTCCATGTTGTTTTAGATGATCGCCAAATTCTTAGCTCAAATACTACCCTCCACAAGCAGACCATAGTGTTTTACATGTCTTGCCAAATTGATTATGTACTTCATTCTAAAATTACTTGAATTTATCAAAAGTTTTAGATTTATGCCTCCTTAAGTAGATATATCCATATCTATTAAAGTCATCGAAAAAAATTATAAAGTACTGAAAATCAACTCTAACTGTTGAGCTTAATGGTCCACATACGTCAATACGAACAAGAACCAATAAATCACTTGCCCTTTCACTTTCACATATGAAAAGTGCCTTTGTAATGTTTCCAAATAAAAAAGACACACACATCAAATGCTTGAAAATCAAATGAGTGTAGAAGACCATCTTTCAGGAGTTCCATGATGCGTTTCTCATTTATATGGCCTAAACGACAGTGCGAGATAAATCGTGGGATTCAAAGCATTAAGACTAAACCTCTTAATACATATGTTATAGACAGATAATTTAAGATTTAGTTAATAAATCCCATTCTCCGATTTCTCCGATGAGACATTGCTATCAAATATATCATTTAAATAAAAGGAACAACGATTGTTTTTTATTCTAAATTCATAACCCAACGTGTCAAAACACGACACAGAAGCAATGTTTTTACTTATGACATGAACATAATATAGTTAAGTTCTAAACTAATCCTGAAGGTAAAACGAATATAAAAATTCTAACAGCTAAAGCCGCAACTCTTGCTCTATTGCCAACACGAAGTTGAATCTTGCCCTTTGCCAAATTTCTACTCCTTTTGACCCCTTACATCAAATGACAAATATGAGCATTCGATCCGATATCAAATACTTGAGTCAAAAGGAGAAGTAGTTAAATGAACTTCTACAACATATATACCTGAAGGAGTCTCACTTTTCTTCTTTTTTCTTAGATCTTCCATGTACTTCTTGCAATTCCTCTTCAAATAATCATATTTCTTGCAATAGAAATATTCAGTAGTAGGGGTGGCACCTGACTTAACTTTCCTTCGACTTAAGCTTACCTCTTAAGAACCCTTCTAGAACTCTGCCTTTTCCCTTAGTCTTACCCTTACCCTTCTTCTTGAAACTTTTTCTTTCTAAATCATCATCACATTACTTGGATTTTTCTTAATATTCTGTTCCACTATTTCAAGCATCTCATGCAATTCGGTCAGTGATTTCTCTAGATTATTCATGTTATAGTTTATGACAAATTGGTTATATCTTGGAGGGAGCGACTGGAGAATCATATCAGTTGCCAACACTTGGCTAAGGAGAAAACCAAACTTTTACATGTTTTTCATGTAACCGATCATCTTGGTCACATGAGTACTAACCAATCCACTTTTTATCAACTTGCAATCATGCAATTTCTTAGTGGTCTCATATTGCTTCTGAAGTTTAGAATTCATTGTGACTAGCATTAAACAACTGACATGAAGTGCACCATCTGTATGTTTCTATAAGCATCCTTTTGAGTACGTGGAGCTCTAGCAACTAGTTCATCAGGAATAGGAGTCTCTAGAACATAATCCTTTTTATCCTATTTGAAAACAATTCTCAAGTTATTATACCATTCAATAAAATTTGTTTCATTGAGTTTTTCTTTGTTAAGAACATATTACAAACTAAAATTTTTTAAGGAACTACCATTATCCATGTTCTACAACAGTAAAGAAATATAAAATTTTAGCATTATGTTTATGAAAAATCTTTTATTAAACAATTTAACAAAAAATATACCAAGTATATATTTTAGAACAAAAATCTCTCAAATAATATATATAGTAGGTCAAAATCCATATTTCACTAAATTCTAGTGAGTATTGGCATCATTGTTAGAAATCTAGTTATTTAGATAAATAATTCATTGTTAATTATATCGTATATAACACTTGTTTGTTGGATGATATCCCATACCATGGCTGCCAACACCATGCCCCAAACATCAAAACCGTTTTGATGATGGACTTGTTGAGTTAAACCAATTCTATGCTCATGGGTATCTAACACATATCCTGTCTTATTGAGAAAATTGATGGTGCTCTGATTTATCAGACCCACAACCAACGATCAAAATCTTGACAAGTACAGCAATTGAAAGAGAATAATAAACACTTAATTTTCATGAGGGGTTAAAACATCACAAAACTTGCAAGGAAAATAAACATCACAGAAAAACAAAATTTTCATATAGTATGCCCTTAAACATGGTTATCCCAAGCGCTACTTATTCTATTCACCATGCTTAGCACTACTTATTATGTTCGCAATGCCTAGATCCTACCTCAATATATGAACTAAGCTATCTACCTAACAGGTAGTAATGAATTACATAGGATCAAAGTATTACATGTCAGCACGCAGGCCATTATACAATAATTAAACGACTTCACTGGTCATAATAACAGGGATACGCAGATCGTGAGAAAAATAAACTATAAATATAAGGGACCATACTAATCACAACATTCCCTACAAACACAAGTTATGCATAGAATCTAATTTCATAAAAACATAAGCTATCGATCTAAGAGAGGCAACTGTTACTTTAAGGCGGTCTCGCTGGCCGGTCAACGGGCAGGGGTTCGAAGGGGGTAGTGCCCTGAAAAATCTAGATAGTATATAGATCTAACCTATAAAGTTGTTATCGAAAACTTTACTGGATTAACCATGTTAATCAAATTTTCGAACCAATCCGATTGATTTACATTCCCTTATGTCAATATGAGTATCCTGAATAGGCAACTAATGTCATATGTAGATCCAATCTGAAAACATACGGTTTTAGAAAATCCAATATTTAACCATATGTTTCTATCAATTCTACTGCTATCATATAAACTCTAACATCACCTCCCTCTTGGCCATGCTAGGATCATACAACACTAGTTCATATCTCAGTCGGCCACTAATTCGAGATTTAAATTAGTTCAGCACAACAATTGGATGTCAAAACAAATATGTATAATGAAATTTATATGCCAACAAATTTAATAAATCAACATATCTACTCTACTACAACTGCATATATCACATATATGTTATTAATTAAAATCTAATGCTATAATGGATGACTCTGATACCACTGTAGAAAAATGAGTAGGTTACATCGACAGAATTTCAAAAATTTTACTCGAATATTGTAGGTAGAACATATCCACTACTTGCCATTATTTTTGTTTGCCACCGGTACCCACCGCCTGTCAGGGGCAAATAATTCGCCTATACCCACTACCTGCAAGTACTCATTAGATACCAAATACCAAATTAAATATTAGAAAAATAATTGAAAAAACAATTGAGACACATATAATAACAACAAAAAAGTAAATGATGCTATTTAGATTCATTAACAAAAAACGGTTACTAATTTTGAATGGTTAAAATTATTTTATAAAGTATATCTTTTTTAACTCCACATGTTTTTAGAACATATCATACACATATTTCATTTAGCGAGTTTCAACGGGTAACCGAATACGGGTGGTGGTGGAACATATCCATCTCAAGTTCAATTTTTTACCACGAACATACCCACAGATGTAAAAATTAAAACATATCTACCTCTATTTAGATAATTACTCAGAAGTAAAACGGTAAAATTGATATTGCTAGCTCTAGTTTCTATGAGATATAAGCCGGAACCTGAACCTGAGTTCGACCAAACACCTTAACTTGCATGAATAATCAAAAGAATTATAAGCTTACCGATCATTTAGCAGATAGAATAGCCTCCAGAGCTTCCTGGTTTATGGTTGCGAGGCTTGGAGGAAGTTTATCTGTTCTAATATGCAATGCACTGATTCTGTTCAACCAATAATCATTCTTAGTTTTATTTAAAAAGAACATCTGAGCTATTGTTGGTATAGATTTTGCTAATTTGCTTTTGAATTATGTATTATTTTACCTCTTCGATATGGCATCCATGTTAATATTCACGCGCTGGAAGTAGTACGTGGTATTCAGCAACTGGAAACATAAACCAAATCAATATAATAACAATTAAATTAAACATGATTTACCATGAAACCTGAACAGTTATCTGAAATCTTATCGTTTTTATAAACTGAAAATTGCATATCAATTTTAATCACGCATGTTAGAAATGATATGAACATATGACTTATATAATTCAAGACTTATTATTAAGAGTAAAATGGTAAAATATACTTTTGATCCCTTACTTTACTTCCGGTCTTTCTACTTCAAAACAGACCAAATTGATCACCCTACTTTTAAAAGCGAATATCTTTTAATCCATGGGTCGCTTTGTGGATTATTTTGATTGTGTGGACTAGTATATATTGCTGATGTATAAAAAAATATTACAACTATGAGTTGATGATACAATCCAACGAGACTCTAGATATCGGCACATGCACCAGGACATCTTACATGAAATCTAGATCAGCATCAAAATAACCCACAAAACCGTTAAAATAAGGACTAAAAAGACATCTAATCTTAAATATAGAGGGACCAATTTCACTTTTTTTAAATAGAGGGACAAAAGTGAGTCCAAGACAAAGTAGAGGGACCATACCCAATTATCAATATTGCGACAGTGTGAAAAACAAATTTCAATATAGCATTTTCTGAATGAACAGTACAATGAAAGATTTTAACATAGTGGGCAGCAACAACAATGCTGTAAACACAAAGTGCCATGTATGATATAAAAACTGACCTGTCCTGCCTTTATATCCTCTTCTATCAGATTGAGAAACCTATCATTCTCTCCAAGAAGATTTGAAAGGGTGCTGGAGGCTAGATCATCTGCAACACAGAAAAAGTTCGGGCACTTAAGTGTAACACTGCAAAAATATTTTATTTAACTACAAAACATTAATATCTCATTGGCGTGCGGACCTTGGACCCATAAATTAGAGCAAAAACCCTATTTTTATAGTGTTCTCTAACAAATTTCCCTAATATCTACTAAAAAAAGTGTTGGGGATGAAATCCAATCAGCTAATCTAGTCAAGACTTTGTGTCAGAATGGTCTTCACAAAAGCATGCCAATGTTATCCATTTCCAAATTTCAATTACACAGACACAACCAAAGTTAATTAGATAAATAAATTTATAAAACTAAACTCTACATGTCTGAAAAACAAGAAATAAAAAGTTCATATTACCCTTTCTACATTTAAAAATTTCAAATAACTCCTTGTACTTTGAAACGAGATGGATAACTTACACAATGTACTTTAAAAACCATGACAAATTTTATCTTGCATGCAATATAATGAGTGTTTTGCCATGTTGATATAATGATTCAGTAATCATTGATATATGAGGTCCACAAGACAAAACCACTCATTAGATCGCATTCTGATGATATTTGTCTTGATTTTTGAAGTAAAGGGCATAAGCTGTCTGATTTCAAAGTATAGAAGATTATTTACATTTTTTTTAAAGTAGAGAAGCAGTATGGGCTTTTTCCTACAAGAAAAAATCGATAGTAAAGAAGAGTGCCACAATCAACATCTTTCAAGGAATTGCAAATGTTTTGTGTTGCGAGGAGGAAAATATAATATAATTTTAGGGTAAAAAACAGAATAATTTGTCGACCAAAGGAAAAAAATTAGCTATTAAAAAACTGTAATGAAGTATTTTCATTGCATTGAAATAAAATCAAAAGAATGTAGAAATCATAACCAACCTTCAGAAGGCAATTGCTTTTTCTGGTTCATGTTAGAAGCATTAGTTCCATTTTCCTAACCAGTATATTAAAATTAGCCACATGAGGAAGAGAGAATGGAAAATAAGTATTGTGACATGTCATCCTAAGAAAAGAAGCATGGATCTTAAAATATTTATGATTTGATAAAAGCATAAGTCTCGGATGTACCAATATGGATATGGGACATGAGTATAATACAACATGGATACACGTTGTGTTTGTTGCTTGTGGGTGTTTGGGAGGGTAGCTACTGGCTAGGGCAGGGAACAAATGTTGGCTTATATGGGAGATATATCCTTCCTGTATGCAGATTTTTTTCGTTTTCTATTCAGAAAAAATGGATATGTATCCAATACATATCGGAGCTGTATCAACATTCGTCCAAGGTATGGAAAGCCAAAAACGGGCTAGGTATTCAGATATGGGGGCTAGGTATTCAGATATGGGTGCAAAATCTAACAGAAATATCGGTGCAATTTAGAGCTGACAAAAGTATTGTAACCTCTATCCATTCATGGTAACGTTTTGAATTTTAAGCTTCGTTCTCTTTTTTTTTCAGTTCTTTTTAAGAGTAGATCAACATGCATGATTTTGAGTAAAATTCGAATCTAAACCAATGTTCTTTTATTCTAAACTGGAAATGCACAGGTACTATCTAATATATCTTCTATTATCCTTTAATATCCATGGATCATCTGAACACCAAGTTCAAGAAACAGTAATATAGAACATATCGGAGTTGAATGATTTTGGAAAGGCGCAAGTTGCATTGTAACACTGCAAAAATATTTAGGTTTAGCTACTGGACAATAGTATCTCATTACCATGTAGGTCCTGAACCTACATATCATCTTCATATCTTGTGTTCCATAATAACCCTATTTTTGCAGTATCCTTTTCTTTCAAAAAAGGTATGGACCTTTGCATAAAGATATAGAACATCAAATTGTACTTACATTTCTTGCTGCGTGATTTGGTGCCAACCTTGCTTGCTCATCATTTTTCTTCCCCTATAAATGGAAAAGTGGCAAAATTTTATTTGAGAAAACAATAATTCGAAGAAAAAAAATAAAGAAAGACCACCAAATCTCTTTGGTAGCATATCTAGATGGGGAGATATCTAATGCAAACTCTTAATTGGGTGTTTAAAAGCTAACCACACTGATTATGCTAATAAATCATCATGAAAAATTCAAAATAAAATTGTGTAGATAGTCCTATAATTCATCTACTATCATATAAAATTACAAGTCGAAATTCGATTAGTGCTACGATAACAAAACAAGAGAAATTCCTAACAAGAAATAAAACAGAGAAAAAACAAAAATAAGTCACTTTCTACAGAAAATATCTCTTTTCTTGTTTGTTTCAACTTTGATCAACTTTGGACTTTATTTTACAACATGCTAGATTACTCCGAGCAGTATCTACAAACTTTTCGAGAATTTTTTATACTGATTATGTGGCCTAATTGATGTGGTTAGAACGTTAACCCCAAATAGTGATTTTCACTCTATATGTCCCCTATCTAAACAAATAGTTTGTATATAATACTTCAAGAAAATGTATGCTTGCCTCCAGCCACCGACATCGCAACGCGACATCCTTTGCAGTCTTCTGTGGGAGACCCAATGCAATTTTCATATATTTCTCATTATCAGGATCTTTTGCATACCTACAAAAACAGGTAAGCATTAAAAAAGACATTGATAAGTATCAATAAACAAGTTTAAATCAATTGCAACAGCTGAAAAATAATATATCTAGTCTTGGAAGAACAATTCAATCTTACCCAGCAAGGCCATCGAGCAGTTGCGCATGTTCTTCTTCGGACCAAGTTGATGACTTACTCGGGTCGTATTCCTTCGCCCGATTAACCATCTCAGCCACGCCCATGCCGCCGCCGGTGACCACCCCGCCATGCGTCGAGGTCAACACAGCAGCATCATATACATCATGGAACGCGCCCTGGACGCGCGAATAATACTGGTCTAAGAATACGCGGGCGGCCGCGCTTCTGAAACCGTCGTGCAGAATGACCGGGCCTAGCGATGCGGCGCGCCACAGCTCTGCGTCCATCGCGGCGGCGCCATTATCTGATAACAAGTGCTCTGCCGCCGTCCATGGTTTGTTCTTCACCACGGCGTCTCCAAGAAGAGCCGGGTTGCTGCTGCTGTGTCCAAAGCCCATGTCTGAGTTGCTCATGCCGGAGAAATTCTCGGCCAGGGCACGCAGGGGGTAGGCGTGGCTCATTGCGGCGGCCGGCCAATGATCGAAGCTTGCGTTCATACTCTGGAACGATAGGGGATTAGCTTAAGTTTATATACGTGAAGGTGAAGAAGAAATCGTGTGATCGCAAACTTTGTAGAGTTCGGATGGGATGGGTTTGGCTCAAACCTCTCTCTCTGTTTTTTTTTTCTTCCACGTAGGCGCTGCAAGCCTGCAAGCTGTCGCCCCGCCACCGCCGTGCCCCAGAGCGAAGCCACCGTCGCTTCGCCGGAGGGGTCGCCGCAGCTCCAAACGGTGGAATTGGGGGAGATGTTGGCCTAATTGAGCCGGAGGCTGGGGTTTTTTATTAAAAAAAGATTGGTCCTCCAAAAAGATTGCCCCTGATATTATGGTGAGTCCAACTATTGTAAAAATATTCTGCACATATTGTGTAGTGCGTGTGTGAAATATGATCTGAAACACTTATCACTACAATACAAAAACTCTTGAACGAGACTCCTCGCACGAGCTTATGTGCGAAGCACCCTTTCAAGCGCCAAGTACACTCCAATAAATTGGCGTTTGCATGGCATTTTGTATAAGGCCCGCATATAAAATATTTATGTGATAATATATTACATTATATGATTATTATTGGTTAAAAAATTACTAAAATTAAATTCGAATAAAACAAAAACAAATTAATAAATTTAAGATAAAAATTATAAATTTTCTTAATTAAATCGCATATAGAAATTAACATTAAACATATAAATTGGATACACTCGGCCATTAACGACAACATAAACGTAAAAATTAAAATTTAATTTAACTACTATTCGGTATTGTTGTCTCCGAAACACTACCAAATGTGCTCAGTAAGATCCTGTTTGAATTGCATATGTGATGGGCGAGTATGGATCGCATCATTTCGAGCGAGTATATCAGTAAAAACTAATAGAGTACCATTGTAGAAAATAGGAGATGGTAGAGTAGATGTCTCTTGACTCTCATACAAAGCAGTGAGTGGGCTATTAAAGTCTCATTCATCCTTGATTATCATCTTGTGGAGAATGACACATGCTCATATAATTTTAACAAGGGGTAATCGTTACCAAAATCGACTGGGGCCATAGAGAATAGCAAACCGAGATTGCAAGATCCCAAAGGCTCACTCCACATCTTTTCTCGCACTTTCTTGTTGTTGTGTGAACAATCTAAATTTCTCCATTTGGGGCAAGAGTATAGTCTTCAAAAAACAGCCCATATAGGATAAATATGTCGACTAGGTAGTACCCTATATTGTATTATGTCATATTCATGGAGTACTAAACATGACGAGCTTGGCCCCTCAACACATTAGTAAAAAAGGTGACAGCGTGAGATACCAGTGTCTATGTTGGCTTGAATATCGATGAGAATGCGACGGTGTAACGGTTGTAGGGTCAGCTCGCTGTCTACGAATCCCGTCATGGAATCTTCAATTTTGTTGATGGCTTCCTCCTCCACACTACTTATAATTGAGTTTGAGCTAGATGACATTTTTGTGGGGAGTAGTATGATAAATGCTAACTTGGTAGCATTTTTACCCTAGGTTTATGATCCGGGAGGAACTTTAAGTCCTAATCGCATACGGATTCGCGACCAAGTCCTGATCGCATACGGATTCGCGGCCAAGTCCTGATCGCATACGGATTCACAACCATGTCATGATCTCATACGGATTCGCGACCAAGTCTTGATCGCATACAGATTTGCAACCAAGTCCTGATCGCATACGGCTTCGCGACCTTAACCGTGTTTGGAAAGATTTCACGACCATGGATTGGTTCGCGACCATGAAAAGGAATTTGTTCTCTGTTCGGAATTGTAATCCAATCCGAATATATATATATATAACTAAGCTTATCTGTTTAGGATTAGTTAGTTAGTTATATGAGTCTAATACGTTTAGGTTATTGAGTCTGATACGTACTCATACGATTGGACTATAAATACCTTGTAATAGGTCTAGTTTAGATCATCGAAGAGTCATAGAACTTATTTGAGTTTTAGACACTTATAGTTCCTTCGACGTAGGCAAGTGTGCCTAACGTTCGACGTGTAAAGCTCTCTTTGAATTAAAGAGTTGTGCAATTACTTTGAGCTGTGTTTTTGATCAACCTTTGGGTTTTGGTATTTCCGAGTAAGATCCCGTTATTCCGCATATTAGAATCTGGGCAAGTCTAGTGCGAAAACCAAGGCTAGGTCTCAAACGGATCAAATTGATATCAGAGCAACTTTCCTATCCTATGGATGGTGAAGACTCGCCAGAGTTACAAAACTTTCGGCGAAACTCCAGGCGATCAATTGACGGTTCCTACAGCCGCGTCTCCGACAATGTCTGACGATACCTTCATTCAAGCTAACCTAGCCGAACAAGTGGCTAAACTCTCCACCGACATGGAAACCGTGCTTGCTTGGATTAAGCAGCAGGCCATGATTGTACCTCCTAAAGTAGGGAAGGATATGGGTGAGAAGACTGGTGAAGACTTGCATAGGGCAGGCGAAGATGAAGACGAAGGCGACCACAAGACCGACGACCTCGCCAACACCTCCTTAGCTGTCGGATCTTTTAAGGTCGACGCTAAGATTGATATACCCATATATGATGGGGTGATCGATGCCGAGAAGCTGGATTCTTGGATCGACCAGCTTGAGACCTACTTTGACCTGAAAGGGTTCAGTAGCGCTCAAAAGGTCAAATTTGCACCTTTGAAGATGAAGGACCACGCCAAGATATGGTGGAAGGCCCTTGTCGCCAGTGGTGAAGCTGACGACCTTGCGTGGGGTCAATTCAAACGACTTTTGCGACAAGAATTCTATCCGATGGGTTACCTTGAGGAGAGATGGGAGCGTTGGCACAGATTGTACCAACGGTGCGACCAGACCGTTCAAGACTAAACGACACAGTTTCGACGACAAGCAATGGTCATCGGCATCTCACTGTCCGATCCTCAGGTATTTCGGAAGTACACATCTGGACTTCAGAAATCGATCAGTACTGAGCTAAGTCTGTTCAGTGTTCAAGACATCTCGACAGCGAGCGCGACTGCTTTGGCGATTGAGAAGAAGAATAAGACCCGCAACGACAAGAACTTGAGGGAGATTTCCACCACGACGAGCCCCGGAGAGGGTACCCACGATATGGGTAACACTTGTGAGCATTGTCATGTTGCTGGGCACACAAAAGAGAAGTGTTATAAACTTCATCCTGAATTGTGACCAGAAAGAAAAAGGAGGGATGAACCAAGCACACAAACAGTTATGGTTACTTCTATTCCGCTCGCAGAGGAAATTATCCAGTTGGATTCGGTTGAAAAGGCCGACACGACTTTGTCTCTAATGGCAATGCCGAAGGAGAAAGGTTCGGGTTCATCAACTGACCACAACCCGACAGAGGAATTGTTCACTGTTAACATACAGGTGAAGCACGAGGTGGTCGCAGCCATCTTCGACCCCGGAAGCCAAAAGAATTTGGTCTCCTCCGGGCTGGTTCGACGACTTGGTTTGCAGACGACTCATCATCCTCGACCATATCCTCTGGGATGGTTCACTTCCGACGTGAATCAGCAAATCAAGAGTCAGTGTACTCTAAAGTTTGCAATATCTGCTCGTTACATCGACGAGGTTCAATGCGATGTCATCCCCATCGATATTTGCCAAGTGATTTTTGGAAGTCCGTTCTTGTACGATCGTGATGCTCATTATCACCGAAGAGCTCAAGAATACGACCTCACAAAGGATGGGACAAAATTTATCATCAGCAAAAATGACCACGTCGACACCAAGAACTTGATGATAGCAAATCAGGCGAAACGGATTGTCAATGCATGCTCAAAGTGTGTGCTGAGCGTGATGCGTCCAATTAGCCAAGAGGATTGTGTTGCATCGAGTATGGAAAGTGGTGGTTGTTTATCAAGTTTGCCGGAAGAAAACAATGGGCTATTCGCAGAGGTATATAGTCGATCACCACAACGACTAGTCGAAAATGACATAAAACTTGTCTCTACGGCGCTACTATTCAAACTTTGCAATCCTAGTTTTGGGATCGGTGATGGTATCAACCTCGACAAGGGGAAGGCTATCCGCGAGTGGCCAAGGCCACAATCCATGACGGAGGTGCCAAGCTCCATGAGCGCCTATCCATACATTCGATTCGACGATTGTAGCATTGCTTATCGTGTGTTCGTTCCAAAACTCCCAGTCGTTCTCTACATCTTCATAGTTGGTCACCAACGGGTGTTGGCTCCTTCTCAACAGGGGAGTCATGATCCGGGAGGATCTCAGGTTGAGTTCGCAACGGATTTGCGACCACGAAAAGGTTTGCAACATTGGAAAGGTTTGCGACCTTGGGAAGGATTCAAACTCTACGAGCCTTCAATGCTGGATGATGAGCCAGATACCATAGTACCATCTGTTGAAGACCTGGTCTATCAACGAGACGAACCTCTATGCGAAGATGTGATTCTGGAGAAGAAGGTGACTACCACCCGCAGTGACACAAAGGAGATATTTCGAATCGGTCGGAAAGGTCAACGAGTACGTGCGGCAAAGTGGTACACCAAAGAACATGGACAAGCCCAATTTCCACATCTCCAATTTAATAGAGAGGTCGCAACAGGGGTTGGCTCCTTCTCAACAAGGGAGTCATGATCTGGGAGGATCTTCAAGTCCTGATCGCATACGGATTCGCGACCAAGTCCTCATCGCATACGGATTCGCAACCAAGTCCTGATCGCATACGGATTCATGACCATATCGTGATCGCATACGGATTCGCGACCAAGTCCTGATCGCATACGGATTTACGACCAAGTCCTGATCGCATACGGCTTCGCGACCTTAACGGTGTTCGGAAAGGTTTCACGACCATGGATTGGTTCGCGACCATGAAAAGGAATTTGTTCTCTGTTCGGAATTGTAATCCAATCCGAATATATATATAACTAAGCTTATCTGTTTAGGATTAGTTAGTTAGTTATATGAGTCTAATACGTTTAGGTTATTGAGTCTGATACGTACTCATATGATTGGACTATAAATACCTTGTAATAGGTCTAGTTTAGATCATCGAAGAGTCATAGAACTTATTTGAGTTTTAGACACTTATAGTTCCTTCGACGTAGGCAAGTGTGCCTAACGTTCGACGTGTAAAGCCCTCTTTGAATTAAAGAGTTGTGCAATTACTTTGAGCTGTGTTTTCGATCAATCTTTGGCTTTTGGTATTTCCGAGTAAGATCCCGTTATTCCGCATATTAGAATCTGGGCGAGTCTAGTGTGAAAACCAAGGCTAGGTATCAAACGGATCAGTTTAGTATTAAAAAGTGCAAAATCATGCTTAAAACTCCTTTGATGCGACATTTTATGCATAAAATTTGATTATTTTTACAAATTGCTTTCACGGTTGTGTTCATCATGCTTCAGAGATAAAACTTGCCAAATTTGAGAAGATTTCGACCACATTTGAGCCCCATAGGACCAAGAAACTAAATTGGACAAGCAAAAAGGCTCTGATCGAATATTCTTCGGACAAAGACATGGTCGAACACGTTTTGGCGGAAAAAATCTTTATACATACACGGTTGGGCGCAAAAGACCTGTTCGAACATGTCACGACAAAAAGAGCACATTCCAGGTTGAATACAATGTGGCCGAAAAGAGTCCTACTCGGTTTCGATTAGCCACATGTCCTGGTCGTGTTCGAATCGGTTTCGGTCACGACACGTGTGTGACCGCGATTGGGCCATGTGTCCTGCTCGTGTTTGAGTCAGTGTCGATCACAACACGTGCGTGGCTGCAATTGCGCCACGTGTCCTGGTTGTGTTCGATTTGGTTTCCTCGGCTTTTACTAGTCGGTTTTAGTCGTATTTAACCAGAATTGGTCGAGTTTGGTTGGTTTTAGCCAGGTTTGATCAGAACTGATCGAATCTTGTCGGTTTTGACTCAGATTTGTCCATTCTCGTACTGTTTGAAGCCAAACTTTGTCACCTGCACATCAAGGAGTTGTTTTGTGTAGGATCAAGGATGCCGACTAGAGGGGGTGAATAGGAGCCTTTTAAAATTTCTTTTCAATTAAGCAATTTTAAAAGATATTTCGCATAACTTAGATTTTGCAAAGGGGTTTAAACTATCTATCAATTAGTTGCATTCAACTATATGAAATAAGTAATTCAACATGCAACAACAATCTAACATATAGATGCAATTGATTGATATGAAATACAATAAAACAAGCAACTAGTTTGAAGGTAAATATGAAATGAATAAGAGATACGCAATTGACACAATATTTTTACCGAGGTCTCAGAGACTCGCCCGGTCTCCCCTACTCCTCATTGAAGCGCTCACTCGTGAGCCTCGCTTCTATATCCACGAAGGATATCTCACTAGGGTTGCTCCTTCTCCACACCGGATAGGCGAGCACCACACCTTTCACAAGTTCTTGCTGTTGAATCTTGAGCCCTGATTAGGGTTTTGGTGATTAATGACATCCGTAAGATATGCGACTAACCTATGTATTTGAGACTCAGGTTAATCAGAGGAGAAAGCATCACAAAAGTGCAAATCAAGATAATCAAGACTCCATGAAGCAAGAATGACCGAAAACTCCGACAAAAGTACAAGTATCTAAACCTAGTGCTTTTATTTTTGAAAATTTCTAGGTTAGATGGTCGTACTATTAAGAGGGGTCTTAGCACAAGTCATTTGATCAACCTTGAAGTCTTTGGAAACATATGTGCATATGCATCTAGCCCCTAGTTGAAATGGAGTAAAATTCAGCAATTCTGTTTTCGTTTTGAACTGGCCGGATAATGTCTGAAGTGACCGGACAATGTCCGGCCAATACATATTTCTTCTGAAAATTGCAAAACGAAAACCAAACACAAATAAACTTGTCCGGTGCATCTGTCCGATTTAGGCCGGACAATGTCCGGCCAGTACAATTCTCATGGCAAGTTTATATGCAAGCAACAGAGACAAATAAATCCGTTCAGAGGCATTTGTCCGAAACACATTGGACATTGTCCGAAGTTTCCAGACAATGTCCGGCCTATACAACTTTTGTGAAGTTGAAAACCTAAGTGTTAACAGAGACGTATGCATTTGTCCGGACGTTTTGTTCGGACAAATCACATACGTCCGCCCGATATATTTGTTGAGAAGTGTTTGAGCCAAGTGTCAACAGAGACATATACATTTGTCCGGACGTTTTGTCCGGACAAATCGTATTTGTCTAGCGTGTATATGTGCTGTTAAACATGAGTGTTAACAGAGACATATACATTTGTTCGGACGTTTTGTCCGGCCAAATCCATCCGTCCGGCCTTCACAAAAATTCTCAAATGGCTACTGACACTTGAAAATCTCATGAGCAACAATCAATTTATTTGTATTGACCGGACATTGTCCGAAGTGATCAGACAATGTTCGAAGTGACCGGACAATGTCCGGCCAGTACAACTTTCGCCCAATTTTCTTGAAAACGACCGTTTTGCTGAGACTATATAAACCCTAATGTTTGTAGAAGCTGTATACACACGAAATTCATCTCTCAACCTTAGTGTAACAGCTTGCAAAGCCTCTCACACTCATTCTCTTGCATTTGAAGTCAAATCTTTGGCAAAACATTGAGTGCTAGTTGAGAGAAGTTGAAATCGAGCCATTTGCATTTGCATATTTATTCTTCAAGCTTTGAGGTTGATCAAGGAAGGTGCTAGGCTCATTACTCTTGGTGATTGCCGTCACCTAGATGACCCGGGAGGTCCGGCGATCTCTCCATCGACGGTGTGTGTTGGAGAGGCCCAGCGATTGGTTGTAAAGGCTCGGAGCTCGCCTATCCGGAGAGGAGAAGGGCTACCCCTAGTGGAATCGAAGCATAAGCTCTAGTGAAAAGCGCTTCAACGAGGATTAGTGGAAATCGGCAAATTTCCGAGACTTCGGGAAAAATTCGATCTCTTCGGTTACTTCTAGTACTTGCTTTATATTTCTAGAGATTGAATTGTTACTCTTAACTTTTAGTAATTGTAAAACTTGCTTTGTGTTGTCATTCATATCATTTGAGTATTGATATTGCAATTTAGGTTGTTCATCACTAGATTAAAAGTAAAAATTGAAAAACCGCCTATTCACCCCCCTCTAGTCGGCATCCTTCGATCAACACGTGGTATCAGAGCACTAGGTGATCCGGGAGGATCTCCAAGTCTTGATCGCATATGGATTCGCGACCAAGTCCTGATCGCATACAGATTCGCGACCAAGTCCTGATCGCATACGGCTTTGCGACCTTAACCGTGTTCGGAAAGGTTTCGTGACCATGGATTGGTTCGCGACCATGAAAAGGAATTCGTTCCCTGTTCGGAATTCTAATCCTATATATAACACTAAGCTTATCTGTTTAGGATTAGTTAAGTTAGTTATATGAGTTTAATACGTTTATGATTACTAAGTCTGATACGTACTCATACGATTGGACTATAAATACCTTGTAATAGGTCTAGTTTAGATCATCGAAGAGTCATAGAACTTATTTGAGTTTTAGACACTTATAGTTCCTTCGACGTAGGCAAGTGTGCCTAACGTTCGACGTGTAAAGCCCTCTTTGAAATAAAGAGTTGTGCAATTACTTTGGGTTTCGGTATTTCCGAGTAAGATCCTGTTATTCCGCATATTAGAATCTGGGCGAGCCTAGTGCGAAAACCAAGACTAGGTCTCAAACGGATCAAGTTGGTATCAGAGCGACTTTCCTATCCTGTGGATGGTGAAGACTCGCCAGGGTTACAAAACTTCCGGCGAAATTCCAGGTGATCAATTGACGGTTCCTACAGCCGCGTCTCCGACAATGTCTGACGATACCCCCGTTCAAGCTAACCTAACTAAAAAAGTGGCTAAGCTCTCCACCGACATGGAAACCGTGCTTGCTTGGATTAAGCAGCAGGCCATGATTGTACCTCCTGAAGTAGGGAAGGTTATGGGTGAGAAGACTGGTGAAGACTTGCGCAGGGCAGACGAAGATGAAGACGAAGGCGACCACAAGACCGACGACCTCGCCAACACCTCCTTAGCTGTTGGATCTTTTAAAGTCGACGCTAAGATTGATATACCCATATATGATGGGGTGATCGATGCCGAGAAGCTGGATTCTTGGATCGACCAACTTGAGACCTACTTTGACCTGAAAGGGTTTAGTAGCGCTCAAAAGGTCAAATTTGCACCTTTGAAGATGAAGGACCACGCCAAGACATGGTGGAAGGCCCTTGTCGCCAGTGGTGAAGCTGACGACCTTGCGTGGGGTCAATTCAAACGACTTCTGTGACACGAATTCTATCCGATGGGTTACCTTGAGGAGAGATGGGAGCGTTGGCACAGATTGTACCAACGGCGCGACCAGACCGTCCAAGACTATACGATAGAGTTTCGGCAACAAGTAATGGTCATTGGCATCTCACTATCCGACCCTCAGGTATTTCGGAAGTACACATCTGGACTTCAGAAATCGATCAGTACTGAGCTAAGTCTGTTCGGTGTCCAAGACATTGCGACCACGAGCACAACTGCTATGGCGATCGAGAAGAAGAATAAATCCCGCAGCGACAAAAGCACGAAGGAAAATGCGACCTCGACAAAGAAAAAGCCGAGTCCGAAGAAGAACGCTTCAAAATCAGGCACGGGTGCCTTTTGCGAAAATTGTCAAGTCGCGGGGCATACCAAGGACAAATGTTACAAGCTTCATCCTGAACTTCGACCAAAGAAAAACGGACCAGGGAAAAGAACAGCCACGGCTACTGCGACTTCACCCGACGAAGAAGTTGTCCGAGTGAATTCGGTTAATGAGGCGGATACGACCTTGTCTCTGATGGCAATGCCGAAGGAGAAGGGTTCCGATCCACCGAACGACCATCACCCAACGGAGGACTTGTTCACCATCAACATCCAGGTGAAGCACGAAGTGGTCGCAGTGATATTCAATCCAGGAAGTTAGAAGAATCTGGTCTCCGCTGGACTGGTTCGGCGACTTGGTTTGAAGACAACCACACACACGCGACCATATCCGCTGGGTTGGTTTACATCTGACTTGAACCAACAGATTACGAGTCAGTGTGTGTTGAAGTTTGCGATCTCTGCACGATATATCGATGAGGTGCAATGCGATGTTGTCCCTATCGATATCTGTCAGGTGATCTTTGGGAGTCTGTATCTGTATGATCGAGACGCTCACTTCCATCGGCGAGCGCAAGAGTACGATCTCACCAAAGACGGAGTTAAGTTCGTGATCAGTAGAGACATCCACGTCAACACTTCGAACTTGATTACCGCAAATCAAGCCAAACGAATTGTTAATGCATGTCACAAGTATGTGCTTGTCATGATTCGACCCATTGATCAAGGTGAGTGTACTCGACCAGCATTGTCGCTGGCGTGCCGAGAGGATTCTGGTCGTTTGTCGGGACTGCTGGAGAAATACAGTGATCTGTTCGAGACTACCCAGGGTCGTCCGCCGAAACGTCCAGTCGAGCACGAAATTCAGCTTGTGTCCGATGCGACACTGCCCAATCTGAGTATGTATCGCAACTCAGTATTGGAGAATGAAGAGATCAAGAGACAACTTGGTGAGTTGCTGAACAATGGTGTCATTCAACCGAGTAGTTCACCTTGTGGATCTCCTGTGGTGTTAGTACCAAAGAATGATGGGACTTGGCGTATGTGCATCGACTATCGAGCACTGAACAAGATCACCATCAAGAACCGGTACCCCCTTCCTCGTATTGATGACCTGCTAGACCAATTGAAGCATGCTGTTGTCTTCTCCAAATTGGATCTTAAGTCAGGATATCATCAAGTCAGCATCTGAGAGGAGGATACATGGAAGACCGCGTTCAAAACACGGCAAGGTCTGTTCGAATGGCTGGTCATGCCGTTTGGTCTCTGCAACGCCCCGGCAACTTTCATGCGTCTTATGAATGACGTATTGAGACCGTTCATCGACGACTTTGTGATCGTGTATCTCGACGACATATTGGTTTATAGTCGTTCGTGGGATGAGCACCTTATTCATGTCGAAAAGGTGTTCAAACAGCTTTGGCAACATCGACTTCGCCTCAACCGTAAGAAGTGCGAGTTCGGTCAGCAAACTCTACTTTACCTTGGATTCATAATCAGCAACGGTACGTTGCAAATCTACCCGGACAAGGTCAAAGTGATTCGCGAATGGCCGCGACCGCGAACAGTTACGGATGTGCGTAGTTTTGTGGGAGCATGCCAATACCTTTGGAAGTTCATCCGACACTTCTCGATTATGGCTTCTCCGTTGCATGCATTAACCAGGATCGATCAGAAGTTCGAGTGGACAGGGAAACATGATGACACGTTTCTCTTGCTGAAAAGGAAGATCAGCGAGGCGCCTGTGTTAGCTTTGCCGAATCTCCAGAAACAGTTCGAGCTAGATACCGATGCCTCAGGTTATGCGATGGGCGCAGTGCTCATGCAAGAAGGTCGACCAGTGGCATATCACTCCAAGTTATTCCAGGGAGCTCAGAAGAACTACCCGACTTATGATAAGGAGTTATGCGCACTGCATCAGACCGTGAAACATTGGCGGTGTTATCTCTTGGGGAAAGAGGCGGTTGTCCACACCGACCATCAACCATTGCAATATTTGCAAACTCAGTCCAAGCTACAGCAAGCTCGGCACATGAAGTGGATGTCGTATCTGCAGCAGTTTAATCTGGTGATTAAGTACAAGAAGGGCGTACACAACAAATTGGCGGATATGTTGTCGCGACCACCAGTTACAACCCTCTGTTTATCAGCGTTCATGCAGATCGAGCCATCATGTCATGATGACTATGTCACTATGTACAGTGAAGACCCTGATTTTCAAACAGCACTGACTGAGGTCGAAACAGGGAACCCTACAGAGTTCGTTCGTCGAGAAGGACTCTTGTACAAGGGCAATTTACTTTGCATACCTCGTGGAGCACCTCGAACTCAATGGATGCGAGAAGCGCACACATCGAAAGTAGCTGGTCACTTTGGGGTTACAAAGACGTTGCAAAATCTTCACCGACATGTGTTCTGGCCGCGTATGCAGCAAGATGTGGCTAGGTTTGTTCGAGGCTGCGGTCTCTGCAGCATCTCAAAACCGGCAAACCGAAAATTAGGTTTGTACACTCCTTTGCCAGTTCCATCACGACCATGGGAGAGCATATCCATGGATTTCTTGGGAGGATTGCCTAAGACCCGACGTGGCAACGACTATCTATTCGTGGTCGTTGATCGGTTCTCCAAAATGATTGTTCTTATACCTTGTCGGAAGATTATCACGGGAGAAGAGGCAGCTCGGGTATTCTTTCAACACGTTTGGACACACTTCGGACTGCCGACTTCTATTGTGTCTGATCGCGATACTCGGTTCCTTAGTCACTTTTGGCGATCGCTCTGGACGATGATGGACACCAAGCTAAAGAGGAGTATGACTTTTCATCCACAAACTGATGGTCAAACCGAGGTGGTTAATCGCACAGTCGTTCATCTCTTGAGAGGATATAGCTCGAAGCACCCGAAGACCTGGGATGAAAGCATACCGTACCTACAGTTTGCTTTTAATCGAGCAGTGCATGGTTCGACTGGAAAGTCACCGTTTGAGGTCTGTTTAGGATTTCTACCACAGAGTCCATTCGATATGGAGTTTGTGATCACTACCTCAGCACAGAACAGCAAGGAAGCATCTGATCAGGATCGAGCACAAAAGTTCCTGGAAGGTATTCAACGACTCCATCGTGAGGTTGAACAGAACTTGCTGAAAGCTCAACTCAAGTACAAGGCGCGACATGATCGGCACCGAGTTGATGCGCAATTTCAAGAAGGTGATATGGTATGGTTACATTTGAGTAAGGAGAGACTTAAAGGTGAAGGTAAAAAGCTCAAATCCATTCGTTATGGTCCTTTTCGGATTTTGCGGAAAGTGGGTAATAATGCTTGTCAGCTTAAGTTACCTCCATACATGGATATTTACTCGGTTGTCAATGTTGAGCACCTCAAACTCTTCGAGCCTTCAATGTTGGATGATGAGCCAGATACCATAGTACCATCCGTTGAAGACTTGGTCTATTAACGAGGCGAACCTTTACGTGACGATGTGATTCTGGAGAGGAAGGTGACTACCACCCGCAGTGGCACAAAGGAGACTTTTCGAATCAGTCGGTAAGATCAACGAGCACGTGCGGCAAAGTGGTACACAAAAGAAGATGGACAAGCCCAATTTCCACATCTCCAGTTTGATCGAGAGGTCGCAACGGGGGTTGGCTCCTTCTCAACAAGGGAGTCATGATCCGGGAGGATCTCCAAGTCCTGATCGCATACGGATTCGCGACCAAGTACTGATCGCATACGGCTTTGCGACCTTAACCGTGTTCGGAAAGGTTTCGCGACCATGGATTGGTTCGTGACCAAGAAAAGGAATTCGTTCCCTGTTCGGAATTGTAATCCTATATATATAACTAAGCTTATCTGTTTAGGATTAGTTAAGTTAGTTATATGAGTCTAATACGTTTAGGATTACTAAGTCTAATACGTACTCATACGATTGGACTATAAATATCTTGTAATAGGTCTAGTTTAGATCATCGAAGAGTCATAGAACTTATTTGAGTTTTAGACACTTATAGTTCCTTCGACGTAGGCAAGTGTGCCTAACGTTCGACGTGTAAAGCCCTCTTTGAAATAAAGAGTTGTGCAATTACTTTGGGTTTCGGTATTTTCGAGTAAGATCCCGTTATTCCGCATATTAGAATCTGGGCGAGCCTAGTGCGAAAACCAAGACTAGGTCTCAAACGGATCACTAGGTCTCTCATTTTAGGTTTAACCGTCTAGAGAGAGGATGTCATCGATCAAAGAAAACTATAATGGAAAGGTTCCCTTCTTCAAGGGTGACAATTATTGCTATTGGAAAATTAGGATGGCGGTTTACCTTGAATCCATTAGTCTTGATGTTTGGAGGGTCACTAGAGATGGTTTTAGAGCTCCCATTGATTTAGAGAATCTCACACCTCTAGAAGCAAAAAACCTCCAAGAAAATGCTCAAGCCAAAAATGCCATATTTAATGGACTAGACTTAAGTGAGTTCAACCGCATTAGTAATCTTGATACATCTTATGAAATGTGGAAAACCTTAGAAGTAATTCATGGAGGTACCTCTAAGGTCAAAGAAGCTAAGCTAATTAAACTAACTAGAGAATACAATTCCTTCTTCATGCTTGAATCTGAAAATGTTAGTGATATGTACACTTGACTCAATCTTTTAATCAATGATCTTAAAGGTTTAGGTGAAAAGTTTGAAAATATTGATATTGTACGTAAAATGCTTATGATTTTACCATCGAGCTTTGATACAATTGTGACAGTGCTTATCAATGGTGATCTCACATCCACAACTCCAACCGAGCTCTTGGGTACTCTTATTACCCATGAAATGCAAAAAGAGGAAAAGAAAGGAATTGCGGAAGCATCCGGATCAAAGAAGAAAAATTTGGCATTTAAAGCAAATGTCGAGGAGGCCAAGGAGGATAGTTCCGATGAGAGCTCCGATGGTGATCTAGCTCTCCTTGTGAGAAAAACCCGGAAGCTCCTAAACAAAATCAACAAGAAAGGGTTCATCAAAAGGCGAGGACTGCACAAGAAAACCGGATTCAAGAACATTACATGCTATGAGTGTAATGAGAAGGGACATTTTGCCTCAAGATGTCCAAACAAGAAGAGTGATCATCAAAGATCACATGAGAGGAAAGATGACGGTGAAGGCTCAAAAGGTAAAAAGAAACTCTTTAAGAAGTTCTACAACAATAAAAGCAAGGGCCAAGCTTATATTGGTGAATGGTACTCCGGATCAGAGGAATCCGACTCGGATGATGAAGTCCCATCAACTTCCAAGAAGATGGCGGGAATTGCTATTGGAGAGGCCTCTTCGCTTAAAAATGGGTCATCATTGTGTCTTATGGCGAGTGATGATGCAAAGGTATCAGATCTCGAACCTTCTTACGAGGAACTTGTTGATATGGTTATGGAATTAAATGATGCACTAAGTAGGTTAACTAAGGAAAATAAAATGCTTAAAAAGGAATATACAACACTTAGTGATTTATATGCCGAACTAAATGACTCGCATGAGGCACTTCTAGTTAATGAAATTATTGATTCTAAACAAACTAGTGATATAGGAATTACTTGTGATATTCTAGATGAATCATCTCATATTGTCTCTCATTCAAAATCAATCAATTGTAATGATTTAGAAATTAATCATGAAAGTACTTGTGATGAAATTGTTGATAATGACTCAAAATTAATTTTAGAAAATTTAGAACTCAAAGCACAAGTGGAAAAGTTAAACCTAGGATTAGCCAAATGTTTTAAAGGAAAAGAAATCTTAGACAAACTTCTTAGTAAGCAACGATGTTCATTTAGGAAGGAAGGTTTAGGATATGAACCAAACAAAAGAAAGAAGTTGAGTACTAAAGTGGCTTTTGTTAAGGCTACTAATATGTTTTGTCACAAATGCCATGATGTAGATCATTTATCAAATAATTGTCCCTCAACTTCTAGAGCTAAAGAAAATGAGTCTCACTCCCATTACATGCTTAAGAAAAACAAGTATGGAAAAGTAATTGCTAAAATTATTGGTTTACCTTACCTAAATAAACACAAAAAGAGGATTTGGGTTCCAAAAACCCTTGTTGCTAACTTCCAAGGACCCAAACAAGTTTGGGTACCTAAAAGCTTCTAACCTTTCTTTTAGGTAAACTACAAAACCGGTGGGAGGAATTGGGTGCTTTATAGCGGGTGCACTCAACACATGACCCGTGATGGAAGTCGTTTCTCCTCATTTGAAAATGGTTGCAATGACATTGATAAAATCATGTTTGGTGATAATAGCAAAGGAAAGGTAATTGGGTTAGGTAAAGTTACAATCACAAACAACCTTTCCATCTCAAATGTATCACTTGTTGAATCCTTGAACTTCAATTTGCTTTCGGTTGCAAAAATTTGTGATTTGGGTCTTCGATGCTTTTTTGAACCAAATGGCGTTATCATTGAAAGCTTAGAAGACAAATCTCTAATATTCAAAGGTTTTCGATATGGAGATTTGTATTTGGTGGATTTCGGTTCAAAAGATTCTTGCATTTCAACTTGCTTGGTTGCCAAAAATTCTTTGGGATGGCTTTGGCATCGTCGTTTGGCTTATGTTGGGATGCATCAATTAAACAAGCTTTTAAAAAGAGATTTGGTCTTGGGTTTGAAAAATGTAAAGTTTGAAAAGAATAAACTTTGTAGTGCTTGTCAAGCGGGAAAACAAGTTGCTAGTACTCATCCCGCTAAAAATATTTTGTCAACATCTAGACCACTTGAGCTTTTGCATATGGATTTGTTTGGTCCATCGGAAACTCAAAGTATTGGTGGTAGTAATTATTGTTTTGTCATTGTTGATGATTTCTCCCGATTTACTTGGATTTTCTTCTTAAATCATAAGTCCGATGTTCCAAGTGTGTTTAAAAGATTTGCAAAACGTGTTGAAAATGAATTTGAATTCTCCAGCAAGAAACTTCGAAGTGATCATGGTGGAGAGTTTCAAAATTCGGATTTTATTGAGCTTTGTGATGAATCTGGAATTAAACAAGAATTTTCCGTGCCATATACTCCTCAACAAAACGGTGTTGTGGAAAGGAAAAATCGAACATTAATCGAAATGGCTTGAACTTTGTTGGATGAATATAAAACCCCCACTAAGTTTTGGGCCGAGGCAGTCAATACTGCTTGTTATGCTATAAACCGGCTTTACACTCATCCATTGTTAAACAAAACTCCCTACAAGCTAATTGTTGGAAGAAAACCAAATATTTCATATTTTCGAGTTTTTGGTTGCAAATGTTACATTCTTAAAAAACGCATGCATCTTGGAAAATTTCAAAGACGTGTTGATGAGGGTTTTCTTGTTGGATATTCATCAACTGGCAAAGCTTATCGTGTTTTTAACACTATAACCGAATGCATTGAGGAAACTTCCAATGTTGAGTTTGATGAATCTAATGGCTCTCAAGAAGAGCATGAAGATCTTGAGAATGTAGGAAATGAGGAACTACGAGAAGCTATGAAGAACATGACGATTGGGGACATCAAGCCTAAAGATGAAGATTCAAAGTCACCCGATCAAGAAAATGAAGTAACTTCTATGGTTCCGGAGGCTACTACTCAAGTTGATCTTGATCTATAGATGAAGAAAGATGAAGATCAAGCATTGCAAAATCCAAGACTTCATCAAACCATCACTAAGGATCACCCCGTCAGCCAAATAATAGGTGATGTTGGTAAATGTGTTCAAACTCGCTCTAGAATTGCATCTTTTTGTGAGCATGCATCTTTCATTTCTAGTCTTGAGCCCAAATGCATTGATGAAGCACTAGCGGATCCGGATTGGGTAAATGCCATGCATGATGAATTCAACAACTTTACTAGAAACAATGTTTGGAAACTTGTAGAAAAACCTCTTGATCACAATATAATTGGTACAAAATGGTTTTTCGAAATAAGCAAGATGAAAATGGCATAGTTGTAAGAAATAAAGCTAGATTGGTAGCACAAGATTATTCTTAAATTGAAGGATTATATTTTGATGAAACTTTTGCTCCCGTAGCTAGATTAGAAGCCATTCGTATCTTACTTGCATTTGCATCAAGTTTTGAAATCAAATTATTTCAAGTGGATGTTAAAAGTGCCTTCTTAAATGGTGAAATTTTGGAACTTGTATTTGTAAAGCAACCACCGGGCTTTGAAGATCCAAAATATCCTAATCATGTCTATAAACTCTCAAAAGCCCTTTATGGTCTTAAACAAGCCCCTAGGGCTTGGAATGAACGATTGCGAAATTTTCTAATATCACAAGGCTTTAAGGTTGGAAAAATTGATACAACTCTCTTTACCAAAATCATAAATGATGACTTCTTTGTTTGCCAAATCTATGTCGATGATATAATTTTTGGTTCCACTAATGAATCTCTTTGTCAAGCTTTTGGTGAAACCATGTCAAAGGAATTTGAGATGTCTATGATTGGAGAATTGAGCTTTTTCCTCGGACTTCAAATTAAGCAAATCAAAGAAGGAATATTCGTGAGTCAAAGCAAATACGCGAAGGACTTGCTCAAGAGATTCAGCATGGATGATGCAAAACCAATCAAGACTCCTATGGCTACAAATGGTCATTTGGACTTGGACGAGGGAGGTAAACCGGTAGAACTTAAATTATATCGTTCTATGATTGGTAGCTTATTATATCTTACTGCCTCTAGACCGGATATTATGTTTAGTGTATGCATGTGTGTTAGGTTTCAAGCTGCTCCTAGAGAATGTCACTTAACTGCAGTAAAAAGAATTTTTAGATACTTAAAACATACACCAAACATAGGTCTTTGGTACCCTAAAATGCTAGCTTTGATCTTCTAGGATATTCGGATTCTGATTATGCCGGTTGTAAAATTGATAGAAAAAGCACTTTCGGTGGATGTCAACTTCTAGGAAGATCATTAGTCTCATGGACTTCTAAGAAACAAAATTCGGTTGCACTCTCAACCACCTAGGCAGAATATGTTTCGGCCGGTAGTTGTTGTGCACAACTATCATGGATGAAGCAAACTTTGCTAGATTATGGCATAAAAGTCAATTGTGTTCCACTTTTATGTGATAATGAGAGTGCCGTTAAAATTGCTAACAATCCTGTTCAACACTCTCGAACAAAGCACATTGACATTAGACATCACTTTCTAAGGGATCATGTATCAAAGAGGGATATAGTGATTAGTCATGTTTCAACCGAAAATCAATTTGCGGATTTATTCACTAAACCCTTGGATGAGTCAAGATTTAGCAAGTTAAGAAATGAATTGAATGTTATTGACATTTCAAATGTTATTTGATCTCTTGCTTGGTTTGGAATGGTCCTTAGTATGATCTTCTCTAGCATGTATACTATTACTTATATATAAATATACATACATTCAATCAATGTAGGCATCTATGCCAATCACTTCCTATTTTGAAGAAAAAGACCAAAAGTTCACCTCTTTGTCTCTTCTCAACAAAACTTGGATAACACATTAAGGGGGAGCAATTTCAAGTTCATTGAATACTTGTATACCCCAAAATTGTGTACAAGAATGAAAATTATGCATGTCTTTTATTAAAAGGGTCATTTTAAAATAAAAAAGGTGAAAAAGTGCTCAAATATTCAAAATATGTAAAAATAACACAAAACCTTCAAAAATACCTTTCTAATATGTTCTCAAAGGTTTTGAAAGTGAAAAGAAAGGATTTCGAGCTATAATGTGGAATTTTGACAAAATTGAAGATCTAGGGATCTTGTTTTGGCTTAAAATGACTTATTTCCATAAATTAAGATTGGTTGAGTTTTGAAAAAAGTTTTCTACATGAAACACTTAGAGATCAATCATTTGAAGATAGTTCATGTTGAACTTTTTCTCAAAAGACCAACGGTTTGCAAGTTATCACATTTTCCAAGTCTCCCGAGAAAGACCCTTGACATGAAAATACCCAAAACATGTATTTCGTGAATTTCGCTGTTTGAGCCAAAATTTCTTCCATGTTTTGGCTTGAAATAGTATTTTAAATTCATACAAGTCCAAATATCTCAGAAAAATCCAAGTTTCATTGAGATTTGAAGATTTGGTGAAAATTCGTTTTGTTTTACTCGTTTTACCCGAAAACATCTTTTGGAGGCTCATATCAAGATTTTCTTCTCTCATATTCAACTCAAGACTATCTATCTCTATTCCCAACATGGTATTTGAGTTCATACTAGAATTAAACTCCTGGTTGAAGCAAAATTGCGAAAATTTCCAAAATTCAGAACCTTCAGGAACTTCTCTGAACTGACCGGACTTTGTCCGCCCAGTTCGGACTCTGTCCGGCCATATCGGACATTGTTCGGCCAGATCGGACATTGTCCGGTGTGTGCACATCTGTTCGGTTATTAAAACTCCCGAAGTAATTTTCTTCCCCAAATCGACAGATCTCCTCCTGTGCTCTCTGTTCATCTTTCTCACCACTTTTCTCACCTCCTCACCGGACACAAGAGTTTGTCCGATCTCCTCTCGTCCGGCTTCAGATTTAGGCTCCTGTGCCTCTCCTCCTTCCCTTGCTTGGTTAGTTTTCCTTCTTCTTCTCTCTGATTCATGCATTGCATCTCATTTCATTCTAGGGTTTGAAATTGTGAATGTTTTTGCATGTCTAAATTGATTAGAAATTCATGAAATTGGCATCTAGGGTTAGTCTAATCTCTATTGATTTTTGCAAAACTGGATCATTTTATAGACATGCATGACATGAGTATCAAGATGCTTTCTAGGGTTAGAATATGTGACACAATCTAGTAGGGCTCTTATGGAAATATAATAAACTAGTTGGATCAACTATTGAAACATAGATTCACATCAAATTTGTGCAAGGTTATGTCATGCACAAGATGAATATACAGATGAGTATATAGAGGATGATTTCTTTGGCTTGCATTAGATGCTTAACAACGAACAAAGCTAAATGACTAGGGCCAAAATTGAATCAAACCACAACTAAATTGCAGAAAGTGATAATATGAAGTCTAAACTAGCCTCTATTAGTGAATGCATGAATGTGATATAGTTCAAATTGAGTTAAATGAGCTTCCATATACACATGAGGAATAGTTCATGCATCTCATGGTATTCGCACCATATCTCATCGAATCATATCTTTATCAAATTCTATCTCTCTCTCTACCAGAGTCAACATGTCAAGACGAGTGAAACAAACTAGCCGTCGCCATGGCCCTGGATCTTCCCAACAGGCGCAACCCATTGATTGGGATTCCTTGGCAGTAGATGAGGACGATGCCGCTCCATCATCTCCCATAGGCTCTCCTATTGTAGACTCCGACTCGGATGACAGTAGCAGTAGCAGTGGTGATCAGCAACCCAGGGGCCATTAGACTTTCACTGCTAGTGCGATTCGGCGGCTTCGTCGAAAGAATCCCTATGAGCATCCGAGGACCTGCACTGAAAGGAATTTCTAGAATGCTTTTCAGATGTCCCAATACTACACCCGGTTCTCCTCCGCCAAAGTCTTCAAACATCAAGCTATCGACTGGAATTTGATTGAGAGCAAGGTGAATTATCCATTGAGGGGCAAATTCCTGGCGATCAGTATCTACTCCTTCACCGAGATGAAGGAAGACTGGAAATGGAATGTGGACATCATCTGATCTTTCTTTGCATCTCTCCATGTAGCCTCGGATCGATCCCACATAGTCTTCATGAACAACAACTCGAAGAGAACACTCACGAAGGCACAGTTCGAAGAGGCTCTACAGATTGAGCATGTTGACAACAGCCTGTTTGTCTTCGATGAAGTTCGAGTTGAAGACGTCGTCCATCTCTTCGACAATCCAAATCCAAATATCGGTAAAGTCTCTCAGCTGATCCCTCAGGTTGCAATTCTTGAAAAGCTCAACCGCATGACTATCTTGCCCAAAACTGGAGATCGCGGGGCCGTTACATCTACCATGTTGCGTCTACTGAAGGCCCAAGTTGACGAGACCCCTTTTGATATCGTCGAGTTCCTGTTCCACGAGATGCAGGAAGTTCAGATGGACTCAAAGAGGCTTCTGCCATTCGCACCCTTCATAGCTCACACCTTGACCTACTTTGGGCTGCATCGAGTGTCTCGTCCCTCCTCGATGGAGTACTACCGGATGAAGAGTTTGGGGATTCTTATCAGATATGAAAACCAAGTAGGATCACCAGCTCATGAAGATGAGCATGTTGCATCTAGGCCTTCATGCCTAACCCTAATTTTGATGATTAATGAAAACAAAGTGTTTTGGACTAATCGTGCTTTTAAGATTGATTGATACAGGGATCAGTTGGGAAGAAATACAAGATGACCAAGAAGAACCCGACTTGAAGTGAAGCACAAGATGCAGAAGAGCAAAGACAAGACGCAAATCATGAAGATGCAAAAAACCTAAGGTATTATGAGTTTTTATTTTTACTAATCTCAGCGTTTGGAGATGATCGGTTAGGGAAATTAATTTTTTAGTTTTAACCATACTATAAAGAGGGGTGGCGAAAGTCCTCTCTTTATCTCCAACTCAAACCGAGAATCTTAGGTCATTGCATTGCATCATTTTTGGTTGGATTTGGTTTGAACTTAATTTGAAAAATCTGGATTTTCGGTTCAGTTTTTGACAATAGAAGAGTATTTGCAATTTTCAGAAAGATCTAAGAAGATATGGTTTTTGTTTCTGTTGACAAAAATGTAGCCTATGAAATTATCTTTCAAATGAGCTATTAAACACTTATTTTGGATTTCTGGATTTAAAGTTATCTCTATTTTTGTTCAGGCTGACTGTCAGTTTGCTGAACTGACTGTCAGTTTGAATGTCAGTTTGTGTTAACTAACAATTGTCCAGAGAGGGTGTATTTTGGGCTCAAAATTTTTGTACTAAACTGACTGTCAGTTTGTCCATACTGACTGTCAGTTGGGGATTCGACCACTGTGCTTTTAACTGAGTTTCTATTTGTTTTTGGTTGTGTTTGTGGTCGAACTGACTATCAGTTTGCATAACTGACTGTCAGTTGTGGGTTTCAGCTTTCCATAAACGACCACGAACGGCTAGCAAAGTTTATTCCGCAAATTTTGTCGGCCGTTGTGCACTGAACTGACTGTCAGTTAGGCAAACTGACTGTCACTTTGGGTTGCTGATTTTCAGCCCTAGCTCCAATGGTTCATTTGATTCTTGAGACTATATAAAGGGGCTTTGGGCATGAGTTTTATAACAACAAGTAGTAGCATTTCTTATACACTCTTGAGCTTTAGTTTTCCACTTAAAATCTTGGTCTTTTGATCAAGTCGAGTGCTTTCCGATCCACCGAGAGTTTCAGTTCTTTTGCATTTGCATTCACTTAGCTTCTCGGTGCGTGTTTGGAGGTCTAGAGAAGACCTCGCTGCCTGTTACTCTTGGTGAGCGCCTTCACCTAGACGGTTCGGAGGCGTGGCCGTTGACCTCTCCAGAACGGAGTTTGTTGGAGAGGCTCGGCAAGCTTGTACAAGGCATCGGTGCTCGCCTTTCCGGAGTGGATAAGGAGCAACCTTAGTAGATAATACTCTTCGTGAGTATTGAGGCAAAACTCAAGTGACTTGAGTGCTTCAACGAGGACTAGTGGAGACTGGGCGAGTCTCCGATACCTCGGTAAAAACAACTGTGTTCGTTCTCTATTCTTTCTCTTTAATATATTAAATTGCATTTGGTTCTTCTTGGTATAAAAACTTGTTTTTATTTCAAGTTTTTAAAGCCTCCTATTCACCCCCCCTCTAGTCGGCATCCTTGATCCAACACGTGGTATCAGAGCTTGGTCTCTCGATTCATTAGGCTTTACCGCCTAGAGAGAGGATGTCGTTAAGTGGAGATTTTCTTCTTGGTCATACCGGTCGTGCGCCTATCTTTGATGGGACAAACTATCCTTATTGGAAAGCGCGCAGGTCGGTATTCCTAGAAGCTATGGGGCTTGATGTATGGGATATTATTAAACTCAGTTTTACTCCTCCGGATGATCCGGCAAGTCAGTCTGAGGACGACAGGAGAAAACTGCATTTAAACGCCCGTGCGAAAAATGCACTCTTTGCCGGTTTATCCTTGAATGAGTTCAACCGTGTGAGCAATCTCACGACTGCTCATAAGGTTTGGGCCACCCTCGAAGAAATTTACGAGGGAACAAGAAAGGTTAAAGAGGCAAAGTTGCTAATGGTGAGGCAAAAATATGAGACATTCACCATATCATCAACTGAGTCCGTGGATTCCATGTTTACTCGGTTGAATAACATTGTGAATGAACTCAAGGGTCTTGGTGTTGTTTTTACTTACATTGAAATTGTGAGAAAGATGCTTAGGGCTTTACCTGAAAGCTTCGACACTCTTGTGACGGTTCTCACAAACTCCAATTTATCGACCACAACACCGACCGATCTTTATGGGAACCTCATCACCCATGAGATGCACAAGAAGGAGAAGAAAGAAGCAGCTGAACCCTCGGAGACAAATAAGAAAGCTTTGGCCTTCAAAGCCAACGCAAGGAACGATTCAAGCGATGGCTCCTCCGATGAAGACCTTGCACTCATGGTAAAGAACACTCAAAAACTTCTTCGCAGGTTGCATAAGAAGGGTGTCAACCTTGACAAACGACCAAAGGGACCAAAGCAAAACAACTTCAAGGACATCATTTGCTATGGATGCCATGAGAAGGGACATATAGCATCAAGATGTCCAAACAAGAACAAGGCGTGGAACAAGAAGAAGAAGTTCTTCAAGAAGAAGAATGAATAAATCAAAGAAGCTTGCTTTGGAGAGTGGATGTCAGGCGGAGAAAGCTCCGACTCCGACTCCGACAACGAAAGAAGTTGCTCCAAGAAGATGGCCGGATTAGCTCTCGGCAACAGCAACACCTCAACTAGTTCATCCATTTGCCTTATAGCCAAAGGCGATGAAAAGGTATACTCTAACGATCCATCATATGATGATTTAGTTGAAATGATAACCGAATTAAATGAAGTTTTTGGAAAAACTAAAAGGAAGTATAAGGCGCTTAAGGAAGAACATTCTTCCCTACGCGCTCAATACTCTGAGCTTAAAGATTCATATGAAAGCATGCTCATAAAAGATGTTACAAATGCTTCATCTAAGGTAGATGTTTCCACTTCATGTAACTTGGATGATTCTCCTTCAAATAGTCATCATACTCCATGTGTTTCTGATGATAACATCTTAAATGAAAATAATGAACTTAAGGCACAAGTTGAAAAACTTGGAAAAGGCTTAGAAAATTGCTACAAAGGCAAAATATCTCTTGAACTAATTCTTAGTAAACAAAAATGTTCTTTTAGAAAAGAAGGATTAGGATATTTTCAAAAGAAAGGAAGGAAACAAAACTCTAAAACTATATTTGTTAAAGCATGCAACACATTTTGTCATAAATGCCATGAAATTGGTCATTCACATGAAGCATGCCCCTTAATGACTCCAAATTATTTTGATACTTGCTACATGCTTCAAAAGTCGAGGAAAGGTTATGCTATAGCAAAATATGTTGGTGCACCCATGTTAAGTAAAAGGAAGAAATCTATTTGGGTGCCCAAAGCTTTGATTGCTAACATTGAAGGACCCAAAAAGGTTTGGGTACCTAAAAGAACTTAATTCTTTTTATGCAGGTGAACTACAAGACCGGTGGGAGGCATTGGGTGCTAGATAGCGGATGCTCCGAACACATGACCGGTAACAAGAAGTTGTTCACCTCACTCAAAGACAACTCAAGCGAGAACCAAAAGATCACCTTTGGCGACAACCGTCAAGGAAATGTGGTAGGCTTCGGTAAAATCGCAATCTCAAATGATCTTTCTATTTCGAATGTTTTGTTGGTCGAATCTCTGAACTTCAATTTGCTTCCCGTTGCACAAATTTGCGATTTTGGTTTTAGTTGCACATTTTTCCCAAAAGAAGTTTTGGTTGAAAGTTTAAAAGATAAAACCTTGATCTTTAAAGGCTTTCGTTTTGGAAATCTTTATTTGGTTGATTTTCACTCAAAAGATGCATCTCTGTCAACATGTCTTGTCTCTCAAACCTCAAAAGGTTGGTTATGGCATAGACGACTTGCACATGTTGGAATACATCAATTGAGAAAACTTTTAAAACGTGATTTGGTTGTTGGCTTAAAGAATGTGAATTTTGAAAAGGACAAACCTTGTAGTGCTTGTCAAGCTGGCAAGCAAGTAGCTACTTCACATCCGACTAAGCGCATTCTTTCGACTTGCAAACCTTTGGAACTTCTTCATATGGATTTATTTGGACCTTCTAAGTTCCAAAGTATCGGGGGTAGCAATTATGGTTTTGTGATTGTTGACGACTTTACTCGCTATACTTGGGTTTTCTTTATTTCCCAAAAATCTGAAACCCCCAATGTTTTCAAAAGTTTTGCAAAACGTGTTTCTACTGAATTCGAATTATCCATCAAGAAAATCCGTAGTGATCATGGTGGAGAGTTCGTTAATTCAACCTTGTTTGATTTTTGTGACTCTCTTGGAATCAAACACGAATTTTCCACATCCTACACTCCACAGCAAAATGGAGTTGTTGAAAGGAAAAATCGAACACTTATAAAAATGGCAAGGACTATGCTAAGTGAGTATGATACTCCTACTCGCTTCTGGGCTGAAGCCGTGCATACCGCTTGCTATTCTATAAACCGACTTTATTTGCATCCTCTTCTGAATTTGACTCCTTATGAGCTTCTTGTTGGGCGCAAGCCAAATATTTCTTACTTTCGAGTGTTTGGATGCAAATGTTATATTCTTAAGAAAAGAAATTTTGGTGGTAAATTTCAAAGAAGAGTAGATGAAGGCTTTTTAGTCGGATACTCCACCACTAGCAAAGCTTATCGTGTTTTCAATAAAAATACAAGTTGCATTGAAGAATCTGGTGATGTCGAATTTGATGAAACTAACGGCTCGCAAAAGGAGCAAGTCTCTCATAAAGTTTCAGGTGAAGATCTTCAAGAAGCAATGAAGAACATTACAATTGGAGACATCAAGCCAAGAGAAGATGGTCAAGAAGATGATGAGAACATTGAAAATGTTGATCAAAACGTATCATCATCTCATGTTGATCCTCCAGAACAAGATCAAGATGAAGCTGTACAAGATGAAGCACCAAGGCAACATCAAACGATCACCAAGGATCACCCTCTAGACCAAATATTGGGTGACGTCAGTAAGGGTGTTCAAACTCGATCTCGTATTGCTGCATTTTGTGAACATCACTCTTTTGTATCTTCTTTAGAACCTAAACATGTCAATGAAGCTTTAAATGATCCTGATTGGGTTAATGCCATGCATGAAGAACTTAATAACTTTGCTAGAAATGAAGTTTGGACTTTAGTAGAAAGACCCAAGGATCATAATGTAGTTGAAACAAAATGGGTTTTCAGAAATAAGCAAGATGAAAATGGTGTTGTAATTAGGAACAAAGCTCGTCTTGTTGCTCAAGGCTTCACTCAAGTCGAAGGATTAGACTTTGGTGAAACTTTTGCACTTGTAGCAAGACTTGAAGCTATTCACATACTTCTTGCTTATGCATCATGCTTTGATATCAAACTTTTTCAAATGGATGTAAAAAGTGCATTCTTAAATGGTGAAATTTCTGAACTTGTGTTTGTTGAACAACCTCCTGGTTTTGAAGATTCTAAATTTCCAAACCATATTTTTAAATTGTCGAAAGCTCTCTACGGTGTCAAACAAGCTCCTCGGGCTTGGTATGAGCGTCTTAGAGACTTTCTATTATCAAAAGGTTTTAAAATTGGGAAGGTTGATACAACTCTCTTTACAAAGAAAATTGAAAAAGACTTGTTCATTTGTCAGATATATGTTGATGATATTATATTTGGATCTACTAATGAACATTTCTACCATGAGTTTGGAGAGATGATGTCTAGGGAGTTCGAGATGTCCATGATTGGTGAGCTGAGTTTCTTCCTCGGACTTCAAATCAAGCAACTCAAGACCGGTACGTTCGTGAGTCAAACAAAGTACATAAAGGATCTGCTCAAGCGCTTTGGGATAGAAGACGCTAAGGCAATCAAAACTCCCATGGCGACCAATGGACATCTGGACATGGACAAAAGTAGAAAATCGGTTGATTCTAAACTGTATAGGTCTATGATTGGTAGTTTTTTATATCTCACTGCATCTAGGCCTGATATCATGTTTAGTGTGTGCTTATGTGCTAGATTTCAGTCTGATCCTAAGGAATGTCATTTAACTGCTCTTAAAAGAATCCTTAGGTATTTAAAATGCTATCCCAGTTTAGGACTTTGGTATCCTAAAGATGCAAATTTTGAATTAATTGGGTATTCGGATTACGATTATGCTGGGTGCAAGATTGATCGTAAAAGAACTTCTGGTAGCTGTCAGCTGTTGGGGAGATCCTTAGTATCATGGTCATCTAGGAAACAAAATTCTGTAGCCCTCTCCACAGCTGAAGCTGAATATGTGTCTGCAGGCAGTTGTTGTGCTCAATTATTATGGATGAAGCAGACATTTTTGGATTATGGAATAATATTTGATAAAGTGCCACTCTTATGTGATAATGAAAGTGCCATTAAAATTGTTAATAATCCTGTCCAACATTCTAGAACTAAGCATATTGAAATAAGGCACCACTTTATTAGAGATCATGTGGCAAAAGGAGATATTGATGTGAATTATGTTAGAACTGATATGCAACTAGCTGATATCTTCACTAAACCCCTAGATGATTCAAGATTTTGCTTTTTAAGGGGTGAACTGAACATTATTGATATATCAAATGCTAGTTGATGTGCTAAATGTGTTGATTGTATAAAATAATATTATTTTATTCCCTCTCTGGTCTTAGACTGCTTCTGGTCGAAATTGACCAAACTGACAGTCAGTTCCTCTAACTGACAGTCAGTTTAGTGCTTAGGAGCCTGGTCTTAGTCTCTGGTCGAAGTCATTGTCAGAACTGACAGTCAGTTTCATAAACTGACAGTCAGTTACGTGCAATTGATTTTGGTCGTAGCTCCTGGTCGTGTTGGAGTCCCAAACTGACTGTCAGTCTCATACACTGACTGTCAGTTTCAAAACTCAGTTCTGTGAACTGACTGTCAGTGTGGTACACTGATTGCCAGTTCCATGTTTCTGAGTTTGGAACTGACTGTTAGTTTATCAAACTGACTGTCAGTTGTGGGATCTCGAACCCTAAAACCCCCGTTCTGTTTCTTTGCCTCCTCGTCTCCTCCTCGCCGCCGCTGATCTTCGTGCACCTCCTCGCGCTCTTTTGTGCCTCGTTCCACCTGTCCTCGTCGCCGGTGATCTCCTCACCACCGGCGCCACCACCTCGTCGCTGCTTCTCCGTCCTCGCCCGTTTTCATCTCGTCGGCCTTAGCTCCTCTGATCGACGTTTTTCTTCGCCGGCCCTTCTCCTCGTTGCTGGCCATCATTGTGTCCCTCTTCGTTGTGCTGTGTCCTTGCTTGTTGGCCGATTTGGTCTTTGTGGCCGTTTCGACGTCGACGACCTCTTCTGCTCCGTTCGGCCGATCAGTTCAGGTCTCTGTTTGTCCTCTTCTCTGTTTTTAGTCAATTCTTAGACATGTCTGATCAGTCGGGTCCTTCTCGATGTGTGGCCCAATGGAAGAACGCGGCAAACAGCCAGCGTTCATCGGGTCAAACGTCCGAGAACCGGCCTTCGCCTCTGCCTGAGCGTGTCCCCATGGATTATTCCCTGTGGCACGCTAGCCGCCTTCGCACGCTCCGCTCCACAAACCCTTATCTATCGCCGCGTCCCACTGGTCGCGACGCGTGCGACGTCTTGACCTGCTTCACAAACCTCCATCTAGACCTGTTTAGCAGCGTCTACAGCCGCGCACCCATCTTTGCCCACCGCTCTCTGTCGTGGGGTACGATCGCCTCTCGCACAGGCATTGCCACCCTCGCAGATCTCTTTGGCACTGTAGGGATCCGCGACCTTGTCGCCGATTCCTCTTTGCACTGGGCTGAGGGGCCCATTCGCCAGTTCTATTCTACCGTGTTTATCTCCCCTCAGCGCGACTTCATGACCTTCATGACAGGCCTCCAGGTCTACACTGTCACGAAGGATCAGCTGGAGTCGGCGCTTGGACTGGTGCGCCCTCGTTTTGGCCGCCAGCTCCATACCCTACCTGGCCTCGAGCATCGGGAGGTGGCCATGCTTTACTCCGGCCCCTTCCAGCTCCGTCACATCGCGGGTCTGCGCCGCGATGTTGACCTGGCTCTGCGGATCCTCCGTCTCACATTGGTCCCCATGAGCGGAGACAGAGCCAGGGTTACTTATCTGGGTCTTCATGTGCTCATCTCTATCTTCCAGGAGGAGCCCTTCGACATTGCTGATCTCATCATCAGTGAGATTCAGCACGTCCTTCTTTCCCCGCGTCAGCTGATATACGCTCCGTATATCATGGCGGTGCTTCTTCACATCCATGCTGTCGATTCTGAGCTTCCTCGGCCCCATCATCCGCTTCTTTTCTATCCTCCGGGCCAGGCTGATCGCCGTCTTGGTGCCTGGCCTGCGGCTGCTGTGGACCATGGTTCTCCCGCATTAGATGATGATGCTGCGGGGGAGTCAGAGGACGAGCCTCCTGCTCAGGAGACTGCTCCAGCTCCAGCTGCGGCGCCCGGCACCGGATCGACATCTTCTTCTCAGCTTCAGGAGATTCTCCAGGTGCAGCAGTAGATCCTCAGCACCCAGGCGGAGCATCATCAGATGATGCTTCGGTTGATTGCACAGCAGGAGGAGATACCGCGTCGCCTGCCTGCTCCCGGATCGTCAGTCCCTCGCAAGAGGGCCCGGCAGGCTTCATCTTCCCCGAGCACAGCTTCCGGACCAGCTGATCCAGTTCCTGCTGCACCAGCTCCTGCTCCAGCCACTACTCCGCCCCTATCTCCTGCGGGCGACGCGTCTGGATCTCCAGCAGGCTCTGGAGATACAGACATTCTAGGACTTTCTTCAGATGATGAGCCTTAGGCTCTGATTTGTATTTTTGCCTCCCTTTTTGTGCTTGATGCCAAAGGGGGAGAAGTATTTTGGATATGGATATTAGTAGCTATTTTGATGTTTTGGACAGATGGTTGTTTTATATTATGGAGATGTTTTTGCTTATCAGATATGTCTGTGTGTGATGTGTTTATCTGTGTAGCTCTGATGAGCTCTGATATATCTGATATATATGATGTCTTGATTTTGAGATTTGTATGCTCTGATATGATTTGGTGATATATGTATATCTGTGAGTGTTTGTATGTATGAGATGCCCTGATATATATGTATTGGTTTATGCTCTGATATGATGAGATGCATATACTTAGGGGGAGTTATTTCGTTTATTTTGTTGTTGAACACTTGTTGTCATCAATCATCAAAAAGGGGGAGATTGTTGCATCTAGGCCTTCATGCCTAACCCTAATTTTGATGATTAATGAAAACAAAGTGTTCTGGACTAATCGTGCTTTTAAGATTGAGTGATACAGGGATCAGTTGGGAAGAAATACAAGATGATCAAGAAGAACTCGACTTGAAGTGAAGCACAAGATGCAGAAGAGCAAAGACAAGACGCAAATCACGAAGATGCAAAAAACCTAAGGTATTATGAGTTTTTATTTTTACCGATCTCGGCGTTTGGAGATGATCGGTTAGGGAAATTAATTTTTTAGTTTTAACCGTACTATAAAGAGGGGTGGCGAAAGTCCTCTCTTTATCTCCAACTCAAACCGAGAATCTTAGGTCATTGCATTGCATCATTTTTGGTTGGATTTGGTTTGAACTTAATTTGAAAAATCTGGATTTTCGGTTCAGTTTTTGACAGCAGAAGAGTATTTGCAATTTTCAGAAAGATCTAGGAAGATCTGGTTTTTGCTTCTGTCGACAAAAATGTAGCCCTAGAAATTATCTTTCAAACGAGCTATTAAACACTTATTTTGGATTTCTGGATTTAAAGTTATCTCTGTTTTTGTTCAGGCTGACTGTCAGTTTGCTGAACTGACTGTCAGTTTGAATGTCAGTTCGTGTTAACTGACAATTGTCCAGAGAGGGTGTATTTTGGGCTCAAAATTTTTGTACTAAACTGACTGTCAGTTTGTCCATACTGACTGTCAGTTGGGGATTCTACCACAGTGCTTTTAACTGAGTTTCTATTTGTTTTTGGTTGTGTTTGTGGTCGAACTGACTGTCAGTTGTGGGTTTCAGCTTTCCATAAACGACCACGAACGGCTAGCAAAGTTTATTCCGCAAATTTTGTCGGCCGTTGTGCACTGAACTGATTGTCAGTTAGGCAAACTGACTGTCACTTTGGGTTGCTGATTTTCAGCCCTAGCTCCAGCGGTTCATTTGATTCTTGAGGCTATATAAAGGGGCTTTGGGCATGAGTTTTATAACAACAAGCAGCAGTATTTCTTATACACTCTTGAGCTTTAGTTTTCGACTTAAAATCTTGGTTTTTTGATCAAGTCGAGTGCTTTCCGATCCACTGAGAGTTTCAGTTCTTTTGCATTTGCATTCACTTAGCTTCTCGGTGCGTGTTTGGAGGTCTAGAGAAGACCTCGCTGCCTGTTACTCTTGGTGAGCGCCCTCACCTAGACGGTTCAGAGGCCTGGCCGTTGACCTCTCCAGAATGGAGTTTGTTGGAGAGGCTCGGCAAGCTTGTACAAAGCATCGGTGCTCGCCTTTCCGGAGTGGACAAGGAGCAACCTTAGTAGATAATACTCTTCGTGAGTATTGAGGCAAAACTCAAGTGACTTGAGTGCTTCAACGAGGACTAGTGGAGACTGGTTGAGTCTCCGATACCTCGGTAAAAACAACTGTGTTTGTTCTCTATTCTTTCTCTTTAATATATTAAATTGCATTTGGATCTTCTTGGTATAAAAACTTGTTTTTATTTGAAGTTTTTAAAGCCTCCTATTCACCCCCCTCTAGTTAGCATCCTTGATCCAACAGAGCACATGTCTCCGGTAGCGGGAGCTGCTTCTCCGCTCCAGTCCTATTCCATATCCCCTAGCCCAGATGTATCGGCTCCCTACATGATGATCATGAAGCGTCTCGATCAAATGTCCATGCGCTTCGAGACTCGCTTTGATGAGGTCGACTCCAGACTGAACTCCATCGATCATCGGCTCAATGTCATTGAGCCTCGTATCGACTCTATGAGTCAAGATATTTCTGAGCTGCGAAAGCGTTTTGATGCAGGCCAGTATCAGCGTCGTCGTCGCGGCGATTCTTCCTCCGATCATCCTCCGCAGTCCTAGATCTAGTTACTCCTTATGTATCTATGCTACTTGTGTATGTGCTTTCTCCCTTTATGGATGTTTGATGACAAAGGGGGAGAGTTATGTTATGGATATATGTGTGTTTGTGTTATGTCGTGTTGTTTTGGATATGTGTTTGTGTTATGGATATATGTGTGTTTGTGTTATGGATATGTGCAGATATATATTGTTATGAATTGGATATGTGGATTGGATGTTATGATATGGATATGAATATATGTCTATGTTATGGATATGTATATGTTGATATGGTCTCACATATCTTGTTATGGACATATTTATGTGATTGGATGTGCGATTCAGGGGGAGCACTATATGCGTATATTCATTTTTGATATCCCTGTGTTTTATGCATAACGGTTGTCATCAATCACCAAAAAGGGGGAGATTGTTGAATCTTGAGCCTTGATTAGGGTTTTGGTGATTAATGACATCCGTAAGATATGCGACTAACCTATGTATTTGAGACTCAGGTTAATCAGAGGAGAAAGCATCACAAAAGTGCAAATCAACATAATCAAGACTCCATGAAGCAAGAATGACCGAAAACTCCGACAAAAGTACAAGTATCTAAACCTAGCGCTTTTATTTTTGAAAATTTCTAGGTTAGATGGTCGTACTATTAAGAGGGGTCTTAGCACAAGTCATTTGATCAACCTTGAAGTCTTTGGAAACATATGTGCATATGCATCTAGCCCCTAGTTGAAATTGAGTAAAATTCAGCAATTCTGTTTTCGTTTTAAACTGGCCGGACAGTGTCTGAAGTGACCGGACAATGTCCGGCCAATACATATTTCTTCTGAAAATTGCAAAACGAAAACCAAAGACAAATAAACTTGTCCGGTGCATCTGTCCGATTTAGGCCGGACAATGTCCGGCCAGTACAATTCTCATGGCAAGTTTATATGCAAGCAACAGAGACAAATAAATCCGTCCGGAGGCATTTGTCCGGAACGCATCGGACATTGTCCGAAGTGACCGGACAATATCCGGCCTATACAACTTCTGTGAAGTTGAAAACCCAAGTGTTAACAGAGATGTATGCATTTGTCCGGACGTTTTGTCCGGACAAATCACATACGTCCGCCCTATATATTTGTTGAGAAGTGTTTGAGCCAAGTGTCAACAGAGACATATACATTTGTTCGGACAAATCCATCCGTCCGGCCTTCACAAAAATTCTCAAACGGCTACTGACACTTAAAAATCTCATGAGCAATGGTCAATTTATTTGTACTGACCGAACATTGTCCGTAGTGACCGGACAATGTCCGAACAGTACAACTTTCGCCCAATTTTCTTGAAAACGACCGTTTTGCTGAGACTATATAAACCCTATTGTTTGTAGAAACTGTATACACACGAAATTCATCTCTCAACCTTAATGTAACAGCTTGCAAAGCCTCTCACACTCATTCTCTTGCATTTGAAGTCAAATCTTTAGCAAAACATTGAGTGCTAGTTGAGAGAAGTTGAAATCGTGCCATTTGCATTTGCATATTTGTTCTTCAAGCTTTGAGGTTGATTAAGCAAGGTGCTAGGCTCATTACTCTTGGTGATTGCCGTCACCTAGATGACCCGAGAGGTCCGGCGATCTCTCCATCGAAGGTGTGTGTCGGAGAGGCCCGACGATTGGTTGTAAAGGCTCGGAGCTCGCCTATCCGGAGAGGAGAAGGGCTACTCCTAGTGGAATCGAAGCATACGCTCTAGTGAAGAGCGCTTCTACGAGGATTAGTGGAAATCGGCAAATTTCCGAGACCTTGAGAAAAATTCGATCTCTTCGGTTACTTCTAGTACTTGCTTTATATTTCTAGAGATTGAATTGTTGCTCTTAACTTTTAGTAATTGCAAAACTTGCTTTGTGTTGTCATTCATATCATTTGAGTATTGATATTGCAATTTAGGTTGTTAATCACTAGATTAAAAGTAAAAATTGAAAAACCGCCTATTCACCCCCTCTAGTCGGCATCCTTTGATCAACACTGGATGGCCTCTCTGACAAACTTCGATGGAGAGTTCGCGACTCTCCTCCAACACCGTCTAGGCGAAGGCGATCGCCAAGAGTAACAAGTCAGATGCACTTTTGCTTGAACGAATCTCGTGTTAGAAGATCAAAGATACAAATGAATGCTCAATACTCTAGCACTAGCCTGCAAATGGAGATGAAGTGCACTAAACACTCACAAACTCTCCCAAATGATCTCTCTCAAACCCACTAAGGATTTTGGCTCAAATTCTAGCCTCTAGATCCAATATCTCATATGCAATGTGTTGGCTAGCTTATCAACTGAAATATCAACTCCTTGAGCCACCCCAAATGAAGGCAAACACAAGATATATATAGCCCTCAAAGAAAACTAGCCGTTTGCCACGAATAGGCAAAATTTTGTATAGGCCCGACATTGTCCGGCCAGTACACCAATTTTTGATTGTTGCAAAATGTCAATTACCGTTGGGGGACTTTTGGTAAAGGCTAGACAAAGCCCGGCCATGTCGGACAAAAGCCCCGGACATATATATCTGTCTCTATTTCACTCTCGGCTCAAATAATTTGTACAAGCCGCACCATGTCTGGCAATACCGGACAAATCCGGCCCGTCCCAGACAAATGCCTCCAGGATGGATGCAAACGTCTCTGGTTTCATTTGCAGAAGACTGAAAAAATTTGTACAGGTCGGACTTTGTCTGGCCAATGCACATTGACGGTAAAATAAGTATAATTTTTGATCTAGAGATCCGATTGAGATGATTTTTGGCTTGTTGGAAAGATAGCTCAAAGGGATACAATTTTGTCAACAGGAGTATGACCTAGAAAAGCCTAGATATTTCTAGAAAATTCAAAAACCGTCCTATTACCAAAATGTCCACAAAAATCATTTCTAATGCAATTAGTCTGTTTTCTCGCAAATATGTCCGCTGACACTCAGTAGCGACCACGACCACACAGGTCGAACATCTGGTCAAAAATAGGTGGTCAAGTGAATTTGGTCAAGTGTACGCAAGTGAGCGGAAGACTGGTACGACCAGCTCGAACTCCTACGACCACAACCAAACCCTAAACAAAAAACCGCCAAACTGGCGACACGACCACGACCATGTATCAAACAAGGATACGATCAGAATGTACAAGTACAACCACGACCAGCTCTAGAAAATAAACGAATTTAAATAGCTGGCAATAAAGACTAAGTGCAGTTTTCAAAGCATTTTCTCTAATGCAACACAAACTAAACTTAGACTCTCTAGCAATGCAAGAGGCGATAAAATACTAGTGCAAGATGATATGAATTCATTTGAGCTTCCACACTAGATAGATTCAAACTATTAGTTTCTGACCTCTCTTAATAGTACGGTCAAACTAGCAAAAAGAACCTATCAACCCGGTCTATCTCCAAACACCGAGATAGGTAAAATCCTAAGAAAACAATCCTTAATCTTGGATTTTATCTTCGATGAAGCTCAATCTTGTGAAGCTCAACCACTCGAAGCTAGTCCTCGCCTCGACCTCGCTAGGCTTGATCTCGCTCGAGATGACTCATATCGGCATCATCCTCTTCACATCCTTGCTTGCTTTCATCTCGCAACCATTCTGAGACTACAGCACATACACGTTATGCACAACATTAGTCTCATATATAGGTCATCATTAATCACCACCAGAGAAATTAGTCCACACAGGAGTTAACTCAACAATTTTTCTTTTCGGTGAGATGACAAAACCTTTTTCAACAAACAACAGATGAGTATGAGATGAAATACACAATCATATATATTCGTATATGATAAGGACATACACACACGATCTATAATACACATGTAATGATGGCAATTAGATCAAATGATCCGTTTGAGACCTAGCCTTGGTTTTCGCACTAGGCTCACCCAGATTCTAATATCCGGAATAACGGGATCTTACTCGAAAATACCGAAACCCAAAGGTTGATTGAAAACACAGTTCAAAGTAATTGCACAACTCTTTATTTCAAAGAGGGCTTTACACGTCAAACGTTAGACAGACTTGTCTATTTCATGAACTATGTTTCTAAGACTTCAATCTAGACTCGATTATATTCGATAGATTTTCGATGATCTAAACTAGTCCTATTACAAGGTATTTATAGTCCAATCGTATGAGTACGTATCAGACTCAATAATCTAAATGTAGTAGACTCATATAACTAACTAATCCTAAACGGATAAGCTTAGTTATATATATTCAGATCGGATTGCAATTCCGAACAGGGAACGAATTCCTTTTCATGGTCGCGAACCAATCCATGGTCGCGGACCCATCCATGGTCACGAAATCTTTCTGAACACGGTTAAGGTCGCGAAGCTGTTTGCGATCAGGACTTGAAGGTCCTCTCGGATCATGACTCCCTTGTTGAGAAGGAGCCAACCCCTGTTGCGACCTCTTGATCAAACTGGAGATGTGGAAATTGGGCTTGTCCATGTTCTCTGGTGTACCACTTTGCCGCACATGCTTGTTGACCTTTCCGACCGATTCGAAAAGTCTCCTTTGTGCCACTACAGGTGGTAGTCACCTTCTTCTCCAGAATCACATCTTCGCGTAGAGGTTCGTCTCTTGGATAGACCAAGTCTTCAACAGATGGTACTATGGTATCTGGCTCATCATCCAGCATTGAAGGCTCGAAGAGTTTGAGGTGCTCAACATTGACAACCGAGTAAATATCCATGTATAGAGGTAACTCGAGTTGACAAGCATTATTACCCACTTTCCGCAAAATCCAAAAAGGACCATAACGAATGGGTTTGAGTTTCTTACCTTCACCTTTAAGTCTCTCCTTACTCAGATGTAACCATATCATATCACCTTCTTGAAATTGCGCATCAACTCGGTGCTGATCATGTCGCGCCTTGTACTTGAGTTGAGTTTTCAGTAAGTTCTGTTCAACCTCACGATGGAGTCGTTGAATACCTTCCAGGAACTTTTGTGCTCGATCCTGATCAGATGCTTCCTTGCTGTTCTGTGCTGAGGTAGGGATCACAAACTCCATGTCGAATGGACTCTATGGTAGAAATCCTAAACAGACCTCAAACGGCGACTTTCCAGTCAAACCATGCATTGCTCGATTAAAAGCAAACTGCAGGTACGGTATGCTTTCATCCCAGGTCTTTAGGTGCTTTGAGTTATATCCTCTCAAAAGATGAACGATTGTGCGATTTACCACCTCGGTTTGACCATCAGTTTGCGTATGAAAAGCAGTACTCCTCTTTAGCTTGGTGTCCATCATCGTCCAGAGCTATCGCCAAAAGTGAATAAGGAACCGGGTATCGCGATCAGACACAATAGAAGTTGGCAGTCCGAAGTGTGTCCAAAAGTTTTGAAAGAATACCCGAGCTACTTCTTCACCCGTGGTAGTCTTTTGACAAGGTATAAGAATAATCAGTTTGGAGAACCGATCAATGACCACGAATAGATAGTCGTTGCCACGTCGGGTCTTAGGCAATCCTCCCAAGAAATCCATGGATATGCTCTCCCATGGTCGCGATGGAACTAGCAAAGGAGTGTACAAACCTAATTTTTGGTTTGCCGGTTTCGAGATGCTGTAGAGACCACAGCCTCGAACAAAACTAGCCACATCTTGCTGCATACGCGGCCAGAACACATGTCGGTGAAGATTTTGCAATGTCTTTGTAACCCCAAAGTGACTAGCTACCTTCGATGTGTGCGCTTCTCACAACCATTGAATTCGATGTGCTCCACGAGGTATGCAAAGTAAATTGCCTTTGTACAAGAGTCCTTCTCGACGAATGAACTCCGTAGGTTTCGCTGTTTCGAGCTCAGTCAATGCTGTTTGAAAATCATGGTCTTCACTGTAATATTGGTATAGTCATCATGACATGAGGGCTCGATCTGTATGAACGCTGATAAACAGAGGGTCGTAACTGGTGGTCGCGACAACATGTCCGCCAATTTGTTGTGTACGCCCTTCTTGTACTTAATCACCAGATTAAACTGCTGCAGATACGACATCCACTTCATATGCCGAGCTTGTTGTAGCTTGGACTGCATTTCCAAATATTGCAATGGTTGATAATCGGTGTGGACCACAGTCTCTTTACCCAAGAGATAACACCGCCAATGCTTCACGGCCTAATGCAGTGCACACAACTCTTTGTCATAAGTCGGGTAGTTCTTCTGAGCTCCCTGGAATAACTCAGAGTGATATGCCACTGGTTGACCTTCTTGCATGAGCACAGTGCCCATTGCATAACCTGAGGCATCGGTTCCTAGCTCAAATGGTTTCTGGAGATTCGGCAAAGCTAACACAGGCGCCTCGCTGATCTTCCTTTTCAATAAGAGAAACGTGTCATGTTTCCCTGTCTACTCGAACTTCTGATCGATCCTGGTTAATGCATGCAATGGAGAAGCCACAATCGAGAAGTGTCGGATGAACTTCCGAAGGTATTGGCATGCTTCCACAAAACTACGCACGTCTGTAACTGTTTGTGGTCGCGGCCACTCACGAATCACTTTTACCTTATCGGGGTTGATTTGCAACATACCGTTGCCAACCATGAATCCTAGGTAAAGTATAATTTGTTGGCCGAACTCGCATTTCTTACGGTTGAGGCGAAGTCGATGTTGCCGAAGTTGTTTGAACACCTATTCGACATGAATGAGGTGCTCATCCCATGAACGACTATAAATTAACCAGTATGTCATCGAGGTAAACGATCACAAAGTCATCGATGAACTGTCTCAATACATCATTCATAAGACGCATGAAAGTTGCCGGGGTGTTGCAGAGACCAAACGGCATGACCAGCCATTCGAACAGACCTTGTCGTGTTTTGAACGCGGTCTTCCACGTATCCTCCTCCCGGATGTTGACTTGATGATATCCTGACTTAAGATCCAATTTGGAGAAGACAACGGCATGCTTCAATTGGTCTAGCAGGTCATCAATATGAGGAAGGGGGTACCGGTTCTTGATGGTGATCTTGTTCAATGCTCTGTAGTCGATGCACATACACCAAGTCCCATCTTTCTTTGGCACTAACACCACAGGAGATCCACAAGGTGAACTACTCGGTTGAATGACACCACCGTTCAGCAATTCACCAAGTTGTCTCTTGATCTCTTCATTCTCCAATACTGAGTGACGATACATACTCAGATTGGGCAGTGTCGCATCGGACACAAGCTGAATTTTGTGCTCGACTGGATGTTTCGGCGGACGACCTTGGGTAGTCTCAAACAGATCACTGTATTTCTCCAACAGTCCCGACAAACGACCAAAACCCTCTCAGCACGCCAATGACAATGCTGGTCGAGTACCCTCACCTTGACCAATGGGTCGAATCATGACAAGCACATATTTGTGACATGCATTAACAATTCGTTTGGCTTGATTTGCGGTAATCAAGTTTTAAGTGTTGACGTGGATGTCTCTACTGATCACGAACTTAACTCTGTCTTTGGTGAGGTCATACTCTTGCGCTCGCCATTGGAAGTGAGTATCTCGATCATACAGATACGGACTCGCAAAGATCACCTGATAGATATCTATAGGGACAACATCGCATTGCACCTCATCAATATATCGTCAAGATATCGCAAACTTCAACACACACTGACTCGTAATCTGTTGGTTCACGTCGGATGTAAACCAACCCAGCGGATATGGTCGCGGGTGTGTGGTCGTCTTCAAACCAAGTCGCCGAACCAGTCCAGCGGAGACTAGATTCTTCTGACTTCCGGGATCGAATATTGCTGCAACCACTTCGTGCTTCACCTGGATGTTGATGGTGACCAAGTCCTCCGTTGGGTGATGGTCGTTCGGTGGATCCGAACCCTTCTCCTTCGGCATTGCCATCAAAGACAAGGTTGTATCCGCCTCATTAACCGAATTCACTCGGACAACTTTTTTGTCGGGTGAAGTCGCAGTAGCCGTGGTTGTTCTTTTCCCTGGTCCGTTTTTCTTTGGTCGAAGTTTAGGATGAAACTTGTAGCATTTGTCCTTGGTGTGTCCCGCGACTTGACAATGTTTACAAAAGGCACCCGTGCCCGATATTGAAGCGTTCTTCTTCGGACTCGGCTTTTTCTTTGTCGAGGTCGCACTTTCCTTAGTGCTTTTGTCGCTGTGGGATTTCTTCTTCTTCTCGATCGCCATAGCAGTTGTGCTTGCAGTCGCAATGTCTTGGACGCTGAACAGACTTAGCTCAGTACTGATCGATTTCTGAAGTCCAGATGTTTATTTCCGAAATACTTGAGGATCGGATAGCGATATGTCGATGACCATTGCTTGTCTCCGGAACTCCGTCGCATAGTCTTGGACGGTTTGGTCGCGCCGTTGGTACAATCTGTGCCAACGCTCCCATCTCTCCTGAAGGTAACCTATCGGATAGAATTCTTGTCGCAGAAGTCGTTTGAATTGACCCCATGCAAGGTCGTCAGCTTCACCACTGGCGACAAGGGCCTTCTACCATGTCTTGGCGTGGTCCTTCATCTTCAAAGGTGCAAATTTTACCTTTTGAGCGCTACTAAACCCTTTTAGGTCAAAGTAGGTCTCAAGTTGGTCGATCCAAGAATCCAGTTTCTCGACATCGATCACCCCATCATATATGGGTATATCAATCTTAACATCAACCTTAAAAGATCCGACAGCTAAGGAGGTGTTGGCGAGGTCGTCGGTCTTGTGGTCGCCTTCGTCTTCATTTTCGTTTGTCTTGCGCAAGTCTTCACCAGTCTTCCCACACATTACCTTCCATACTTCAGGAGGTACAATCATGGCCTGTTGCTTAATCCAAGCAAACACGGTTTCCATGTCGGTGGAGAGCTTAGCCACTTGATCCGTTTGAGACCTAGCCTTGGTTTTCGCACTAGGCTCGCCCAGATTCTAATATGCGGAATAACGAGATCTTACTCGGAAATACCGAAACCCAAAGGTTGATCGAAAACACAGTTCAAAGTAATTGCACAACTCTTTATTTCAAAGAGGGCTTTACACGTCGAACGTTAGACAGACTTGTCTATGTCGATGAACTATGTGTCTAAGACTTCAATCTAGACTTGATTGTAGTCGATAGATTTTCGATGATCTAAACTAGTCCTATTACAAGGTATTTATAGTCCAATCGTATGAGTACGTATCAGACTCAATAACCTAAACGTAGTAGACTCATATAACTAACTAATCCTAAATAGATAAGCTTAGTTATATATATTTGGATCGGATTACAATTCCAAACAGGGAACGAATTCGTTTTCATGGTCGCGAACCAATCCATGGTGGCGGACCCATCCATGGTCGCGAAACCTTTCCGAACACAGTTAAGGTCGCGAAGCCGTATGCGATCAGGACTTGAAGATCTTCCCGGATCATCAGATGACCAATATGATGAGCTCCCCCTCAGCATATTCATCGATGTCAAAACCTCAATAAGGAGCCATCAAACTTTAGGAGTTATCTCATGACATTCTAGTTTACACTTAACACAAGATTGATGCAACCACCGAGCTCCCCCTCTACATATGCATCAATATTAAACCCACAACTAAGAAAACATCCATTTCATGGTTGATCAATAATCAATTTAATTTACTTGTGCTAAATCAGGATTTATCTAAATTGTCATTTAATCATCAAATCTAACATTCTCCAGATTAACTTTAATCATTAGGGATTTATCCAAATCGTCATTAATCATCAAAACCTAGATACCTAGATCGACCTAGATCCAACAGTTTTTGGGCACGTCAAGGAGTTTTGGTCACGACACATCAATGAATTGCTTTGGTTTGGAAATTTTTCAAAAACTCAAAGTTTTTATTTTTTACCCAAGACGAGCACGACTAGAGGAACAACCAGTGCCGCGTTCGGGTGAAAATTTTTAGAAAAAACTAAGTTTTCCAAAACTCCCAAGGCAAGCACGACCAGTGCCGTATTCGGGTGAAAATTTTCAAAGAAAACTAAGTTTTTCAAAACTCCTGAGGTGAGCACGACCTCAACCCACAACTAAGAAAACTAAGCTTTTGGGTGCAATTTTTTCAAAAAAATTAAAGTTTTTCTTTACCTGAGGCGAGCACGACCTCGACCACGAGCAGTGTCGGCCTCGGGTCGATTTTCAAAGTTTTCTAAAACTTCCCGATGCGACCACGACCAGTGACACGACACGTGGCACGCTTGGGTTGAAATTTTCAATACAATAAAAAATTTTTTATTTTCGACTGAAACAACCACGACCTGTGGCACCTCCTGTGCCCATGTCTAACACGACCCGTGCTTGTGGTCGTGGTACTGTCTATGCGAGTAGTTGGTCGAAAATCCAAAAAAACAAACCTTTTCTCGCACCAAACACGACTCGTGCTTGTGAAAGTGCCGTTGTCGATGTGACCAATTGGTCAAAATGGGTAAAACCCGAACCGAGCACGACCCGGAGCACGTCCCGTGCCCGAATCGGGCACACCCCATTCCCGTGGTCGTGCCAGGCTTGGTTTCCTCCTCTTTTTTGGCCGAAAGTGATCTTTTTGTGTCTTTTTTGTACTTTTCTCACCCCAAACCTTTACAACTCCTACCTAGCATCCTATTTAAAGCCTCCCATCCTCTCCAAACAGCAAACCACCATTGTTTAAGCCCAAGTTCTTCTCAAAAACTCCACACACTTAGCCCTAGAAATCCAAATCCAACCGTTCAAACTCCAATTCAACTGCGGATTTCGGCTCCTCGTGCCTCGACACCTCTGGATCTAAAGTTTTCTATGGCAATGACAACTCTCCAACGCAACATCAAGAAGATTACGAAGCGCAAACGCGATATGGCTCCTTAAACTTTCTCGGATCCTGATTTTCTACACATTTACTATATAAACCCTGATCATCTTGCTCGTTTCATGCACTTAAACAAGAGACCCTTATGGTCTACTAGATTTTTGGATGTTCATGCCATTAGATCTCTAGGAGTAAAAGATGATGTTCAACGCCTGCTTAATAATGTGGGTTGGGACACGCTTTTAGGAGTTCCGGCTCTGACTTTTCGAGAAGTTGTATGGGAGATTCTATCCTCATTCGAACAAAACACTATACGCGTTCCTCCCGATCAAACTGAAGGTGTTAGATTTAGGTTTGCAAATGTGGATTATGATTATTCAATTGATGAATTTGTAAATCTGTTAGGGTTTAAACTTGGGGGAACTTTTCATGCTTCTATTATTTGCACCCACAGTAAAATTTGGAGTGATATAGCCGAGGAAGGGCAACATCTTTTTCGACCCGATAAATCAAATACCGTCAAAATTTGCAATCTCACCTTTCGCTATTTACAGCGTCTCATGGCCAGAACAATTTTGTGTCGTGACAGTAATCAGGATAAAGTTTTAGAAACGAAGGTTGAATTTTTGTGGGCTATGGTAGGCAAAATTCATATTTCATCAGCAGCCTATTTTGCCCATCGCCTTGAAAGTATCAGCAAGGATTTACGCAAAACCCCACCCATAGTCTTTGGTGGCTTAATCACTCACATTGCATCCGCTTTAGTATTTGATACTACTGATTATCAAGAATCTGTGCCCGTAGCCACCCTAGACTTGAATGCATTGTTTTCAATGGGGTTTTGTAGGAGGGAAGATAATTTTTTTCGTTGGATTATTAATGGAATTCCCTCTATCCTTTTGCTCGATATTTCTCATACTTGCTTACCTAGTGAGCAGAATTGGAGAATGCTCCCATCTAGCTCATCTAATCCTAGTTCCTCATGTGCTGTTGAGTCTAACCAACTAGCAGTGACTAACATTGCCGCTTTGCATGCTTCCATAGAGTCCTTATGCACTAGTTTCTCTGACTTTAGGTCGGAATTTGCAGAATACAGGGCTACGATGGATTCCAAGATGGATCACCTCATAGGCCGCGTAGATCTCCTCTACGACTATCATGTACACGTAGGCCACATCCTCCCGGACAACACATTTCCAGATGCACGTACCCACTACGTGGACCATCTTCACACCCACGGACTTTCCCCACAATCCTATCCACCACATACCTATCAATCCTATACATTGCCACCGTTCTACCATTCTCCTCCACTTACTTTTGACGAGTGATCTCCAAAGTACGCAAGTATTTATTTTTATTTTCCTTTTCTTTTTTGTCTCTTTTTGTTTTTTTTCAGGTTTTCACTTGCGACGCCTTGGACTGCACCATTGGAGCAATGTGGACCGCAACATCCTCTTTCACTATGGCATCTTCCACAACATCTACCTCCACGAACCACGACCGCAAACAGTACTCTGTATCTCTCTCCATACATTGAGGACAATGTTTGATTTAGCTTGGGGGGATGTTCACTTAATTGTTTGCTTAGTCTTCATCGAATCATCATTCCATCATAAACTGAAAAATAAAAGAGAGATTTATCACTTGGAATGCCTAGTTTTGAAGATGATCGTTAATCAATTAGATGATTATTCTATCACATCTTTGCATATGATCCATTGAACTTAGCTCTTTTAAAAATTTCCATTGCTTATGTTCAGTTTTATCTTAAATTGACCATTAAAGCTTGAACTTATCTTTTAAATTGTACTTGACTTCTTCCAAATTGAAGATTTCTAATAAAATATTTTTTGGAATTAACTCTCTTATGTCACTTTTTATGCCTAGATTGCTAATTGTCCTTCTCTTTAAAAGTAAACAAGTGTAAGAGTAAAGTATAATGGCTGGGTGAAAAAGAGAGCTGTTCGAACACATCACGACAAAAACGAGCAGACTTCTACTTGAAAAGGAATCTTGGTCGAATACAACGTCGCTGAAAAGAGTCCTGCACGGTTTCGGTTACGACAAGTGTTTGGTCGCATTTGCGCCACGTGTCCCAGTTGTGTTCGACTCGGTTTCGATCATGACGCATGTGTGGTCGTGATTTCGCCACGTGTCTTGGTCGTGCTTGAATCGGTTTCCTCAGCTTTTACTGGTCAGTTTTGATCATATTTGATTGAAACTGGTCGTTTTGAGATGGGTTTGATTGGAACTGGTCGTATTTGGGCCGTTTTGAGTCAGGGTTGACTAGAACTGGCCGGATTTGGTTGGTTTTAGCCAAATTTGGTCGGTTTTAGTTGCATTTGATCAGAACTAGTCGAATCTGGTCGGTTTTCACTTCGATTTATCCGTTCTTGCATTGTTTGAAGCCAGACTTCATCACCAGCACGTCAAGGAGTTGTTTTTGGGCACCTTTATCCATGTGCTATAAATAGAGAAACTTTTGGCTCAATTAAACATACTTTCTTTAGGCTTAGTAGTAGTTTTTAGCTACTTTTTAGTTTAGTTTTAGTTTAGAAGAGTCCCCTTCTCTATCTTTATTGTTTTTGTAAGCCGGCAAGGACGGCAACTTCAATTTCTAAGCAATAAAATGAGTTTTTATTTAATTGTTATTCTTATTTCTGCATTATTATGGCTTTTAGTGAGTAGATCCCCTCTAGGGTTAGGAATGACCTAATCTGGAAGTCGTGATTCTTCCTCGGTCTTTACTTCAAGTTTTGGAGTAATTTCCTGATGTTTTCTTCCTCTAAACCCTAAATCCTTGTTTCGGCAACAGACGTAATAGTTGATTCTTAACAATAATTTAGGGGAGTTCTTCAGTCCTTAGTGTAGATCGAAGGATGCCGACTAGAGGAGGTGAATAGGTAAGCTACACAAGAGTATTGCCTCGATTGCACTAAGGGTAGCCCTTCTCCTCTCTGAATAGGCAAGCTTCGAGCCTTTACACCCAACCACCGGGTCTCTCTGACACACACCGTCGATGGAGAGATTGCCGGATCTTCCGAGTCGTCTAGGTGACGGTAATCACCAAGAGTAACAAGCCTAGCACTTCACTTGATCAAACACAAAGCTTGAAAACACAATGATGCAAGTGCAAATGGCTCAAACACTTCTCTTCTCAAATACTCTCGAGAATTTTGACTCAAATCTTAGCTCTAGATGCAAGAGAGTGATTGCAAGAGGCTTGGCTAGCTTTTGCAAAGGATTTCTGAGTTGTTGAAATTGTAAAATGCTGGCCAAGTCGAGGAATATATAGCCCACACAAGAAAACTAGCTGTTTGTAAGAAACTGAGCAATTTTTGTATATACCGAACTTTGTCCAGCCATGCTGAACAATGTCTGGGTAGTGTAATTCAATAGTGACCATTACACACAGCTGCAAACGTGTTAGTTATCGTTCAACTACTTTTGTTAAGGCCAGACAAATCATCTCTTGTCCGGACAAAAGTCTCAGACAGATGCAAATGTCTCTGGTTCACTTTTAGAATTTTAGCCCAAGACAGGATTTGTACATGGCGGACAATGTCTGCTCACACCGGACAAAGTTCGCTCAGCTCCAGACAGATATAGCCGGATGGATCCATTTGTCTCTTGTTTCATTTTGCACACGCTTAAAGAATTTTGTACTGGCTGGACAATGTCCGCTCATCACAGACAATGTCCGACCTGTGCAAAACGAAAAGAGGACTTAGAAATTTTTACTCAAAATCAATTTGGGGCTATATGCAAATGAAATTATGGTTTCATAACAATGTGTTTGATCAAAATACTCATATTAAGAGCCCTCTTAATAGTACGATCATCTAAAATTAGAAAATATCAAAAAGAAGCATGCATACTACTCAATATTTTGCCCTCATTCCACGTTTCGAGAGGATTTGACGGTCATCATTTTTCGCTTTTGTACTGTTTCCTCCACGCCTTTACCTAAATCTCAATTAGAAGAGTTAGTCATGTGTATTTTGGTTGTCATTGATCACCAAAAGCCTAATTAGGGCTCAAGAGGGCTCAAGATTCAACACTTAGCGCTTTGACGCGGGATCCTGAATAGTTGAGAGGCTTTTGACAAATGTGACAGTGGAAGTGATCCTCTGACCGTTGTACCAGCGACTGTACTGACAACTTAATATGTCTTAGAAAATATTTGAAATTAACTTACAATTCTTAGACCTTGGATAGAATTATGCCATATGGTTATGAAACTCCTGAAACCCTAGATTTTTATTCTAGTTTACAAACCCTAGATTGATAGGTTTAGTTCTAGAAAAACAACCCCCAAAACACGTTTTGAACTTAATCAGTGATCCATTAAGTGAGATGACGAATACGCTTGTTTCTCATGGAATTCAACCCCCAAGTGCTCAACGTTCAACTGTCCACTTGTGGTTATTACTACACGTCACACCATCTCAGGTGCGATCAATAAGTGTATTCGTCGTTTAGGTTAATGGGTCATTGATTAAGTCTGAACAAATTGGGGCTTTGTTTTTCTACAATTAAATCTACTACTAAAACTATCAATCTAGGGTTTAAAGTAGTAAATAGCAAGTATGGAATCTAGGGTTTGAAGAGCAGAAAGAAAAACCTAGGGCTTCGGGAATTCCATAACCATCAGGTGTAATTCTATCCAAGGTCTCAGAATTGCAAGTTACTTTGAATTGTTTTCCAAGATAGATTAAGTTGCCGGTATGGTCGCTGGTAAGCGGTCAGAGTATTTCTTCCACTGTTATGTTTTGTGAGAGCCTCTCTCGTGTTCATGATCCCGCGTCAAAGCACTAAGGATTTAAGAACTCTCTTAAATTCTTGCTAAGGCTCAACTGTTACATCTATTGCTGAAATGAGAATTTATGGTTTATACGAAGAAAACATAAGGAACTAATTGCAAAACTTAAGATCGAGACCGAGGAGGAATTACACCTTCTGGATTAGGTCATCCCTAACCCTAGAAGTGAATTAGTCACAAAAAACCATAATAATGCAGAAATAATAAGAAATAAAAGAAAATTTACTGGATTGCTTCAAAATTAAGTCTGTCATCTTTGCCGACTTACAAGTGTAGGAAAAATATAGAAGGAGGCTCTACTAAACTAATTCTAAGAAAAGTATCTAAGAAAACATGTAGAAAGCCTAAGAAACGAGCATAAGAATTGAGCCAAAAGCTTCTCTATGTATGATACAATGGGTTAATGTGCCCAAATATAACTCTTTGACATGAAGGCGATGAAATCCAACTACAAACAGCACAAGAATAGACAAATCTGAGTCAAAACTGAATAGATTTGACCAAGATATCTAAGGAAACCAAGTTGAGCACGACCTGTGGCACAGATCGTGCTCCAGGTCGAGCACAGCTTGGGCCCTGGATCGTGCTGGGCTCAGTCAAATGACGACCAGGCGACAGTTGTGTTCGATCGGGACTCTTTTCGACTAGGTGTGTTCGATCGGGACTTTGTTCGACCAAGTGTATTTGTGTTCGATCATGGCTCTTTTTCATGAAAGTGTGTTCAATCATGGTTGCGTATTGTCTAAGTGTGTTCGACCAGTTGGTTTCGACTGTGAAATATTCGATCAGGTTTCTTTTTCATCCAGTTTTGGCATCTTTTGTCAAAATGGTTCCAAATGAAGTCGAAACATCCTCAAATTTTGTAGGTTGAATCCCTGGAACATAGAAAAAACACAACCATGAAAGAGGATTGTAAAAATAATATAAAAATATGCATAAAATGCCGCATAAAAGGAGTTTTTAGCATGTTTTCATTAGCAAACTTAGGATAAAAGTACTACCAATTTAACACTTATTAGCTCTCTCACAATGTTTTGAATTAACGGCCCAGATGGGCTGGAGGACACGTGGCGCCCATCCGAGGCCCCCTCCGTCGCTTATAAATAGGAGGGCGTGCGCTCTGGCCTGGTATACTTCACTCCCAGCCTCAAGAACTTTGCTCTCCTAGTAGCCACATCGCTCCTCTGGAGATTTGATTTTTGGGTAGCCACCTTGCCTTCCCTTTTTCTCCGGACACTTCAATCCTTCAGTGATGGAGCCTAAAGGTCGCGGCAAGGCATCCGAGTTGCCCCCGGAGGAGGTGATGCCGACCTTTCTCGGGCCTTCTGAGTTCTCTTCCTGGGAGCTCAAAGTTCTCCTGGACCGGAGAGCTTTCACGGATAGGGGGCATCTGGATCCCCGGGCCGGGGGAGCTAGCACCCAACCCCTGGGAGGGGGAAGTCGTTGCCTTCGAAGCCTTCTTCGAGGCGGGCTTGCAATTCCGGGTGCATCCTCTACTCCGGGACTTCCTCCGGGAGTACTGGCTCTCGCTCAACCACCTCACCCTGAACACCATCGTTCGGATGGGGTTGTTGCGTGGCTGTGCGAGACAACCACCAGCGAGGAGCCCACCCTCCGGCTCCTCCGCTACTTCTACGAGCCCTCGGCAAGGGGCCTGCTAGTTATGAAAGGCGGACCCAAGTCGGCCTTTGGCTCGATTATGATCCAGCTGATGCCCAGTCGTACCGACGATACGATGGATTCTAGGATGGATCACCTCATAGGTAGCGTAGATCGCCTCTACGACTATCATGTCCACGTAGGCCACATCCTCCCGGATAGCACATTTCCAGATGCACGTACCCACTAGGGTACCATCTTCACACCCAAGGACTTTCCCCACAATCCTATCCACCACATACCTATCAATCCTATACATTGTCACAGTTCTACCATTCTCCTCCACCAACTTTTGACGAGTGATCTCCAAAGTACGCAACTATTTCTTTTTATTTTCCTTTTCTTTTTTGTCTCTTTTTGTTTGTTTTTCAGGTTTTCACTTGCGACGCCTTGGATTGCACCATTGGAGCTATGTGGACCGCAACATCCTCTTTCACTATGGCATCTTCCACAACATCTACCTCCACGAACCACGACTGCAAAAGGTACTCTGTATCTCTCTCCATACATGGAGGACAATGTTTGATTTAGCTTGGGGGTGTTCACTTAACTGTTTGCTTAGTCTTCATCGAATCATCATTCCATCACATTCATCATAAACTGAAAAATAAAAGAGAGATTTATCACTTGGAATGCCTAGTTTTGAAGATGATCTTTAATCAATTAGATGATTATTCTATCACATCTTTGCATATGATCCATTGTAGAAATTAGGGTTTGGAATTTGGCGAGGCTGAAAACAAGGACTTAGGATGAGATTTTGGAAATCTCGTAGAAGAAAAACTTGTTCAGAATAGTGAATGGGAGATATTCCCTAAATTAGATCAAGATTTGGAGTCAATATGTGGTTTTGAGCTTTTTTGGGCTTCTGGAAAATCTGAAATGGACTAATCTGCGATACTCTTGGGCTGATTTGCGAAAAGGGTCCAGACGATGGAGTTTTGCCATGAACTTTTGGGGTTAGGGTATTGGCATACCTTGGATTATGATTCTGGGATAACAGACTTGAATTGGGTTAAGATTTAGCGAAAATAGGGGTGTTACAATGCCGTGGCGGGTGAGGTCTCTCAGGGGAGCCACCGGGGGACGACTGGAGGGCTGTGAGGATGTGATCTCCTCTATACTTCAGGTAGATGTCACTTACCAAGACTTGTGTCTCGCTTCACTCATTTTTTGACTGTTTTCCTTCAGGAAGGAGAAGGCGCTCGGGGACCTAGCCGCCGCGGAGGGGGTGATAGCCTCCGAGCGCTCTGGGAAGAAGAAAGCATTCAAGGACCTAGCCTTCGAGCGCTCCGAGAAGGAAAATGCGCTCGGGGGGCTTGCTGCGGTTTGAGCTCAGCTCGCGGCCATTGAGGACACTGCCTCCCGGCTTTGGAGCGAGGTGCAAGCAGAGCGGGGCGTCGCCCAGGAGGCAGAAGCCTCGGGCGCCCTCGCAGTCGTCTCCGGGGGGTTAATGATCCGTTCTGACCTAGAGGAGCTCGAGGTCGGGCTCGGGACGGAGGGTGATTTCAACCCGGCCCCATCATCGATCAAGGAGGCCACGTATTTTCATGATATGTAGGTCTCCCTCATCCCGGTGGCGGCGGACGTCCGGGCGTGGGGCCTTGCCATCCTGGTTATTGCCCTTGCGGTGGCTCTTGTGGAGCACAGCGGGGTGGGAGCCCGGGTGATTAGGGAGTTGCTCCCCCGAAGCTTTCCTGGCTACTTCGAGGCCCGGCGGGAGGGGCTCGTGGAGCTTGCCAGGGCCTTCTTCGACCGGATTAGCGGAGTGATGGAGCCGGAGGGCGCGTGCTCAATGAAAGAGGCAGCGATTGCCGCGAAGGTCCCCCCGGGGGGAACAAAGATGAGCTCCCCCCCCCCGGTTAGATAGATTTTGCTTTTTCTAGGGCTTTTTGTTCCCGGTAGCTTCTTTAGAAGAAGCCCCAGAAATATGTAAATCTTTGATTGATGGAATGAAAACTTTTTTGCTAAGCCTTGTATAATTACAAGCAGGTGTCCCTAGAACTTGCTCCCAGGGAGTTTCCAAACCCCGAGAGGCGTAGCCCGGGTAGTGCCCAAGCAGCCTCTACTTTGTTGAGCCGCGCCTCCAGGGGAACAATCGATGGGCCAGCCCCCGGGCCTATTTTCGGTGTCTTGATGGCGGGGGGTACCCTTCGGGAGCCAATTCGGCTGCGGTGGCTCCCGGAGTGGCATTTAGACAATTTCAACAATTGTCATGCCGAGTTGTCTCCTTCGAAGCCAGGGCCTCGGAGGGTTCCACTACTTCAGATACACCCCCCCGCTGGCTACGAGTATTGGCCCGAGGACCTCCTTCGAAGGGCCTTCCGGTGAGTAAGGAGCTTGTACAAGGACATCTCCCGGGAGATGTTGGAAGGCCTCTGAGAGTATTGGATGTAGTTGCCCACTGGAGGGGGTTGTTCTCCGGGGTAGTTTCCCGTGGGAGCTTAACTCCCCGGGTTTTATCCTGTATGTACCCGGGCATTATCATCCTGGGGACGCCTTAGCCCACCGAGGGGGGTTGTCCCCCGGTTCCGTGTCAAATTCATAAAGGATTTTCCTTGTTTTGTCGATTTTGTCCATATGTTTGCCCAGGTCTGGCGCGGTCCCCCCCACACAGCGGGGGGTAGTTCGGTACTAAGCACTGTGGGTGAGGAACGAGAAAGCCCCCGGTAAGAGCAAAAGCCAGAGGGTCAAACTTCTAGGATTTGTCAATTTTCTGAGAATCTCCCTTGTCAATATTTTCGGCTGTCGAAAATTTCCCCCGGCCGCCGTGGGACGGGAATCGAACGAAAACTTTCCCTAGTCGCCGTGAGACGGGGAGCTGGACGAAAATTTTCCAAGTCGAAAAATCCCGAGACCCGAGATATGCTCCCGGAGGAGGGTGAGCGCTATAAAAGGCTCTGAGTGTTTGAGGGTGGACTAGTCTCTCAAATTGACTCATTACCGCAGTTCATGGGAACTAGGTTGCCACTTACCCCCTCATTCCACGAGGGGTTACTGTAAGCTGCCCTAAGGGAGCGAGGCTCCCGTTGTAGGGGCTTTTAGGCTGCGATAGCCTACGTCCTCACTGGGAGGGCATCCTCATGAAGAGGTTATTGCCTTTGAAGGCGGTTAGATGAAAGTTCGCAAAGGAAATCCGGAATTGCATGAGAAAAACACTTGTATTGAAGAAAGTAGATACAATGCCTCCCCCCACGGAACCGCGCTGGGGGAGGGAACAGTGAGTACAACGCCTCCCCCTGCGATGTCACGATGGGGAGGGAGTGAGCCCGGAGGCTAGATGTAGAACTTACGGAGCAACTCTATGTTCCAACTGTGCTTCAGCTCTTGGTCTTCAATGTTGGAGAGCTTATAAGCCCTCGATCCCAGGACCGTAGATATCCTGTATGGGCCTTCCCACTTAGGGCTGAGCTTGCCCTGGGCCTGGGGGTCAGTCACGCGCTTGAGGACAAGGTCCCTGAGGCAAAAAGCTCTCGCACAGACGCACTGATTGTAAGCGCGCGCCATTTTGCGCTCTTAGATGGCATGGTCAACTGCCATCCATTGATTTTCTTCGTTGACTTGGGACGCCGCGGCCGTAGCTCTGTCTAGGAGCTCGACTCGCAGTGATCGAAAACTGATCTCTGGGGGGAGGACCGCATCGGCCCCATATACGAGCAAGAATGGAGTATGCCCAGTTGCCCGATTTGGGGTCTGTGCATGGTGCAGAGGACGCTGGGGAGCTCCTCCACCCATGCGCCTCGCCGGGAGGCAGCTTGCTCAAGTCGCCGGCGTAATCCCTATAGGATCACACTGTTAACTCTTTCAATAGCTTCGTTGCTCTGGGGGTGAGCTATAGAGGCGAAGTGGGGGGTTACGCCCAAGGTTTCACAGAACTCCCAAAAATGTGCCGAGTCAAATTGAGTCCCGTTATCGACTGTAATTTTTCGGGGACCCCGAAACAACAGACTATGTTTTCCCAGAAGAACCACTGTACCGCCTGGAAGGTGATCTAGCCAAGGGCTTAGCCTCCACCCACTTGGAAAAGTAATCCATAGCGACCACCACATACTTGTAGTCCCCTGGCGCTGGGGGAAGGGACCGAGGAGATCCATCCCCCAATGTGCATAGGGCCATGTCGTGGTATTGCGGATACCCTGGCAGGTTTTGTTGAAGATCCTAGCGAAGAAAAGACGACACGAGCTGACCGTATGCATGGATGCACCACGAGGAGCCACGTGGCGCCCATTGGGGCTACGTTCGAGCCCTATAAATAGGGCCTTGAGGGACCCAGAGAAGTCACTCCAACCCTCAATCCTCAAACACCACCGGCGCTCTTAGCTCTCCCGATAGCCTTCTCCCGGAAGCTCAGTCCCGGAAACCTGATCCTGGAAGCTTAGTTACCCGAAACGTAAGCCCCTTTTCCTTAGAGCTCAAGCCATCGGTAAAATCAATGGGACCCAAAGGCCGCGCTAAGGCTGCTGAGGTGCCTCCGGAGGAAGTCACCGCGGACTTCCTCTGGGCCTCTGAGTTCACGTCGGGGGACTTGGAGTCCCTCGTGGACCAGGGGGTGCTTGTGGACGGGGACGTCTGGATCCCCTCCAAGAAGGATAGCGCCCCCAGCCTAGGCCCAGGGATAACCGCACGCATTAACCTCTTGACGGTTGTATCCATACGTGGAAGAACCTTCGGGATACATGGAATATCCCTGCTGCAGGAATTAAGTAATCCCGCGTCTCTTGGTCGAAGGTATTCTGACCGCGCGTTCGCTTGTAATCATCTGACCACGCACTATCTGTAGCCCTCTGTCCGCGTATTCGCATACGAGCTCCTGACAGCGGACTGTCTACGGTCTGATCGCGTAAAGCCTGCGATCACATGTCTGTACTTCTCAGAGTAACTTGAGTTCACGTCAACAAACACTTGCCTGGTTCAAATCTGTCCTGAACCAGTCGCGTATTTATTTGAATTAGCTCGGGTATAAATCCTCGTCAGCTAGCCCCCAAAGTTGAAGAGAACGAAGGGACATGTTTACTTCAAATTTCAAGACTCACATCGGATATTTAACCCGACTCTTCAAATACTCCACTTAGTCGTGCACTAAGTATGGCGGTTGGTTTCCCGAGACGGACTCTGGGTAATATTTGATGGGTAATGATGGCGTCGTAGAAATGTTTTTTAACCCGAGATAAAATTGTAAATGTTTTAGAAGCTTGAGGCGTTCGAAAAAATGAACCGTCACCCTGGGGGCTATAAATATCGAAGCCTCTTGAACTTAAAACTTCACAAATACTCTCCCGGTTAAGTTCCTTCCAAAGCCATCTCCTCTTTTCTTCCATACACTTCTCGATGGCAGACCAAAACATCATCGAGATCGAAAGTGATGAAGAAGAAATGTCACTCGAGTTTGAGCAGGATTCACAGACATCCAAAGATCTGTCTCCTTCAAGGAAGAAACCCAAGGTTGACGAGGGATCCTCCAGTAGGACAAAGGTGAAAGATGCATCATTGCTCTCTCTTCCTTTGGTTCCCGTAGTTCTTCCTGTTCATGTAGCTCGACAGGTTGAACCTTCATCTCTACCTTTGGAGGTTCGTGATGATCCCTTGGGGCATTCTTCTCGGCTTTCTCCATTTCATCCCAATGATCCCCACCCTTTTTCAGGTGATCAATTTTCTGGTTGGCAAGCTGTATCTCCGTGACCAAATAATCCTCAACTTGTGTTGGGGAAACAATCTTCTGGTGGGAAGGTTGCACTTCCACCATCCGAAGGTCCTCGGTTTGTATCAGGTGATCTACTTTCTGGGGGAAATACCTCAACCTGTCACTTGCGAGGATTGGTAATTATTTCCATCTCCCTTTGCTTGTTGTTATAGTTAGTATAACTAACATCTGCAAATGTAGGAGACAAAAATTGTTGGAACCCCCAGCGACCAGCCTGCTGAAATTCAACCTCCTCCCCTGAACAGACTCTCCAAGGGGAAAAAGAGGCCCTGGAGAAGAAGACCGAAGAGATGTCTTCGGCAATCCTGCATCTGGCAGAATGTTTTGAAAGATCCTGCGAAGAGGCACACCAATTCCGCCTGGAGAGGGACTACGCTTGACAGCAGCGAGAACTCTCCGATTCAATCAGGAATGGTAGCTCGTCTCTTGTTAGGGACGATGTAGATAGACTTAGAGTAGTTGCTAGTTCCCTTGGGGCCGTCAGTGTAGATCCTACTTATGACAACATGTCTCTAGGAGAACTTTGTAAACTCCTCTCGGACCAGGTTGACGCTCTGGTCGCCTGCATCCCCTTTGTATGTAAATATAGCCAAAAATAAAGATTTCCTTTACTTCATATAATATGGAAATTCTTTACAACCTCTGTGTGAAAATATGGCCATAAGTAATGTCTTTACGACCACTCATACACAGGTAAATTCCAGTACTACGACCAGAAATGCATTAATACGTTATACCGCAACTAGTACTGATACTGCGATCAGACCCAAAGTTGCGGTCAGAACTGAAATTCGATCTGAACTGTTATCGCGATCAGAGTCAAAATTCGATCAGATCTACAACTGCGACTAGAGTTGAAGTCCTATCAGAAACACAGTTCCGATAGCAACTCGACCGAATAACAACTGTATACACAATAGTTTGACCATAGGATATCTTTATGATCAAAACATAAAAGTTTACAAGAAACATGAATGATAATGTCCTCCGAAAATCTTTGTAGGACTTTTCACATTTTTGTGTTCACCCTAATTCTTAGATTCGAAACAAAGAAGACCTTTCGTTTCGGATTCGGTACGGGGAACTCATAACAGGTTTACCAGAGAAAAAATCCATTATGGGAAATGAATAAAATATTTCAATAGAACGTTACCCTCAGTGGAACGTCGCCTCAGGCCTATAAAAGGAGCATGTAGCTTCCTAAGGAAGCCATATAGCCAGAAACTTGCCTTAGAGCCTCCGCTGCACAAAACCCTCACTCCCCATTCTCCATCGCCTCCAAAGTCGCTACCTTTTCCTCCGATCTTTCGAAAGAAATGGCGTCCTGGAGCCGATCTGTTCACCTCACAGAGGAGAGTCTAGTGGCTCTAGAGAAAGAGGAGATCCTTCCTCCGAGGTTGCTGATCAACTAGCGACCTGCGGAGAAAGATCAAGAAACCCCAATCGTCCAAGAGGGCGAGTTGGTGGTTTTTGAGGAGCATCTGTGTTGTGGGTTCCGATTCCCCGAAAGCCAATTCTTGAAGGGAATCCTGGAGCACTATGGGTTCGAATTGGTCAATTTCCACCCAAACGCTGTGCTGATCCTGGCGATTTTCCAGCACCTACATGAAGCTTTCGTCGGAGTGCTTCCAAGTGTGGATCTCTTCCGATGCTTCTATTACTCGGCTTGGTCGAAGAGCGCCAATGCCGCCGGATGCATCTACTTCCAGATTAGGGAGGAGTACCCCTTCCCACCCCTGCGCGATTCTGTCGCGCCCCGAAACTGGGACAACGACTACTCCTGTAGAGACCTAGCTCGCTGCAGCTAGTCCCAAACCACAAACCTTTGACTTCCCAGGATGAGTCAAACACAGGAGTATATTACATTGCAACAGAGTACTCACAAAATATTAAGCAGTGTGGCTTGCTGGCCTTAATATTACATAAAGAGGATTACAATGCCTACAAGGCATTCAGGGTTTAGCAAAATATTTAACTACGCAGCAGAAGATAGGTGACCCTCCCACAAAAGAAGTTGACGGCAGAACAACACACTTCAGGGTTCTGGCGGGACTGATTCTCCTCCTTCTAGATCCACGAAGTACTCCGTGCCATCATCTTGATCAAAGTAGGCTCCATCTATTGAGTTGAATGTTGCAAGGATGAGCACTTACGTACTCAGCAAATCATAGGTAAGAGTAGATACATATAGTAGTGATGATATGAACCTAGACTAGTCAAGAATTATGGATATTTGTAAAATAATCTTTTCCTTTCTCATCTCATCTTATGGCAGCACTTTTCATAATATAACATCATCATTCATGTTCACTAGATTATAGCACTACCGCGACACGTCGACACACGACAGCCCACGGCAGCACTCCTTATCATGACAACACAAGTCATTTAGGTAATCTAGATTAAACATATTTTATTTAGAAAATAGTACTTGTGTCACACCCCGTGGATTTAATCCACCGCAGCAGACTCCTATAAACCCGGGAGCTTGGAGTATTCGAATACGTTTTTAACTCTGCAGAGAGGTACCAATTTACCCACAAGATATTCCACTTTCAAACCTTTCCTATCATAACAAAATGATTGGACCCCTGACTCACTTCATACTGTGAGCGGCAAGGTGGAGATAACAAGAACTTTGGTTATGTTTTACTCACAATTCACCCCTGACCCTGTGGCTCTCAGCGAGACACAGTTGTGGCAGGTTGTATCCAAACCTCCACCCCTTTGCTTATTCCCATTACTGGGTCAGCGTGCTTGATCACCTTCAGTGATATGTGTGGGAGCCGCGCTCCGTGTTTATCGTGCATCACTACACATCTCATGCAGGGCTTTCATGTGCGATCCACATAATTACTTGTTCAGGCCTGTCCCATACCAGGCTTGCGGTTAGCACGTTGTTCATGCCACTAGACGCACAGCACAAGGTTCTAGTCCTTATATGCCAGTGACCAGACCATCCACAACCCTGCACCTTCATTTCCTGCATATCCTTTGCAGTCTAGCACCTCCAGCGCTACAGCCATCCACACCATTTTTCTGGTCACGGCTAGGGGTTTTATTTCATGAATACAAATATATATACACATATATATTAGTTCATGGCTCAAAACTTGTTTATTTCACATTTCACAGATAACCAGTCTAGTACTGCCAATTCATAAATCAACCATTCTCAATCTTTCACATGCAATATTATCTATATTCAAGGTTATGTTTTAGCAACATTTAAAATATAGGTTCAAGATGACCAAGGATATGACTTGCCTTCCGCGTCGTAAAATACAGCAGTCGATGACGGGTCAACAGCAAAATCTTCAAAGTCAGCTTCTGAATCTACTCGACGACAAACAAACACACAATAATTACTTATAATATTTAAAATGTTTTAAGACTTATATGCAGAAATGCTCAACAAGAATGATTGAACTAAACTGGAGATAAGTTGAACTGCAAACTGAACTGAGATTCTAGGGTTTCAAGGAATTTGGGCTAAGGATGGTGATTAGTTAATCTTAGGGTTTCAGGATTACAATAGGGATAACAATTTTGTGGCTGGTTTAATCAAAACAGCGAATGTCAACAGATCGACATTCGGATCAAGGCTTGGACATAGCTTTAAGAAAAGCTAGGGTGCTTATCTCAAGTTGTGGTAGTAGAAGAAAATGTAGATCACAACTCTACAAATTCAGTGGACAAAGTGGATTTCAAATTACACAACCAGATGTGGGTAAACAAGGTCAATGCCACTGGTTGACAAGCTCTGGCATAGAGCTGACAATGCCAAAAACTAGGGCTTAGCATAACTTTTGATCCGGAGCTCCAAATGATGCACCACTTTGTCTGGGAGGTAGGCTTGAGTAACAGGAACAATTAAGTTAACAGGATCTAGGGCAGGAAATGGCTGGAAAGCAAGAAATTTGATGATGAACAGAGATGAACTGGCTGCACTGGAGCAGTTCTGGACAAAAACTTGGCAAAGCTATATCTTTTGATCTAGGCTGATTTAGGTGTCGGGCTAGAAGACAAAAATGCTCAGGAGGCTAGGGCACATCTAAAAGACAAGGTGATTTGGGCTGAAACGGCCGGGAACACTTTTCCGGTGAACTGTGCCGGAGAAGAACACTGCTATTTGGGGGTTTTCAATTTAGGCCGAACGAACTCGATTCCAAGCTTGGGAAGTGATATATGGGTAAGAGGAAGCTACCTGCACGATCACTTTGGCCGGAGGATGGCCGGAGAAGCCTGGCGACGATCGCCGGTTTCTGGAGAAGTTCAAAAATTGGGGAAAGCTTCGATTGAAGCTCAATCTGGAGATCTTGATGCACAGGCTTGCTGGAAACGACTCACTGATCAACTTCTTCTACAGAATCGAGAGCTAATTTGGAGTAATTCGAGCTACATTGCCGGAATAGGGCATTCTTCGAATTTTAGCAATTTCCGGTGATCGCCGGCGTTAAGGTGCAAGGTAATCCAATTAGATGGTACAGCACGATGAGGGAGACGAGGGGAACTCACAGATGCTGTTAATTTGGCAGGAGGTGCTGTGGAATGAGCTGGCACCGTGAAGCCTCTTGCTGGACTCGCCGGAGAAGACGACGACAGCGAAGAAGTTTGAGAATTTCGTTAAGTCCTAAAGAAGAGGAGATGATACAAGGCACTGGTGGCTTAAATAGACCAGAGGGCGAAGCTTGCAAGGAAGTAATAGCAGTAAATTGGCGCCAGTGATTTGATTTGCCGGGCGCAGAAGCAACAACGGCGAGCGGTGAAGCGACGGTGCTCAGGCGAGGTGACTAGTGCTCAGCTTGTCGGCTCTTTGGAACTCCACATTGTCGGGCGGTGCAAAGCGGTGGCGACAACGGTTGGCAAGGCAAGCGACGTGGCAAGAAGATGCTGACAACAGTCACTGCTGGTCGCGCGGGGAAGCAGGCGCTGGTCGTCGACGTTGCAGCGACGCTGCCACGGTGACGGCTGAGGCCAGGATACGTGCGCAACAGCATGCACGATCAAGTTGCAGGCGAAGCTTGGCCGGCGGCGAACGTGCACGGCGCAAACGCACGGTGAGCTTCTGGTCGTGTACAGCAGTTGGCCTGGTCGAATTTGGGCTGATTTGCAATACTTGATTTTCACATTTGGACTGAAATGTAAATCTGGAGATTTGGAAGGTTTAAACTGAAATTGATTTCACTAATCTGGTAGATTATATTCAACAAGGTATTTGGCAAAGGTAATTGATAAGGTTCAGCACATTTGAATAGTTTTCGATACAAACTGAAAATAGGGTAATTTAGGTAAAATAAGGTTTAAGTTTTGTCGATTTCGAGTTCTGGCATTTAGGGTTCGATTTTGATATCTGCACAGAAGAGAAACTTGTGGCAAATAGCATTTTGAGAAGATTTGCCGAAGAAATTCTGAATTTGGAGTTAATCTGGAGATTTTAGCCTTTTTGGGTTTTCAGATATCAGATAAGGACTAATTTGCGATAACTCTTGGACTGATTTGTGAAAAGAGTCTAGATGGTAAAATCTGGCTGTCAACTTTTTAGATTAAGGTATTGACATACCCATGATCATATTCCAGGAATAATCTGGTCTGAACTTGGTCAAGATTTTGATTAAATCTGTATTTCTGAAACTTAGGGTATTTGGGTAATATAAGGTATTTCTGTTTTCGAAAACAGAATGGAGTTGATAATTCTGGAAGTTAGAGATAGAATTGGATCTGGGTTCTGAAGGCTTTTAAATTCAGGATAACTGATAGATCACATCTGAACAATCTGATCTTGATTTGAGGTCACAGGATAGATTTTGGAGATTTTAGGGCTTAGGATAGATACTGATCTAGCTATTATTACAGATACATGCATGCATGCTATTTATGAAAAAGGGAATTTTCACCCCTAACTCAGGGTGTTACAGATTCCGTGCAGGGGTGGTATCAGAAGTGGTTCTATTGTACCGCTCCGTCTGAGAGTGGGCTTTGGTTTGTGAACTCGCAGCCAGAGAAGTCCAGTGAGTCAGATTCTCTCCCTGTTCTGAATGCAGAGCAGAAGAAACAAGCACAAGTAATTCTTCACTTAGTCCAGCAGGGACTAACGGCTCGCGACATCGTTCGCGACTTAGTGAAGAATCGGGTGAGCCCCTTGCGTGAAAGGGCTCATCCAGCTTGGGAGATTCAGTCCATGGCGGACATCACCCTGGACTACAATAATGGTATGTCATCTGGCCAACAAGAACGTACATTTCTTCTGAAAGAATGTCGTGTTTGCTAACTCGTTTGCTGTGACATAGTTTTGCCTTCGTCCGAGATTGAGAAGCGGACAAATTACCTCCTGAAGGCATACAGCGCCGATGTGGAGGGTACTAGGGGATCACCTCGCCCCCAAAGTCTGATCAATGCTGGTGACGACCTTCGACAGGAGTGTCGAAAGGTAAGGGCTTTCTTGCCAAGCCCCATTTGCTGACCATCTTTTGACTTTGCATTAACGAGAATGGCTTGAATAATATAGCTCTTGGGAAAATTCGGTGAGGCAACATGCCCAGCCGAAGATGTCGGCTTCTCGGGAAAACTGACTCCGAAGAGAATAAAGAAAGTTTCTTCGAAGTGCGGGACAAGGGAAGGCATTTCCAAGAAGTCTAAAGAACTTCTAGGAGAAACTTCTTCACCGAAGGCACCTTCTACCACGAAAAGAACTGCGGTAAGATATTCAATGCCCTCTGTTATCCCAGGTACAAACCAGAATCACTTCTTCGTCGTACAGGGCGAAGGGAGCGAGGAGGAAGAAGATGATGTTCCTCTAATTCGCCGCAAGAGGAAAACAATTGCCTCCCTGTCCAGCGACGTCTTGTCTTCGCCCGCGAGATCTGGAACGACCAAAGCGGGCCTCGCAAGCACTGATGACCTTGTGGTTGTGGGTGAAGTTTCAGTGCCTGAAGCCCAAGAAGCTTCTGGGCTCGCTACACCTCCCACTTCAATGGAGGGGTTAATTGCAGTAAGATTCTTCACAGCTTTGATGATCGCTATCCCTTTGTGGATGTTAACTGAGTAGCATTCATGCAAGAGGAAGAAAACATTCCCTCCATCTGCCCCGAAAAGGTTGCGGCCAGCCCCAGGGTGACGAGCACTCCGCCCCCAATGCTTGGGGCGGAAATGACAGAACAGGGCACCGCAACTACAAGTGCTCCCGTAGTTGTGGATGAAGTCCTGACGCCAATGGTCCAGGAAATACCTGGTCCTAAGGCTGTATCCCTACCAACCAAAGTGGTTGTTCAGGTAAAGATAATCTCTGCTTGAGTCCTTATCGTTCCTCATGCATATGTTCATGATTTTGTACACACAGGGAGAAAAGGATAGGATCCTCTTCACGAAGAGGAAGACCAGGACAGATGACTACTGTCCCCTTTTTGGGGAACCTTCTTCAAAATCCCAAAAATTAGAGGGAGTTTGAATAAGGTGAGAAATTTTCCTTGTATGGACAAGGTTTAATTTCAATGGTTGCTTATAGAAAACCCAACTGACATCGTTTTCTATTATCCAGGCAAAGGAGTCCAGTGCCAAGCCCCTCAGGGACCTCAGCCAATGTTGGGGCTTCCCCCGCGACTGAAATCTCTGGTGAACAAAGCCCTATCCCTTTGGTCTAACAAGTCGTTCAGGCCATGGGGGACAGGGTTACTGCCGAAGTCCAATCCGAGATATTGGAATCTGCAACTTTGGCCAAGAATAAGGGCCAGTAGGGAGAAACATCCGCTGTCCCTGCAGCCGACAAGGTTAACATATCAGTTCAACCTTTAGTGGCACCAAGCAAACTCTCATTCCGGGAGTATGCTGAGGTACATCAATCATCCCATAAGGATTATGTGTTTGCATAAGAGCATTTTTTGAAACCAATATCCTTTCTTGTCATAGGAAATGACCGGCATGGCGACCATGTCGATGGCTATGATAGATAGCATCGAAGCCACGGAAGAGGAAAAAGGTCGCCTGTAGCAGTAAGGAAGATTTTTCTTTTCTCATTCAAATGAAGGCCCCTATTTTGATAGTCATCCATTCTATTACAGAGAGAATGCTTATCTACTGAAGAGCCTCGCCGATCGAGAAAATCAAGAGTTCCGGGCAGCTACCCACATCTCATTTTTGGAGAGTGAACTCAAGAAACTATGATCAGAGCTCTCTTGTAAGCATATCTCTGTCCAGAGTACATTGATTTCTTTATATGAATCGCTTGTAATGACCTTTTGTCGCAGCACGAGATGTCCAGATAAGCTGGCTCAATCAGGAGAAAGCTACACTCCAAGCGACCCTTGATTCTGTTCGCAGGGAGAACAAAGATTTGAGCACATCAATCTCTTCCTGCAGCAGTGCTCAAGGGAACATCTTCGAAAAACTGAAGATGGTGGCCGGTCTACAAAGGGCTGATGTGGTCGAAACCGTGGTGGACGACCTTAGCCTTAGCAACTGGACCACGCTAGCCGTGACTCAAGAGGAATCACTCATCGAGTATCTTCCTGAAGATACTAGGCGGCAAAAGGAGGCGATTAAATCCAGGGTTCGATCAACTGCCTCCGCCATCCTGTGCCGACTTCGTCTTCGCCATGGCCCAGGTCTAGATCTAAACGCAGCGGCGGAAGAAGCAGAGGTCGAGAGTGAAGACCAACTTGGGTCTATTATGGAGGAAGTTAGACCTCTGGTCGAACAACTCTTAAACAATCCCAGCATACTGTAAACTCTTGTACCTGTATAAACACAGTTTATAGAATGCAATGCATGCATTTTTTGGTTTTGTTTTGAAGGAAAACACTTCTTTTTGTTTCATATTACAATCATATTCCCCTAGCCCCCACCTGTGATTATATATACTGAAGACTTAGTATTATAAGTACAGGAAAGATATGGGTGTAACGATAACAAGGGATATTTGACCAGACCAACAATTATATTCGGTACAATGCTCAACCTTGTTTCAAACCGGCAGCAACTGTGATGACCAAGGACATGCCAGCAAGCCCCGTGTGCGTTGAGAAACGGCTTATTGAGGGGTGTCTTGTCTGGAAGTGATCATGAGATCGACCAGCGAATCCGATTGGGGTATTGTGGCGATATAACCATTGGCGACCAGCCCCCGAGCCAAACTCGTAACACATGGGCATAAAAGGGAATACTTTACATATGAAACAACGAAAAACACTTGTTTTATTAAATCATGCTAATCGAAAAGGAAAAGGGATTGAATACTTACACGTAAAACGTGCGTAGTTGATCGATGTTCCATGTATTAGATAAGATCCGACCATCCTCCATTGCTAACCAAGCTAATCCTGGTCGCGGCACTGAAACAACAGTATAAGGGCCTTCCCATTTCAGGGAGAACTTATTGCGACTAGATTGGTCTTGAATTTTACATAAAACCAGATCACCCACATGAAGACTACGTGGTCGCACCCTTTTGTTATGGTACTTGCGCAAAGATTGCAAGTATACCGCGGATTTGATCAAAACTCGATCACGCTTTTCTTCTAAGAGGATGAGATCCCGTGATTGCTGTTCGTTTTGATCAACTTGCTCAAACTGATCTGTCCGAACAGATCCAATACTGATTTCCATAGGTAACATGGCTTCAGCCCCATATACTAGATGGAAAGGAGTCTCACCGGTGGCTCAACTAGAAGTAGTTCGTAGTGCCCATAGAGCGGTGTAGAGCTCGTCTTCCCAATCCCCCGAGCGTGTCTTAAGGCGATCAAAAACACGTTTCTTGATGCCTTGTAATATTTGCCCATTGGCACGTTCCACGGCACCATTGCTCTGCGGATGAGCTACAGAAGCAAAACACACCTTGGTTCCAATCTGATCGCAGTAATCTAGAAAAAGACCACTAGCAAACTGGGAACTGTTATTTGTAATGAGACGATTTGGAACACCGAATCGAGCGAAAATGTTCTTATGGAAGAATTTTTGTGCTGCAGCAGTGGTAATATTGCGTACCGGCTTGGCTTCAATCCACTTTGTAAACGTGTCAATGGCTACGAACAGGAACTTGTATCCATTGACCACTTGTGGCATAGGGCCGACAATGTCCATCCCCCAGACCACAAAAGGCCATGCGAGGGGAATGGTTTGTAACGCATAGGCAGGTTGGTGAACCTGTCTCACATGAAACTGACACTGTGGACACATTTTGACCATATTCTTGGCATCATCGAGTGCCGAAGGCCAGTAGAATCCTTGTCGAAAAGATTTTTCGACCAGTGTACGATATGACGCCTGCGCACCGCATACACCGTCATGAATTTCTCTCAAGGGGGATTTGCCATCTTCTTGAGATATGCAACGCATGAATACTCTCTGAGTACCCTTTCTATACAAAACTCCTTTGATGAGTTTGTACAGACGCGCTTTTCGAATCAACCGATCGCTTTCAGTTTCATCCTTGGGAAAGGTCCCATGTTCAAGATAGACCCTCCATGGATGAGTCCAATATTGTTCCTGTCCAAGGTTGGTAACGCAGACTGTTACCGGATCATCCTCGATCGAAGTCAAAATCGAAGGATGTTCCAAGTGTTCAACGAACACTCCTGTCGGAGTGGATGTGTGTGAGGACCCAATTTTGGTAATTGGTCAGCGAGAATGTTGTCCTTTCGCAGGATGTATTGGATTTCGAAATCACTGAAGTGTTTTTCCAATCTTCTCACTTCCCCCAGGTAATGAGCCATTGTCTCATCGGAGGTGCTGTACTCCTTGTTTACCTGGTTTATGACCAGCTGTGAGTCTCCCCTCACCACTAATCGACGGACTCCGAGGAATTTTGCTGCCCGGAGCCCTGCAAGAAGACCTTCATACTCTGCTGCGTTGTTGGTCGCAACAAAGTGTAGTTGAAAGACAAACTTTAGCTGTTCGCCCTGAGGCGTAACTAAGACCACTCTAGCCCCCGAGTGTTGAAAACTACGAGAGCCGTCAAAATACATTGTCCAGTAATCGGGGCGTTCCAGTTCTTCGGACACCTGCACGGGTGGCTCAGGATTAGTCCATTCGAGTACGAAATCGGCCAAGACCTGAGACTTAACCGCAGTGCAGGGGGCGTAATGGATATCGAAAGCACTGTGTTCGACAGCCCATTTGGCGATCCGACCAGACTTCTCTGGATTACGGACAATATCTCCCAACAGAAAAGATGAAGGTACTGTGATCTTGTGTGCTTGGAAGTAATGTCGTAGATTTCAGGAAGCCATCAGTAGTGCGTAAAGTATCTTCTGGACCTCAGGGTACCGCTCCTTAGGGCCATGAAGTACTTCGCTTACATAGTAGACGGGTCTGTGAATACCTTCCCTATCCGCGATCAGGACAGCGCTGACCACGTGTGGCGTGGCCGCCAAGTAGAGAAGTAATGGTTCTCCTTTGTCGGGAGACACCAAGACCGGTGGACTGGATAAATACGCTTTCACCTCCTGAAATGCCTTTTCGGCCTGATCGAACCATGTAAAATTGTGATGTTTGCACAGGGCTTTGAAGAAAGGTAGTCCCCTTTCGCCTAGTCGCGATATGAACAGGCTTAAGGCCACCATGTGACCTGCTAGGCGCTGAACATCCTTCATGGTCGAAGGAGACCTCATCTGTTCGATAGCCCTGATTTTTTCAGGATTGACTTCAATGCCTCTGGAACAAACAAGGAAACCAAGAAGTTTTCCCGAAGAAACCCCAAAAGAACATTTCTCCGGGTTTAATTTTATTCCAAATCAATTTAAATTACAGAAGGTTTCAGCATCTGGGAGAGAAAGGTCTTTTCATCAAGCGCTGGTACGTGGAACCTGCGTTCTTGAGACCGAACGGCATTCTGACGTAGCAGTAGGTGCCGAACGGGGTGATGAAGGCAGTCTTCTCTTCATCTTCTTCTGCCATGCTAATTTGATGATATCCTCAGTAAGCGTCCAGGACACTCATCAGTTCGCAACCCGCGGTAGAATTGACCAGCTGATCGATGCGGGGAAGGGGAAAGTCGTCCTTCGGACAGGCACTATTGAGGCTGGTGTAGTCGACGCACATGCGCTACTTACCATTTGACTTGCGGACCATGACCGGATTTGCAAGCCATTCCGGGTGATCGACTTCGCGAATAAACCCGGCCTTTAGGAGTTTGTCTAACTCCTCTCGGATGGCTTCCTGCCGATCAACAGCAAAACGCCTGAGCTTTTGCTTTATAGGTCTTTGTCCAGGTCGAATTGCTAACCTGTGCTCGATTACCTCCCTTGGGACACCGGGCATGTCGGATGGTTTCCACGCAAACACATCTGCGTTAGCCCGGAGGAAAGTAATGAGCACGAGTTCCAATTTGTCATCCAGGCCTGATCCGACCCAAATTGTCTTGGATGGATCATCTGGGTACAATGGAACTAGTTTGAGTTTCTCACCAGGTCGAGGAGTAGCCTTGATCGCGTCAGCGGCGACTGTGGTGACCTGAGTGTCCCCGAGGGGAAGTTGGTCTACCATCTCCAAAGATTTCCAGTCACACGTCAATGCCACGTTGCAACTACCTCGGATCGAGATGACACCTTTGGGGCCAGGCAATTTGCCGCACTGGTAAACATAGTGCGTTGCCATCATGAACTTAGCAAGAGTTGGCCTGCCAAAGATCGCGTTGTAAGCCGAATCACAATGAATCACATCAAAAGTAACCAATTCTGTTCGGAAGTTGTCTGGTTCTCCCAGCGTGACCGGGAGGACCACCTGTCCTAATGGCATCATGGAGGGACCAGGAATTAACCCATAAAATGGATGGATTATGGGCTTAATTTTCGAACGAGGAATTTGCATCTCGTCGAGTGCCTTGACCAATAAGATTTCCAAGGAGCTACCTCCGTTGATCAGGACCCTTTTGACCCTCGCATTACTGATAATAGGGGTAATGACCAGAGGAAGCCTCAATGGTCAAGTAAGCCCTGCAGGACAATCAGAGCGATCGAACGTTAAAGGTGTATCTGACCAACGGGGGTACTGAGGTTCACCAAGGGAAGTATCTGTTTGGTTAACTTCTCGATAAAAGGCCTTAAACTGCCTCTTGGAAACAAAAGAGGAGGAACCTCCGAAAATAACATTAACATGATTACGAGGTACTTTGTAAGACATCTCTTCATCCTCGTCGGTGTCTCTTAGCCCGCATGCTTGTTCCTTAGTTGGTAAGGTTGGCATTGGTCCAATCCCCTGGTAGAAGTCATCTAACTGCTTCAACAACTCCTGCAGTTCTTGAGGTTGTGGCCTGCGGAGTTGTGGAGTGGACACCATTTCTTGCCTTCCTGCAGGTTAGTCTACATTTCTGGCTGGTCGGCGCTACGACCACCAGAGGCAGTTTTATTTTTAAACGATGGCTTGTTACCTTTAGTCCAAGGAGGCTTCTCTGTGACCGCGACCTCTCGGTATTGTCCAGACCGACTCCTTTTCAACTTCTTTGACTTGTCGCCTGATGAAGATTCCAGCTTTTTGCTTGAATCCTCCTTTCTAGCGTCCTTGAGACCTGGTTGAGGCGGTAGGTTACCTTTATCAACCATCTGGTTCCAATCGACAGCCTCGGCGGCGTCGGAATATCGATCAGCCATATCAAAGAGATCGGCTACTCATCGAGGAGGATGTATGAGCAAGTCTTCGGTGAATCTCCGATACCGGATGGCATGTTTAAATGCCCTGATAACGGAGCTATCAGATATGTTGGGGATGGTATTCCTCACCCTGACAAATCTCTTCACAAACTGACGAAGGGTTTCGGTCGAAGTTTGCCATAGTCGATGGAGATCGTGCTCTTTACTCGGCTACGGATAACAATTTTGGAAATTGCTGAGGATGGCATCGCACAGCATTTCCCAGTTATAGATAGAACCTTCGGGTTGGTTAAACAACCAGGTTCTTGCCGGTCCTTCGAGGACTGTTGGGAGGTAGTTGGCCATGACCCAGTCATCGCCACCTGCCGCTTGGATGGCAGTAATGTAGATTTGGAGGAACTCGGATGGGTTCTGAGTTCCATCAAACCTCTCTATGGCCCCTGGTCTGAACTTGTTTGGCCAAATGACAGCGCGAAGGCTGGGCGAGAAAGCTTTACAACCCACGTAGAGACCGTGGACTGTCCAGCGACTCTCGATCTGTTCACGGGCAACCTCGCGCAATGGAGAAGCTACTCGTGGCCCCAACGAGAGTGGACAGGAATTCGATCCCTATCACGTGAATCTTGCGCCCATCTGGACTTGTCCTATCAAGATGGTATAGGTGGCGGGTGACTCCGCCTGCCAGAACCAGGGTTAGAGTGGCCTCGGTCATGGGAGCGTGTCACTGATCGGGAAGAAGCCGTCGGAGTCGCTTCCGATGCTACCTCGTCCAAACTTTCCACCAAGATTTTGGTGAAGGCCGGTTGTCGACGATTCGGACTCAGGGTCCTCAGCCGAACTTATGCAGAATTTGTAATTGTGAGACCTTTCAAGATGACCCTCCGGGAAGGTATGCTGAACAATGGTGAACAGGAGCACAGAGAGATTTATACAGGTTCGGGCCCTCGATGGTGGGAGTAAAAGCCCTACATCCTGTTAGGATTTCACTATATGAGATAAAGCTTTACAAACTAGCAGGGAGAAAACTTTCACAGACGAAAGTTTCCCCTATATAAGTGTACAGAAAGAAGCTATAGGAGACTTGTAAGTGTTGTCTAATCTAAGCCGTAGACTTGGCTGTCTGAGTGATCGAGATATCTCGTATCTCGCTTATCTTAGGAGTTTTATTCTTCCGAAAAATGTCTTGGATCTCCCGTTTGATGTACTTTGCCACCTTTTTATATTGGTCGAAAGGGTGCCATATGAAGAAAACTGCATCAAACGGTTGGATGCAGTTTCTGGAGAACCGCTGTTAACTTCCACGGAGGTTATTAACACGTGTTAATCATGAATAACCGCATATAATAATCTCTGACGGTTGGTCTTCAACGTGGAGGAATCTTCGGGATGCCTGGAATATCCTGGTATAAAGATAACCGAATAAATTCCATGCACCTTGGTCGAGAATGTTCTGACCACGGAGTGTGGGCTGACCGCACAACATCTTAGATATCCAGTCCAGTCCGCGTATAGCATACGAACTTTTGACCGCACAAGGCTGTCGGCCTGATCGCACGAAACCCGCGACCTGATCGCGTAAAGCTTGCGACCTCATGGTGATGCCCCTCAGAAGTAGCTTGAGTTCGCATTGCCAGACACATGTCTAGTTCGAACCTGTCTTGAACCAAAAGTTTATTAGAAGTGACCCGGGTGTCAATCCTCGTCAGCTAGCCCCCAAATTCGAAGAAAACGAAGAGACGTGTTTATTTCAAATTTTAAAACCATGCATTGGATTTTTAACCTGACTCTTCAATTTTTCCACTTAGTGGCGCACTAAGTGAAAACGGTTGGTTTCCCAAGACGGGTTCTGACATTACGTGACGGGCAATGATAGCACCGTAGAATTGTTTTTATCTCGAGGTAAAATTGTAAATGCTTTGACGAAACCCGAGGCGCCTGGAATGTAAACCGTCACCCAGGCGGCTATAAATACCAGGTTCTTGGATTTGTAAAACTCCACAATTTCCCTCCAAGCCTAAGTCCTTTTCTTGTTATCCTGCCTCCTTCCTTTTCACACACTCCTCCCAATGGCAGATCAAGAAATCATCGAGATTGAGAGTGATGAAGGGGAAATTGTCGAACAAAGGCCTCAAACGATTGAAGTCCTGTCTTCCTTAAGGAAGAAACCCAAGGTCGACGAAGGATCTTCCAGTGGAACAAAGGTGAAGAACGTAGCAAGTTTCTTTCTTCCTTCAGTTCCTTTGACCCTCCCCGTTCATGCCTCTCGGCAAGTTAGGCTTTTATCCTTAGAGAAAGATCCCATCACATTCAATTCTCTCATTCTTTTGGGTGATCAACATCCTGGTCAGCAAGCGGTGATTATCCCTCGATCAGATGATTACCATATTGGGTTGTCGAAGCAATCTTCTGATGGGAAGGTTGCTTTTCCACCATATGATGATCTTCCTCCCAAGATGGGTGTATTAACGAGTTATGCACCGGGACAGGTAACAATTCTTCTCCCCTTTTGCTGATAATTTTAGTTAGTATGACTAACTTTTGTAAAATGCAGGAGGTAGGAGGCTCCAGCGATCAGCCTTCTGCTGCTCCATCTCTTCCTTCCGGACAGACTCTTCTGGAAGAGAAGAATGCCCTGGAGAAGAAGACCGAGGAGATGGCCTCGAAGATTCTGCGTCTAGCAGAATGTCTTGATCGATCCCGAGAAGAGGCGCACCATTTCCGTCGAGAGAGGGACTTCGCTCAGCAACAGCGAGAACTCTCTGACTTGATTAGGGACAATAGTGCATCTGTTGTTAGGGACGATATAGATAGACTTAGGGTAGTTGCTAGTTCCCTGGGGGTTGCCAGTGTAAATTCTACTGACAACAACATGTCCCTTGGGGAACTTTGTAAACTTCTTTCGGAGCAAGTCGATGTTTTGATCGACTGCATTCCTTTTGTATGTAAAGAATGTAAGAAATAAAAGTTTCTTATTTCTCATGAATATTCTTCACATCTTCTGTGCGAAAATATAGCCATAAACTTTACGTTCGCGACCATTCATACACAGGAAACTTTAGTTCTGCGATCAGAATTGCTTTTAAGAAAAAAGCACCGCGACCTGCCCTGATTCCGCGATCAGTTTCAGAGCCGCGATCAGAACTAAAGTGCGACCAGAGTTGGGACTCGGTCAGGCTGTCACTCCGATTAGAATCGAAGTTTTAGCCTAAAACACGATTTCGATAAAACCATAACCCAATTAGAAACATTCCAGTACGTCAAAAATTGAGTTACATGATTTTTTCGAAAAAAAGTTCAAAGTATAAAAAGGAAAAACGTCCTCTGAAAAGTACTGAAAATTTTTCAGTCCTTTTACACTTTCAGTTTCCAAAACAAAGAAGTCTTTTTGTTTCAGATCCGACGCCTGAGTACTTTATCGGGTCCATCAGAGACAGTATCCATTATGGGAAATGAATAAAGCATTCAATGGAACGTTTGAAATGAGCCGTTTACTCATTAATGCGTCGCCTTGGGTCTATAAAAAGAGCAGATGTCTTCTCAAAGAAGCCACACAGCTAAAACCCTCATTATTCCCGCCGCTCAAAACCCTCATTTTCTTCAGCCTTCATCTTCCCCAAATCGCCAGCTTCCCCTTTGATTCTACACCAAAGATGGCGTCCTGGAGCAGATCCATCCACCATTCTGAGGAGAGCCTAATGGCGTTAGAGAAGGAGGAGATCCTTTCTCCGCGGCTGCTCATTAACTGGCGACCTGCAGAGAAGGACCAAGAAACCCCAACTGTCCAAGAAGGCGAGTTGGTGGTTTTTGAGGAGTACCTGCGTTGCGGGTTCCGATTGCCCGAGAGTCGGTTCCTCAAGGATGTCCTTGAGCATTATGGGTGGGAACTGATCAACCTCCACCCCAACGCGATGCTGATCCTTGCAGTATTCCAGCATCTTTGTGAAGCCTTCGCCGGAATATATCCCAGCGTGGATCTTTTCCGACGATTCTACTTTTCGGCGTGGCCGAAGAGCACCAACGCTGCCGGATGCATCTACTTCCGGCTGAGGGACAAAAAGGAGTATCCCTCCCCACCCCTGCGAGATTCTGTGCATGGGTGGCACCAAAGGTGGTTTTACTGCTCTCCACCATCCGAAAGCAGTTTATGGTTTGAAAACTCGCGACCGGAGAAGTCGAGCGAGTTAGACATTCCCCCGGCAATGAACTTGGAGCTTTCAAAGCATGCCGAGGTGATTCTTCACTTGGTCAATCAAGGATTGACGGCTCGAGACATCATTCGAGACTTCGTGAAGAATCGGGTGAGTCCTCTGTGTGAAACGGCTCATCCGGCGTGGGAGATTAGGTCCATGGCTGATAGCACCCTGAACTACAGTCAAGGTATTTATTTCTTTGGCGCTGAACTTTCTCATTTTTGAATTGTACAAATTCTGACTTGAGTTTGGGAACAGTCCTGCCTTCATCCGAGATTGAAAGGCGGACCAACTCCCTCCTTAGGGCCTACAACTCCGATGTAGAGGGCCCTAAGGGATCACCTCGTCCCCAGAGTCTGATTCATGCCGGCGACGACCTTAAACAGGAGCGTCGAAACGTACATTCTCTATCTGTCCTCCATTTTTTAAGATCTTATGCATGTCCTGCGTTAAACATTTTCATCGAAAATGTGAATCAGCTCCTAGGAAGGTTTGCCGAGACGACTTTCCCGAGTGAGAACGTAAGTTCTCATGGGAAGCCGACGGTAAAAAAAGTGAAGAAGGTCTCCCAAAGACCCAGGACAAAGAGTCCTGCCTCCAAGAAGGTCAGGCTAAATCCTGGGGAAGGGTCTTCACGGAGCGTTCCTTCTACCACAAGAAAGACGGCGGTAAGATATCGCATCCCTTCTGTTTTACCAAGCACAGGTTGGGATCACTTCTTCGTCGTACAGGGAGAGGGGAGCGAGGAGGAAGTGGATGACGTTCCTCTGATCCTTCGGAGGAGGAAGATCGCGGATCTCCCATCCGGCGATGCCTCAAGCTGCCCCGCAGAGACCACTACTACCGAAGAGGTGGTCGTGGCAGATCCTGTGACCACCGAAAATCTTGTGGTCGCGGGTGACCCTCCAATTCCTGAAGCCCCCGAGACTTCAGGACCGGTTGTCTGTCCCTCTAGTTGAAAGGACGACCACGGTAAGGATTCCTTTCTGTCATTCTTTTTATGACTTCTTCCGTATGTTTGACAAATCAATGCTCATACAGGGAGAAGAGCTTCTCCCTATGACTACTGCAAGTCCCAGGGGGGAAAATCCTCCTCCTCTGCAGACGGAGGAGGAGGTAATTGAGCAAAGGCCGGTTGTGGTGGCTCCAGTGACCCAGGAGTTGCCAAGGCCTTCGGATGTAGCCCTACTAGCAAGTACGGTAGCCCAGGTAAAGACTTTGCTTTTTGTCTCTATCTGTTCCTTAGAAATATGCTCATAGCTGAACATATCCAGGGGGGAGCTACCTTGTTTGCCATGAGGAAGGCAAGAAACGATGATGGTTCTTCTTCCCAAGGGGAACCTTCCCAGAAATCCCAGGAGCGAATGGGATTTCAAATAAGGTAAGAACCTTAAACTGGCAATAATCTTAAATAAAAACTGCTCAAATTGTCTTTCTTGTCAGGCAAAGAAAGACGGCATCCAGCTCTTCAACCGCCTCTGGAGGGGTTGAAGGCGCAGCTGGTGCAGGAGCTTCCAACGAAGAACGCTCCACCCCTGTGGTCCAGGAAGTCGTCCAGACCGCAGGGGAAAGAATAAATGTAGGGACCCAGTCACCACCGACGACTACTGGGGGTGGCGCCCAGCCGGCACTCCCACCAACTGTCCCTGTAGTGAGCGCATCAGGGGCTCTAGCGAGGATTCCCGCTGAACTGAATGATGCTGTCTTACAAAAATTTATGAAGGTATAAAAAACCTCTATTCTCGTGCCTGAATTGTACTTAGGACACCTTTGATCTTCTTCTTTGGCATCACAGGGATTATCCTGGCTAATAAGCCATTCGCATGTTGTGATGGCCAGTACAGAAGCCATTCAAAAAGAACGCGACAGCTTGCGCAGGTGAGTATCATTCCTTTGGTTAGTATGGGTGCATTTTGGTTGTGACTGCCTTGATTTTGCTGCAGAGAGGTTACATTTTTGAAGAAAGAGGTGGCCAGTTCAGTTTCAATGTTCAAGAAACAAGAAACTGAACTTAACAAACTTCGATCAGAGAATGCTGGTAAGCCAATTCCTGATTAAGAAGACTTGAATCCATGATATGCAAATAACCTCCTTTCTCTGTACAGCGCAAGCAGGTCGAATTACGCAGCTCAGTCGAGACAAGGAGATTCTTGAATCCTCGATTCACCACACCGATCGGGCAATCAAAGAGCTGAGCCTCCGGATCTTCAAAAAACTGAAGGCCGTGGCTGATCTCTTGAAGACCGACGTGGTAGAACCGAAAAAAGACAACCTCAGCATAAGTGACTGGACATCGCTGCTCACTGCCCAGGCGGATTCACTGCTCGAGTATCTCCCTGGAGATTCACGGCGACGCGAAGAGGTGATCAGAACTAGGGTTCGATCAGCCGCAGTAGCCGTACTCAGCCGGGTTCGACTTCACCATGGCCCAGATGCAGATCTGAGCGCACTGGTGGGTCCGGTTGAGGTCGAGAGTGAAGAGCTGCTCGATGCAGTCATAGAGGAAGTCAAGCCCCTAGTAGATAGACTCCTGACTGAGCTGGGGATCGAATGATCCTTATTTTTGTATTTAGAAAATTGTGTATAATGCAATGTATGTAAAAAATCATTTTTGACAGGAAATAATATATATTTCGCATTTTCATAATATGAATTCCATATTATGAGCACGTCCCCCTAGCCCCCGCCTCTGCTTATGAACACTAAAGCCTTAGTGTTATAAGCAGAGGAGAAAACATAAGCGTAACGACCAGGGGTATGCATATTAAACCAACGACCAGGATCAATGTAACGTCTAATCTTATTGCGAACTGGTAGCCACTCGGATGACCAAGGACTTACCAGATAACCCCGTATGCGTTGAGAAACGACTTATTTAGGAGTGACTTATCTGTAAGTGATCATGAGATCGACCAGCGAATCCGATTAGATTGTTGTAATGATCTGACCGTCGGCGGTCAGCCCCCAGGTCGAATGCATATGATACGGGCTTAAAGAGAAAAACTTATTGTATGAAAGCAAAACATTTTTTGTTTTAGCAAAAGATGCTAATTGAACAGGAAAAAAGTGATTGGAATACTTACACGTAAAACTTGCGAAGTTGATCGATGTTCCAAGTATTGGACAAAATCCGACCATCCTCAATAGCTAACCGCGCCGATCCTGTCCGCGGTACTGAGACAACAGTATAAGGACCTTCCCATTTTGGGGAGAATTTGTTGCGATTAGACTGGTCTTGAATTTTTCGTAAAACCAAGTCGCCCACGTTGAGATCACGTGGTCGCACCTTTTTACTGTGATACCTGCGTAAAGCTTGCAAGTATGCCGCGGACTTAACCAGGGTGCGATCACGCCGTTCTTCTAAGAGGATGAGATCTTGCGCCCGTTGTTCGGACTGATTAATCTGTTCGAACTGATCTGTCCGAATAGAACCAATACTTACTTCCATAGGCAATACCGCCTCGGCCCCATAGACCAAATGGAAGGGCGTCTCACCGGTGGCGCGACTAGAAGTAGTTCGTAATGCCCAAAGAACGGTATAGAGCTCATCTGTCCAAGCCCCCGAGCGGGTCCTAAGGCGATCAAAAACGCGCTTTTTAATGCCTTGCAGTATTTGCCCATTGGCTCGTTCTACGGCACCATTGCTTTGTGGATGGGCCACAGAAGCAAAGCACACCTTGGTCCCAACCTGATCGCAGTAGTCCAGAAAAAGACCGCTGGCGAACTGAGAACCATCGTCTGTGATGAGACGGTTTGGAACACCAAATCGTGCCACAATGTTCTTATGGAAGAACTTTTGTGCGGCTGATGCAGTAATATTTCATACCGGTTCGGCCTCAATCCACTTTGTAAATGTGTCAATGGCTACGAACAGAAACTTGTACCCATTGACCGCTTGTGGCATAGGACCGACGATATCCATTCCCCAGACCGCGAATGGCCATGCAAGAGGAATGGTTTGCAACGCATAGGCAGGTTGATGAACTTGCCTTGCGTGGAACTGACACTGGGGACACTTCTTGACCATATGTTTGGCATCATCAAGTGCCGAAGGCCAGTAGAATCCTTGTCGAAAAGCCTTTCCGACCAGTGTACGATATGACGAGTGCGCACCGCATACACCGTCATGTATTTCTCTCAAGAGGGACTTTCCTTCCTCCTGAGATATACAACGCATGAATACTCCTTGAGTACCCTTTCTGTACAAAATCCCATCTATGAGTTTGTACAGACGTGCTTTTCGAATTAACCGATCACTTTCGGTTTCGTCCTCGGGTAGGGTTCCATGTTCAAGATAGACTCTCAATGGATGAGCCCAATCTTGTTCCTGACCGAGGTTGGTAACGAAGGCTATTACCGGATCATCCTCGACCGAAGTCATGATCGAAGGATGGTCCAAGTGTTCAATGAACACTCCTGCCGGAGCGGATGAGCGTGAGGACCCAATTTTGGATAATTGGTCTGCGAGAATGTTGTCCTTTCGCGGGATGTATTGGACTTCGAAATGACTGAAGTGTTTTTCCAATCTCCTCACTTCCCCCAGGTAATGAGCCATTGTCTTATCGGAGGTGTTGTACTCCTTGTTTACCTGGTTTACGACCAGTTGTGAGTCTCCCCTCACCACTAATCGACGGACTCCGAGGGATTTTGCTGCCCGGAGCCCTGCAAGAAGACCTTCATACTCTGCTGCATTGTTGGTTGCAACAAAGTGTAGTTGAATGACATACTTAAGCTGTTCGCCCTGGGGCGTAACTAAGACTATTCCAGCCCCCGAGTGTTGAAAACTACGGGAGCCGTCAAAGTACATTGTCCAATAATCGGGGCACTCCAGTTCCTCTGCCAACTGCACGGGTGGCTCAGGGTTGGTCCATTCGACCACAAAGTCGGCCAAAACCTGAGACTTAACCGCCGTGCGTGGGGTGAAATGGATCTCAAAGGCACCGAGTTCGACCGCCCATTTGACGATTCGACCAGATTTTTCTGGATTTCGCACGATATCCCCTAAAGGAAAAGAGGAGGGTACTGTGATCTTGTGTGCTTGAAAGTAATGTCGTAGCTTACGGGAAGCCATCAGTAGCGCGTAAAGTATCTTCTGGACCTCAGGGTAGCGCTCCTTTGAACCATGAAGTACTTCGCTCACATAGTAGACGGGTCTATGTATTCCTCCTCTATCCGCGATCAGAACGGCGCTGACCGCGTGTGGTGTGGCCGCCAGGTAAAGAAGCAACGGTTCTCCTTTGTCGGGAGACACCAATACTGGCAGACTGGATAGATATGTTTTTACCTCCTGGAATGCTTTTTCGGCCTCATCCGACCATGTAAAGTTATGATGCTTCCACAAGGCTTTGAAGAAAGGTAATCCCCTTTCGCCTAATCGTGATATAAAGCGACTTAAAGCCGCCATGCGACCAGCCAGGCGTTGAACATCCTTCATGGTCGAGGGCGACCTCATTTGTTCAATAGCCCTGATTTTCTCAGGATTAACTTCAATGCCCCTAGAACACACAAGGAAACCAAGGAGTTTTCCTGAAGAAACCCCGAAAGAGCATTTCTCCGGGTTTAATTTTATTCCAAAGCGATTCAAATTACAGAAGGTTTCAGCGAGATCGTCCAAATGAGACAATCTCTTGGCACTTTTTACAACCAAATCGTCTACATATGCTTCAAGATTACGCCCTATCTGGGAAAGAAAGGTCTTTTGCATCAAGCGCTGGTACGTGGAACCTGCGTTCTTGAGACCGAACGGCATTCTGACGTAGCAGTATGTGCCGAACGGGGTGATGAAGGCAGTTTTCTCTTCATCGTCTTCTGCCATGCTAATTTGATGATATCCTGAGTAGGCATCCAGAAAACTCATCAGTTCGCAACCCGCAGTGGAGTTGACCAGCTGATCGATGCGGGGAAGGGGAAAGTCATCCTTCGGACAGGCAGAGTTGAGGCTAGTGTAGTCGACACACATGCGCCACTTGCCATTTGACTTGCGGACCATGACCGGATTGGCGAGCCAGTCCGGGTGATCCACTTCGCGGATAAACCCGGCTTGTAAGTGTTTGTCTAACTCTTCTCGGATGGCTTCCTGTCGGTCGGTGGCAAAACGCCTGAGCTTTTGCTTTATTGGTCGTTGTCCAGGTCGAATTGCTAACCTGTGCTCAATTACTTCCCTTGGGACACCGGGCATGTCGGACGGTTTCCACGCAAACACGTCTGCGTTAGCCCGGAGGAAAGCAACGAGGTCGAGTTCCTATTTGTCATCCAGGGCTGACCCAACCCGAATTGTCTTGGATGGGTCATCTGGGTACAAAGGAACTTGTTTGAGTTTCTCATCTGGTCGAGGAGCAGCCTTGGTCGCATCGGTGGCAACGGTGGCGACCTGAGCGTCCCGGAGGGGAAGTTGATCAACCATCTCCAAAGATAGCCGGTCGCACGTGAGTGCTACGGTGCGACTACCTCAGACCGAAATGACACCTTTGGGGCCAGGCAATTTCCCGCACTGATAAGCATAGTGCGTTGCCATCATGAACTTAGCAAGAGTCGGCCTGCCAAAGATTGCATTATAAGCTGAATCACAATCGATTACATCGAAAGTAACCAATTCTGTTCGGAAGTTGTCTGGTTCTCCCAGAGTGACCGGGAGGACCACTTGTCCCAATGGCATCATGGAGGGGCCTGGGATTATCCCATAAAACGGATGGATTATGGGCTTGATCTTCGAACGAGGAATTTGCATCTCGTCGAGTGTCTTGACCAATAAAAGATCAAGGGAACTTCCCCCGTCAATCAGGACCCTTTCGACTCTCGCGTTACTGATGATTGGGGTAATGACCAGAGGTAGCCTCAATGGTCGGGTTAGCCCCACAGGACAGTCTGCACAATCGAACGTCAAAGGCATATCCGACCAACGGGGATATTGAGGTTCGCCAAGGGATGTCTCCGTTTGGTTAACCTCTCGGCAAAAGGTTTTAAACTGCCTTTTGGAAACGAAAGAGGAAGAACCTCCAAAAATGACATTAACATGATTTTGAGGTACCTGGTAAGCCATTTCTTCGTCTCCGTCGACGTCTCTAATCCCGCACACCTGCTCTTTAGGCGGTAAGGTTGGCATTGGCCCAGCTCCTTGGTAGAAATCATCCAGTTGTTTCAACCAACTCCTGCAGTTTTTGAGGTCGTGGCCTGCGGAGTTGTGGAGTGGACACCACCTCTTGCCCTCCTGCGGATTAGTTGATTTTTCTGGCTGGTCGGAATCCCGACCACCAGAGGCAGTTTTACTTTTAAATGAAGACTTATTACCTTTGGTCGAAGGTGGTTTCTCTGCGACTGCGACCTCACGGTACTGTCTAGAGCGGTTCCTCTTCGACTTCTTTGATTTCCCACCCGGTGAAGACTCCGGCTTTTTGCTTGAATCTTCTTTCCTGGCGTCCTTGAAGCTTGGTTGGGGCAGTAGGTCCCCCTTGTCAGCCATTCGGTTCCATTCGACTGCCTCGGCTGCATCGGAATATCGATCAGCCATATCGAAGAGATCGGTCACTGATCGAGGAGGGTGGATAAGCAAGTCTTCAGTGAATCTCCGGTATCGAACGGCATGCTTAAATGCCCTGATTACGGAGCCATCAGATATGTTCGGGATGGTATTCCTCACCCCGACAAACCTCTTGACGAACTGCCGAAGTGTTTCGGTCGAAGTTTGCCGCAGCCTATGCAGGTCGTCCTCCTTACCCGGCTTTTGGTAACAATTTTGGAAATTACTGAGGATGGCATCGCATAGCATTTCCCAATTGTAGATGGAACCCTCAGGCTGATTAAACAACCAGGTTCTAGCCGGTCCTGCGAGGACTGTTGGCAGGTAGTTGGCCATGACCTTGTCATCGCCTCCTGCTGCTTGGATGGCAGTAATATAGATCTGAAGGAACTCAGATGGGTTCTGAGTTCCATCAAACCTCTCAATGGCCCCTGGTCGAAACTTATCGGGCCAAACGACTGCTCGTAGGCCAGGCGAGAAAGCTTTGCAACCAACGTAAGGACCGTGAACCGTCCTGTGACTTTCGGTTGGGTTTCGAGCAACCTCACGCAATGACGAGGTTACTCGTGGTCCCAAACGAGAGTGAACAGGAACTCGATCCCTACTTCGAGAGTCCTGCATTCGCCGGTATTTGTCCTGTCGGGACGGTACAGGCGGCGGGTAACTCCGCCGGCCAGAGCCAGAATGAGGACCATCCCGTTCACGGGAATGTGTTACTGAGCGGGAAGAGGCTGTTGGGGTCGCTTCGGATGCGACCTCGTCCAGTCTTTCCGCCAGGATCCTGAAAAAGGCCGGTCTCTGCGCATCCGTGACCGTAGGAGGAAAATTGCGCATGACTTCCGCGATAGATCGCAGTCGACCATGGATACTTCTCCTAGGGGCACCAGGTGTTATTGTTTCTTCGTCCACTGGGAAATGCTCCGGTGGTAAAGAAGGAGTCTGGTCACGTCTACGACCACGCGACCGTCGAGAAGAACTCGGGGCAGCATCGTAACGAGCCTGCGCATCTTGAAGAGCCTCTAGGGCAGTTCTGCGTAGTTCGTTGTTCTGTTGCTCGAGATCTTGATCCTCCTTCTGTTTGCGATCTTGTTCTTCCCTGGCAGCTTGTTGATCGGGAGTTTCTTCCGACAGCGCAGCAAACTGCCTAGGGAGAGAGGTCGCCGATGGGGAAAACATCTCGGTTTGTTCCGAGTCGGACTCGAAATCAAAGGGACGGTGGAGGTTATCAGGGTCGAACCTTCCTGGGCTAATTTCAGGGTCACCATCATATTTTCCCTCAGCGGGGTCGTATGACGGGCTGGATTCATCACCTAGCACATTAAGAACCTCTGTGGGTTCTGACCTTGTGCCAGTTACCTCCTGGTCGATTGACATGACTTGGAGAGATGATTCAACCTGTGGAAGATTCTAGCCTTCGACCTCTTCCATCGGAACAGGATCGCTTGGAGAAGGCATTGGTATATGGGCATAATCCTCGAGATCGAAATCATTCTCGGAATCATATGCTCCAGCCATGTTTCGGCGAACCTCCGAATTTCAATTAGGACGCCTTGAGAAAGGCCCCACGGTGGGCGCCAGCTGTCGACGATTCGGACTCAGGGTCCTCAGCCGAACTTATGTAGAATTTGTAATTGTGAGACCTTTCAAGATGACCCTCCGAGAAGGTATGCTGAACAATGGTGAACAGGAGCACAGAGAGATTTATACAGGTTCGGGCCCTCGATGGTGGGAGTAAAAGCCCTACGTCCTGTTAGGATTTCACTATATGAGATAAAGCTTTACAAACTAGCAGGGAGAAAACTTTCACAGACGAAAGTTTCCCCTATATAAGTGTACAGAAAGAAGCTATAGGAGACTTGTAAGTGTTGTCTAATCTAAGCCGTAGACTTGGCTGTTTGAGTGATCGAGATATCTCGTATCTCGCTTATCTTAGGAGTTTTATTCTTCCGAAAAATGTCTTGGATCCCCCGTTTGATGTACTTTGCCACCTTTTTATATTGGTCAAAAGGGTGCCATATGAAGAAAACTGCATCAAACGGTTGGATGCAGTTTCTGGAGAACCACTGTTAACTTCCACGGAGGTTATTAACACGTGTTAATCATGAATAACCGCATATAATAATCTCTGACGGTTGGTCTTCAACGTGGAGGAATCTTCGGGATGCCTGGAATATCCTGGTATAAAGATAACCGAATAAATTCCATGCACCTTGGTCGAGAATGTTCTGACCGCGGAGTGTGGGCTGACCGCGCAACATCTTAGATATCCAGTCCAGTCCGCGTATAGCATACGAACTTCTGACCGCACAAGGCTGTCGGCCTGATCGCACGAAACCCGCGACCTGATCGCGTAAAGCTTGCGACCTCATGGTGATGCCCCTCAGAAGTAGCTTGAGTTGGCATCGCCAGACACATGTCTGGTTCGAACCTGTCTTGAACTAAAAGTTTATTAGAAGTGACCCGGGTGTCAATCCTCGTCACCGGTTTTTGCGCATCCGTGATCGTGGGAGGAAAATTGCGCATGACCTCCGTGATAGATCGAAGTCGGCCATGCGTACTTCACCTAGGGGCACCGGGTGTTACTGTTTCTTCGTCCGCCGGGAAACACTCCGGGGGCAAAGACGGTGTTTGGTCGCGTTTGCGACCACGTGATCGTCGGGAAGAACTTGGAGCAGCACCGTAACGAGCCTGCGCATCTTGAAGAGCCTCTAGGGTTGTTCTGCGAAGTTCGTTGTCTTGTTGCTCACGATCTTGATCTTCCTTTTGTTTTTGTTCCTGTTCTTCCCCAGCAGCTCGTTGATCGGGAGTTTCTTCCGATAAGGCAACGAACTGTCGAGGGAGAGAAGTCGCCGAGGGAGAGAACATCTCCGTTTGTTCTGAGTCAGACTCAAAATCAAAAAGGCGGTGGAGATTATCAGGGTCAAATCTCCCCGGGCTGATTTCCCGGTCGACATCATTCTTCCCCTTAGCAAGGTCGTATGATGGACCGGATCCAACCTCTAACGCATTAAGAACCTCAGTGGGTTCTGATTCTGTATTGGTCGCCTCCTGGTCGATAGACATGACCTGAATGGTCGAATCGACCTCTGGGACATCCTCACCTCCGGTTTCCTCCATCGGGACAGGATTGCTAGGAGAAGGCATCAGAATGTGGGCATAGTCCTCGAGATCGAAATCATTCTCAGAATCATATGCTCCAGCCATGATTCAGCGAACCTCCAGATGAAAATTAGGACGCCTTGAGAAAGGCCCCACGGTGGGCACCAGCTGTCGACGATTCAGACTCGGGGTCCTTAGTCGAACTTATGCAAAATTTGTAGGTTGTGAGACCTTTCAGGGTGTCCCTCTAGGAAGGTATGATGGATCAAGGGTAACTAGCACACAGAGAGATTTATACAGGTTCGGGCCCTCGATGGTGGGAGTAATAGCCCTACGTCCTGTTAGGATTTCACTATAAAGAATTACAAAACTTGGGAAAAGATCTTCACAAGCGAAGATCTTTCTTGTATGTTTATACAAGATTGTATTTGAGAGGCTTATGAAAACTAACTAACTTAGTCTAGTGTCTTCGGTTAATCTTTTGATCTTCTGATCCTTCGATCCTGATGTCTGATCTGATGCACTGGCTTACCCTTTTATACTGGTCGAAAAGGTGCCAGGGCATAACGGCATTGAACAGTTGCTCCGGTGCAGTTTTGGCAACTGCCCCTAACTCCCACGCAGGTTTAACATGTGTTATTGAGGAATAACCACATGCATTAACCTCCTGACGGTTGTATCCATACGTGGAAGAACCTTCGGGATACTCGGAATATCCCTGCTGCAGGAAATAAGTAATCCCGCGCCTCTTGGTCGAAGGTGTTCTGACCGCGCACTATCTGCAGCCCTCTGTTCGCGTATTCGCATACAAGCTCCTGACCGTGGACTGTCTATGGTCTGATCGCGTAAAGCCTGCGATCACATGTCTGTACTTCTCGGAGTAACTTGAGTTCGCATCAACAGACACTTGCCTGGTTCGAATCTGTCCTGAACCAGTCGCGTATTTATTTGAATTAGCTCGAGTATAAATCCTCGTCAGGTTCTACCTCCGGGTCTGTGACGACGAGGTGACGTACTCGTCGGAGCCCCCCTACAGCCGGTCGTCCGCCCCCAAGCCTCCGATGTGGGCCGAGGAGGAGCTTGAGCTCCTCAGCAAAGTGGTGGGCTCCCGGGGCGTCCGTTCCATGAGGGACGCCGCCGAGGAGTTGACGCTGCTGAAGGTCTCCCCCTTCTTGCAAGGGAGGAGGGGGATTGGGATGTGCCCAGCCCAGCGGCCCCCCCAGAAGCCGGTGACCCCATGTGAGTTCCAGGTTGCTTTGCTCACTTTTTCGTTAATTTTTTTAACTATTACCTTTTGCAGTTCGGCCGTATCCGGCCGAGCGGGATAAGGCTGAGAACCTCCACGGGAGATACTACGCCGATGAGCACAAGCGCATCATGCCCGTCATCGGGGAGGGTCCTCCCCGAAACTTGGTAGCTGAGGCTTTCGGGTTGAGGCTACCGGCAAGGACGCCTCTCCCCATCCCCGGTTCCCACAAGAGGGGGAAGGAGGTCGCCGAGGTTTCTGAGCCAAAGCGGGCCAAGGCTCAGAAAGCCCTCGGCCCAGCAACGACGCCGGGCTCTACGCCCGTGATGGCCCGAGACGCCGCCCCCTGGTCAGGGCGCGCGGGGGTATCTTCCCAGCGCGAAGTGATGCTGCCCCTCCTGGAGAACTCTGGAGGCGCGATGGAGGCGCAGGAGCTCGCGTGCCTCCCCAAGGTCTCCGGAGAGTCCCGGGGGAAGGAGTCGGCCGGTGACGGGGGGGCATCCGACACGGCGGACTACGCCCCCTCGCCGCCTTCGGAGATTGCTCTCCCAGCGGCCCCGGTGCCGCTGGAGCCAGAGAGGACGGAGGTCCGGTTTGCGGAGGCTCCCCCTCCGCGCGTCGAATGACCGGTAGACGAGGGGGAGCCCCTCGGTCTACGAGGTCCCCCCGACGACAGAGGTCCCGGGGGCCCCGTGGCCTGGAAAGGGGAAAGGGCTCCTTATCCCCCTCCGGGGAGGTACCCCCTCGGAGAGCTCGTCGGCCTCCTCCTCGGACTCTTCTTCAGCGGCAAGGACTCTGGCCACTGCAACTCCGGTCCTCATCACCACCGCGACCTTCACGAGGGGGCCCGCCGCCGGTCTTGAAGGGTTCAAAGTCGTCGGGAGGGAGACCCCCCTGCTGTCCGCGGGGGAGGTCTTCCGGTTTGCGGAGGGGCTCCAGACTCAAAAGGTCCAGGACTACGTCTCGCAAGGGACGCTCCACGAATGCTGTGGGGAGCTTCAATCTCTCCATATCCAGGTTTGTCCTCAAACTGGTGGCTTGTTTTCTTCAGGATTCCAACTGGCATTTCGACTAACTCTCGCGTTCGCAGGGGGCGGCCATCGCCAGGGGCATCGAGGTGCGCTTCAATAAAGTGCTGAAGGAGGCGGAGGGGAAGGCCGCCGCCTACCTGGAGGAGCGCGACGGCGCGCTCTGGGAGTGGGCCCGAGTTCTGGCCCAGCTCCACGCCTCGGAGAATGCCAACGACCGGCTCCGGAGGGAGGCGAAGGCCAAGGAGGATGCCCTCCGGGAGCTCGAGGGCTCCAGCGTCCGGGCGGTGACGGACGCGGGCCACTCCATCCGCTCAGCCCTCAAGGGGCTCGCAGTGAGCCTTGGCCGGGGAGGCATCTCCGAGGCGGCATCGGCGACGCTCACAGGGTCGTGCGATCCAGGTGGTGGCTGTTGTGGCCGGGCTCGTGGCGCACCAGGGGGTTGGCACCCAGGCGATCGAGGTCCAGATCCCCCAGAGCTTTCCAGAGTTCTTCTAGCCATCCCGGTGAGAAGTGGAGCACCTCGTTGGCGGCTTCTACGATCGCATAGTTCAGGTGTGATTCCCGGCGCCGGCGCCTCCGGGGGGCGGACGCTACGGCTCCGGCGGAAACCTCCCGAGGGGAGGCCACCAATGAACAAGTATGAGCCTCCCCCCCGGGCCTTTAGATAGGACCTGTCGGGGGAAATCTCCGCGGGACTAAGTCCAGGTAAGTTGCGTCACGATTGCCCGGGGACCCGGCCTCCGGCGCCGCCATTTGGCCCCCGGGACGTGGCCTCCGGCCCCGTCTCGGGCGTGGCCTTTAGCCCGGGGACGTGGCCTCCGGCCCCTCCCCGGGCGCTGCCTTTTGGCCCCGGGACCTGGCCTCCGGCACCGTCCCGGGCGCCGCCGTTTGCCCGGGGACCTGGCCTCTGGGGCCTCCCATGGGCGCCGCCATTTGCCTGGGGACGTGGCCTCCGGCCCCTCCCCGGGCGCCGCCATTTGGCCCCTGGGACCTGGCCTCCGGCGCCGTCTCGGGCGCCGCCTTTGGCCCGGGGACGTGGCCTCCGGCGCCTCCCCGGGCGCCGCCTTTTGGCCCCCGGGACCTGGCCTCCGGCGCCGTCCCGGGCGCCATAATTTGCCCGAGGACGTGGCCTCCGGCCCCTCCCCGGGCGCCGCCATTTGGCCCCCGGGACCTGGCCTCCAGCGCCGTCTCGGGCACCGCCATTGGCCCGGGGACGTGGCCTCTGGCCCCTCCCCGGGCGCCGCATTTTGGCCCCCGGGACCTGGCCTCCGGCGCCGTCCCGGGCGCCATAATTTGCCCGAGGACGTGGCCTCCGGCCCCTCCCCGGGCGCCGCCATTTGGCCCCCGGGACCTGGCCTCCAGCGCCGTCTCGGGCACCGCCATTGGCCCGGGGACGTGGCCTCTGGCCCCTCCCCGGGCGCCGCATTTTGGCCCCCGGGACCTGGCCTCCGGCGCCGTCCCGGGCGCCGCCGTTTGGCCCATGGGACTTGGCCTCCGGCGCCGTCCCGGGCCTCATCGCCCTCCTAAAGGTAAAGTCCCGAATTGTTTGTCACGTGCAGGTCACGCGAGGAGCGCCTCGGGAACTACCGACCACCTGTCAAGCATCCAAGGCATTTGACCGGAAGAAGGACGGTCCTACCCTTCAATCCGACGGTGGCTTCCGGGGTAGTTTAGGTTTTTTGCTTCTTTTTGGGGCTATAAATAGCCCTTGTACCCCTCTGTTGTAAAGGATCGGATCACTTTTATTGGAATAGCTAAACTCACAGACGTGCTCCGGAAGCCTCTCCCCCCGGAGAGAGCCTCCCCAGCTGACTCCGGTCGGGAGCGCGTCGACAGGACTAGGGCCCCCACCGGGACCCGAACCTGTATAAATCCCTGTGTCTTTTTTTGTGCTTGTCCGGCGGGGGAGGACCGGTCACCAGGTCAACCAGCGCCGCGTAATCTTCGCTAGGATCATTCTCAAAACCTGCCGGGGTATTCGCAATACCACGACAGGACCCCTCTCTTTTTTTGTCTTAGGGTTTCTGCTCCCGGTAGCTTCTTAGAGGAAGCCCCGGACACTTGTACAAAAATATTTTGATGCAATAGAAATGTAATTTTTTGCTAAGTCTTCGAATTAAATTTTCCAGGTTTCCCGGGGGGTTACTCCCGAGCCTCGGGAGGTTACTTCCGGGCAAAGGCCCCCGAGGTTGAGGCGCGACCTCAGGGGCATCCCAATGTTGCGGGGAGCCTCTCCGGAGGTGGAGCCTCCGAGCTCCGGCGGGTGTCACCCGGGGGATGCCCAGGCCGCCTTCATCTTGTTAAGTCTCTTCTTTGGGGGACACAGCAAGGGTGTTTCCTGGGAGCCAATCTGGTTGTGGTGGCATCCGGAGTGGCACCTGGACAACTTCGACAACCACCACGCTGAACTGCCCCCTCCGCGACCAGGGTCCCGGAGGGTTCCCCCACTTCGAATACTTTCACCGGTGGGCTATGAATATTGGCCCGAAGATTTGCTCTGGGAGGCCCAATGTCATATACGAAGCTTATATCGGGACCTGGCCTGGGAGCTATCAGAGGGCCTCCGGGATTATTAGGTGTAGGAGTCTTCCGGGTTGTATCGCGTTCAATGTAATGATGCCCACCAGAGGGGGAAGATGTCCTCTGGTTAAATGTTTTTAATAAAGCTAAGTTTGCTTGTGTACTTTGTGAATTTTTGAATAGTCCGGAACAGGGTGATCCCCGGGTATAGATTATCCCCCCCTCTCCACAGCGAGCTGGAGGGTAAATCCGAGCACTGTGGTGACAAAGCCCCCGGGGCAAGAAGTCAATTAAGAATTCCTCAAGTTTTTCAAGGTTCTGATAAGAAATTTTCCCAATCGCAGTGAGAACGGGGGCCAGGAAAAACTTCCGGGAACAATTTTTTGAAAGTCCCAGTGAGATTGTCCGATCGCGGTGAGACCGGGGAGCCGGGCAAGTGCTTTCTGGGAGACAGCACCCAAGATTTCCAGGAATTTTTCCAGGAGAAAACCCTTCGGTCGCCGTGAAAATGGGGAGCCGGGAATGAGGTCTCCAGGAAGAATGTCTGAGAAAATCTGGAATATCCAGGAATAATTTTTCCGGGAGAAAACCCTCCGGTCGTCGTGAAAATAGGGAGCCGGGAACGAGATCTCCGAGAAAGAATATCCAAGAGTTTTGTCTTGCTAAGGTGAAAATTGACTCCTGGAGGAGGATGCGCCCGATGACTGGTTTGAGTGTTTGAGGAGGGGACTAGTCTCTCAAATTGACTCGTTACCACTGTCCTTGAGGACCGGGTTGCCGCTGACACCCTCAGTCCACGAGGGGTGATCGTAAGCCGCCCTACGGGAGTGGGACTCCCGTCTTAGGGACTTGTTGGGTCGTGGTAGCCCACTTCCTCACGGGGAGGGCATCCTTGCTAAGAGGGCATCCTCACAGGGAGGGCATCGCCGTGAGAGATGGTAAAGACCTGCAATAAGCTAGAGGTGAGGAAAAAGCCAGTTGTATTGATGATGAGTTAAGATACAACACCTCCCCCCGCGAAGTCAAGATGGGGGAGGGAACGGTGAGTACAATGTCCCTCTCCCCTCTGGCTTAACCGCTCCGGGGGAGGGGACGAGTCTGTAGGCTAGACGTGGCTCCGTCTAGAAGCTCGACCCGCAGTGACCGGAAGCCAATCTCCGGGGGAAGGACTGCCTCAGCCCCGTATACAAGGGAGAAGTGGATGCGTCCTGTCGCCCAGTTCGGGGTCATGCGCATGGAATAGAGGATGCTAGGGAGCTCCTCCGCCCACGCACCCCGTTTGGAGGCGGCTTGTTCGAGCCGTCGGTGTAACCCTTGTAGGATTACACCGTTGGCCCTTTCAACGGCCTCGTTGCTCTGGGGATGAGCTACCGAGGCGAAGTGGATGGTGAGCCCTAGGCCTTCGCAGAATTCCCGGAAATATACCGAGTCGAATTGGGTCCCATTATCGATAGTGATTTCTCGGGGGACCCTGAAACGACACACAATATTCTTTCAGAAAAACTGCTGTACCGCTCAGGACGTGATGCTGGCCAGAGGTTCGGCCTCTACCCACTTTGTAAAGTAGTTGACCGTGACCACCGCATACTTGTAGCCCCCGGGTGCTGGGGGGAAGGGACCAAGGAGGTCCATCCCCCAGCGCACGAATGGCCAAGTGATGGGGATAGTCTGCAGCGTTACAGGGGGGTTCAAACCCTTGGCCATCTTATGGCAGGCCTCGCATGCAGAGACAAGGTCTCGCGCGTCGCGAATCACCGTGGGCCAATAGAAACCCTGGCGAAGGGCCTTGGCCGCGATGGCGCGTGGGGCCAAATGAGACCTGCAACTTCCCGAGTGAATATCCTCGAGAAGCCGGAGCCCTTCCGGCCGTGGTAGGTAGTGGAGCAGGGCGGAAGCCCCCTGCTTGTAAAGGTTCCTCTCCAGCAGGAGGTATGCCCGAGCCTTGGTCGTTGGGAGGGTCTCCCTCCCCCTTGATGAAGGAGACGAGGGGATCCATCTAGGATGAAGTCCGGGTGATTTCGGTGACTTTTGGGACACAGGGCGCATCACCCGCGTCCGGGGAGGTCACCGAGGGCTTCGTGATGATGTCCAAGAAAGTCCCTTTGGGGAGCGGTTCCTAGGCGCTGGCTGCCTGAGCTAGGGCATCGGCCCGGTCGTTATCCCTCCGCGGGATGTGCTGGGCCTCTAGGCCATCGAAGTGCTTCTCCATTTTGCGCACTTCCTGCAAATAGAGGCTCAAGTTTGCGTCATGGCACAAGTAGGACTTGTCCATTTGGCAAAATACGAGCTGGGAGTCTCCTTTTACTAGGAGGCGTCGAATCCCCAGGGAGCGCGTGAGGCGCAACCCAAGGAGCAAGGCCTCATATTCGGCGACGTTGTTCGTGGCAGGGAACTTGAGCTGCGCCGTGAACTCCAGTTCCCACCCCTCGGGGTTCCGGAGGACTACTCCCGCGCCGGCCACGGCGAGACACAGGGACCCATCGAACATGAGTGTTTAATGGTCACTGCGTTGGGGTGGTGCGGGGAGGTTTTCGTCCCTGGGCCCGGAGGAAAGAGCCCACTCCACCACAAAGTCGGCGAGGACTTGTGACTTGATGGCGGAGTGCCCTATGAGGGAAAGGGAAAAGGGGGCGAGCTCGGCCCCCCACTTTCCTATTTGGCCGGTGGTTTCCTTGTTTCGGAGCACCTCCCCCTAAGGGAGGGACGACGGGACAATGATCGGGTGTCCCAGGAAGTAATGACGAAGTTTCCGGGACGCCATTAGAAGGGCGTAGCAGATCTTCTCCATCTCCGTGTACCGAGTTTTGGCCCATTGGAGGGCCTCACTAACATAGTACATGGGACGTTGTTGCCCGTCTTGCTCCTTTACCAATACCACACTCACGGCGATCGGGGTCGCGGCGAGGTAAAGGAGCAGAGGCTCTTCCGGGGATGGGCTCACGAGCATTGGGGGGCTCGTGAGATACTTCTTCAAATCGTCGAAGGCCTCTTGGGCTTTGGGGTCCACTGGAACCCTTCGAGCCCCGGAGGATTTTGAAGAATTGGAGGCCGCGTTCCCCCGACGGCGAGACGAAGCGACTCAGCGCGGCCAAGCGGCCGGTGAGTCGTTGAACGTCGAGCGCAGCTGGGTCATGTCCAGGAGTGCCCAGATCTTTTCGGGGTTGGCCTCTATGCCCCGCTGGGATACGAGGAAGCCCAGGAGCTTTCCCCTACGCACGCCGAAGGCGCATTTCTCCGGGTTGAGCTTCAACCTGTATGCGCGGAGGTTGCGGAAGGTCTCCGCTAAATCGTCGATGTGAGTAGTCACGCAGGGACTTTTGACGACCGCGTCGTCGACGTAGACTTCGACGCTGCGACCGATCTGGGCCTTGAGGACCAGCGTCATAAGTCGCTGGAAGGTCGCTCTAGCGTTCTTTAGCCCGAAGGGCATGTGGATGTAGCAGAAGGTCCCGAGGGGAGTTATGAAACTTGTCTTTTCCTCATCCCCTTCTGCCATCCGGACTTGGTGATAGCCATAATACGCGTCTAGGAAGCTCATCAACTCTCACCCCGCGGTCGAGTCGACCAGTTGGTCAATCCTCGGGAGTGGGAAGTTGTCTTTGGGGCAGGCGCAGTTGACGTGAGTGAAGTCCACGCACATTCGCCACTTACCACTCGTGACTTCTTCACGAGGATGGGGTTTGCAGGCCACTCGGGGTGCAAGACCTCCCGAAAGAAACCTGCCTCTTTGAGTTTGGCGATCTCGACCTTTATCGCCTCTTGGCGTTCAAGGTAGAGTTTTCTCAGCTTCTGCTTGACTGGGGGGTGACCGGGGGTCACCGCAAGCCTATGCTCGATGACGTCCCGGGCGACGCCTCGCATGTCAGAAGGCTTCCATGCGAAAACATCGAAGTTGCACAGGAAAGTCGCGAGTTGGTCCGTGTGCTCCTCGTGGAAATCCACCCCGATCCCTACAATTTTGTCCGCGTCGTTTGGGGACAGTGGGACCTTCCGCAGGTCCCCTTGCGGATGCGGCTTGGGAGGGACCTCCCGGAAGGTATCGCGGCGGCATCTGACTCCGGGGGAGAGGCCTCCCCCCAGGGTTTTCATCATGTTGACGCTTGCGATCATTGCGGTGGCGCGCTCGTATAAAGAGAGGGCCACGTCTTAGTCTCCCCGAGTGGTGATCACGCCGTGAGGTCCGGGGATCTTCACAGAAAGAAAGCTCTGGTGGATTGCGGCCCCCAAGCGGTTGATCGTGGTCCTCCCCATGATTGAGTTGTATGAAGAGGGGAGGTCTACCACATCGAATCAGACCATCTCTGTCCGGTAGTTGTCCGGGGTGCCGAAGGTCATGGGGAGATCCACCTTCCCCACGGGGTGGATCGTCTTCCCCGGGATGAATCCCTGCAAGGGCCCTACTGCGCGCTGCAGTAGCTTCTCGTCCACCTGCATCTCCCTAAATGCCTTAAGGTAGAGGACGTCGGTGGAGCTCCCGCCATCCACGAGGATGCGGGCCACGTGCCAGTTGTAGATGGTAGCAGAGAAGATGAGCGCGTCATCATGGGGGAAGCGAACCCCACGTGCATCTTCTGCCGTAAAAGTGAGGGGGACGTCCGACCACTAGGGTGGTCGGGACGTATGCAGCACCCCCACCACCTTTACTTCGCGCGCGTATTCCTTGCACTGACACTTAGAGTCCCACCCGGAGGCGGACCCTCCCATGATGACGTTGACACGCCTTTGGGAGGTTTGGAAGGGGAGAGTCTCTGACGGCTCCCCCTCCCACGCTTGTCCCTGCTGTCCCCTCGCGGGGGTAGGAAGGGCCAGTAAGGCCGGCTGGGGGGGGCAAGGAGGCAGGAGTCCCCCTGCCCATGTTGGTCGAGGAATGCGGCGAATTGTTGGAGCAGTTGGTGGCATTCTCGGGTGGCATGGGTATTGGACTTGTGGAAAGTGCACCACAGACCTTCCCTGCCTCTTGTCGCTAGCCTTCACGGCCTTGGGACGACTGCCCCCCCCCCCGAGATCTTTCGGCTTGGGGAAGGGACGGTTGCCCTTGGAGGTGTTGCACGAGCCGCCTCCGCCCTTGAGGACAAAGGTGTCCCGAGGCCGTGGCTCATTACGATTGCCCCCCTTGGGGTGTTTGAAGGGGTCCCTGGCCCCCCGGTCGACGGGGGTGGGGGCCCCTGGGTTCTTCTTCCAGAGGTTATCCTCCTCGGCCCGAGCGTACTTCTCGAGTAAGTTGAAGAGCTCGTCGGCGGAGGAGGGGCAGCTTCGGAAGAGTCTCCGGTGGAGCTCCCCCAGGAGGATCCCGCTCTTACATGCCTCAATGACTGTGGAGTCAGGGACGTGAGCTACTTTGCTCTTGACCTGAGCAAAGTGCTCTTGACCTGAGCAAATCGCTTAAAGAAGCTGCGGATGGTCTCCCCCATCCTCTGTCGGACAGTGTACAGTTGCGAGGAATCCAGGAGACGTACATAGTTCCCCTGGAAGTTTGCGCAGAACTCGCATTTAAGCTGCGCGAAGGACTTGATGGAGCCGGCCTTCAGGTTGTAGAACCACGAGTGGGCGATCCCGGTCAGGTAGAGGGGGAAGACGTTGCACTGAACTGTCTCGTCACCCCTAGCCGCCGAGATGGCTGTGGAATACACCTGCACAAATTCATAAGGGTCAGCCTCACCATTGTAGTGTTTGATGTGCGGCGGGCGGTAAGGCCGCGGCCATAGATTGCACCAGAGTCTGCGGCACAGCGGCTGGTTAGGCCCTTCCACTTCTCAGGGGGAGTCCAGGTTGCTGTGCCCTTTGACAGGGTACGCGCGCTAGTTCTCGGAGTTGGGGAGGGGCCCAAGAGGTTCGCTGGCATGGCGGTAGCGCTGCTTTTCCTCCGGGTTGGTGGAGCTGACCTCCAGGACGTCCAGGCACTCCCCAGGAGCGTTGGTTCTTCGGCGGGTCTCTTCCCGCGACTAGAGAGGGAGCGGGGCTCCCCGCATCCACGACCCGGGGGAGGCTCCTCCCCATACTTGGTGGTACGCATTTGCTCGATCTCCTCCCGGGTGAAGCGGACTTTGTCCACCGGGGGATCCCTTGGGGGCGGCCCAGGGGGAGGAGGGAGCTCATGCGCGCCGACAGCTGGTGCGGGAGGCGCAACCGGGGCGTGGGTGGAATTCATTACCGGGCGGTCCCCGGTAGTGTTGTCCGGAACCGGACGGTTGGGACATGGCCGGGCAAGGTCTGGCGACGGTGCGGGAGTCGCCCGGTGGTCCACCTCCGCAACGGTGGGCACAACCGTCGGAAAAAGGCTGGCGTCCGGTCTTGGGAAGACCCCTGGCGCGGAGTGAATCATCGGCATGGGGAAGGCCCCAGGGACGGGGTAAGTCCCCGGTATTGGGAAGGCCCCCGAGGCCGGGAAGGCCCCAGAGGACGGGCCCGTTGGAGTGTAGCCCCCGTTGGAGCCACAAGCCCTAGGGGCGACCTGACCTTCGAGGATCGGATGGGCTACCGGATGTCCCATAAACGGGGGCATTGCCCCCATGAACAGGAACTGCGGGTAGATGGGGGCCGGAGGCCGCGCCAGAACACGGAGGAGCTCGTCCATCAAGCGTTGGGCGCGGAGCTGGCCCTCCACTAGAGCTTCGAGCAGTGCGTCCTGCGATGCCGGCGGAGCCACCGGGGGGAAGCCAGTCCCCCGGGGAGCATCCGAGGTTGCTGGGTTGGACCCAGAGCCCTGTCCACCAGAAATTACCGGAAGACTTAGAGGCAGTACCTGGGTTTGGCTGTGTCTGGACGTCAAGGCCGGGACGGCCGCGCTTCGGAGGGGTGGCGCCGGGTCACTGGGACCGGCATCACCAGGAAGGGTGCGAGCCCTCGTTCTTGATGGAGCCATGGTGATTCATCACGAGTCCCCAAGGTCGACGCCAACTGTCGTGGTATTGCGGATACCTCGGCAGGTTTTGTTGAAGATCCTAGCGAAGAAAGGATGATGCGAGCTGACTGTATGCCCGGTCCTCTCCTGTCGGGCAAACACAGCAAGTGACACAAGGATTTATATAGGTTCGGGCCTCTGTGGAGGCCCTAGTCCTATCGGCGTGCTCCCAACCGGAGTTGGCTAGGGGAGCTCTCTTTCGGGGGAGAGATGGCTCCAAAGCACACCGTTTTGATTGTCTATTAGAGTAAAAATGAATTGTCCCCTTCACATGAGGGGTTACAAGGGCTTATATAGGCCCAAAAGACGCAAAAAGACTAAACTACCCTACTCGCCACCGTTGGATCGAGGGGCACCAGTGTTCTTTCATTCAGGATCCTTGGATGCTTGATAGGTGTCCGCCATTTCCCAAGGCGCCTCTCGCGTGATCCTCACGTGACCTGGGAGAAGCCACCGGGGGCCTTATCCCCGGGCAAAAGGCGGTGCCCGCCTCTTACCAGGACTTGATCCCGTTGAGATTTACCCCAACAGGCCAAGTAATCGGGATGGTTTGTAGTGTTGTGGAGGGTAGTTTGGAGCCCTTCGCCATTTTCTTACAGGCCTCGCATGTGGAGACAAGGTCTCGTGCATCGTGGACCACAGTAGGCCAGTAGAAGCCCTGGCGGATAACCTTCGCTGCTATCGCGCGGGGGGCTAAGTGAGAGCCGCAGCTCCCCTAGTGTATGTCCTTGAGAAGCTGAAGCCCCTCTACCCGTGGAAGACAACAAAGCAAGGCCGAAGCACCCCGCTTGTAGAGTCTCCCCTCCAGCAAGAGGTACACCCGTGCGTTTGCACGGAGGCGCTTGGCCGCAACGCTGTCGAGGGGCTCCCCCCCTTATGGAGAATGAGGATCCATCCACGACTCCGCTCGTGTCGTAGGGCTCGTTGTTCGAGTAGGGGGTGGTCACCGAAGGCCTTGTGATGACTTCCATGAAAGCGACCTCAGGAAGGGGTCCCCTGGCGTTGGCCGCCCGTGCCAAGGCATTGGCACGGTCATTGTCCCTCCGGGGGATATGCCGGGTCTCCAGGCCCTCAAAGTATTTCTCCATCTTGCGTACTTCCCCCAAGTAGAGACTCAAGTTTGTGTCATGGCACAAGTATGACTTGTCCATTTGGTAAACCACGAGCTGGGAGTCCCCCTTGACCAGGAGTAGAGCCTCATACTCGGCGACATTGTTTGTGGCGGGTCGACGGGGGAGTCCCCCTGCCCCCCGGGCAGGGGTCCATTCCACCACGAAGTCAGCGAGGACTTGCGATTTGATGGCGGAACAGCCTATAAGGGAGAGGGAGAAGGGGGCCAGCTCAGCGCCCCACTTCCCTATTTGGCCGGTGGCCTCTTTGTTCCGTAGCACCTCCCATTGGGGGAGGGAGGACGGGACCATGGTCGGGTGTCCCAGGAAGTAATGGCGAAGCTTCTGGGACGCGATCAGGAGGGCGTAGCAAATCCTCTCCATTTCTGTGTACTGTGTCTTAGCGCCTTGGAGGGCTTCTCTCATGTAGTACGCCAGGCGTTGCTGCCTGTCCTGCTCCTTTACTAGTACTACACTCATAGCGATCGGGGTGTCCGCGAGGTAAAGGAGCAGGGGTTCTTCTGGAGAGGGGCTCACAAGCATCGGGGGGCTTGTGAGGTACTTCAAGTCATCGAAAGCGGCCTGGGTGTCGGGGGTCTATTTGAATCCCTCGAGACCCCAGAAGATCTTGAAGAACTAGAGGCCGCGTTTGACGAGGATTGATACCCAAGCTAGATCAAATGAATGCACGACTGGTTCAGAACAGATTCGGACCAGACAAATGTCTGCTAACACGGACTCGAGTTATTCAGAGGAGCGTGAACATGTGGTCGCAAGCCTTACGTGATCAGATCGTAGACAGTACGCGGTCAGAAGTTCGTATGCAATACACGGACAGAGGGCTGCGGATAGTGCACGGTCAGATAATAAGAAACAACGTGTGGTCAGAATACCTACGACCAGGGGTCGCGGGGTTGTTTTGTCCCTACAACAGGGATATCCCGAGTATCCCGAAGATCTTTCCACGTATGAAGACAGCCGTCGGGAGGTTAATATGTGCAGTTATTCCTCAATAACACGTGTTAAACCTGCGTGGGAGTTAGAAGCAGTTGCCAAAACTGCATCCGAGCAACTATTCGATGCCGTTATGCCTTGGCACCTTTTCGACCAGTATAAAAGGGTAAGCCAGTGCATCAAATGGGATAATCGAATCAAGCAATCGAAACACCCAGAGGATCAGAAGACAGTAGTCCAAGTTAGCTAGATTTCCTAAGCCTTTCTGGCATTGTCTTGTACAAACATATAGGAAAAATCTTCGCCTATGAAGATCTTTTCCATAACTTTGTAACTCTTTCTACTACACATAGTGAAATCCCAATAGGACGTAGGGCTATTACTCCCACCATCGAGGGCCCGAACCTGTATAAATCTCTCTGCGCTCTAGTTATCTTTGATTCATCATACCTTCTCGGAGGGATACCCTGAAAGGTCTCACAACCTACAAATTCTGCATAAGTTCGACTAAGGACCCCGAGTCCGAATCGTCGACAACTAGCGCACACCGTGGGGCCTTTCTCAAGGTGTCCTAATTTTCATCCGGAGGTTCGCTGAATCATGGCTGGAACATATGATTCCGAGAACGACTTCGATCTCGAGGATTATGCTCACATTCTGATGCCTTCTCCTAGCGATCCTGTCCCGATGGAGGAAACCGTAGGCGAGGACGTCCCAGAGGTCGATTCTACCATTCAGGTCATGTCTATCAACCAGGAGGCGACCAACGCAGAATCGGAACCCACTGAGGTTCTTAATGCGTTAGAGGTTGGATCCGATCCATCATACGACCCTGCTGAGGGGAGGAATGATGTCGACCAGGAAATCAGCCCGGGGAGGTTTGATCCTGATAACCTCCATCGTCTTTTTGATTTTGAGTCTGACTCGGAACAAATAGAGATGTTTTCTCTCTCGGCGACCTCTCTCCCTAGACTATTCGCTGCCTTATCGGAAGAAACTCCTGATCAACAGGCTGCTAGGGAAGAATAGGAACGCAAACAAAAGGAGCATCAAGATCTCGAGCAACAAGACAACGAACTACGCAGAATGGCCCTAGAGGCTCTTCAAGATGCGCAGGCTCGTTATGATGCTACTCGGAGTTCTCCAAGATGATCGGGTGGTCGTAAACGCGACCAAACACCTTCTTTGTCCCCGGAGCATTTCCCGGTGGACGAAGAAACGGTGACACCTGGTGCCCCTAGGAGAAGTACGCATGGTCGGCTCTGATCTATCGCGGAGGTCATGCGGAATTTTCCTCCTATGGTCACAGATGCGCAGAAACCGGCCTTCACCAGAATCCCGGCAGAGAGGTTGGACGAGGTCGCATCTGAGGCGACCCCTACAGCTTCTTCCCGGTCGGCGACACGTTCCCACAACCAAGAGCACTCTCGCTCTCGTTTTGGTCGACGGAGTTACCCGCCACCTGTACCGTCTCGATGGGACAAGTCCAGGTGGGTGCTGGATTCTCGTGATAGGGATCGAGTCCCTGTTCACTCTCGTTTGGGGCCACGAGTGGCTTCTCCATTGCGTGAGGTTGCCCGCGATCCGATCGAGGGCCGCAGGACAGTTCACGGTCCCTACGTTGGTTGTAAAGGTTTCTCGCCCGGCCTTCGTGCGGTCGTTTGGCCAGACAAGTTTAGACCAGGGGCCATAGAGAGGTTCGATGGAACTCAGAACCCTTCCGAGTTCCTTCAAATCTACATTACTGCCATCCAAGCGGCAGGTGGCGATGACCGGGTCATGGCCCACTACCTGTCGACAGTCCTCGAAGGACCGGTAAGAACCTGGTTGTTTAACCAACCCGAAGGTTCAATATATAATTGGGAAATGCTGTGCGATGCTATCCTCAGCAATTTCCAAAATTGTTATTAGAAGCCGGGTAAAAAGGACGACCTCAATCGACTACGGCAAACTTCGACCGAAACCCTTCGTCAGTTTGTCAAGAGATTTGTTGGGGTGAGGAATACCATCCCAAACATATATGATAGCTCCGTTATTAGGGCATTTAAACATGCCGTTGATATCAGAGATTCACTGAAGACTTGCTCATCCATCCTCATCGATCAATAGCAGATCTCTTTGATATGGCTGATCGATATTCCGACGCAGCCGAGGCTGTCGAGTGGAACCGGATGGTCGATAAAGGTAACATACCGCCTCAACCAGGTCTTAAGGACACTAGGAAGGAAGATTCAAGCTAGAAGCCGGAATCTTCATCAGGCGGGAAATCGAAGAAGTCGAAAAGGAATCCCTCTGGACAATACCGAGAAGTCGCGATCGCAGAAAAGCCTCCTTCGACCGAAGGTAACAAGCCTTCGTTTAAAAATAAAACTGCTTCTGGTGGTCGTAGTACTGACCAGCCAGAGAAGTCGACTAACCCGCAGGAAGGCAAGAAATGGTGTCCACTCCACAACTCCGCAGGCCACGACCTCAAGAACTGCAGGAGTTGGTTGAAGCAGTTAGATGACTTCTACCAGGGGGTTGGACCGATGCCGACCTTACCGACTAAGGAACAAGCATGCGGGCTAAGAGACACCAACAGGGACGAAGAGATGTCTTACCAGGTACCTCACAATCATGTTAATGTTATTTTCGGAGGTTCCTCCTCTTTTGTTTCCAAAAGGCAATTTAAGGCCTTTTATCGAGAGGTTAACTAAACGGAGACATCCCTTGGTGAACCTCAGTACCCCAGTTGGTCGGATACACCTTTGACGTTTGATCGCTCTGATTGTCCTACGGGGCTTACTAGACCATTGAGGCTTCCTCTGGTCATTACCCCAATCATCAGTAATGCGAGAGTCGAAAGGGTCCTGATCGACGGAGGAAGCTCCTTGGACATCTTGTTGGTCAAGGCGCTCGACGAGATGCAGATTCCTCGTTCGAAAATTAAGCCCATAGTCCATCCGTTTTATGGGATAATTCCTGGTCCCTCCATGATGTCGTTGGGACAGATGGTCCTCCCAGTCACGCTGGGAGAACTGGATAACTTCCAAATAGAATTGGTTACTTTTGATGTAATTGATTGTGATTCGGCTTACAACGCAATCTTTGGCAGGACAACTCTTGCTAAGTTCATGATGGCGACGCACTATGATTACCAGTGCGGCAAGTTACCTGGCCCCAAAGGTGTCATCTCAATCCGAGGCAGTCGCAATGTGGCACTGACGTGTGATCGGCTATCTTTGGAGATGGTGGACCAACTTCCCCTCCGGGACGCTCAGGTCGCCACAGTTGCCACTGACACAATCAAGGCTGCTCCTCGACCTGATGAGAAACTCAAACTAGTTCCATTGTACCCAGATGATCCATCCAAGACAATTCGGGTCAGATCAGGCCTGGATGAAAAATAAGAACTCGAGTTCATTACTTTCCTCCGGGCTAACGCAGATGTGTTTGCGTGGAAACCATCCGACATGCCCGGTGTCCCAAGGGAGGTAATCGAGCACAGGTTAGTGATTTGACCTGGATAGCGACCGATCAAGCAAAAGCTCAGGAGTTTTGCTGTTGACCGGCAGGATGCCATCCGAGAGGAGTTGGATAAGCTCCTAAAGGCCGGTTTATTCGCGAGGTCGATCACCCGGAATGGCTTGCAAATCCGGTCATGGTCCGAGTGTCAAATGGTAAGTGGCGCTTGTGCATCGACTACACCAGCCTCAATAGTGCCTGTCCGAAGGACGACTTTCCCCTTCCCCGCATCGACCAGCTGGTCGACTCAACCGCGGGTTGCGAACTGATGAGTTTCCTGGACGCTTACTCAGGATATCATCAAATTAGAATGGCAAAAGAAGATGAAGAGAAGACTGCCTTCATCACCCCGTTCGGCACCTACTGCTACGTCAGAATGCTGTTCGGTCCCAAGAACACAGGTTCCACGTACCAGCGCTTGATGCAAAAGACCTTTCTTTCCCAGATAGGGCGTAATCTCGAAGCATATGTAGATGACTTGGTTGTAAAAAGCACTAAAATATTGTCTCATTTAGACGATCTCGTTGAAACCTTCTGTAATTTGAATCGCTTTGGAATAAAATTGAACCCAGAAAAATGTTCTTTCGGGGTTTCTTTAGGAAAACTTCTGGGTTTTCTTGTTTGTTCCAGAGGAATTGAAGTCAATCCTAAAAAAATCAGGGCTATCGAACAGATGAGGTCTCCCTCGGCCATGAAGGATGTTCAACGCCTAGCAGGTCGCATGGCAGCTTTAAGTTGGTTCATATCGCGACTAGGCAAGAGGGGACTACCTTTCTTCAAGGCCCTGTGCAAACATCATAATTTTGCATCGTCTGATGAGGCCAAAAAAGCATTTCAGGAGGTGAAGGCGTATTTCTCCAGTCCACCAGTCTTGGTGTCTCCTGACAAAGGAGAACAATTGCTTCTCTATTTGGCGGCCACACCGCACACGGTCAGCGCTATCCTTATCACAGATAGAGAAGGAATACACAGACCCGTCTACTATGTGAGTGAGGTACTTCATGGCCCAAAGGAGTGATACCCTAAGGTCCAAAAGATACTTTACGCACTACTGATGGCTTCCTGTAAGCTACGACATTAGTTTCAAGCATATAAGATCACAATGCCCTCATCTTTTCCATTGGGGGATATTTTCTGTAATCCGGAGAAATCTGGTCGGATCGCCAAATGGGCTGTCGAGCTCAGTGCTTTAGATATCCATTTCACGCCCCGCACTGCGGTTAAGTCTCAGGTCTTGGCCGACTTCGTGGTCGAATGGACCAATCCTGAGCCACCCGTGCGGGTACCCGAGGAATTGGAATGCCCCGATTACTGGACAATGTACTTTGATGGTTCTCGTAGTTTTCAACACTCGGGGGCTGGAGTGATCTTAGTTACGCCTCAGGGCGAACAGCTTAAGTTTGTCTTTCAACTACTCTTTGTTGCGACCAATAACGCAGTAGAGTACAAAGGTCTTCTTGCAGGGCTCCGGGCAGCAAAATTCCTCGGAGTCCGTCGATTAGTCGTGAGGGGAGACTCACAGCTGGTCGTAAACCAGGTAAACAAGGAGTACAGCACCTCCGATGAGACAATGGCTCATTACCTGGGGGAAGTGAGGAGGTTGGAAAAACACTTCAGTCATTTCGAAGTCCAATACATCCCGCGAAAGGACAACATTCTCGCAGACCAATTATCCAAAATTGGGTCCTCACGCACATCCTCTCCGGCAGGAGTGTTCGTTGAACATTTGGAACATCCTTCGATTATGCCTTTGGTCAAGGATAATCCGGTAACAGTCTGCGTTACCAACCTCGGACAGGAACATGATTGGACTCATCCATTGAGAGTTTATCTTGAACATGGGACCTTGCCCGAGGATGAAACCGAAAGCAATCGGTTGATTCGAAAAGCGCGTCAGGGAGTATTCATGTGCCACATATCTCAGGAGGAAGGTAAATCCCTCTTGAGAGAAATTCATGACGGTGTATGCGGTGCACACGCGTCATATCGTACGCTGGTCGGAAAAGCTTTTCGACAAGGATTCTACTGGCCTTCGGCACTCGATGATGCCAAGAATATGGTCAAAACGTGTCCTCAGTGTCAGTTCCATGCGAGATAGGTTCACCAACCTACCTATGCGTTGCAGACCATTCCCCTTGCATGGCCTTTTGCGGTCTGGGGGATGGACATTGTCGGTGCTATGCCACAAGCGGTCAATGGATACAAGTTCTTGTTTGTAGCCATTGACATGTTTATGAAGTGGATTGAGGCCGAACCGGTACGCAATATTACCGCTTCTGTAGCACAGAAGTTCTTCCATAAGAACATTGTTGCTTGATTTGGTGTTCCAAATAGTCTCATTACTGATAACGGTTCTCAGTTCGCTAGTGGTCTTTTTCTGGATTACTGCGATCAGATTGGAACCAAGGTGTGCTTTGCTTCTGTAGCTCATCCACAGAGCAATGGTGCCGTGGAACGTGCCAACGGGCAGATATTGCAAGGCATCAAGAAACGTGTTTTTGATCGCCTTAAGACTCGCTCGGGGGCTTCGGCAGATGAGCTTTACACCGTTCTATGGGCACTACGAACTACCCCTAGTCGAGCCACCAGTGAGACGCCCTTCCATCTGGTCTATGGGGCTGAGGCCGTATTACCTATGGAAGTTAGTATTGGATCTGTTCGGACAGATCAATTCGAACGAGTTGATCAGGGCGAACAGCGATCGCAAGATCTCATCCTCCTAGAAGAAAAGTGTGATCGTGCTTTGATCAAGTCCGCGGTATACTTGCAAGCTTTGCGCAAATACCATAACAAAAGGGTCCGACCACGTAGTCTTCACGTGGGCGATCTGGTCTTACGTAAAATACAAGACCAATCCAATTGCAACAAATTCTCCCCGAAGTGGGAAAGCCCTTATACTGTTGTTTCGTTGCCGTGACCAGGATCAGCTTGGTTAGCGATGGAGGATGGTCGAATCTTATCCAATACTTGGAACATCGATCAACTACGCAAATTTCACGTGCAAGTATCCAATCCCTTTTCCTTTTCAATTGGCATGGTTTAATAAAATAAGTGCTTTTTTGTTGTTCCATATGTCGAATATTTCCTTTTATGCCCATGTGTTACGAATTTGGCTCGGGGGCTAGTCGCCGGTGGTTATATCGCCACAATGCCCTAATCAGATTCGCTGGCCGATCTCATGACCACTTCCAGATAAGACACTCCTCAATAAGCCGTTTCTCAACGTACACGGGGCTTGCTGGCATGTCCTTGGTCATCAGAGTGGCTGCCGGTTTGCAACAAGGTTAGGCATTGCATCGAATATAATTGCTGTCCTGGTCGAATATCCCTGGTCGTTACAACCATATTTTTCCTGTGCTTATAATACTAAGTCTTCAGTATATATAATCACAGGCGGGGGCTGGGGAAATATGGTTACAGTATGAAACAAAAAGAAGTGCTTTCTTTCGAAACAAAACCAAAAAATGCATGCATTGCATTCTATAAACTGTATTTGTACAGGTATAAGGATTTACATAATGCCAAGCTCGTTCAAGAGTTTATCTACAAGAAGTTTAATTTCCTCCATGATAACCTCAAGTTGGTCTTCACTCTCGATCTCTACCTCTCCTACCAATGGGTTTAGATCCAGGTCTAGGCCGTGGTGGAGACGGAACCGGCAGAGAATGGCAGAGGCTACTGATCGGACTCTTGCTTTGATCGCCTCTTGTTGTCGCCTAGTATCTTCAGGAAGATACTCGAGAAGTGATTCCGCTTGAGCTGCGACCAATTTGGACCAGTCACTAAGGCTGAGGTCGTCTGCCGCGGTTTCGACCACATCAGCCCTTAGTAGACCGGCCACCATCTTTAGTTTTTCAGAGATGTCTTGTTGAGCCCTACCGCAGGTCGAGAGGGATGTGCTTAAGGTTTTGTTCTTCCTGCGGACAGAATTGATGGTCGCCTGGAGGTCTTCTTTCTCTTGACCAAGCTGGCTTATCTGTTCGACTTGCACTGTAGTAAGAAGGTCGTTACAAGCAATCTGAGTGACGAAAATAATTCGTTCTGGTCGGAAGTTGACTTACATAAGAGCTGCAATCGCAGTTTGCTGAGTTTGGCCTCTAGATATGAAATTGTGGTGGCCGCCCTGAGATCATGGTTTTCCCGATCAGCAAAGCTCTTCGTCAAGAAGGCATTCTCTCTGTAACAAAAGAGATGATTGTTATGACGGATCCATGACCAGGCAAACGAAAGAACATCTTCCTTACTCCTGCAAGCGATCCTTTTCCTCTTGCATGGCCTTGATGCTGTCCGCCATAGCCATCGATTTAGTCGCCATGCGAGTCAATTCCTATGACATGGAGGGAAACCTGTTGCAAAATCTGAGTAGTTCTATACAAAACTCAGATACCATGAGGGGTGTTTGACATACCTCAGTGTATTCCTGAAACGACCTGTTCTTTGGGATGGTTGGAGGCCGAGTTGATGGACTCGCCTTATCCCCGGAAGGAGCAGCAGATGAGTGTTCCTGCTGAGCCTTACTTCTTGCCGGGGTCGCAAATTTTAATACCTGCGATTGGGCCTCCGTGTCAAACTCATCCACAATGGCCCGAACGACTTCTTGGACTGGAGGGATAGAACTTTCTTCACTAGAGACTCCAGAGGGAACTTCAACCCTCGCCAAGGCTGTTGGGAGGTTTGGCACTGAATCTCTACGCCTAAGCAAGAAAAGAAACCGTCAGTTTCATGATTGCCACGGTCCAATCCTGCATAAACAGGAAAGAATTTTTACCTTAGTTGAAATCCCATCAGCTTTTGGGATTTCGAAGATGGCTCCCCAAGGAAAAGAGGACAATCGTCGTCCGTCTTGGTCTTCCTCTTTGTGAACAAGACTTTGTCCTTTCCTCCCTGTGTGTACCAACCTGTAAACACATATAGGAGGAATGATGACGGTCTAAGTGGTAAGAATTCTTACCGGGGTAACCTGCTCTGTTCGCAGGGATGCATCTGGTGGTCTTCATGTCTCATGAACCACCAGAGCTGGCATCTCATCCGCGACCATAAGATTGGGAGTGGTCGTGGGATCTTGCTTTGTTATTCTCACCCCTGTCGCCAGGAGCGGAGTGCTCGCTTCCCTAGGACTGACCAGAGTCGTAGGAGGAATTTCTTCCTGTACAAACGTGGCTTGATGAACACAAACATAGATGAATTGTAATGCTCAAGATTGCGAGGAATCTTACCTCAGTCGCCCCTTCGACCAAGGGGGGAAGTTACAGACCCGAAAGCCTCCAGGGCTTCAGGAGCAGAGGTCTCGCCCGCAACCACAGGGTTCTCAGTGGCCACAGGGTCCGCCGTAACCGCCTCTGCGGGCCGAGACAGCACCTCGTCGACTTGAGGAGTAGTCGCCTTCCTCTTTCGGTGAACCAGAGGAATGTTATCTTCCTCCCCCTCGCTTCCTTCACCCTGTACGACGAAGAAGTAATTCCAGTTCACACCTAGGGTAACAGGAGGCACATGATATCTTACCGCAGTCTTCTTCACGATAAGGGGTGTCCTATGCGAGGAGCCTTCCACGAGAAGTTTCTTGGATTTCTTGGGGGCAGGTTCCCTCACTCTGGGCCTTGAAGAGATTTTCTTCACTCTCTTCATCGTCGGCTTTCCCAGGAAACCGATGCTTTCACTTGGATACGTCGCCTTGGCAAATTTCCCCAAAAGCTATGCCGTTTCAGTGCCCTTGTTAGTATAAGACACACATATAACTTACAGACAGAACATAACGAGAGATGACATACCTTTCGACGTTCTTGTCTAAGGTCGTCGCCGGCATTGATCAAGCTTTGGGGGCGAGGCGATCCCTTGGTTCCCTCCACTTCGGCACTATATGCCTTGAGGAGGTAGTTTGTCCGCTTCTCGATTTCGGACGAAGGCAAAACTGCGTCGCCAGCAGAGCAGTTAGCAAATATGAAAGAAAAGTATAAGACTTCATTGGATAAGTTACATACCATTGTTATAGTCCAAAGTGCCGTTCGCCATGGACTGTATCTCCCAAGCCAGATGAGCCCTTTCGCGCAGAGGGCTCACCCGATTCTTCACGAAGTCGCGAATGACATTGCGAGCTGTTAGTCCCAGCTGGACTAAGTGAAGAATCACCTCAGCTCGCTTCTTCCGCTCTGCATTCAGAGCAGGGAGGGAATCCAACTCGCTGGACTTCTTTGGCCGCGAGTTCACAAACCACAACCCGCTCTTGGATGGAGGGGTGTAGTAGAACCATTTCTGGTACCACCCGTGCACGGAGTCTCGTAGGGGTGGGAAGGGATACTCTTTCTTCTCCCTTATCCGGAAATAAATGCATCCGGCGGCGTTGGCGCTCTTCGACCACGCCGAATAGTAGAAGCGTCGGAAGAGATCCACACTGGGATACACTCCGACGAAGGCTTCGCACAGGTGCTGGAAGATCGCCAGGATCAGGACAGCATTTGGGTGGAGATTCACCAACTCCAACCCATAGTGCTCCAAGATCCCCTTCAAGAACCGACTCTCAGGGAATCGGAACCCGCACCTCAGATATTCTTTGAAAACCACCAACTCGCCCTCTTGGACGATTGGGGTTTCTTGATCTTTCCTCGTGGATCGCCAGTTGATTAGCAATCTTGGGGGAAGGATCTCTTCCTTCTCCAGTGCCATCAGGCTCTCCTCCGTATGATGAACTGATCGGCTCCAAGACGTCATTTTTGAAAGAGATTGTGAGGGAAAAGCTGGTGGTTTTGGGGGCGATGGAAGATGAGGAACGAGGGTTTTGAGCAGCGGAAGTTCTAGGGCTGGAGGCTGGATGTGTGGCTTCCTCAAGAAGCTACCTGCTCCTTTTATAGGCCCGAGGAGACGTTCCATTGAATATTCTATTCATTTCCCATAATGGATGTTTTTCTCTGGTAAACCCATTATGCGTTCCCCACACCGAATCCAAAATGAAAGGTCTTCTTTGTTTCAAATTTGAGGGTTAAAAATGGGCACAAAAACGTGAAAAGTTCTGCAAAGGATTTCAGAGGACATATTCCTTCTTGTTTCTTGTAAACTTTCACGAGTTGATCATAAAGATATTCTATGATTCAACTGCTGGGCAGACGGTTGTTTTTCAATCAGATTGCTGTATTATCAGAACCATGTTTCTGATCGGATGCCAATTCTGGTCGAAGTGGTGGTCTGATCGAATTTCGGTTCTGATCACGGTAACCTTCCAGATCGAATTTCTGATTCTGATCGTAGCTTCAGGTCTGATCACAGTATCAGTACTAGTCGTGGTGTGACTTTTTAAATGCGTTTCTGGTCGCAGTACTGGAATTTATCTGTGTATGAATGGTCGTAAAGACATTACTTATGGCCATGTTTTCACACAGAGGTTGTAAAGAGTATCCGTATGATACGAAGTAAAAGAAATCTTTATTTCTGACAGTCTTTACATACAAAAGGGATACCGGCGACCAGAGCATCGACCTGATCCGAGAGGAGTTTACAAAGTTTTCCTAAGGACATGTTGTCGTCAGTAGGATCTACACTGACGACGCCAAGGGAACTAGCAACTACTCTAAGTCTATCTACATCATCCCTAACAAGAGACGCACTATTATTCCTAATCAAATCGGAGAGTTCTCGCTGTTGTCGAGCATAGTCCCTCTCCAGGTGGAATTGGTGCGCCTCTTCACGGGATCTTTCAAAGCATTCTGCCAGATGCAGAATTACCGAAGACATCTCTTCGGTCTTCTTCTCCAGGGCCTCTTTTTTCCTTTGGAGAGTCTGTTCAAGGGGAGGAGGTTGAACTTCAGCAGGCTGGTCGCTGGGGGCTCCAACAATTTTTGTCTCCTACATTTGCAGATGTTAGTTTTACTAACTATAATGACAAGCGAAGGGAGATGGAAGTAATTACCAATCCTTGCAAGTGACAGGTTGAAGTACTTCCCCCAGAAAGTAGATCACCCGATAAAGGTCAAGGATCATCAGATGGTGGAAGTGCAACCTTCCCACCAGAAGATTGCTTCCCCAACACAAGTTGAGGATCATCTGGTCGTGGAGGTACAGCTTGCCAACCAGAAAATTGATCACCCGAATAAAAATGGGGATCATTGGGATGAAATGGAGAAAGTTGAGAAGAACGTCCCTCCAAAGGTGGAGATGAAGGTTCGACCTACTTAGGTGCGTGAACAGGAAGAACTATGGGAACTAAAGGAAGAGAGAGCAATGATGCATCTTTCACCTTTGTTCTACTGGAGGATCCCTCGTCAACCTTGGGTTTCTTCCTTAAAGGAGACAGATCTTTGGACATCTGTGAATCCTGCTCGAATTCAAGTGGAACTTCTTCTTCATCACTCTCAATCTCGATGATATTTTGGTTTGCCATCGAGAAATGTATAGAAGAAAAGAGAAGATGGCTTTGAAAGAAAACTTAGCCGAGAGAAAGGTTGTGAAGTTTTGAAGTTCAGAGGCTTCGGTATTTATAGCAGCCAGGGTGACGGTTCAGTTTCCGAACGCCTCGAGTTTTTAAAGCATTTATAATTTTACCTCAGGTGAAAAATGTTTTCTGCGGCGCCATCATTACCCGTCACATATTACCCAGAGTCCGTCTCGGGGAACCAACCGCCACACTTAGTGCGCCACTAAGTGGAGGATTTGAAGCGCCGGGTTAAGTATCCGATGTAGGTCTTGAAATTTGAAGTAAACATGTCCCTTCATTCTCTTCAAATTTGGGGGCTAGCTAACGAGGATTGATACCCGAGCTAGATCAAATGAATGCACGACTGGTTCAGAACAGATTCGGACCAGACAAATGTCGGCTAACACGGACTCGAATTATTCCGAGGAGCGTGAACATGTGGTCGCAAGCTTTACGCGATCAGATCGTAGACAGTACGCGGTCAGAAGTTCGTATGCAATACGCGGACAGAGGGCTGCGGATAGTGTGCGGTCAGATAATAACAAACAACATGCGGTCAAAATACCTTCGACCAGGGGACGCGGGGTTGTTCTGTCCCTACAACAGGGATATCCCGAGTATCTCAAAGATCTTTCCACGTATGAAGACAACCATCGGGAGGTTAATACGTGCAGTTATTCCTCAATAACACGTGTTAAACCTGTGTGAGAGTTAGGAGCAGTTGCCAGAACTGCATCCGAGCAACTGTTCGATGCCGTTATGCCTTGTCACCTTTTCGACCAGTATAAAAGGGTAAGCCACTGCATCAAATGGGATAATCGAATCAAGCAATCGAAACACCCAGAGGATCAGAAGACAGTAGTCCAAGTTAGCTAGATTTCCTAAGCCTTTCTGGCATTGTCTTGTACAAACATATAGGAAAAATCTTCGCCTGTGAAGATCTTTTCCATAACTTTGTAACTCTTTCTACTACACATATTGAAATCCCAATAGGACGTAGGGCTATTACTCCCACCATGGAGGCCCCGAACCTGTATAAATCTCTCTGCGCTCTAGTTATCTTTGATTCATCATACCTTCCCAGAGGGATACCCTGAAAGGTCTCACAACCTACAAATTCTGCATAAGTTCGACTAAGGACCCCGAGTTTGAATCGTCGACACGTTCTCCCGACCACGAGATGAAGTGGCTCCGTGCGGCCAGGCGGCCGGTAAGCCGCTGTACGTCTTTCACCGAGCTTGGTGGGGGCATCTCCAACAGGGCCCGAATTTTTTTGGGGTTGGTCTCTATGCCCCGTTGGGACACGAGGAAGCCAAGCATCTTCCCCCGCGCACGCCAACGCGCACTTCTCCGAGTTGAGCTTGAACCCATATTCGCAGAGGATGCGGAAGGTCTCCGCCAAATCTTCAAGGTGAGCGGTCGCGCGGAGGCTCTTGACAACCACGTCGTCGATGTAGACCTCTACGTTGCGGCCGATTTGATCACTGAGGACCAGGGACATGAGGTGCTGGAAGGTTGCTCCATCGTTCTTGAGTCCAAAGGGCATGTGAACGTAGCAAAAGGTGCTTAGGGGAGTTATAAAACTCGTCTTTTCCTCGTCCTGCTTGGCCATCCGAACTTGGTGGTAGCCCGAGTACGAGTCCAGGAAGCTCATGAGCTCACACCCCACAGTTGAATCCACCAACTGGTCGATCCACGGTAGTGGGAAGTTGTCCTTCGGGCAAGCCTTGTTGAGGTTGGTGAAGTCCACGCGCATCCTCCACTTGCCGCTGGACTTTTTCACGAGGATGGGGTTCGCCAGCCACTTGGGGCGCAAAACCTCCCGAATGAACTCCGCCTCTCGGAGCCTGGTGATCTCAGCCTTGATGACGTCTTGGTGCTCGAGGGAGAGCTTCCTCAATTTCTGCTTTACTGGGGGGCGGCCAGGCGTTCCAGCGAGCTTGTGCTCGATAATGTCCTGGGCAACACCCCGCATGTCTACAGGCTTCCATGCGAAGACGTCGGAATTTTTTCGCAGGAAGGCTGCGAATTGCCCCGCGTGCTCCTCGGGAGGTCCGCCCTGATCTTAACGATCTTTTCCCTGTCCTCCGGGCACAGTCGGATCTTCTGGATGTCCCCCTTTGGGCGTGGTTTCAGGAGAAACTTCCCGGAGGGAACAACCGGGGTATCCGGAGCTAGGGCGGAGCTTCCCCCCGGGGCCTTGATCAAGTTGTCATCCCCGATCATCGTGGTGGCCCGCTTGTAGAGAGCACGAGCCACATCCTGGTCGCCTCGGGCGGTGATTACGCCACGAGGCTCAGGGATCTTCACACAGAGATAGCTCTGGTGGATTGCCACCCCCAGACGGTTGATCGTGGTTCTCCCTATGATTGCATTGTACGAAGAAGGGAGATCCACTACGTCGAACCGGACCATCTCAGTCCGGTAGTTGTCCGGGGCGCTGATGGTCATGGGAAGGTCGACCTTCCCTACTGTAGCTTCTAGGCTCCTAAAGAATGTTTTGGTAATTAATGACAATTACAAATGTTGAACTAACGCTATCTGTTAAGTTGTGTCAAGAACAAACTCAAAAGACAGGATAATGAAAGGCAAAGAAAGAGCTACATGATGAAGAAAATACATTGAGCAAAAAGGCAAAGGTACGGAATATGATTCTTTTTCCTTTTACCGGTCTAAGGTGATTAGAGAAGAATTTTGACCGGATTTTAGGATAGTCGCCGTACTATTAAGAGGAGCATGTGGTGTTTCACTAAATAGTCATCTATGTGCCACAAGTCATAAAAACAACTTGTATTGCATACCAGAAGGTCATATTCTTTGAAAATGTAGTTTTCCATTCAATTCAGCCAAAGTCAGTCTCAGTCGGTCTGACTGATCGTTAGCTGGTCTGACCGCATAAACGGTCTAACCGAATGTTGTTTCGGACTGACCGACGGTTATGTCAAAGTGTGTTTCCTTTCTTAAAGAGGTCGGTCTGTCCGTAGTTAAACCCTGAGTTAGACTCCTAGAACTTCATGATATCTTTTTATGGAACTTGATGTGTTAAGACGGTCTGACCGATTGGTGGTCCGGTCTGACAGCTAAAACGGTCTGACCGAGTTTTTGTACTACGGTCTGACGGTGTGGCCGGTCTGTCCGAAGATTTTGGCCTGACTGTATATCGTGTCCAGAAACCATGTCATCTCTGGAAGGTTTCACGGTCTGATTGCCATTGGCTCCGGTTTGACCGTGAGAGTGCCCGACAAGGGCAGGTGAGCATTTATTGCGCCTGTTTAATGCAGTTGCAATTGCGGCAGTCTGACCGGGCTTATACATACGGTCTGACCGCCAACTGATCTTTTTCTCCCAACGGCTTGTAACGGCTATATTTATTGTGGGGGGTATATATACTCCCATGCAGTGTCCTGTTCATAAATTTTGGCTTATTTGTGAACATTGCCATCATGTTTGATAGCTAAAGCAAGTGTCATACACTCTAGTGTTCAATTTCTTGAATTTTAGAGAGTGTACATTTGAGATCTTCTAGTGCATTGCATTTAGATCACTAAATCAACCTTGTGGCACTAGAAGAGCATTAAGTGATCATCACCGGCTTGTTACTCTTGGAGTTTGCCGACTCCTAGATGGCTAGGAGGAAGGTTTTGGAGAGCTATTCAAGGAAGATTGTGAAGAAGCCTCAAAACATCTTGTGAAAGGGTCGAGCACGCCTTGCCGGAGCAGTAAAGTGCATCAATAGTGAAATCGAGGTGTGGATAACTCATCACACTAATCCGGCTCGAGATCTAGGTCACTTCTTGAGAGGAAGTCGACAAGATAGAGGAGCGGTTAGAAATTTGAGTTTGCCTCAACGTGGATTAGGGGTGATCGGAACATCACCGAGACCACGGGATATATTCTTGTGTTAAATTGCTTATTGTTCATCTTGTTTTAGCTACTTGCTCTCATTTGTTGTTAATTGCTTAATTAGTTGATAATTTGTCAAAATCGCCTATTCACCCCCTCTAGTCGATATCCAAGATCCCTTTCTATTGGTATCAGAGCGAGGACTCCATATTTAGAGGATTTAACCATCCCGGAGTAGGATAACGATGGCTAGTGAGGGTCGGATTAATATTGGCAAACCACCACTCTTTGATGGATCAAACTATACCTATTGGAAAACTAGGATGATGGTCTATCTTAAAGCCATGGGTGGAAAGATTTGGAAAGTGGTGGATGAGGGCTTCACAATTTTAGATGATGATGACATGACTAACCTAGATAGAGAAAATGCCTTAGCTAATGCTCAAGCCATGAATGTTCTTTATAGTGCTCTAAATCTAGGTGAATTTAATAGAATTTATAAACTTGAAACGGCTCATGACATTTGGAGAAATCTTATGGATATTCATGAAGGAACCTCAATGGTCAAAGATGCTAAAATATTTATCCATAAGGGTCAATTTGAAAAGTTTGAAATGTTGCCCAATGAATATGTCTCGGAGATGTTCAACCGATTAAATAACATAGTAAATGAGCTAAAAGGGCTTGGTATGGATGTCACAAATGTGGAATTTTGTCATAAATTTCTCAGAGCTTTACCTTCAAAATATGACACTATTGTAACCTTACTTGTGTGATCAAATTTGAAGAGTGTGACTCCTTTGGAGGTCTTGAGTGAAATTCTCACTCATGACATATTTAAGAAATCCCAAGAAGAGGTGCAAGATGAGGCTTCCGACTCCAAGAAGAAGAACATAGCACTCAAAGTTCAAGCCTCCAAAAGGGAAGACAATGAAGAAGAAAGCGATGAGAGAGACATCGATGAGGAAATGGCTCTCTTCGTGAGAAGGTTCAAGAGGTTCATGAAAAAGAGATATCAAGGAAAGTCCTTCAAGAAAGGACTATCATCCAAAGGGAACCCATTTGAAGAAAGAAGATGTTTTGATTGCGGTGAAAAGGGCCATATCTCCGCACAATGCAAAAACAAGAAAGAAGAAAAATCAGTGAAAAAGAAGAAGTACGAAAAGGAAGGAGAAAGCAAGAAGAAGGTTTTCAAGAAATACTATAAGAAAAAGAAGGACGGACAAGCTTACTTCATTGAATGGGATTCGGATGCTTCAAGTTCCAATTCCGAAGATGAAGATGAAGCATCACCTAAAGGACTCGCCGGAGTAGCTATCAAGGAAGCTCCATCTCTATTCTCTACTCCTCATTGCCTCATGGCTAAAGGAGAATCTAAGGTATCATGTGACGAAGATGAATACACTTATGATGACCTAGTGGAGATGATCACCGGTTTTGATGACTATATGAGTAAAGAAAAAGAAAAATTCAAGGAATTGAAGAAGAAATACAAAACTCTTCAAAATTCCTATGAGGAGCTAAAAACATCTCATGAGAGTCTCAAAGAAACTCATGAGATGCTTAAGGAAGCTCATGACTCATTAATTACTCATAAAGCCAACAAAACGGGTAATGACATAGGCATCACTTGCAATATTTTAAATGACTTGCCTATGATATCCACTTCTAGCATATCTACATCTTGTGAAGATTTAATTGAATTACCTTCTAGACCTAAATTTAATGACCATGTGCTTAGTCTTGAAAACAATGAACTTAAGGACAAAATTGAAAAACTAACAAATGATCTAGCTAAATGCTATGTCGGAGAATCAAAATTAAGACATCTACTAGATAGTCAAAGGTTCTTCTTAAGAAAAGAATGACTAGGTTACATTCCTAAAAAGGGGAAACATGCATTTCTCCCATCTAAAACCGTATTTGTAACAGAAAAGGGATATTGCAACAAATGTAAAAGTTTAGGTCATATTGAGAAAAATTGCCATGATAGCAAAAATAATTCATCTCTTATATTCAACTCTTGCTATGTTTTAAAGAAAATGAACAATGGCGATGTTAAAGCTAAATTTGTTGGAACCCCTATAATTGGTGCCAAAAAGAAAGCCATTTGGGTCCCAAAATCCTTGGTAACTAACCTCCAAGGACCCAAAAAGATTTGGGTACCTAAAAGGACCTAACCTTGTTTTGTAGGTAAATTACAAGGCCGGAGGACAACATTGGGTGCTCAATAATGGAGGCACTCAACATATGACCGGTAATCACAATATGTTCTCCTCTCTAAATAACGAAGGTGCGGAATATGACAAGATCACATTTGGAGACAATAGCAAAGGAAAGGTAAAAGGTTTAGATGATTTTTTGAGATATACGTGGATATTCTTTTTACATGATAAGTCAATTGTATTTCACACTTTCAAAAGTTTTGCTCAAAGGACCAAAAATGAATTTACTTTCAAGATCAAGAAAGTGTGAAGTGACAATGGCTCCGAATTCAAGAATACCAAGGTTGAAAACTGGTGTGATGATAAGGGCATCAAACATGAGTTTTCGGCCAAGTATACACCAGAGCAAAATGGAGTAGTCGAACGAAAGAACCGGACATTGATAGACATGGCAAGATCCATGCTTTCGGAGTACAATGTTTCGGACACCTTTTGGGCCGAAGCAATCAACACCGCATGCCATGCATCGAATCGACTTTATTGTCATCGGCTACTAAAGAAAACTCCTTACGAGCTTCTCATCGGAAGGAAACCAAACATTTCCTATTTCCGAGTGTTTGGGTGTAAGTGCTATATCTTGCAAAAAGGTACACGCTTATCTAAATTTCAAAGTAAATGTGATGTAGGATTTTTATTAGGATACTCATCAAATAACAAAGCATATCGTGTCTACAACCAAAACTCCGGTTTGGTTGAAGAGACGCATGATGTAGAATTTGATGAGACTAACGGCTCTCAAGAGGAGCAAGACAACTTGGATGATGTAGGTAATGAAGGGTTAAGGGTGGCGATGAAGAACATGACCATTGGGGATATCAAGCCAAAAGAAGATAGTGATCAAGATGAAGATCCATCCACTCAAGCTATCCCCTCTTCATCAACACCTCAACATGAAGATCAAATAGTTGAAGTGGTTAATTTGGAAGATTCGCCTCAACAACAACCGGAAGTACCGTCTACCTCTACTTCACAAAACCCGGTTGATCATCCAAGAATTCATCACTCAATTTCTAAGGATCACCCCGTCGATCAAATTGTTGGTGATTTGCGTAAGGGTGTTCAAACTCGTTCTCGTCTTGCTTCGTTTTGTGAAAATTACTCTTTTGTTTCCTCTTTTGAGCCCACACATGTAGATGAAGCTTTAAAAGATCTGGATTGGGTGAATGCTATGCATGAAGAATTAAACAACTTCACCCGCAACAATGTTTGGGAATTGGTCGAAGAACCAAATCTGGATGAGCACAATGTCATCGGAACCAAAGAGATTTTTAAGAACAAACAAGATGCAAATGGAGTAGTAGTAAGAAACAAAGCAAGATTGGTGGCCCAAGGATATACTCAAGTTGAAGGTTTGGACTTCGGTGAAACCTTTGCTCCCATAGCTAGACTTGAAGCTATTAGAATCTTGCTTGCCTTTGCTTCGTCTCATAATATTAGACTTTATCAAATGGATGTCAAAAGTGCATTTTTAAATGGAAAAATTAATGAATTAGTGTTTGTTAAACACCCTCCAGGATTTGAAGATCCTACAAAACCAAATCATGTGTATAAACTCTCCAAGGCTCTTTATGGTCTTAAACAAGCACCTCATGCTTGGTATGAAAGACTTAGAGACTTCTTAATTTCAAAAGGCTTTAAAATTGGGAAAGTTGATACTACCTTATTTACTAAGAAAATTGGAAATGATTTCTTTGTATGTCAAATTTATATTGATGATATCATATTTGGATCTACTAACCAAGACTTTTGCGAGGAATTTGGTAACATGAGGTCCAGGGAATTTGAGATGTCCTTGATAGGTGAACTAAGCTTCTTCCTCGGACTACAAGTTAAACAACTCAAGGAAGGAACTTTTGTCAGTCAAAGCAAATATGTGAAGGACTTGCTCAAGAAGTTTGGACTTGAAGAAGCAAAGCCAATAAAGACACCAATGCCCACAAACGGTCACCTTGTCTCTGACGAAGGAGGTAAACCAGTAGACTCAAAGCTTTATAGATCTATGATTGGTAGTTTACTGTATCTTACTGCTTCTAGGCCCGATATCATGTTTAGTGTTTGTATGTGTGCAAGATTTCAAGCCTCTCCTAAAGAAAGTCATTTAATGGCCGTTAAGCGCATTTTGAGGTATCTAAAATATTCATCTAGCATAGGGTTGTGGTATCCAAAAGGTGCTAAATTTGAATTAATTGGATATTCTGATTCCGACTATGCGGGATGTAAAGTGGATAGAAAAAGCACCTCTGGCAGTTGTCAACTATTAGGAAGATCTTTAGTCTCTTGGTCCTCCAAGAAACAAAACTCAGTAGCTCTATCAACCGCCGAAGCAGAATATGTTTCCGTGGGTAGTTGTTGTGCACAATTGCTTTGGATGAGGCAAACTTTGTTGGATTATGGGATAAAATTTGAAAAAGTTCCTCTTTTGTGTGATAATGAGAGTGCAGTGAAGATAGCCACAAATCCAGTTCAACACTCTCGGACCAAGCATATAGATATCCGACACCACTTCCTTAGAGATCATGTTAGTAAAGGTGATGTGTTGGTGGAAAATGTAAGGACCGAAGATCAATTAGCGGATATATTCACTAAGCCCTTAGATGAAAACCGTTTTTATAAACTCCGAAATGAGCTTAACGTCATTGATATATCAAATGTGGCTTGAAAGGTTGAACTCATATAGTTTGTGCTTAAAGTGTTACTTAATTGCATGAACTTCTCATTTTAGAGTATTCTAGGCTCTTTTATTGGCAATTGAGTAAAATTAGCCAAAAACATGTTGATTTGTAATATGGATACTTCCCCTTTGGCGATATTGTTTATATCTTACTTATAGTTATCCTATATATATCTCTTACCTTATAACTGAATCTCTCATGAGCATCAACCAATCAAATTCCCCAAGTTTTTCAGTCCTTCCAGCGGTCTGACCGAATGCATCTCCAAAGGGCATTTCAACATCTCCTCTTCTAGCGGTCTGACCGGTCTATTGCCTACGGTCTGACCGAACTTACTCGACCAGAGATTTTTTATCCCGAATCTCTGTTCTTTTCACTCTCTCCCCACTTTTGTCTCTTTCACGTGGGCCCCAAAATCGTTTGGAATTTTCTTCTCCGGTCAAACCCAAGCATCACACGGACAAACCGTTGGCCAAGATCTCCTCCAAACCATGTCTTCTAGGTATATTTCTCGGATTCTTCGTCTTTATCAAATAGTTTCCTTTGTATCTTGGGATTTAGGGAAAATGTTATGAATCAAGTTTAAATCTGTTCAAAACCTAAAATTGATTCTTCCTCTTGGTGCACTGATTGTCTACACTCGTTTATCTATTCACATTGCGCCCTAAAAGCACCTAAATCCCAGGAATCTCCTCAAACCCTAACTCTACGGTTGCGCCGGTCTGACCGCCCCAGTTCTGGTCTGACCGATGGCAACAGCAGAGCCAGGGTTTGCTGATCTGTTGTCATCTCGATTCACTCCATATGTTCTTGTCTCTTAGTATCTTACCTGCTGTATATCTTGCAAATCTTCTAGTGGTCGAGGTACTCAAGGGAATGTCTCCGTCCGGACCAATAAGAAGAAATTGGCGAAGCGGCCAAAAAGGGCTCAACCCTCGAGCAGTAGTGACACTCAAGACGTTGATTGGGTGCCCTCGGCCGGAGACTCAGAAACAGAACAGTCCTCTCACCATGGCAGCTCCGAGCACATGGGCATGGATGTTGAGAGTGAGGAAGATTAGATAAACGTCCATGCTTATCAAGGACCGAAGAAGAATTGGACGTCAAACGACTATACGAAGGCTAGGACCACCTACGCCTACAACCATGAGAATGACGCCACTACTCCTCACTTCCACATGATGACACAGCAGGATGCATTCTATGGACATTTGATCCACAAGAATATCTTTGAACACAAGTGGATCGAATGGGCTTATGTTGTGAGTCAGCCCATCATGGCTCCTTTGGTTGAGATCTTCAAGGAGATTGGGCTGTATGATTTTGTGGAGCACAAGTGCCCATGGAACGCCACTACCATCCGTCAGTTCTATGCCACCATCGAGATCATTTGGGTGGAACAGAGGATCATGTGGATGACTGGGTCTCGGAGATATGAGGCTTCTATTGAGGAGTTTGCTGTGGCAAATAAGATTAATTATGAGGAAATGAAGGAGGGCATAAATATGGAGGATGAGGATTACCTTCATGAGGATGATTGGCTCCAGTTCTATGAGCAGCCGGGAGGTGGACAGAGGATTGTACCTGGCACTGTTACAGTTCTTAATGTCCTCCTAGATGTAGTCAACAAAATCATCCAAGCCACGATCCATCCAGAGAGTGGAAATCGAGAAGCTGTCAGAGACTACTATTGGAACTTCATCGACCACATCCTCAAGCGTCATCGGATCAACATTGTCACATTCATCTTGAAGACAATTGAGGATGTCTTGGTAACCACTCTTCCGAATCTCTACTTTGCTCCATACATCATGACTTTGCTGCTTCAGAAGACGAAGTTTCCTCGTGGATCTTGCGATATCAGGCACCTCGGCTATAAGCCGTTTAGTGTCAATCTGCACATCTTGGTTCGAGGCCATGGAGCACAGCCCCATCAGCAGCAGCAGCAGCCTCAGCATATGCCTCCTCCACCTCAGCCGCAGGCTCAGCAGCCAGCTCAGCCGAGCCAAGCCCCTGCCTAGTTTTCTCAGTTCCAGCAACAGTTCCATCAGCCGATGATGGATCAGTTTGCTACACTTCTCCAGGGGCTTGAGCTCACACGCTCGGACATGGTGGCTCTGAATGATCAATTCCAGACCTTTTCGTTGCGCCAAGATCAGTTCGAGCAGCGTTTCGACGCCTTCTCAGCTCACTTCTACACCATATTCCCTCAGAGTCCTCCTTTCAACCCTCCAGATGATGATGCTCCCGCCAATTCGTAGCTTTTCTGGCAATTGATGCCAAAGGGGGAGACCATCTTTTGATGTAAAACTCTAGATGAATGACTTTTGATAACTTTTGATAACTTTCTGTGATGCTTTAAATGAATGATGTTGTTGAATTTATGTTATTTTGAATTGAATGTCTTATTTTTGATCTATGTGGTGTGATGTTTTAAATGCCCTAATGTGGATGTTGCTTGGATAACACTCTTGTGATACTTCAAGTTATATTGAGAATGAATTGTGATATCCTCTTATATACATGCTTGAACTCCACCTAAAGGCCAAAATTTTCATAATCATCTATTTAGGGGGAGTATGTCTTTTAATGCTCAAAATTCAATCATTTACATCTAATGTTGTCATCAATTACCAAAAAGGGGGAGATTGTAGCTTCTAGACCCCTAAAGAGTATTTTGGTAATTAATGACAATTACAAATGTTGAACTAACGCTATCTGTTAAGTTGTGTCAAGAACAAACTCAAAAGACAGGATAATGAAAGGCAAAGAAAGAGCTACATGATTAAAAAAAGACATTGAGCAAAAAGGCAAAGGTACGGAATAGGATTCTTTTTCCTTTTACCGGTCTAAGGTGATTAGAGAAGAAATTTTGACCGGATTTTAGGATAGTCGCGGTACTATTAAGAGGAGCATGTGGTGTATCACTAAATAGTCATCTATGTGCCACAAGTCATAAAAACAACTTGCATTGCATACTAGAAGGTCATATTCTTTGAAAATGCAGTTTTCCATTCAATTCAGCCAAAGTCAGTCTCAGTCGGTTTGACCGATCGTTAGCCGGTCTGACCGCATAAACGGTCTGACCGAATGTTGTTTTGGACTGACTGACAGTTATGTCAAATTGTGTTTTCTTTCTTAAATAGGTCGGTCTGTCCGTAGTTAAACCCTAAGTCAGACTCCTGGAACTTCATGATATCTTTTTATGGAACTTGATGTGTTAAAACGGTCTGACCGATTGGTGGTCCGGTCTGACCGCTAAAACGGTCTGAGCGAGTTTTTGTACTACGGTCTGACCGTGTGGCTGGTCTGTCTGAAGATTTGGGCCTGACCGTATATCGTGTCCAGAAACCATGTCATCTCTGGAAGGTTTCACGGTCTGACTGCCATTGGCTCCGGTCTAACCGTGAGAGTGCCCGACAAGGGCAGGTGAGCATTTATTGCGCCTGTTTAATGCCGTTGCAATTGCGGCTGTCTGACCGGGGTTATACCTACGGTCTAACCGCCAAGTGATCTTTTTCTCCCAACGGCTTGTAACGGCTATATTTATTGTGGGGGTATATATACTCCCATGCAGTGCCCTGTTCATAACTTTTGGCTTATTTGTAAACATTGCCATCATCTTTGGAAGCTAAAGCAAGTGTCATACACTCTAGTGTTCAATTACTTGAATTTGAGAGAGTGTACATTTGAGATCTTCTAGTGCATTGCATTTAGATCACTAAATCAACCTTGTGGCACTAGAAGAGCGTTAAGTGATCATCACTGGCTTGTTACTCTTGGAGTTTACTGGCTCCAAGACGGCTAGGAGGAAGGTTTTGGAGAGCTCTTCAAGGAATATTGTGAAGAAGCCTCAAAACATCTTGTGAAAGGGTCGAGCACGCCTTGCCAGAGCGGTAAAGTGCGTCAATAGTGAAATCAAGGTGTGGATAACTCATCACACTAATCCGGCTCGAGATCTAGGTCACTTCTTGAGAGGAAGTCGACTAGATAGAGGAGCGGTTAGAAATTTGAGTTTGCCTCAACGTAGATTAGGGGTGATTGGAAAATCACCGAGACCACGGGATATATCCTTGTGTTAAATTGCTTATTGTTCATCTTGTTTTAGCTACTTGCTCTCATTTCTTGTTAATTGCTTAATTAGTTGATAATTTGTCAAAATCACCTATTCACCCCCCTCTAGTCGATATCCTAGATCCCTTTCACCTACCGAGTAGATAGTCTTCCCCAGGACGAAGCCTTGCAAGGGCCCAACTGCGGGTTGCAGTTGTTTTTTGTCCACCTGCATCTCCCTGAATGCTTTTAGGTACAGGATGTCTGCGATGCTTCTGCCGTTGACGAGGATGCGTGCCAGTCGACAGTTGAAAATGGTAGCGGAGACGATGAGCGCATCGTCGTGGGGGAGCGAAGCCCGCACGTGTCCTCCGCTGTGAAGGTGAGGAGGACATCCGACCACTTTGGCGGCCGCGATGTGTTCAGCACCCCTACCACGTTTACTTCCAACGCGTACTCCTTACGCTGGCGCTTGGAGTCCTACCACGAGGCGAATCCTCCCGTGATGACGTTTACACGTCTCTCGGAAGTTTGGAAAGGTAGCTCCTCGGCTGAGCCCCTTTCCTGTGCCTATCTCTGCTACTCTCTTGAGGGAGCGGGGAGAGCCGCCAAAGCTGGCAGAGGGGGCAAGGAGGCAGGGCTCCCCCCTGCCCACGCTGGTTGAGGAATGCGGCGAAGTGCTACAGCAGTTGGTTACATTCTCGAGTGGCGTGGGTAGTAAACTTGTCGAAGGTACACCACAGGTTGGCTATGCCCTCCTTGCTGTTGTGTTTCAAGCCCTCCCGATTATGGGAGGACTGCCCCCCCCCCCCCCCCCCCCCCCGTTGTCTTTCGGCCCGGAGAAGGGACGATTGCCCTTATTGGCTTAATGCGAGCCACCTCCGCCCTCGAGGACAAAAGTGTCCCGAGGACGTGGCTCACTGTGATTGCCCCTCTTGGGGCGCTTGGAGAGGTCTTTGGCCTCCCGTTCAGCGGAGGTACGCACCCCCTGGCTTTTCTTCTAGAGGTTGTCGTCTCGGCTCAAGTGTATTTCTCGAGCACGTTGAAGAGCTCATCCGTTGAGTTGGGGCAACTCCGGGAAAGCCTCCGGTGGAGCTCACTGGGGAGGAGCCTGCTCTTGTAGGCTTCCATGACCATCGAGTCGGGGATGTGAGGCACCTTGCTCTTTACCTGAGCGAATCGCTTGAAAAAGCTCCGGATGGTCTCCCCCCTTTTTTGTTTGATAGTGTAGAGCTGTGACAAGTCCAGGGGGCGTATGTAGCTCCCCTGGAAGTTCCCGCAAAACTCATGCTTGAGTTCTGCGAAGGACTTGATTGACCCAGCCTTCAGGTTATAAAACCATGATCGGGCGATCCCCGAGAGGTAGAGGGGGAAGACGTTGCACTGCACGGTCTCATCCCCCCAACCGCCGAGATGGCCGTAGAGTACACATGCACAAATTCGTAAGGATCGGCCTCACCGTTGAAGTGCTCGATGTGCGGCGGACGACATGACCACGGCCACCAGATGCATCGGAGTCGGCGACATAGCGGCTAGTTAGCTCCCTCAACTTCTGGGGGAAACTCCCGGTTGTCATCTCCCTTGACAGGGGAAAGGCACTCGTTGTTAGAGTCAGGCAGGGGGCCCAGAGGACCGCCCGCTCGACAGTAGTGCCTCTTCTCTTCTGGGTTGGTTGAGCTGACCTCCTGGATGTCAGGGTCCTCCCAGTAGCGCCTCTTATCTTTTGCGACGGTGGCTCCAATTGGCGGCGGGAGGAAGTTTTCTCAGCGCCTACCGTGCGCATGCGCTCTACTTCCTCTTGGGTGAAGCGGGTTTGGTCCATCGGGGAGCCCTTGGGGGATGTCCCGAGGGAGGAGGGAGCAGGTGTGTGTGGGCCGTCGGCCTGGTGGATGTCTCTCGCGCGCGAACCGGGCCCGGTGCCGGGCATGCATCTGGGGTAGCGATGGGGATCGACACGGGGGAAGGCTCGAGGTGAGGGTTGGGCTCGGCACTGGGAAGGTGCAGGGCGTAATGGCGGCCGTTGACCCGGGGACGTCCCCAAACATGTGGGTGATCACTTGCGTGGGGAGAGCCCCCCGGTCAGGGAGCATTCCCGGCGCGACAGCGACGGCCGGTACAGGCCAACTTACCGGCATAGGGTAACCTCCTAGAAAGGGGAGAGCTCCATATGCTGGAGGAGCTCCCAGAGCGGGGAATACTCTGGGGGCAGGGAAGGCGTCCTGGTGCCCCATGAAAAACGGTGGTGGTGCTCCCATAAAAGGGAATGGGGGTGGATAAGCAGGAGCTGGGGGCCTCACTAAGATGCGCAAAAGCTCCTCCAAGGTGCGCTGGGCGCGGAGATGGCCCTCGACTAAGGCCCCGAGAAATGGGTCTCCAGGAACTGTGACAGTCGCTTGGGGGGCACTTGTCCCCACCAGCACGGTCGTGGTCACCGGGCTTGGTGCGGGGGTCCCTCTTCCGGGGAAGGCAAGAGGAGGAGGCACCTCACTCCGGGCCTCCCAGGATGGCAGCACCACGACGGCAACATCTTGCGGGGGTGGCACCGGGTCACTGGGACCGACGTCGCCAGAGAGGGAGATCTGTAAAAAGGATTTGGTCGGGGGTGGCCGGAGTTTGTGTCAGTGGTGTGGTGGCAAAGAAAAGGGGGAACAAGAAGAACAGTGAGTGTGTGTGCACGTGTTCTAGCCCCTATGCAATGTAATACTTTGTGTGTGTAAGTAAAGAATTGCTCACCTAGGTTTGGAAGGAATTTGCTGAATTTCTCTGCATTCTTGCTTGTTGGTGTTTTGTAGGTGACCTTCTGGAGGAAGAGGAAGGAAGAAGATGAACAGAAGGAGTGCTGTGGTTGGACTGTGTGCATGTGTGTTTCTTGCTAGGTACTGAAGTGAGAGCAATGGCAATGAGTTAGAACTAATACTTGAACTTGCTTGTGCATGGGAAAGGAGAAGGGTGTAGATGAATTGACTGACGAGGGGGCATGGGGAAGGAGAAGGTAGCAGCTGAATTGACTAGAGAGGGCAGTGTTGGTTGCAGCAGGTTTTGGGAACTTGCAATGCTCAGGGACTTGGAGTATGAGTGAAGGGAGAGGAGAAGCAAGGTTCACTGACGGGGATTGCACTCATGTTTCATGTTTCAAGTGCTTGCTATGAGTAGGACACTGTTGAGCATGAGATCTGAGATCTGTGTGATGAAGCTCAGAGAAGACGTGATGGTGCACTACTTTCGACTTGTGGTGGTCGAAATCAAGTGGCGGGCTGAGGTGGTCAAAATCAGTTGGTGGCCTGAGGTGGTCGAAATATGCTTAAGTGGCCGAAATATGATTGCGGTGGTCAAAATTTGCTTAATGCGGTCGAAATTTATTCTGGAATAGATTGGACTAAAATCCAAAAATGTTAGTCAGGGTAATTAGGAATTCTGTTCTCGAAAATAGAATTGGATACGAATTCTAGACTCTGGAAGCTGAGTTTGATCTAGGTGCTGAAGACAAATCTATATAAGATAGGTAGGAATCCTACCTGATCAGTCTAATCTGGATTCTGAGCTGTCTGGGAGAATTTGGCTGATTATGGGTTTGAAAGGACTAAACTGTGGTTAAGAAACTAGGAGGTTGGATTGGTTTGTAAATATTTCAAAATAAAATCAATAATCTAGTCTTTTGGATAAGATGTATTTAAAGTAAAAGAGTGTTGTAGACTATTTTATCAAATTAGAGTTTCTAAATTAGAGCTAATGCTTAAAAATGTAGTTTTATATTTAGGGATTGTAAACTATTTATAATTAGTTGGTGAATAAACTTTATAAAGAATTTGGAAAGTGGAACTTTGGTGTGATAGGTACACATGCATACATACACTTGTATGTGCACATATACACAAGTACATTAAGTAAAATATCTTTGAACTAGTTAGAAATTAATTTAGGTTTTTGTTGAGACTTCTTAAGGAGTATTCTTAAAGGTAGTTTTAGGGTCAAGACAAAAATGGAATTTTTCGGGTCTGGTTTTTGGTAAAACAAAACTTTTAGACCCTATTTTTGGGCTATTACAACTTTGTACAATGAAAAGTTCACATATGGTTTTCTCAATAAAGAATGTGTCATGGTATTAAAAATACCCCGACAGATTTTCCGGACGTGTGTAACACGTGTACAGCGATGCGAGCTGACCGTGCGACTGGTCACCTCCTGTCGGGCAAGCTCGGAAATTGACATGGTGATTTTATACAAGTTCGGGTCCCGGTGGGAACCCTAGTCCTGCCAGCACCTCCTGGACATGAGTCTGCTGGGGAGGTTCTCTCTCGGGGAGAGAGGTCTCCAAGGGTTGCCTGTTGCTTTGAGTGTGTAAAATGAATCGAGTCTCGTTACAAATGAGATACAAGGGGGTATATATAGGCCGCAAAAGATGCAAAAAGACTAAAACCCTTAGCTGCAACCGCTGGATCGAGGGGCACCGCCGTCTTTTCATCTGGTGAAGGACTTGGATGCTTGACATGTGTCCTCGCTAGTTCCCGAGGCATCCCTGATGTCACCCATATGCAATCTTCCCCAGGAGGCGACCGTGGCTTTCCACAGGAGCCCTCCGAGACTTTTCCTGGGAGGCTTCCGTGGCTTTCCACGGGAGCCCTCCAAGACTTTCCACAGGAGGCGTCCGTGGCCTTTCACAGGAGCCCTCCGGGACTTCCCACGGGAGGCATCCTTGGTTTTCCACGGGAATCCTCTAGGACTTTCCCTAGGAGGCGTCCGTGGCTTTCCACGGGAGCCCTCTGGGACTTTCCACGGGAGGCGTCTGTGGCTTTCCTCGAGAGCCCTCCGGGACTTTCCACAGGAGGCGTCTGTGGCTTTCCACAGGAGCCCTTCGGGACTTCCACAGGAGGGAGCCCTCCGGGATTTTCCTCGGGAGGCGTCCGTGGCTTTCCTTGGGAGCCCTCCGGGACTTTCCACGGAAGGCGTTCGGGGCTTTCCACGGGAGCCCTCCGGGACTTTCCCCAATAGAATGCTTGTAAATAATATATATGGAAACTCAGAGTGCTAAAACTCTGTAGAGATAGGAACTCGCAGAAATGGAATGGCGTCCCTCATGTTGTCTATTCTAGTTGCAATATGTACAAGTCGTTCGAATCCAAGACCAAAAGCAGCATGAGGAAGTAAAAACAGAAAAGTGCAATTTTTTAATGACAGGATGAAAAATCATGTCAAAGTTAGACGTAGCACATAAAAAATTAATTTGGGATCTGTAATAAAAACTAAGATCACATCGACCAACTTATTTTCAATATTTCCATGGTTTATGCATTTAACAAAAACTAAGATCACATTGGCCAACTTATTTTCAATATTTGCATGTTTTAGGCATTTAACCTGATCCAAATCGCCGTAGATCTAAATACCACAAGTAGCTATCTTTATTAAGATTTAATTCATCTAGCCAGCCTTCAAGGTAATCAAGGCACTCTTCCCTTTGGCTTCCTCCAATAAGCGCACCAACCTGAAGTTCAACAGAAAAAAGAAACTATATTGGCATAATTAGAGCTAAAAGTTTCTCTGTCATTTTCTTCATTCATGTATCAAGATATTTTCATCATGCCTCTAAGAAAAACAAAATGGCAACTGAGTCAGACAAAGCCCTACACACCATCGTAGATGCAAAAACAGATGCAAGAAGTTGAAATAAGAGGTATACATTAAACCGATCTATAATCCCTTTCTCAATCCACGTATTGAAGAAATCCATATCTTCTTTGCAGTTCCCTAGAATATACTCTACCTACATGAAATAAATCAATGCTTGCATCAATAAGACATGAAATGCTCACACATCTGCTCAAAAATTATCCGATCAGATGTAACACATTTCAAATATTTCTAAAACCAGATTGTACCAAAGAAAGAACTAAACATAAGACTCAGAATAAAGCAAACATTCATAGAAGAGGGAACCTACTACATACTGGAGATAGGCAGTTGGACATGCCATGTCATCATTTAGATCAGCAAAGGCAAGTTTAGGTTCGATCATCTTCACCAGGATAGGAAACCAAAAAATGGCTGCAAATTCAGTACTTTAAAGTGTAGGATTCTCAAAAACAAGTGTAAAAGAATGTTTCAGTACCCAAACTTCAGCCAAATGTCTTGAAGTGTTTGAATTTTCAGCCCTAAACATGGGACCAATTGTGTAGACCTGGAGAAAAGATGTGAATGTAAGAAAATGACAAGATCAGTGGTTATAGACAAACACAATAGGGTTAAATATTTAGAATGAATCTTGGCAAATGAAAGATTACATCAGATAGAGCTGAAGCATATGTTTCACCATTAAGTTCTCTAGACACCGTCAGAAATGCTGGTTTGCCAAAGAAATCGTAGCATAACTACAAGCAAATATATGTTACCAGAATTTTTAAAGCAGTGAAAGAAATTCAAATGAATTGAGAAAACAACTATTTTGACAAATCAGATCACAATGAATCTAGCAAAGCAGATTCACCAATAGGGTACAGATAAAAATGACTTTTTTTGGTTGTTCAAAAACTAAGTTGAGTTTACCTGTGTTAATAGAGGCTTAGTTATGTTTAGAATTTATTTTTGGCATAGGGAAAAAAATTTCAATTTTAATTTTTGAAGCTTTTCAATACTCCTAAATCAACCAAAAAGCAAAAGTTTAAACTTATAAAATCTTATATTTGATTATCTTACTCATCCTAGAATTCATTTCCATATTGGGACTTGCTAATTAACTATAACATCAATGAGCCTTCCACTTGCTTCAAACAAGGATTTCTTTTTACCAAAAGTGAAAAGAGAACATCACGTAGAATGAACTTTTGTTCCTGCACTTCCATGCTTATGGAACCTTTAGATCTATAGATTCAAGGAGCCATCCATGGCTCTCATTAAAACAAAAGTTTTAGAAAACTAGCTTGATTCCACACTAACTCTAGTTGCACTAATTCTCTAGGGTGCCACCACATGGTTCAAAAATTGTTTTGATGCATCACTCATATGTAGTTTGTATCACATGATGCATAGTATATTGTTCTAGAGGACTAACTAGTACGAACTAACTGATGTATAATATGTGTTAATCCATATTGATGAGGACATCCCAAGGACATATACACCTTCACGAATAGCACCTATGCATGGCTACACATACACTTGGTGATTCTGGCTCGGAGAATTCAAAGGAAGCATACCATGGTCCAATTACATGCAGTCATGCTAAACAAATCCAAAACCAGGTGAAAGCTAACTTGAGTTTAATTTCTGATTTTAACGACTTAGCGGTGATGCCGGTATGTTTTCCTTTTGTATTACTTAGGTACATCAGAGAGAAACCAATGCATAAGAGCTTTAGTGAAGAGAAGAGGAGATGCTGTACACTTGTTTGCGTGCGGTTAAACCAGCCCAAGATGGATTCAACCAAAAGAATTTTGCTCGGCATGTAGTCTTCCGACCAAGTGATAGTCCAACTTTGACCAAGAACCATTCTCAGAACAGATATCCAATTTGATCGTGTTAGTACTTGTTGGAAAGGTATTCAAAAGAGCTTTCCAACGCATCTAGAATCATTAAATTCTAATGTCGTATGCAACTAGGACACCAAAAAGAGTAACGACTACGAGAGGAAAAAGTTCAGTCCGAATCCAAGAAAAATGATTCCGGAATTCTTTTATCTCTTATAGTATGTTAGGATTTGAATTAGATTAGGATTTGATTTCTAGTTTAAACCTTCTATGTTTTATAAACTAGGATTTGATTTCTAGTTTAAACCTTCTATGTTTTATAAACACCATTCTCTATAAAAGAGAGGCATGATCATGGTTTTAGGAAATCATAAATATTAGAGATTATTTTGGTTAGACACCATATGATTTTTATAAAAACCAAGAGAGTTCTTGATGCCATGTTCTTGTGATTCCCTGTGAATTGAACCTAATCTGTGTTGCTGTGCCTTCGAGCGTCATTTGTGTGGTTTAGTTTTTTTTGGTTTGTGGACTAGCGATTGTTTGGATAGTAGGCTACGATCGGCTTCCTCGTCGTCGGGTCACAATTCCACCAACTTATCCAAGAATCCTACGCCGTGAAGATCGGAAATCCCGTGTACTAATTTCTCACGAAGTTGGTGCATATCACATATGTTGGTTGTAAATTTAGTACTAGTAAACATGACTTTGGCAAAAAATCATATTAAATTAAGTTTTGCTCAAAATTGCAACATTCAAACCAAAATAATTGACGCAAATACTAGATATGAAATAAATGTCCTTTCGAGAATTTCCAACAATTTGTACTATTGTGAGTAGTTAGTCCAACCTTTAAGCAAGGTAAAAATAATTAAAAATTAAAATTACTATAATTTAATTAGAGATATGGAATAATTTGAAATTTTTCAAAACCAAACGTCGAAATGAATTATCTGAGATATCACTCAGTATCTAGAATCCGGTACCCATGAAGCCAATTGTACACATCCAATGTCATTTTTTAGAACAATGCACTTGCTTCAAACACTTGCTAGCTATGTGTGTTTCATGATTATGTGATGATAACAACAATTTTATCGATGGGTTTAGAGCTAGCAGTCTTGCACAATGGAAATGTCTTGCTTTTCTTTCTACAATATTTTATTAATTATTATTTGTACCTCTCTTGGAAAAACATAGTACTGTTGGATATTTCCAAATTCTAATGCATGAGAGGCTGTTGAGATATGTCTTTTATTTCTTACTTTTTTGTTTGACGAAACAAATTGATATGATCGACACCACTTCGTCAATGGTGGAGCCACATCATTAATTTGGATTTGGTTCTCTAGTGAAAATCGTATTGAACTATCCAACACATACCTCAGAAATAGTTTATGCATGTTTCTTACCGGGTTCAACAAAATCCGGTTGATAAGGATAAAATAGAGAAGATATATGGTCAACTAATCCTAGATCTTATTGTAAAAAATTCTAAATCTATAAAAAATTGTATACAAATCCTTAAAACTACAAATATTTTAAAGAAATTGGCTGCACTAAACATATAAATTGCATAATTGATCCTACGGATAGAAAATCTTGGATCCACCTTTCACTTCGTAAAGTTTGCACATACATATACATATTGTAGGTATTGCCTATTATACAATTGCTCCAAAAAGGAATTAGTTCTATGTCTTATTGTACCATGTTAGCTTTTGTTTCAAATACTTTTGCTAGGAGCTCAAAGAATAGCTTTGTCTTCCGCTTGACTGATGTTAAAAAGAAGAAAATTAAGGAAACTGAAGAGGAGATCCACCCATATGAACTTTCTTGGATGAACTTATGATGGCATCGTCAATCACTCGATCTAAATAAAGTAGCATAGATCATGATCAACATTTTAACATATTTTTTGATGTAGAAAGATAGAAAGTTTGGTAGCGTATCCCATAGGCACACTCTTCATTTCGGGTATAAAATCAACAAAAAAAAAATCTCGAGAACTTTAGGAATCTAGTCTCTAGAGTGTTCTACCAAGTCAATAAATTTTAAGTCCTTATTTAGTACTAGGAAAAACAAAAAAAATGAAATTTGCGTGAATACAAACCTATGTTTTTTCATTTTATATTTAAGTTTTAGAAGAATTTGTCTTTTTTTCTCTTTGTGTTGATTGAATTTGAACAGAAACTTTTTAGGATGATAAATTAGTTATTCATTTATTTTCTTTATTTATAGAATATTTTGTAAGGTTATGTATAGGTGTGCACCAAATGGAGGGTATACATAGGATATGCCTAGAGTAAGTTATTGTCCTATTGTCCACTATTTAGATGTCCTTTTGATTGAAAATTTTGAGCCAAGAACCAGGAACACACCAAAAGAGTGACTCTTAAGGCCTTAAGATGTTAGATTAGGGTATTGATTTGGCATTGATTAGCTAAAAATTACAGTGTAGGCCAATTCATGATGGATTGCATATATGTAAGGAATTAGAAAAGAGAAGTTGGACCAAGAAAGAAGTGAGGCAATTAGCATCCATTTGTAAGGCCAGGGAGAAATCAGCCAGGATGCTTAGCTTCTCTAGTAAAGAAAAGGAGAAAAAGGCCATGTCCTCTCTTGGTACTAGGCTCCTGAAAACCGTGTTTCGGATGATCTTCTGTTAGGTCGGTAACTTCCAGTGATCATTGGTCAAAAGCTAGTAAATGGTTGGTTTTCTACTGATCACTGGTCAAATTTCTTTATGTTGGTTTTGTGTATATTTGAATGTTTTTGTGTTTTCTCTTCGTTTGATTAACTTAGATTTTTATATTTTTGGCAAATAGCAGAAAACTAATGTAATAATGGCAGGTACCAGTTACACTGGTTGAGACAAGGATTTCCATTAATCTGTTGGTTATCACTGGGAAATCAACCTTAATTGCCACCACCGTCACCACAAAATCTGGTATATTCGCTGATTATGACAAAGCACTAAGAAAAGTTGGGATCACAAGCCCACAAAATTTGACAACCCACTAGCACAAAAATGCAGTCTACTGACCCCTTTCTTCTAATGGTTATTCGCGATTTAGAAGAAAACCATTAGTGTACATGTTGCGCAGTGTCTAAAAACATGTTGTAGGTATTTTTTCTAGCAGTTGCTATGAAAGTTACCGTTAGAAAAAAATGGGATGATTTTTTCTAACGGTATAGAATATGTTAACCGTTAGAAGAAATAAACAAGTACTAACGGTAGTATTTTGTGTACCGTTAGAAAAAAATTCATGATTTATTCTGACGGTGCTTCATATATTTACCGTTAGAAGAAAGGAATTGCACTAACGGTAATATTTTGGGAACCGTTAGAACTATTTGACTTCTACAAATACATGTTTCCTGGAGTTTTGCATCCTGTCGAACCGTACCACTTCTTTTTCTCCTCGGGCGCGACAAGCCCTAAGCCGAAACCTCCATTGACAGCCGCCGCACTTCCGCACCTAGCTCCGTTGATGGCCACTAGTTTCTTAGGTGAATCAAGTCCAAACTCGATTGTAGCTTCAACTCCCTCGACTACATTTTGGCATTGCAAGCAAGGCAAGTAAAATTTCGGCATTGTTAGATTATTCTAATCCTATGATGGCAATTATCCTACGATTTCTGTATGTTTCATTTTTATGAGTCTTCTTTTCAATATGATTATGTAGGGTGTCTTGGTGCTGTTTTTACTAAAACAAAAAAATAATATCATTGTGGGATAGAGAATGTTCAATTTTTTGAAATTCAAATGAAAAAAATCAATTCTTTTCAAAGTAATGGTGAAATCTTATGATTAGACAGTTGGCCTGGCTTCGCTCAGATATATCATGGATCTAGCTTTTGGTTGATTTGAGGAGGCCTTGGACCAATTTATACATAGTCAAATCCTCAAACAAACACTAGGTTGCTCAATGATCAAGATATTTGTAAAAAGTTCATTAAATAATGTACAATTTCTTCTTATGAATAGAATATAAATATAATATCATGATCTCTCAGTTGCAAGTTGATGTTACTATGACATACCACAATCTAACCTTCACTTGGTAGTTCTTTTTAGACAGGGAGCCATTTAGGTAGCAGTATACAATATTAATTTGGTCTAGAATGCCTATTGATTTTGTGCAGGTCCTTGCATGATGTTCATGAGGGGCAACATAGTTCACGGTTCTTCATCATAGTACGCTGCCTACGTTGGCTTGTTGGCAAAAGAAAGGGTGAAGATCACCGTCGAGAGCTGGAAGGACGTGAAGGGTGAGATCTTAGTTGGCTCAATTGAGAAGATCCTCAAGCCCGGCGTGTTTCTCAAATCAGGACCTATAGAAAGCATCTTATATTTGTATTGGTGATTTCCTCGGGCTCAAACTCAACTCATCAGCACAACTCAACTCATCAAGGCAACTCAACTCAATACAAATGTAACTCAACTCAATGAATTTTGTTGCGTTGATGAGTTGAGTTTGAGCCTGAGGAAATCACCAATACAAATGTAACTCAACGCCAATTTCGAAACAAAAGAAAGGAAGATACTTGTGGGTAATTCTAGCTCCTCGGGTGTCTCCAAACCGAACTCCTATGGTTAAGTCAAATGTGGTTCATACATTTGCTGTTTCAGATGAATGGATTTGTGATGTATCAGGTCTAACTTGTAGTCAGTAGTTATATTGTAGTAACTTGCAACAGTTCTCTTTGATGGACAATGTATGGGCCACTGGGTCCTCGTCATAATCTGCTGTTTCAGACGTGACTTTTGTAACATACATCAAAAGTGTGAATTGGTGTATTTGTGTATTTGTATTGGTGTATACTTGTGTATTTGTATTGCTGTTTCAAATAATGTACTTCAATGTGTGAATTGGTGTATTTGTATTTGGTGTATATTTGTGAATTTGTATTACTGTTTGAGACATGTACTTGAATGTGTGAATTGGTGTATTTGTATTGTTGTTTCAGACATAAACCAACTTTGCAGATTTTTTGAAGACATGTACCTGACTTTTTCTAACGGTAAGTAGTACTTTTCTAATGGTAAGTATACATATTTACTGTTAGAATAAACATGAATGTGTGAATTGGTGTATTTGTATTGCTATTTGAGACATGTACATGGATGTGTGAAATGGTGTATATGTGTGTATTTGTATTGCTGTTTCAGATATGAACCAACTTGGCTTTTGTTTCAACATTTTCTAACGGTAAAAATAAGAAACCAACTTATACTAACGGTAGTAATTCAGTGAACCGTTAGAAATTGTCGAGTATAAGTAAAGCCCCACTGGACCCTTGCTAAGTTGCTGTTTCGTTCTATTCCACGCTCTGTTCTCCCTCTGTTTCCGATGAGGGTTCCACGCTCCAAGCTACACTGCTAGAGTGATCAGTGCAAGCTGGAAGGAAGTTAATTGGATTCCTCTCTTTAATGTAAGCTTGTCATCACCTATCTCTCTCTCTCTCTACTACTTAATTGCAAGCTAGCTGTAGCTCCAATGTGGCTACCTGTAGCTCCAAGCTAGGGGGCTAGCTTGCTAGCTGGAGATGCATCATGATTTATGAGCTCACTAGCTTGTATTGTGTAATTAGGTTAATTAGTGTTTCATCAAGCTAGGGTTTCACATATCAGCTGTAAGAGGCTATACATATATATATATATATATATATCTTAATTGGCCAGGTTTCATGCATGCCGACTCATTATGTTTTGCAATTTGTCAATTTTGTTAATTATGGATGGACCGGAAATATTGGATGTATGGAATAAAACATACTACTCTTGAATATTTGGTTGGTGCGATTGGGTTTATTAAATTTGCTGAGCAACAAAAGGCGAGGAAGGGGGAGAAAGATTTGCTTTGTCCTTGTACAGATTGTATGAACTTAAAGAGGTTTAGCAACTCTGATCAGATTAAGAGCCATTTGATTCATCGTGGTTTTAACGCATGATATACCCATTGGATATGGCATGACGAAGATCTTGAGGAAACAAGCACCGCTACCAATCAGCAGGAACCGGATGTGGATTGCAGTAATATCGATGATCATCTGAATTTTGATAATGTTCATTCTGATGTGCATGTAGATGATGATAATCTAGATGAGATGTTACGTGATGTAGAAGAAGATTACAGCGAAAATGACTTTGGTGAATTTGAGAAACTGATTGCTGACTCTGAAAGCCTCTGTTCCCTGGATGTGCAAAATTTACAGAGCTGTCTTCTATGCTGAGATTATATAACTTGAAGGCAGGCAACGGTTGGAGTGATAAGAGTTTCACGGCACTATTAGATCTTTTAGTGGACATGCTTCCAAAGGGAAATGAGTTGCCAATATCTACTTACCAAGCCAAAAAATTGTTGTGTCCATTGGGAATGGAAATTGAAAGAATACATGCATGCCCAAATGATTGTGTGTTGTATCGTAACGAGTACTCGGATTTGCATGTTTGTCCAATATGCAGCGCATCGAGGTGTACGCGTAGGGACCGGATTGACAGTGAATGCCACGAGGTAAAGAAAGGACCTTCGGCCAAAACTGTGTGGTACTTGCCTGTGATCTCTAGATTGAAACGGCTGTTTGCAAATCTGAAAGATGCGAAGTACTTGTGTTGGCATGCTGAAGGCCAGAAACAAGATGGAAAACTGAGACACCCAACTGATTCTATTCAATGGAGAAACATTAGCAAAACATTTGATAAGTCGGTGGCGTAGTTAGGAATATAAGGTTCAGGCTGAGTACCGATGGTATGAATCCACACGAAAACATGAGCAGTCGGTATAGCACTTGGCCGGTTCTTTTATGTATCTACAATCTTCGCTGGTGAGGACTGGCCCGCTGCATACAAGCAAGAGAATTTCATATTGCAGGTCATGATATTTTGCACCATAAATGATTTCCCGGCCTACGGAAATTTATCGGGGTATAGTACGAAAGGAGCCAAGGCTTGCCCTATTTGCCTAGATGAAACTGAGAGGAAGTGGTTGTTAAACTGCTGGAAGACAGTGTACATGGGTCACCGCAGGCTTCTTCCGGTGCATCATGCCTACCGTAAGAAGAGGAAATCATTTAACAGGAAGCCTGAGAAAGGATCAGCCCTAGTGTTTCTGACCGGTAAAGAGATTTACTCACGCGTGAAGGACATCAAAGTTGAGTTCGGTAAGTGTTGTAAACCTCGAGAAAAAAATGTTTGGAAGAAGAGAACTATTTTTTGGGATCTACCATACTGGGAGCACTTACACATTCGACATTGCATTGACGTCATGCATGTAGAGAAAAATTTCTGCGACAGTTTGATTGGTTTGTTGTTGAACATTCCGGGAAAGACAAAGGATGGTGTAAAAGATTGGCGTGACATGCTGGAAATGGGGATAAGGATTGAGCTTGCACTGTTGGAGAAGGGAAAGCATACATACCTCCCCCAGCCTGCTATACTTTGTCCAAAAGCGAAAAACAGAACTCTGTCGGTGCCTGCACGGTATTAAGTTCCATGTGGGTATTCTGCAAACTTAAAAAACTTATGACCATGAAGGACTTGAAACTGGTTGGTATGAACTCTCACAACTGTCATGTGCTGATATCACAAATGCTTCCCATTGCTATTAGAAGTATTCTCCTAGTTATTGTCATAGAGATAATCACAAAACTATGTTCTTCAACACATTATCTTGCAAGGTAAGTGCACTCCTACTTTAAGTTAATTAGCTCCATTTGTGGAATTTAATTAGAAGATTTTTCTGATATGAATATTTTGCCCAACTGTGTCCTTGCAGGTAATTGATCCAGATGAACTGGAATTTTGCAACGCGACGTGGTTACAACTCTTTGTCAGCTCGAGATGTATTTCCCTCCATCTTTTTTTGATGTTATGGTCCATCTGATTGTTCACCTTATAAGAGAAATTAATTTTTGTAGACCCGTGTTCCTGCGCTATAGTATCCATTTCAGAGATTTATGGGTGTTTTGAAGGGATACGTAAGGACTTGTTGTATTCCACCAACCAGAGGAGGAAGAATTCAAACCAGTAAGGGAAGAGGAATGCCAACTATAGGTCGTGGCCGACTCAACTACGCGTCTACAGTTGAAGCTGGAGAAGCATCCGACGTCGTAATTGGTAGAATTCTGATCTTTTCTCAGTTTTCAGTTACTTTTTTTTGACCCTGGTGCAACTCATTCTTTTGTGTCAAAGTCTCTTGTGCTGAAAAGTGGATTGTCTATGTCTGCATTAGGGTACCCTATTCTTATTCAATCTCCCGGAGCTAGGATGTTTGTTGAATCTATTTGCAGAAATATTGCCTTTTGTATCAGCAACGTAGGATTCCTAGCGAACTTGCTAGTTTTAGATCTTCAAGGGTTAGATGTTATCCTTGGAATGGATTGGCTAGCAAAGCACAAAGGTCAGATGGACTGTAAAAGAAAGACAATCACGCTAACCAACATTGAAGCAGAGCAAGTCACATTTCACGCAAAGAGAACTCCAGTAAGTGACCATATGAGAAGTCTGAACAGTATGGAGAAGATTGAGTTCGAAAAAGTGCCAATAGTCAACAAGTACCTAGAAGTCTTTCCTGAAGAACTCCCAGGAATGCCTCCAGACCGGGACATAGAGTTCACCATTGAGTTGAAGCCTGGATCAGCTCCATACGCAATAAAGCTGGCACGAATGATGAGCCAAGAGCAAGAAGAGCTAAGGATGCAGATAGAAGAATTGGAAGAGAAAGGATTCATCAGAACAAGTTCTTCACCCTGGGGAGCCCCGATACTTTTTGCCAAGAAGAAAGACAGTAGCTTGCGACTCTGCATTGACTACCGAAAGTTGAATAACATGACCATTAAAAACAAGTACCCTCTGCCCAGAATTGATGATCTTTTTTATCAGCTTAGAAGAGCAAAGATATTTTCAAGAATTGAATTAAGATCGGGATACCATCAACTAAAGATTTGAGAGCAAGATATCCCCAAAACTGCATTCATAACAAGATATGGATTGCATGAGTTTACTGTGATGCCCTTTGGACTAACAAATGCACCTGCAGTATTCATGAACCTGATGAACAAAGTTCTTATGGAATTCTTGGATAAGTTCATTATTGTGTTCATGGATGATATTCTTATTTTCTCTAGGAAGGAAGAAGATCATGTCCATCATCTTAGATAAAGAAGTTGGCAGACCACCAACTATATGCCAAGTTTGATAAGTGTGCCTTTTGGTTAAAGGAAATTTCTTTTCTAGGCCACATCATTTCTAGCGAAGAAATATTCATGGATCAGTCAAAAATCCAAGCTATCATGGAATGGAAGCAGCCAAAAACAGTAACAGAAACCAGAAGTTTCTTAGGATTGGCTGGATACTACCGAAGATTTGTTGAAGGATTTTCTAAAATCACCAGACCACTTACTCAGTTACTAAAAAAGAACACCCCTTTTGAATGGACTAAGGAGTGTGAAAAGACTTGAAGAAGAGTTGTGTCGACGATTTGGACTCGGGGTCCTTAGTCGATCTTATGCAAATTTGTGAGTTGCAAGACCTTTCAGGGTGAAGGTAGGGTCAATCAAGTCGGTAGAGGCACAAGAGATTTTATACAGGTTTGGGCCCTCGATGGTGGGAGTAATAGCCCTACGTCCTGTTGTGATTTCACTATATGCAATAAAATGTTTGTACAAAAGGGGAGAAGAGAAGATCACAGGCGATGATCTCTTCTATGTTAGTGTCTATCTAACTATATCTAAGCCTTCAGGTTTGGTGAATGCCTGGTAGTGCTGGTGTGCTTGACCAAATTAGTCACTTATCACTTGCTGCTCTCAGAACGTGTATTGACTACCTTTTTATACTGGACAAAAGGGCGCCAATATGAAACAGCATCGGACAGTTGTTAAGATGCAGTTTTGTTAACCGCACCTAACTCCCACGCAGGCTTAACACGTGCAATCAAGGGATAACCGCACATGTTAACCTCCTGGCAGTTGTCTTTATACGTGGAAATACCTTCGTGATTCTCGGGATATGCCCATTCAAAGTGCTAGGCCTTCCCTGATTATCCTGGTCGCAGACAATCAACGACCCTCTGACCACGCACTGTCTAGAGTTTCTTGACCGTGCACTGTCTACGACCTCATGATCACGCAGGGGCTACGACCATGAAGTATCTCTGTATCCGCGCCCTTTAGATCGTCTAAGACCATAGCGACGGAGTTATTGACATACGTCTAGTCTAATTCTGTCCTAAACCAGATGTGCAATACTTTGAACTAGCTCGGGTGATAATCCTAGTCAGCTAGCCCCCAAATTTGAAGAAAAATGAAAGAACATATTTATTTCAAATTTTTATCTTGCATCGAATTACGAACCCGACGTTTTAATGGGTTATCTTTAATATGTCTGTTGAATATTGAACTGTTCGACTTCTACAAATACTTGTTCCCTCCCTGGAGTTTTGCTTCCAGTTGAACCGCTGAGAATTTGAAAGAAGTTGAGAATTTGAAGCGTCGATAACTGTTCGACAATCACAGTCGGTCCTTACATGAAATCCGTCTGTAATATTACTATCACAGACGGTTTGGAGTTAAAAACCGTCTGTGATATTGATAGAAGTTGTGAATTCGAGGCGGCGGACACTGTTGGGACTATCACAGTCGGGTCTTACATAAAAACCGTCTCTAATGTGACTATCACAGACGTTTTTTTACCTCAGAGCCGTTTGTGATATTCAAAGCACGTTGATATATAACTTCTATATTCTTTTTATATTATTTGCATGGGACCTGCGACTTCTATATTGTTTCTATATTATTTGAAGAGCTTCGATGGACTGCCCTCACAAGCCAAAGATCGCGATAGTCGTTCCTTGATCGCACACAGTGTACATACCTTTGTATGGTCGAATGTTCGACAAAAGCTAAAGAAAGATAAAGAAAGAGGGAAGATTGCATGCAGTCCAAGAATGTGCTGGAAAATTGGAAAGTTGACATAAGAACAAAGTTTTCAATAATTTTTTTCATCACTTACAAATAAAAGTAAAAATACAGAATGCTAGGTCAAGGAGTGGTCTTAGCCCTGGCTGCATCTAGAATAAAGTCTGTTTGACTTGCAGCCAGGACGCAGGACTCCTCCAGAGACAAGTTGTCCTTCTCAGGATCAACTACTACAGCGTCGAGAAGGCCTGCGACCTCCCTCAGCTTCGCGATGGTATACTTCATTGTCAAACCGCAGCCAGCGATGGTCATATCCGCGGCTTTCTTCTCCTCGCGAGGACGCCTCGTCCTCGCCCTAGCATTGTCACCATCCGTCTTCATGCGCTGAATGCGCTGGAAGAGATCGTCAAGGTCAAGCCGTAGCCGAGTGTGCTTCTCTGTGAGGAGCTTGTGCTCTTCCTGGAGGGCCCTCAGCTTGGCCTTGACTTTGCCAGTGTCTTCCACGGCTCCCCTTCCCTGTGCAAATCAGCAGGTCAAGAATGTATTGAACAGGGATTAACAATACAGGGGTAAGTCCAAAAGATTGAGAGTTCTTACCGGGGAGGGCGAGGCTGACGATGCCATCGAGGATGCCATTGGCGCAGAGAAGCTAAGGAGTCAAACAGTCTGAGAACTATAAAAACTTGTAAAGTAAATGACAATTTTTCCACTGTCAATTTATAGAACATCCAAAGCGATGCTTCGTGTTCTCCTAGGCGCCGCGTGCGAAGATCGGAGACAGAAATGATCACAGTTGAGAATTTGAAGCGCCAGTACTTTTCCAGTCGGTTCAGACATCATAACCGTCTGTGATAAGTAGACTATCACAGACGCTTCGTAGTTCACAACCGACTGTATAAATCACATTCGGTTCTAAGTTCCGAACCGTCTGTGATAGTCTACTTATCATAGACGGTTCTCAGCTGGGAACCGATTGTATATATCACAGTCGGGTTTTAGGTTAGAGCCGTCTGTGATAAGTAGACTATTACAGACGGTTCTCAGCTGGGAACCGATTGTATCTATCACAGTCGGTTTTTAAGTTAGAGCCGTCTGTGATAAGTAGACTATCACAGACGGTTTTGTGTTCAGAACCGTCTGGTTTACTGTCACAGTTGTTTTTGACATCACAACCATCTGTGATATCTGAACATATTCTCCCGACAGGCCTTCGCAGACGGTTTTCCATTGAACAGTTCATACCCGTCTGTGATGTGCCGTCCAGGATGTCTGTTTCTGTGGTAGTGCATGCTAATTGAACAGGAAAAAAGATTGGAGAACTTACACATAAAACTTGCGTAGTTGATTGATGTTCTAAGTATTGGACAAGATTCTGCCATCCTCCATTGCAAATCGGGCCGATCCTGGTCGTGGTACTAAAATGACAACGTAAGGGCCTTCCCACTGAGGAGAGAACTTATTACGGTTAGACTGGTTTTGTATCTTTTGTAAAACCAGATCACCTACATGAAGACTACGCGGCCGCACCCTTCTACTGTGATATTTTTGCAAAGCCTGCAAATATACCGCTGACAGTATCAAAGCTTTATCACGCTTTTCCTCGAGAATGGTCAAATCCTGGGTACGTTGTTCGATCTGATCAATCTGGTCGAATTGATCTGTTCGGACAGAACCAATACAGATTTCCGTAGGTAACACCGCCTTAGCGCCGTATACCAATTGGAAAGGTGTCTCACCAGTGGCTCGACTACAGGTAGTGCGTAGTGCCCATAGAACGGAGTAGAGTTCATGCACCTAAGCCCCCGAGCGCATCTTAAGGCGATTGAAAACACATTTCCTGATGCCTTGTAATATTTGCCCATTGGCACGTTCGATAGCACCATTGCTCTGTGGATGAGCTACAGAAGCAAAGCACACCATGGTTCCAATATTATCGCAATAGTCCAGAAAGAGGCCACTAACAAATTGGGAACCGTTGTCAGTAATGACACCACTTGGAACACCAAATCGAGTAACGATGTTCTTGTGAAAGAACTTCTGTGCCGCAGCAGCGGTGGCATTGCGGACTGGCTCAGCCTCAATCCACTTTGTTAACGTGTCAATGGCTATGAACAGGAATTTGTAACCATTAACGGCCTGTGGCATAGGTCCTACAATATCCATCCCCCAGACCGCGAAGGGCCACGCTAATGGGATAGTTTGCAAGGCATACATGGGCTGATGAACCTGTCTGGCATGAAATTTACACTGGGGGCATGTTTTGACCTAATTCTTGGCATCATCAAGTGCCGAAGGCCAGAAAAAGCCCTGTTGGAAAGCTTTCTCGACCAGTATGCAAAATGATGCGTGCGAACCACACACACCCTCATGGATTTCTTTCAAGAGGGACTTATCTTCTTCTTTAGTAATACAACGCATGAATACTCCTTGAGTACCCTTCCTATACAGAACTCCTATAAGTTTGTATAGGTGTGCTTTTTGAATTAACCGATCGCTTTCGGTTTCGTCCTTGGGCAAGGTCCCATATTCGAGATAGACCCTCAATTGATGAGTCCAATCCCCTTCTTGTCCGAGGTTGGTAACGAAGACTGTTACCTTGTCATCTTTGACTGTAGTCATGATCGAAGGATGCTCTAAGTGTTCAATGAACACCCCTGCCGGAGCAGATGTACGTGAGGACCCAATTTTGGATAATTGATCAGTGTGAATATTGTCCTTTCGCGGGATGTATTGGACTTCGAAATGACTGCAGTGTTTTTCCAATCTTCTCACTTCCCCTAGGTAATGAGCCATTGTCTCATCGGAGGTGCTGTACTCCTTGTTTACCTGGTTTACGACTAGCTGTGAGTCTCCCCTCACTACTAATCGATGGACTCCGAGGAATTTTGCTGCCCGGAGCCCTCTAATAAGACCTTCGCACTCTGTTGCGTTGTTTGTAGCAACAAAATGTAATTGAATGACATACTTGAGTTGGTCGCCTTGAGGTGTGACTAAAACAACTCTAGCCCCCGAGTGTTGGAAACTTCAAGAACTGTTAAAATACATAGTCCAATGGTCGGTGTACGACAAATCTACGGATTCTTGCATTGGAGGGTCAGGGTTAGTCCATTCGACCACAAAATCTGCATGAATCTGAGACTTGACCGCAGTGTGAGGGGTGAATTGGATGTCAAATGCTCCAAGTTCCACTGTCCCCTTTTGCAATTCGACCAGATTTCTCCAGGTTTCGGATTATATCTCCCAAAGGGAAGGACGAGGGCACTGTAATTTTATGTGCCTGAAAGTAATGTCATAATTTGCGGGAAGCCATCAGTAGCGTGTAAAGTATCTTCTCGACCTCAGGGTAATGCTCCTTAGGACCATGAAGTACCTCGCTTACGTAATAGATGGGCTGTTGCACACCTTATCTTATTGCCATCAGGATGGCGCTGACCGCATGAGGTGTGGCCGCCAAATAAAGAAGTAGCTGTTCCCCAGCGACCGGGGAAACCAACACCGGCGGACTAGATAAGTATGCTTTAACCTCTTGGAATGCTTTCTCGGCTTCATCCGACAAGGCAAAACCATGGTGCTTGCAGAGAGCTTTGAAGAAAGATAATCCCCTTTTAGCTAGTTGCGATATAAATCGACTTAAGGCTGCCATGCGACCTGCTAGGCACTGGACTTCCTTCACGGTCGAAGGAGACCTCATTTGCTCGATGGCCCTGATTTTCTCGGGATTAACCTCTGTTCCTCTAGAACAAACGAGAAAACCTAACAATTTACCAGATGAAACCCCGAAAGAACACTTTTCCGAGTTTAATTTTATTCCGAATCAGTTTAAATTACAAAAGGTCTCAACAAGATCATCTAAATGAGTCAAGCTTTCTAAGCTTTTTACAACCAAGTCGTCTACGTAAGCTTCAACATTACACCCCATCTGGGAAGAAAAAGTCTTTTGCATCAAGCTCTGGTACGTGGAACCGGCGTTCTTAAGACAAAATGGCATTCCAACGTAGCAGTAGGTGCCAAATTGTGTGATGAAGGCAGTCTTCTCTTCATCTTCTTCTGCCATGCTAATTTGATGATATCCTGAGTAAACATCCAGAAAACTCATCAATTCGCAACCCGCAGTAGAATTGACCAATAGATCGATGCGGGGAAGGGGAAAATCATCCTTCGGGCATGCACCCTTTAGGCTGGTGTAATCGACGCACATGCACCACTTACCATTTGACTTACGGACCATAACCGGATTTGCAAGCCACTCCGGATGTTCGACTTCTCGAATAAACCCGATTGCTTGGAGCTTATCTAACTCCGTGAAGATATCTTCTTGCCGATCAACAGCAAAGCGCCTAAGCTTCTACTTTATTGGTCGCTGTCCAGGTGCTCAATTATCTTCCTTGGGACACCGGGCATGTCGGATGGTTTCCACGCAAACACATCTGTATTAGCCCGGAGGAAGGTAACGAGCTCGAGTTCCTATTTGTCGTCTAGGCCTGACCCAATCCAAATTGTTCTGTATGGATCATCTGGGCATAATGGAACCAGTTTTAGCTTTTCCTCTGTTGAGGGGCGACCTTGATCGTATCAGCACCCGTGGTGGTAACTTTGACATCCCGAAGGGGAAGTTGATCCACAAGTTCTAGCGATAATCGATCGTAAATCAATGCCACTTTACGGCTACCTCGGACCTAGATCACTCCTTTGGGGCTAGGTAATTTGCTGCTCTGATAGGCGTAGTGCGTCGCCATCATAAATTTAGCGAGAGTTGGCCTGCCAAAAATTGCGTTATAAGCCAAATCACAATCAATTACATCGAAAGTAACTACTCTGTTCGGAAATTATCTAGTTCGCCCAGCGTGACCGGGAGCACCACTTGACCCATTGGCATCATCGAGGGACCATGAATTATCCCATAAAAGGGATGGATTATGGGTTTGATTTTTGAATGAGAGATTTGCATCTCGTCCAATGCCTTGACCAATAAAAGGTCCAAGGAACTGCCTCCATCGATCAGGACCCTTTCAACCCTTGCATTGCTTATTATTGGGGTAATGACCAGAGGCAATCTCAGTGGTCGAGTAAGCCCAACGGGACAATCAGAATGATCAAATGTCAAAGGGGTGTCCGACCAACGGGGTATTGAGGTTCACCAAGGGGAGCTTCCACTTGGAGCTTCCACTTGGTTAACTTCTCGATGAAATGCTTTAAACTGTCATTTAGAAACAAAAGAGGAGGAACCTCCAAAAATGACATTAACATAATTACGAGGTACCTGATAGGACATTTCTTCGTCTCCGACGGCGTCTCTAAGCCCGCAAGTCTGCTCTTTCCATGGCAAAGTTGGAATTGGCCCAATTCCCTGGTAGAAGTCATCTAGTTGTTTCAACCAGCTTCGACAATTTTTGAGGTCGTGTCCCGGAGAGTTGTGAATCGGACACCATTTCTTGCCTTCCTGCGAGTTAGTCAGTTTTTCTGGCTGGTCGGAATTGCGACCACCAGAGGCAGTTTTATTCTTAAATGGAAACTTATTACCTTTCGCTCGTGGTGGCTTTTCCGTGACTGCGACCTCCTGGTATTGTCCGGTTCGATTCTTTTTGGTTTTCTTTGACTTTCCGCCCGATGAAGACTTCGGCTTCTTGCCCGCATCCTCTTTTTTCACATCCTTGAGACCTAGTTGGGGTGGTAGGTTTTCTTTATCGACCATCCTATTCCATTCAACGGCCTCAGCCGCGTCTGAATAGCGATCAGCCATATCAAAGAGATCGGCGACTGATCGAGGGGGTTGATAAGCAAATCCTTCGTAAATCTCTGATATCGAACAGCGTGCTTAAACGCCCTGATGACAGAGCTATCGGATATGTTTGGGATGGTATTTCTCACCCCGACAAACCTTTTGACAAACTGTCGGAAAGTCTCCATGGAAGTTTGTCGTAGGCGATGAAGATCGTCTTCTTTCCCAGGTTTTTGGTAACAATTTTGGAAATTGTTGAGGATGGCGTCACACAACATTTCCCAGTTATATATTGAACCCTCAAGCTGATTGAAGTGCCGGGTCCTTGCCGGCCCCTCGAGAACCGTTGGCAAATAGTTGGCCATGACGTGATCATCCCCACCTGCCGCTTGGATAGCAGTAATGTAAATTTGAAGGAACTCCGACGGATTTTGGGTCCCATCAAACCTCGCAATAGCCCCTAGCTTGAACTTATCCGGCCAGACGACCGCACGAAGGCCTGGCAAAAAAGCCTTGGGCCTACATATGGACTATGGAGAGTTTTGGGATTTCCAACATACCCACGAGCGGTTTCATGTGACGGGGAGGCGCCGCGTGGTCCTAGACGAGAATGCGCAGGAATTCAATCTCGATCCCGAGAGCTTCCTATGCGCCTGGATTTGTCATGCCGAAGTGATCCAGATAGTAATCGATTACGCCTACCATGACTGGTGTAAGAATACTCGTTTTCATGGGAACGTATCATAGACCGGGAGGAAGATGTAGGGGTTGCCTCATATGCAACCTCATCCAGCTCTCCGCCAGGATCCTAGCAAAAGCCGGTTTGTTCGCGTTAGTGAGGGTAGGAGGAAAATTACGCAATATCGCCGCGATAGATCAAAGTTGGCCATGCGTACTCCTCTTTGGTGCTCCAGGCATAATCGTCTCTTCATCCGCCAGTAAATGCTCCAGCGATGAAGAGGGCGTCTAGTCGTGCCTGCAACCATGTGGGCGACGGGCGGAACTAGGGGTGGCGTCATAACGAGCCTGCGCATTCTGAAGAGCCTCTAAGGCTGTCCTGCGGAGTTCGTTATCTCGTCGCTCGTGGTCTTGATCCACCTTCTGCTTGCGCTCTTGTTCCTCCTTTTGTCTGCGCTCCTGTTCTTCCCTAGCGATCCGCTGATCGGGATTTTCTTCTGATAAGGCGGCGAACTCTCTGGGAGCGAAGCTACACAAGGAGTGAACATCTCTGTTTGCTCCGAATCGGATTTGAAGTCAAAGAGAGAGTGGAGGTTGTCGGGATCAAACCTCCCTGGATTGAGTTCCTGGTCACTGCCATCCTGGTTTTTGATGGGAACACATGGTGACCGAGACTCGACTTTGCAAATAGTGGAAGTGACTTCAAATTCTGGACCTGTCTCTCCCATTCCCTGGTCGATGGACATGACTAGAGTAGGGGAAAACGTGTCCCCTTGATGTTCCTTCGGAATGTCTTCACAACTGACCTCTTCCATGGGAACGGGGTCGCTGGGTGAAGGCATTTGTATATGGGCATAATCGTCGAGATAGAAATCATTCTTGGAATCATATACCCCAGACATTGTTCGCCGAAACTCCGGCTGAAGGGAAAGCACCTTGAGAAAGGCCCCACGGTGTGCACCAGCTGTCGACGAGTTGGACTCGGGGTCCTTAGTCAATCTTATGCAAATTTGTGAGTTGCAGGACCTTTCAGGGTGCTTCTCCGGAAAGGTAGGGTGAATCAAGTCTGCAGAGGCACAAGAGATTTTATACATGTTCGGGCCCTCGATGGTGGGACTAATAGCCCTACTTCCTGTTGTGATTTCACTATATGTAATAAAATGTTTATACAAAAGGGGGAGAAGAGAAGATCACAGGCGATGATCTCTTCTATGTTAGTGTCTATGTAACTATATCTAAACCTTCAGGTTTGGTGAATGCCTGGTAGTGCTGGTGTGCTTGACCGAATTAGTCACTTATCACTTGCTGCTCTCGGAACATGCATTAACTACCTTTTTATACTGGACAAAAGGGCGCCAATATGAAATGTCATCGAACAGTTGTTATGATGCAGTTTTGTTAAACCGCACCTAACTCCCATGCAGGCTTAACATGTGCAATCAAGGGATCACCGCACATGTTAACCTCCTGGCAATTGTCTTTATACGTGGAAATACCTTCGTGATTCTCGGGATATGCCCATTCAAAGTGCTAGGCGTTCCCTGATTATCCTGGTCGCAGACAATCAACGACCCTCTGACCGCGCACTGTCTGGAGTTTCCTGACAGCGCTTTGTCTGTGACCTCATGATCGCGCAGGGGCTACGACCATGAAGTATCTCTGTATCCGTGCCCTTTAGATCGTCTGAGACCATAGCGACGGACTTATTGACATACGTCTAGTCTGATTCTGTCCTAAACCAAATGTGCAATACTTTGAAATAGCTTGGGTGATAATCCTCATCAAGTTGAAGAAGAAATTGACAACTGCACCTATCCTCATATTGCCAGATGACAAGAAGAACTTTGAAGTTTATTGCGATGCATCAAAACAAGGATTAGGTTGTGTTCTCATGCAAGAAGGAAAAGTGGTAGCATATGCGTCAAGACAATTGCGACCCCATGAAGAGAATTACCCAACACATGACTTGGAATTAGCTGCCGTTGTCCACGCATTGAAGATTTGGCGACATTACTTATTGGGTAACAAATGTGAGATCTATACTGATCACAAAAGCTTGAAGTATATCTTCACACAACAATATTTAAATATGAGGCAACGAAGGTGGTTGGAACTCATCAAGGATTATGATCTTGAAGTACACCACCCCAGCAAATTGAATGTAGTAGCTGATGCCCTGAGCAGAAAGTCCTACTGCAACCAAGTGAAGTGTCTAGGACTACCACCTCAGATACTCAAAGATTTTGAGAAATTGCTTTTGGAGTTTGTTGAACGAGTTGTGGTTAGGGGTGAAATGCCACTCGAATCTAGAGCTAGCTGGTTCTCCCCGAAATGCGTTGAGGCGCAGTAGTTGATTGGACATCTAGGGGTAAAGCACTGTTTCGGTGCGGGCCGCGCGAGCAGTACCAAATCGAGGCAAACTCTGAATACTAGATATGACCCCAAAATAACAGGGGTCAAGTTCGGCTAGTGAGACGATGGGGGGTAATATTAATCGTCGAGAGGGAAACAGCCTGGATCACCAGCTAAGTTTCCTAAATGACCGCTCAGTGATAAAGGAAGGAACTATCGCCGCCTTGAAAGTAGAATGTGGACTGAAAGACCAAATTTAGAAAGCTCAAGAAATGGATCCAGATATCCAAAAGCTGAAAGAGGACATGAAGAGTGGAAGTGCAACTAATCTCAGAGAAGATGAACAAGGAACCTGTAACACCCTTGGTTTAGGGGTGAAAACTTCCTTTTTCATGAACATCATGCATGCATGTATCTGTAGGAGTAGCCAGATCAGTCAGACCCTAATCTATCTCATGCCCTAAAATTTCCAAATCTATCCTGTAGACCCAAATCAAGATCAGATTGCTCAGATGAGATCTATCAGTTACTCTAAACATAAAAGTCTTCAGAAGCCAGATTCAATTCCATCTCTAACTCTCAGAACTTGCAATCCTTTTCTGTTTTCGAAAACATGAATTTAATTAATATCCTAATTACCCTAAATACTCTGAACTCAGATTTAGCCAAATCTTGACCTAATCCAGACCAGATTATTCTTGGATTATGATCATGGGTATGTCAATACCTTAATCCAGAAAGTTGGCAGCCAGATTTCTTCATTTAAGCCTTTTTCACATATCAGTCCAAATTGTATCATGAATTAGTCCTTTTTCTGATATATGAAACCGAAAAAGGCTAAAATCCTCAGATCAACTCCAAATTCAGAATTTCTTCAGCAAATCTCTTCCAAATGCTATTTGATACAGTTTTCCCTTCTCTCCAAACTTCAAAAATCTCACCCTAGATGCTAGAATTCGAAATCGACAAAACTCAGATTTTAATTACCCTAAAATACCCTATTTTCAGTTTATATCAAAAACCATCAAATCATGCCAGATTTTATGAAATTTCTTGCTGGATGAGTACAAGGAATAAGTTTATACTCATCTGTGAAACCAGATTGCATATTACCCCTCTCTAAACCATGAAATTACAAATTAGTCCAGAATTCAATCAAAGATTCTTGCAACCAGGTCCCTGGTTCGACCGGAGCTGCAGTTCACGACCAGAGCGCTCCTTCGACCTCGACCACAGCCAGCACAGTGCACAGTGTTCGACCACTTCAACCAGCGCCGCTGCGACCGCGACCAAGTGTGCCGTGTTGCCGTGCCTTTTGCCGCTGATCAGTGCCGCGCTCGCCTGTGCTCGTTCACGGCCGTGCTTGCATGCGCACAAGTGTTTACACCTTAGCTATTGCTGTGACAATCTTTGTCCAGCAAATCAGCAGCACGCGCAGCTAAACCTGCTCGCCGTTGCTTCAACCCGAAGTCTTCACCAGCGCAAGCACCTTAGCCTTCAAGCAATGAGCTTCGCTTCATCTTGTCTTGCCTTTAAATAGCAACCGAAAGCAGCTTCTTCATCTCCAGCACTGCCCTCCAAAACTATTTAGCAAGTTAAACCATTTGCTTCGACCTTGTCTTCTTCTCCGGTGAGCCACCGAGGAGGTCGACGACGCCAGCACGCCCCACTGCACCAACCTTCAAATTGAAGCCATCAGTGAGTGCCCCTCATCAAACTCTCTGTGCTGTACCATTTAATTGAACTCCCGTGCCCCTCATTGCCGGTGATCGCCGGAATTGCTAAAACCTCTGTTCCAGCTTTACAACTCGATTCAGTAGAACAAATTGATCAGTGGGCTATCCTTAGCAATCCTGTGCATCAAGATTTCAAAATTGAACTCGAATCGAAGCTATTCCCAAATTGGAACTTCACCAGTTGCCGGCTCTTGTCGCTAGGCTACTCCGGTGATGCTCTGGCCAAATTGATTGTGTCAATAGCTTCCTTATGCTCCCCTCTTACTTCTCGAGCAAGGGATTGAGTTCAAACCTCGTGTAGCTAAAATCCTCAATTCACGTGTCATCTTCTCCGGCACCGGCCACCGGAAATCTGTTCTCGACCGATTCACCTCTAGCCACCTTGTTCATTAGATGCATCTCGATCTCCTGAACAATTTTGTCTACTAGCTCGACATCTAAGTCGGTCTAAATCAGAAGTTATGGCTATGCCCTAATCTCTGTCCAATGCCATTTCATGTGATTCTAGCCACCGTGTTCTTCACCAATTTTCATCACCATCCGGCCATCTTCAGCCTTGGAACCTGTTGTATCATTTGTTCCTGTTATCAAGGCCTATATCCCAGACAAAGTCGTGCATCAAATGGAGCCCTAGATCAAAAGTTATGGCAAACCCTACTTTTTGGCCATGTCAGCCCAATGCCAGTTTATGCCAGCCAGTGGCATTAGCCCTTTTCACCTCCCTCCAGACATGAATTTTGAAAATGACCTTGTCTCTTAGACTCCTGATGTTGTGATCTACATTTTCTTCTTCTATCACAACTTGAGTTGAGCCCTTTATCAACCATTGACCCTATGTTGACGCCTTGAACCGAATGTCGACCTGAAGACGTTCGTAGATTTTGAGCAAACCAGCCGCAGACTTAATGTCATTTCCATACCCTGGAACCCTAAAAGTCCCTAGCACCCATCTTCAGCACTAATCTCATGAGTTTAGCCCTAACCAGTTTCTAAACCCAATTGTTCCAATATCACCAAGACATTTCTTCTTTGCATTATCGCATGTAGTGTAGTAATATGATATTGAAATGGTTGTGATTTTTGGTTGCTTGCTTGATCTTTGCTCAGAGCCAGAGCCAGAGTTCGAGGACTTCACTGTCGACCCAACACCAACTGCTGTTTCTTACGACGTGGAAGGCAAGTCATAGTCTTGATCATCTTGAACCTATATTTTATGAGTTGCTATGATATGACCTTGAATATAAATAATATTGCATGCGAAAGAATGGTTAAATCATGAATTGGAAGTACTAGGCTGGATGCCTGTGAAGTGTGAAATGATCAAATAGTGAGCCATGAACTATTATATATGTACTTATATATATTCATGAAATAAAACCCCTAGCAATGACCAGGATTTTGGTATGGAATGGCGGTAGCACTGGAGGTGCTTGGCTTCACTAGATGTGCAGGCACTGAAGGTGCATGGTTTGTGGTATGATCTGGTCACTGGCATATAAGGACTAGAACCTTGTGTTGTGTGTCTAGTGGCATGAAACACGTGCTAACCGCAAGCCTGGTATGGGACAGGCCTGAACAAGTACTTATGCGGAGAGCACATGAAACCCCTGCATGAGATGTGAAGTGATGCATGATTTACACAGAGTGTGGCTCCTACACATATCACTGAATGTGATCATGCACGCTGACCCAGTAATGGGAAGATGCTTTGGGGGTGGGGGTATGGTATAGCCCGCCACAACTGTGGTTCGCGAGAGATACACAGGGTCAGGGGTGAATTGTGAGTGAAACATAACAAAAGTTCTTGTTATCTCCACCTTGCCACTCACAGTATGAAGTGAGCCAGGGGTCCAATCATTTTGATAGGAAGGGCATGAAAGTGGAATATCTTGTGGGTAAATTGGTACCTCTCTGCAGAGTTAAAAACGTATTCGAATACTCCGAACTCCCGGGTTTATAGGAGTCTATTGCGGTGGATTAAATCCACGGGGTGTGGCACAAGTATGTTTTCTAAATAAAATTTGATAAGTCAATATTACCCAAATGTCATGTGTTTTCATGATAAGGGGTGCTGCCGTGGACTGTCGTGTGTTGACGTGTCACGGTAGTGCTATAATTTAGTGAACATGAATAGCGATGCTATGTTGTGAAAAGTGCTGCCATGAGATGAGATATGAAAGAAAAGATTATTTTACAAACATCCACATTTCTTGACTAGTATAGGCTCATAACAACACTACTATATGTATCTACTCTTACCTATGACTTGCTGAGTACGTAAGTACTCACCTTTGCAACTTACAACCTAGTAGATGGAGCATTCCATGATCAAGAAGGCGTGGAGAACTTCTTGGATTCGGTTGGAGGAGAGCCAGTTCCGCCAGAACCTTGATGTGTGTTGTTCTACCGTCAACTTCTTACTGTTGAAGGGACACCCATCATCCGCTGTGTAGATGTTTTTATTTTGCTCTAGCTAGACCATGTATGCCGCGAAGGCAATGTAATCTCTTTATGTAATATTAAGGCCAACAGGCCACACTACTTAATATTTTGTAAGTTTTGTTGCTGCAATGTGAATATACTCCTGTGCTTGACTTATCCTGGAAAGTTAATGGAATGCATATATGGGACCATCTGTAGAGGGCTGGGTCTCCACGGGAGTAGTCGTAGTCCCAGATTTGGGGCGCGATAGAACCTTATGGCACCATGACCGTATCTGTGTTCCAAACTGTAGAGAAATCAAGGATCTGATAATGTGTGAAGCTCATCATACCCCTTACTCTATACACCCAGGCAGTACAAAGATGTACAAAGGCTTGAAAAACTAGTTCTAGTGGAATGGAATGAAAAGAGAAATCACTGAATTTGTAGCATCTTGCGACACTTGTCAAAGGGTAAAAGTAGAACACCAAAAGCCTGCAGGACCATTACAATCTTTACCAACCCCTGAGTGGAAGTGGGATGAAATTGGAATGGATTTCATAATAGGATTACCGAGAACCCAGAAAGGTTATGATTCCATATGGGTCATAGTGGACAGACTGACTAAGGTAGATCATTTAATACCGGTAAAGACCCAGTACACAACAAGAGAACTAGCAGAATTGTATCTCAACTGTATAGTCGTCCTGCATGGAGTGCCGAAGGCAATCATTTCTGATAAGGGAGTTCAATTTGTGTCAAAATTTTGGGAAGAATTACAAGAATCCTTGGGTACAAAATTAAAGTTTGGCACAGCTTACCACCGACAGACGGGAGGACAGACTGAGAGAGTAAATCAAATCCTGGAAGACATGTTGAGAGCATGTGCTCTAGATTATGGGAATTCTTGGGAATCATTCCTAACGTACGCAGAGTTCACCTACAACAACAGTCATCAAGCAAGTCTGCAAATGGAACCCTATGAAGCACTCTATGGAGGAAATGCCATACACCTTTATACTGGATGGAAATGGGCCAAAAACAATTCCTAGGACCACAATTAGTGGAAGAGGCTACTGCTCATGTGAAGATTGTACAAGAGAGATTGAAAACAGCTCAGTCTAGACAAAAGAGCTATGCCAACAATAGGAGAAGGGATTTGTCTTTTGAAAAAGGCGATTGTGTTTACCTCAAAGTAACACCCTATAAAGGAGTCCGCCGATTCCAAATGAAAGGAAAGCTAAGTCCAAGATATGTCGGACCATACGAGATTCTAGAGACAAGGAGAGGTAGTGTATAAGTTGGAACTACCATTTGAGCTAGCTGGAGTTCACGATGTTTTCCACGTGTCTCAGCTAAGAAAGTGCCTAAAGAAACCTTCAGAACAGATATCTCCTACGGAGGCTGAAATTCAACCAGAGCTGTCATGTCTAGAGTACCCTACAAAAATATTGGAGATCAACGAAAGAAGATTGAAATCAAGAACCATTAGATTCTGCAGAGTTCAAAGGAATAACCACACAGAAGAAGAATCGACCTGGGAAAGAGAAGAAGAACTGCGTCGAGATTTTCCCTACATGTTTTCAGACCTGCCAGAATCTCGAGGACGAGATTATTTTTAAGGAGGGAAGGTTGTAACATCCCTGTTTTCACCAAATCTTAACTCAATTCAAGTTTTTTATCCCAGAATCATAATCCATGGTATGCCAATACCGTAACCCCAGAATTTGATAGCAAAACTCCATCATTTAGACCTTTTTCGCGAATCAGTCCAAACGTATTGCGGATTAGTCCTTTTCAGATTTTCCTAAAAGCCCGAAAAGGCTAAAAGCCACAGATTATCTCCAAATTTGTATCTGATTTAGGGAATATCTTCCATTTGCTATTATGAACAAGTTTCCCTTCTGTGAGATTTCCAAAATCTCATCTGAAGCCTCAGTTTTCAACCTCGCAAATTTCCAAACCCTAATTACCCTAAATACCCTGTTTTCGTTTCAGTTCAAAACTCTTTCAAAACCCTAATTTCTATTAATTTTCACTGCTAAACTATCTTCTAAGCTTAGTATACCAAAGTTGTGAGATCAAACCTTATTTTATCTAAGCCTTTTGCCAGAATTACAAATCAGTCCAAATATCAAGTTTTTGTATTTGCAAATCGGCCAAAATTCCTTTTTCAATCCTTTTCGACTAGCCCTGGTCGCCATTTTTGACCAGATCTCAGTTGCTGTTTTCGACTAGCGCTTTGGCCAGATTTTCACCGTGTTTTTCCCGACGTGTCTCCTCACCGCTAGCCAAGATGTGACGTCGCCTATGCTCGTGGTCGCCCGTGCCTGCAAGTGCGCTCGTGTCTTCACCTGCTCGCCATCATGTCACCGTTCACCGCTAATCCTTTTGCGCCCAACCGGTCACGTCCCCGGCACAAGTTCCGTGCTGTTTCTCCCTCGCAACCTCCGTCGCCTCACCTATTTAAACCCTCCAGCAACCTGTTTCTTCGCTGTGCTTGCGACTTAGCCATTCTCACCCGCTTTCTTCCCTTTTCTTCTTCGTCCCCGACGAGCCGCCATTGAGGCCATCTTCGCCAGAGAAACTCCCAGCCCCAAACCTCAAATTAATCTCACCTGTAAGCTCCTTATGCCTATCTGTCTCAGTCATAGCAGCCAATTGAGCTCCGGTGATCTCCATCGCCGGTGATCACCGTAAAAGGCCATATGCCCTATTTACAAAATTAGATCTTCTCCAATCCTTTTCAATCATCCTTTCTGTAGAACAATTTGATCCTTGGCAGATTCCTAGCAAGCCTGTGAAACCAGTTTTTAAATTCAAGCTCGAATTGTTAGTTCTCTGTTTCCTCCCGCACCACCGTGAGTGGTTCACGTCGACAGCACGCCTCACTATCCCTCTATCAAATTCAACCTCTCATACACGTTCATTAGGTCTCATAGACCGTGTAGTACAAGCCATTTTACCTGCATTGCCGTATATCGATGGTGCCTCTTTCATCGTCGTTCCCGAGTTCGGCGTCAACGCTGACGAGCTTCAAAACTCAACCTCAGCCAAATCCTTTACTCCAGCACGATCAGTACAACTCCAGTATCAAAACCCCTCAACCAATTTCAAGCCTAATCTTCTCCAGAGCCCTATCACCGTAGCTCATCTTTGTTTTAGGCGGCCGACAATTTGTAACTTGTCGTTCACCGTCGTGAAGCCACCTCAACCAAATTAGCTCTACAAATAGCTTCACCTTGATCCCGCCTATGCATTTCACAAAGTTAGCCAGGCAGTGCATGTGTGTTTTCTCAAGACGCGCGTGCCCTAGCTCGCTATAGTATAGTGGCATGCGATTTCCATAAATGTGTGGCGTGAAAACCAAAGCATCACCAAGCGCCGGAGACCTCCTTCGGGGGAGATGTTCCCGGTGGTGTAAACCATCCCCTCCGGGGACTTGGGGCATGTCCCCAGAGGCATGGGGAGCTGCTGTTGGGGGAAATCTCCGCCCGATCAGTCCCGATGATAAGGCACCACTAGCCCAGTGAGAAGCGCCCCGGAGACCATGTCCTGGGTGCCGCCACTGGCTCGGTGAGAGGCGCCCCGGGGACCCCATATCCCGGGCACCGCCACTGGCCCGGTGAGAGGCGCCCCAGGGACCCCATGTCCCGGATGCCGACACTGGCCCGGTGAGAAGCGCCCCAAGGACAATGTCCCAGGCACGCCACTGGACTGGTGAGAGGCACCTCGGGGACCCCATGTCCTGGGCGCCGCCACTAGCCCGGTGAGAGGCACCTTGGGGACCCCATGTCCCAGGTGCCGCCCCGGGGACCATGTCCCGGGTGCCGCCACTGGCTCGGTGAGAAGCGCCCTAGGGACCATGTCCCAGTTGCCGCCACAGGTCCGGTGAGAGGCGTCCCCTGGAACTAGTGTCCTGGGCACCGCCACCGGCCCGGTGGTTAAGGTCCCGGGGGCGGTCCGGGGAGAAACTATGAAGGACCCCCATGCGGGGCACGTGAGAAATGTCTCGGGAATTAGCGAGGACACTTGTTAGCCATCCGACTACCTTGGCCTGCAGAATGACAACGGTGCCCTCCGATCCAACGGCTGCGACCAGGGTAGTTTAGTAATTTGCATCTTTTGGGTCTATATATGCCCTCGTACCCCACTTTTGTAAAGGAGGACAACTCATTCTCATCAATACACAAGAAACCAATAGGCGTGCTCAGGAGCACTCTCCCCACGAGAGAGCCCCCCAGCCGACTCACATCGGGAGCACGTCGATAGGACTAGGGCCCCCCACTGGGGCCTGAACCTGTATAAACCTTCGTGTCACTCTTCGTGCTTGCCCAACGGGAGAGGACCACTCACGCGGTTCGCTCGCATCACCATTTGTTTCCTAGGAACCTTCATAAAACCTGCCGAGGTATTTGCAATACCATGACATGTTATTAATCCAGATCTAATACTATACAGGATGGCTCTGATACCATTATAGGAAATCGAGTAAGCTACACTAGCAGAATTTCAAAAAAAATTTTACATGAAGACTACAAGTAATAGATCATAGATTAGATTGTTACCATCAACAGAAGCAGATTTGGTGAAGCGATCGAATGTGCACAGCAACCGTTTGCGGATCGTCCTGATCAGCGGACGTAGATGACAGCGACTGCTCGCAGATTGTCCTGATCAGTGTGACAATTGCAACAGCGCCTCTACTGGTATCCAGACGTACCAGGATGGAACGTTGTACGACGGTGTGCTAGCACCAACGCGCACAACAAGGATTTAGGGGCTATTAATTTAGATAAGATGGTAGCTATGGATTTTGTGATGTTCTCAAAGCCCACCATACCTCTCTTTATATAGAACCTTGCAAAAGAAATTCTAACAAATTAGGTTTCCTGATGTGATACAAATCTTACCGAATTGCAGGAGGAGTCTAACATTAAGTCTCCGCATCTGATACAAAAACCCCATAACAAACCCAATCTAAATGCAGGAGTCTAACATTAAGTATCTGAATCTAATCTGAATTGCATTGTTCCAACTCATTAAGTGTGTGACCCTATAGGTGTATGCATATCTAGTCATGACCTAGGAATATTTACCCGAATTGTAAGTCGGTAGTGGCCCCTAGCAGGACATAACTACCATCTAAATACACACAAAGATCATTATCAATGAACCTATATAGTGTCTTCATGTTGATCCTCTTGCCATACGGTACCAGATTAAATCCAAGGTGGGAAATGTGTCACCCTTGCACAGTTCAATCCTTTCTCGATCTCATAATGAACCGATCTTCCCGTAGTTGACACTCAACTACAAACGGCATGGCCATGCACTTCTAAATTCATTTATATCGAGGGGCCCAAAGATATGTCTCTCATTATATGTGAGATGCAAATTCCATCTTAACCATTCACATTCCTCTGCATGGCTTATAGCATACCTAAATATTATCTTTATTACCTTTATTACCACTCAATTAAAAGTAGTGTTTGATAATATTAAAATATACTACTACACATGTAGGAAACTATGATGGTATTAGGCCTAAGGATCAATCCTAAACATTATTTGAGACTAACTAGTGACACTTAAATGACAAATCCAAACAGTGTCTCAAAATGGGTCTATCGAACATTATATTCTCCAATATATATCCACATTATTAATTTGATATCTTATATCCATGGTCCATGAAACATGACCATCAATCAATATATTTGCTAATCCATTAATCAATAATGTTCTATTTAGAGATAATGGATCAGAGACTTTATAGAATAATATAATCAAATAAATTTAGAGTTTCACGAACAAGTCACACACTTGTGATCGAACTAAGATGATAATTTATTCAAAAAAAAAATAACATATTATTCAAATATTCATAAACATAACAAAGATAAATACATTTATCTGATTTTCTCTAGAACATATCATTAAGACGATGTTGTACCCATCCAGGCTTGCCACTTACTTTTGGGTCATCCATGAAAGTATGACCGTGATACAAAGCACAATAGTCACTCCAATAATTATACATTGAAGCACAAAGGAAAGGAGTATATTCTTCATCCAATAATTGTGGAAGAAATCATGGTGGATGAGCTCAAGAGAATCATTCAAAATGTAAAGTAGTGAATGATAACTACAAAAATAGTAAGAATGAGAGCCACAAGCAAAAATTGAGTGGTAAAAAGAAGAGTGATAGTGAGGGTTAGTGCTGTTAGCCACAAAATTTGATTTGACAGATGTGCTGAACCTAAAGAGAGAATTCTTTGTACTCTTGTACAAGAAATCATGTGTTTCTACTAATTACTTAACCTCTCTTCCTAGCTTTGTTTCTAGTGTGTTGCAGGAGTATGCAGATGTACTTATAGTGGAGGTGCCAGCCGGTCTTCTACTCATGCGTGGCATAGATCACCAAATCGACCTCATTCCTGGCACCACACTATCCAACCATCCACCTTACCGTGCCAATAATGAGGAGACAAAGGAGATTCAAAAACAAGTATAAGAACTACTTGCTAAGGGGTATATACGTGAGAGTTTTAGTCCTTGTGTTGCTCTTGTTCTTTTGGTGCCTAAGAAAGATGGATCATGGAGAATGTACATAGATTGTAGAGCCATTAATAACATTACTGTTCGCTATCGTCGTCTTATTCCTAGGCTAGATGATATGCTAGATGAGTTTAGTGGTTATGTTATTTTCCCCAAAATAGACTTGAGAAGTGGATACCACCAAATAAGAATGAAACCTGGAGATGAATTGAAGCCTGCTTTCAAAACTAAGTTTGGTTTGTATGAGTGGTTATCAGCTTTCGGTCTAACTAATGCACCTAGTACTTGATGCGCTTGATGAATCATGTTTTAAGGCATTTTATTGGCAAATTTGTGGTAGTATAGTTCGATGATATTCTGATTTACTGCAAGACAATTGATGAACATGTTGAGCATGTTAGAAAAATACTTGCTATCCTTAGGGAGGAGCAATTATTTGCTAACATCAAGAAGTGCACCTTTTGCACCAATCGAGTTGTGTTTTTTTGGCTTTGTTGTTTATGGACAGGGGATTGCAGTTGATGAATCAATAGTATTTTCTATCAATGAGTGGCCCACCCAACCAACGTGAGCCAACTGAGGAGTATTCATGGGCTTGCGAGCTTCTACCCTAGGTTTATGAAGGATTTCAGCACCATTGCAGCCCCACTCAATAAGTCAACCAAGAAAGTAGTTGCTTTCAAGTGGGGAGATGCACAAGAACGCACCTTCTGGGAGTTAAACATGAGACTTATCGAGGCACCATGATCCAATTGAGCACTTGACCCAATTGGATGTAAAATGGTTTTGCTCGAAAGACAAAAAGACATGCAGTCGTTTCCAGAATAAAGGAAAGAAATGACTCTTCAATTATGAGGAACTCATACACTTTGATTCGAGCTAACAATTAATCGCTTTCGATCTTTGTCGATCTTTGTCTATGAGTTAATGCCCTAATTCTTTTACAGGGTATTTATAGACAACCACTAGTATGTGACTACGACGAGTCTACCGACTATACGATGAGTCTAGCTACAAAGTCCTTCTGCAAAATGACTTAGTCTTGTAATATTAGTCCAGCTATGAAGTCCTTCTGCAAAATGGCTTGGTCTTGCTCGACTACGGTGAATCCAGCTGTGATAAAACTTGGTTTGCGGAATAACCAAGTCTAGTCGATTTAATATCGGCCTCGACCACAGACAATCGACTAAATCTGGACCATCGACCATTATCAACCCGAGATCGTCTTGGATCATGACTCCCCTTCTTTAAGAAAGGAGCCAACTCCCGTCAGTGATTAAAACTGAAGATGTGGGAACTGAGTTTGACCATTCTCGCATGTGTACCATTTCGTCGTACTTGCAAGTTGATATTTTTGTGTTAAAAGAAAATTACAAAAGATCAGACCATCTATTTAAACCAGATTTCTTAGCTAGTTTAATTCTGAATAAAATAAGACCTAAGTTAGAAATGAAATCCTTCAACCAATCCGCTATTGCCCCTGAATGACTTTGAAATATAATCTTATTTCTGATTTTTCATAAATTCCATAGTGCTATGATGACCACTTCTCAATAGAAATCTTCAATTTCCTTAAATTGACTTTTACCCCATAGTAACATTTCCCAGATATTATCAACAAAAGTCCAAGATATACCAATGCGCCTCCAACATGCAATGGCAAAAGGGCAATGAAAGAATAGATGAGCTTGGGTTTCTAAAACATTATTCTGATAACAAACGCAATCCTGATTGTCCACATTGAAGTGTTTTCTCAATAGTAAATCTCTTGTATTCAATCTATCATGCAGGAAAATCCAAAAGGAAAACTCTTTTGCTTGAGAAGGAAACTATTTGTCCAACAATTGCTAAAAATTGTATGCTCTTCCCATTGACCACAATTGCCTTGTAAACCTTTTTTAGTATATAATCCTTATGTTGAGTCTCTATGAAGAACCATTCATCATTATCTCTCCCACCATGCTGAAGACTTTGATGTAGATGAGATAAAAGTGGAAATTGTCGATGCGCTGTTGGTGACAGAGGAAGCGAAAAAGACTCCACTAACTCTTCCATTGCCAAAAAATTCCCAACAGAAAATTCATGATTGGCAAAAGAGTATAACTCAGCCCATTCTTGAGATAATACATTACGGTGCCATAAATCTGTCCAGTGATTGCAAGTGGAACCATTACCTATGGTACATTTGAATAATCCTTGAAAAAATGATAGGTTTTGCATCACATCTTTCCACCAAAAGTATCCTTTAGCCGTAGACCATTGAGGTAATAATCCCATAATAAGTTAAGCCAAGGGATACCCTTTTGATTGAAGAATTTATATAAGAATTTAAGCATTAGAGCCAAATTTTGAACTCTAAGATTCATAATCCGTAATCCACCATCTTTTTTAGGTCTACAAATTTTAGACCAAGCAACTAAGCAATTGCCACCAACACAAGAAGCTTGACCTTTTCACAAGAAAGCTCTTATAATTTTATCAATTCTTTCAATTATCTTCTTAGGAATCTTTAAAGTGCTCATGTAAAACATTGGCAAAGAAGATAATACCGAATTTAGTAATCTCCCTCCTATCGATAGAAATGAGAGATGCCAACCTGTTATCCTTTTCTCAATTCTATTTATCATCCTTTCAAACTCTACCACTTTCGGCCTTGAAGTTCCAAGAGGCAACCCTAAATAAGTGAAAGGAAAAGAGCCCAATTTGCAACCAAGAATTATTATGATCACAGCACACTAGAAATAAAAATGATTTGTCAAAGTTAACCATCACACCAATTGAGGAAGCAAAGGACTACAGAAGGGCTTTTAACAAGAAGATTTGTTTACAAGAAGCTCTTAAAATTATAAGAGTGTCATGTCCATATTGAATGATGGGAAAAGCTTGAAAATATAAGTTAGGAATTGGGAGTTCCATAAGACATTTTCTTTTGGCCAAATTCAAAATACTTTGAAGAACCGGGTATTCATAATGGTAAGACCTTTTCAACTTGGTGTCCATCATTGACCAAGGAGAGTGCCAAAAATGGCTAATGAACCGGGTATCACGATCAAACATAATATAGTTTGGGAGCCCGAAATGTGTCCAAATGTGCTGAAAGAATACCCGAGTTGCTTCTTATCCTGTAATGGTCTTCTTGCAGGGTATGAGTACCACCATCTTGGAGAATTGATCAACGACCACAAAGAGATAGTTGTTGCCACGTTGGGTCTTTGGTAATCCTCCCAGGAAATCCAAGAAAATACTTTCCCATGGTCGTGAAGGAATCAGTAAGAGAGTATACAAACCCAACTTTTGATTTTCTGGTTTGGAGATGCTATAGAGACCGCAGATTCTGAAAAAATGAGCAATGTCCTACTGCATGCACGGCCAGAAGACATGTCGATAAAGGTTTTGGAGCCTCTCTATCGCACCAAAATGTCTAGCAACCTTCTATGTGTGCGCCTCATGTAGCCATTGTACTCGAGGTGCTCCACACGGTACACAAAGCAAGGTCCCCTTGTACAGGAGCCCTCCTCGAAAGGCAAACTTTGCTGGTCGTCTTGTTTCGAGCTCAACTGATACTGGTTGAAAATTAGGGTCCTCCTCATACGTTGTGGTGTAGTCCTCCTGGCATGAAGGTTCGATCTGCATGAACATTGACAAGCAAAGAGTAGCAACTGGTGGTCGTGACAACATGTTAGTTAACTTTTTGTGTACACCCTTCTTATACTTGATCACCAAATTGAACTACTGTAAGTAGGACATCCACTTCATGTGACGGGCTTGTTGTAGTTTGAACTGAGTTTGCAGATACTGGAGTGGTCGGTGGTTGGTGTGTACTATGGTCTCCTTCCCCAAAAGACAACATCGCCAGTGCTGCACTGCTTGATGAAGCGCACACAACTCCTTGTCGTACGCTGGGTAGTTCTTCTGAGCACCCTAGAACAACTCTGAATGATAAGCCACTGGTCAGACCAGCTTGCATAAGCACAGTGATAAGTGCTAAATTGGTAGTAGTTTTACTCTAAGTTTGCTAATGAAAACGTGTTAAAAACATACTAAAAACTCCTTTGATATGACATTTCATGCATATTTTTATATAATTTTTACAATCCTCTTTCGCGGTTGTGTTTTCCATGTTCTAGGGATGGAACCTACAAAATTTGAGGATGTTTCAACTTCGTTTGGATCAATTTCGACAAAACATACCAAAACTAGATGAAAAGAAACCTTGATCAAACACTCCATGGTCGAAACCACCTGGTTGAACGCACTTAGATGAGAAAGAAGCATGATCAAACATACTTGGACAAAAAGAGCCATGACCGAACACAAAGACTTTTGGTTGAACAAAGTCCCGATCGAACATGACTGTCGCCTGGTCTTTACTTGACCGAGCCCATCACGATCGTGGGCACGACCTGTGCTCGACTTGGAGCACGACCTGTACCACAGGCCATGCTCGGCACGGTTTCCAGAGATATTTTGGTCGAAATTACTCAGTTTTGACTCGGATTTGTCTGTTTCTCATGCCGTTTGAAATTGGATTCCATCACCTACACATCAAGGAGTTATATTTGGGCACGTTAACCCATTGTATCACAAATAGAGAAGCTTTTGGCTCAATTCTTATGCTCTTTTATGCTATCTTTAGGTTATTTTTAGGATTTTAGTTTAGATTAGTTTAATAAAGCCCACTTCTCTATTTTTCCTATGTTTGTAAGCCAGCAGGGACGGCAGACTTAATTTTGAAGCAATCAAGTAAGTTTTCATTTATTTCTTATTATTTGTATATTTTTATGGCTTCTTGCCAGTAATTCACTTCTAGGGTTAGGGATGACCTAATCCGGAAGGCGTAATTCTTCCTCGGTCTCTATCTTAAGTTTTGTAGTTAGTTCCTTATGTTTTCTTCCTCTAAACCCTAAATTCTTGTTTCTGCAATAGACGTAACTGCTGAGCCTTATCAAGAATTCAGGGGAGTTCTTGAGTCCTTAGCGCTTTGACGCAGATCCTGAACAGGAGAGAGGCTCCCACCAAACTTAACTGTGGAAGTGATCCTCTGACCGTTGTACTAGCGGCCGTACTGGCAACTTAATTTATCTTGAAAAACAAATGAAACTAACCCCGATATTGTCCAGACTGAATTAGTGATCCATTAACCAAAAGACGAATACACTTATTTCTCGTGGAATTCGACACTCAAGTGCTCAACATTCAACCGTTCGCTTGTGGTTATCATTAAACCTTGCCGCGCGCGACCAACCCCTCGCACACACGATTAAATTTTTCCCTCCATCTAAAACTGCAAATATTCGGAACCAGATTGTTTGTTTTACTCAGCAGGGACGAGAATCACTCTACAAAGCATAGGAGAGATATAGGGAACTTTTGAGGTCGTGCCCACATCACGACATGGAAAAGTGGCTTGTAGTTCAAACATTTATAACTCTTTGAATTGCTCGACATGGATGACTGTTGACACCACAGCTGGCGGTGCACTCATGAACAAAAGTGTTGACGAAGTGTATGATCTAATTGAATGTATGATACAAAACTACATGCAATGGGGGAATGAACATGCTACATCCGGACCGATCCAACTGCAACACCAACTCCCTCAACAACAACAGTCGTACCAAGCATCAAGGCCATCGTTTCAGCAACAACAACAACTGTACCAACCACCACATCAACGACAAAATCAACCCGAATAATCCAACATCGAGCGCATGCTAGAATCTTTTCTAGAAAATCAAGAGAAGGAAAAGGTTGCACGGAACCAAAAGATCGACTCCATCTCTATTCATGTTCACATGCTCGAGACTCAATTCGTGCGGATGGCCAATCCAGCATCAATGATTTCTAACCCTCTTCCTTCTCAACCTATCAACCCTCGTGATTCTAAACATATTAACATTATATCTTGTGTTGATACTATTAATTTGAATGGTGCAGGAACTTTCCTAAGAGAGAAGGTGCAACCAGAACCAACGAAGATGCCTACTAAGGATTTGACACCGACGACTGAACTTAAGCATGATGATTCACTTGCGCCAGTAGATGACCTTGCTAAGGATGAATAATCAAAAGAAACAAAATCAAGTAATAATGAGGTAACACATATTTCTATACCAATTCCACCATTTTCGAGTCGTTACCTCTAGTCTAATTTTAATAACAAATCCCTTGATATCCTGAAAAATTGAATGTGACTGTGCTTTTCACTGATCATATCACTCAAATTCCTTCATATGGAAAATTCTTAAAAGAAATCTTACAAATAAAAGAGATCTAGATGATTTAGAAACAGCTCAAATTTATATATGAGAGGGTACAATTTCTTTTCACATGGGGAATGAGAAAATATTATGTAAACTACTTGAAATTGCTAACTGCCCTATTATGTGCGAACAAGGTACCAATTCTCACATCCCTTCCTTCCTTGGTGAAATATATGCTTCTTGATAGAGAGAAACAAAATCCAATGCTTGTAGATACCAATATAACTGATAAACCATCAAGACAAGGAAAGGATCAATGACAATGCTTACAAAATTAATCTCCCAGGTGAGTACGAGGTTCATGAAACTTTCAATGTTGCTAATTTTTCACCTTTTTTTGGTTTAGTTGAAGAACAGTTGAGGACAACTATTCTTAAGGAGGGGGAGAATGATGTGGACATCCAAAGCTCACCAAATGATAATGCACTTTCTAAAAGTAACTCCAATACAAGCTACCAAGGACCTATAACTTGAAGCATGTCTAAACTTATGGAAGATCATGTCAAAGCTACACTTATGTCCATTCAGTTTGATTATAGTGATCTTGTTGAACTACCCATTGCTTGTTCTCTTATTGAACTCAGGTATGTTGCTATTGAATCAATGGATTTGCAAAGTGATGAGCTACAACAAGCTTAAAACAACTCTTGTGACATGTTACTACTGACTTGAACCATCCAAATCAAGTATGCATGCATATGGGCCAGTTTACATGTCCCAAATGAAGCTTATATTAAGTGGAGATGGCCCATAATTGCATGGGTATGATGCTGGCCGAATTTTGTGTGAAGAGATGCATCTACTTTGAGTTCACATTATAATTAGTTTTGTTTTTAAATGAGTTCTCTTATCTAGGAGATGCATCCACCTTGTGTTCACACCTCTAAAGGGTGCAACTCCTTTCGATTTCACACCTAACTAGAAGTGTTGTTTCTAGTATAAATTACCATCTATGGGATTGGATGTAAACAACTTTTGTTCATTGCTGAATATAGACATTGCTACTTGCGAGTTATCTCGTGTTGTAAGAGTGGATTCTCTTAACCTTTGCTCTTGTGGATTCTTTGGAGTTGGCAATGAGACGAAAGATTTATCGTTCACTCAACTCGTGCTGCCAAGACTTGTTCTTGTTTTGTGTGGAACTATCTCAGGTTTTGGTTGGGTAATTGTTCGGTTGCAGGTCCTATGCGTCAAACACAACGTTGGCTTCCTCTTTTATCAGGTCATCAACCAAGTTATCTTAGCTATCTTAGGGATTATTAGTTTGCGAAGATTGGTCCACAACAAAAAAGATCCAATTATTGAAGCTAGTTTGCAACTTCCTTGGTTGGATTTCACATCAGATGGTATCAGAGCACAAGTTGCCACGGTAGGATCATATTCCCTAGTTATCTTACTTTTATGTCCTAGAGTCCACAAGACAAAATCTTTCACAAAAAAAACCCTTTGTGTTTCAATTTGTTCTTTTACTTTGACTTGTCAAGTTTTCATCTATCAAGTCTTGTTTTAGTTGTTGGTCAAGTCTTTTCTTGTTTTCTTTGAGTTGCTGAATATCCTCAATAGTGTTTGATGAGGACATCACTAGCACAAGTAGCATTAGAGTTCGAACCGAGAATATGCTGTTACATAATAGCTCTTGTTTAAGATTGATCAGGAATAGAGAGGGAGAGCATAACAGAAAGAACATAGCCACATATGGGTCAAATAACTTCATCGAATCTGGTTGTACACCTATTGAGTACAAAGAGGATTTCCTAAGCTTTCCAACGAGCCCAAGATCACTCAATTCCGTCAAGGATTGCAACCGGTACAACCAAAAGAATTTTGGTCGGCATGCAGTCTGCCGACCAAACGACAATCCAACTTCAACCAAACACCATTCTCAGCACAGATATCTAATTTGGTTCTGTGAGTACTTTTTAGAAAGGTATTCAAAATAACTTCCCAACGCATCAAGAATCATTAAATTCTGACATCGTATGCAATCAGGAGACTGAAAAGAGTAATGACTCCACAGAAGGAAAAGGTCTCGTCCGAATCCGAATCCAACTCGGAGAAGATTTATTCCGAACTTCTTTTATCTTTTATAGTTTGTTAGTATTTTTATTCCATTTTGAATTAGATTTAGATTAGAATTCTAGTTTAATTCTTATATCTTTTGTACATACCACCCTCTATAAAAGAGAGGCATGGTCATAGTTTTTTATATACAAGACACAAGATATAAGACATCAATATTGAAATTTCAGATTGAAACCTTAGTTTTAGTTGAGAGTTGAATCTCTTCATCATTTGTTCTTGTGATTTCCTTCGGAATTGCTCGAACGATCTTTGTGATCACCCTATCTGTTCGCCAACTCCGTGCGTGGCCGTGTGGATAGGTAATTCAGAGTGTGGTTGGGCGAATTCATTGATACGCAGGTCCTTGCTTTGCAAGTGGTTGGCTATCTCGTTTCGTCAGGTCATGCTAGTTATCCCGGTATCTTCAGTACTAGTTATCCAGGTTCTACGTCGTGAAAATCGGGCCACCCTCCGTGAACGTGTCCTTCATCGGCGTGTTCATATCAGTGTTCTTTCATTTTGAGTCCAGAAATCATAAAAAAAAGGAGAAACAAAGTTATGTTCAAGAAAAAAAAGTGAAATTGATATCTTGTTCTGTTATTGGAAGAAAGTTTCTGAAAGTGTTCAATTTCACTTTGTTGCAACTCAATTTCTTTTTTCAAGACTTGTTCTTGACAAGATCAGCAACATAGACCTTGATTTTTCTGGATCATTATTTGACTTTGCATCTGTTTGAGTTTCATATTGTCTTTCCTTGCTACAAAATCCTACCAAGCTACACTCCAAAACCCGTGTTTTCACACATCCTGCACTTTATAATTGCTTGATTCATCATCCTGAATACTACCACCTTTCCAATCAAGTCGGCAACCACTATGCAAACTTATTTAGATTTCATAAGAGCTTTTGCTTAGAGAAAGTGAGTTGTGAGGGTTTCCACAAAGGAAAATTTATGCTTGTTTCTTTTGTTTTCTTTTTTTCTTATCTAACAATGTCAGGACAAAGAGATAAATCCATTGCGGAAGAATCAGATGATGGAGAAATATCTAATTTGAAAATGCAAGCAATTCTGAGGTATTTGAAACGAGTGGATGAGAAACAAGGTAGATCTGGTGCACAGCTAAATGCAAGAATAGAAGCTCTCGAAATTAGAGGAGCAAATAGGAATCAAATTCCTCCAGCAAGGCAACATCAAAACGACGATCCACTTGATGAGTTCAACTCGGAAGAAGAATTTGAAGGCTTCCATAATCAAAGGAACAACAATTTCAGTCAAAACCTACCAGATTCGACTAGTTCTGACCCAATACGACTCAAATCGATCAATTCTGGCTAAAACCAACCAAGTTAGACCAGTTTGAGTCAAAACCGAATTAAAAAGGCCCACAAACGAGTAGTTTGGATCAAACCCGCTTCAAAACGGCTCATCCACATCCAATTCAGGTCAAATCCGACTCAATACGACCGGTTTGGATCAAAACCGATCAAAACCAAGTCAAGGAATCCAATTTGAACATGACCGGGACACATGGCGCAATCACAGCCGCAGACACATCGTTGCCGAAACCGACTCGATCACGACCAGGACACGTGGTACTTTTACGGCCAGACACGTTGTGTAGCCTAAACCGAGCGGGAATCTTCTTCGACCGCTTTGTATTCGACCGGGTCTCTTTTTCGAGCAGGGGTCCTTTTGAAATACAAGTTGTTTTTCGCTTGCATTTCATACAGTTTTGGATTTTTACCCGCCAAATTGACTTCAACCAGGACTCTTTTGCTTCTCCAATTTGGTTTCTTCGTCATTGAAGGCTCAAATGTGGTCAAAATTGCCCCAAATTGGAGGATTTGATCCCTGAAACATGATGAACCCAACCGTGAAAGCAATTTGTGAAAATAATCAAATTTTGCACATAAAATGTTGCATCAAAGGAGTTTTAAGCATGATTTTGCATTTTTTTGATATGAAACCTAAGGTAAAAGTGCTACCATGTTAGCACTTATCAAATTCCCCAAAGCTAGCATCTTGCTTGTCCTCAAGCAAAGGATGTGAATGATTTTCCAAAAATTGAGATGCCTTGGTTTATCTGATTTTCAATAAACAATCTTCCGAAGATTCACAACACATCTATGCATATGAGGCAATTGATCTTAGTGATTTAAACTTTCCAAATGCATACATTAAGATTATCGAATTTCAACCTTAGAAAAGAGAGAGCTTAATAAATTAAATTATCTTAGCAATCTTATTTCATATAGGATTTAGAATAAACCATGCAAAGAAAATGCTTGTTATGCTATGATCTATACAAAGTTGCTAGATTGCCCTTTTCTAAAGAAAAATTAAAACACTTATTCTCTCTTTTTTTTACTTTATTTTTTTCTTCTTCAACTTTTTCGTGCTCTTGGCCAGAATGTTTTTACTGTATCACTCCTTTGCGGCAAGAGGAGACACAACTGAAGACGCTTACTTAAGTGCACTTACAGAAAGGCAGTTTTGTCGGTTTCCTGAGCCCCTGTAAGCAACCTCAATGCTTCGTATACCCTCCCTTCACCAACTGATCGACGATTCACCACCACCTCCCCCCAGCGGGTCACATATACATTACACGAGATTAGACAAAGCCACAGCTTAAGCAACCGTTTTACTGAAAATATTTTTGTGTGTGTATAAGTTAAGTAAATCTTCCCTTCCCCAGCTGGTCGACGATTCACCACCGCCTCCTCCCAATGGGTCGATTATACTTTACTCTTACACATTTTATTTATTTTTAAAGAGAAGGGAAATTAACAATCTAGGCATAAAAAGTAACATAAGAGAGTTAATTCCAAAAAATGGTTTTATTAGAAATCTTCAATTTGGAAGAAGTCGAGTACAATTTAATAGATAAGTTCGAGCTTTAATGGTCAATTTAAGATAAAACTGAACATAAGCAATGGAAATTTTTAATAAAGCTAAGTTCAATGGATCATATGCGAAGATGTGATAGAATAATCATCTAATTGATTAAAGATCATCTTCAAAACCAGACATTCCAGGTGATAAATCTCTTTTTAGTTTTTAGTTTATGATGGAATATGGTGGAATAATGATATGTTGAAGACTAAATATATGGTGAACTGAACATCCCCAAGCTAAATCAAACTAAGTAAATGGTTAAGTGAACACCCCCAAGCTAAATCAGACATTGTCCTCAATGCATGGAGAGAGATATAGATTACCGTTTGCGGTTGTGGTTTAGGTTGCTGGGTGTTATGGAGGATGAGGTAGTGAAAGAGGCTGTTGTGGTCCACATAGCTCCAATTGTGCCGTCCAAGTTGTCACGAGTGAAAACCTGAAAAGAAAAAAACAAAATGAACCAAAAATAAAAGAAAAACTTGCGTACCTTGGAGATCACTCATCGGAGGCCAGTGGACGAGAATGGTGGAACTATGGCGGTGTATAGGATGGATATGTAGGTGTAGGAAAGAGATGTGGGGAAAGTCTGTGGGTGTGGAGGTTGTCCCCATAATGGGTACATCGCCTGGAAATGTGCCGTCCGAAAAAATATGGCCTGCGTGTACATGATAGTCGTAGATGCTGTTGACACGGCCTTGGAGTTGGTTCATCCTAGAATCCATCACAATCCTGTATTCTGCAAATTCTGACCTAAAGTCAGAGAGACTAGTGTGCAAGGACTCTATGGAAACATGCAGAGCGGCAATAACATTCGCTGTTGGTTGGTTAGACTCAGGAGCACATGAGGAGTTAGAATCAGATGAGTTAGATGGGAGCATTCTCCAATTCTGCTTATTAGATAAGAAAGTCCGAGAAATATTGGGCAAAAGGATAGAGGGAATTCCATTAATAGTTTAACGAAAAGAATTCTCTTCCCTCCCACAAAACCCATTGAAAAAAATGCATTGAAATCTAAGGTGGCTGCCGGCACAGATTCTTGATAATCTATAGCATCAAACCCTAAGGCTTGTGCTATGTGAGTGATTAGGCCACCTAAGACAATGCGTGAGGTTTTGTGTAAATTCTTCCCAATACTTTCAAGGCGATGAGCAAAGTAGGCTACAGATGATAAATGAATTTTGCATAACATAGCCCTAAAAAATTCAACCTTGATTTCTAAAACTTTATCATGATTACTGTCACGGCCCAAAATTGTTCCAGACATGAGATGCTGTAAATAGCGAAAAGTGGGATTACAAATTTTGGCAGCCTTCACTACTACATAATTCATTATCACAGTCGGGTCAAAACAGTCATCACAGACGGTTCTGACCCGTCAATGATAATCAAGTACTATCACTGACGGTTTTGAACTGTCTGTGATACTCATACTACACAGACTGTTATAACATCAAAACCATCTATGATACTCTTACTACATAGACTGTTATAAGATCAAAGCCATCTGTGATACTCATATTACCACATACAGTTATAACCTCAGAACCGTCAGTAATAGTATGAGTATCGCAAATGGTTTTGAGGTAAAAACCATCTGGTATAGTGTCATTATCAGCGACGGTTATAATCTGAGAATCATCTATGAAAGTATGAGTATCACAGATGTTGTAAGATCAAAGCCGTCTGTGATACTCTTACTACGCAGACGGTTCTGAGGTCAAAACCGTCTGTGATTACTCTTACTACACAGATGGTTATAATCTCAGAACCGTCAGTAATAGTATGATTATCGCAGAAGCTTTTGACGTCAAAACCATCTGGGATAGTGCCATTATCGGCGACGGTTATAATCTCAGAACCATCTGTGATAGTATGAGTATCGCAGACGGTTTTGAGGTCAAAACCATCTGGGATAGTGTCATTATCGGCGACAGTTATAATCTCAGAACCGTCTATGATAGCATGAGTATCACATATGGTTTTGACTTTATAATAGTTTGTGATAGTATCACAGACGGTTTTTAGGTCAAAACCATCTGGAATAGTTTCATTATCGGAGACGGTAATTAGCTCAGAACGGTCTATGATACTCCGTGATACGTCCATAGTTTGATCTATCACAGATGGTTTATAAGATCAAAACCGTCTGTCCATATTAATATTTTTTAATAAATTTCTTTTTTTTGTGCTAGCCTTAGGAATCATGCTAGCCATGTCCTCTGTACAATAGCATTTCATATATATATAGTTCATTTCATACATGCACAGTACTCAAATATATACAGTTCATCTCATACATGCACACAACTTAGAAACATGTACAATAGCATGCATTTCATATATACAGCACATAACTCAGAAATATGTACAGTTGAGATTGAAAAAATAAATGTCATCGACAATTAAAGTTAGTTTGTTAGATGTACTATACTATATGTACCTCTTTCTCAGTTAGATGCCCATCAGATAATCTCAATTAGTAAGGCCGCACTAATACGAATCTTGCGGGTCCCTAAACTTCCCCTTGGTTGATATGGTCTCCGCAAGGAAAAACTCAACAAGCATCCTTCAGACCATACCAATTTGCCGAGGGTCAAAGCTTTCCGAAGGGAAGTCGACCCCCTGCAGCAAGAGTTGGTAGAGAAAAAATTAGCTCAATGCAGTTGTAAATTCTGCCAAATAGATAGAAAGGGGAGCAGTTGTATACCTCGGGGAAATCTGGGCGGTCAGGGGTGATGATCAGGTCATACATGTGGCGCATCACGTAGAACCCACATGTATTATCGTCCGGCTGCTGATGGCACTGCCAATTTACAGACCGAGAGTTAGCTGGGGACACGTTATAAAGTAAAATAGATGTCAGTTGAAATTTGTACCAAAAATTATAACCACTGAAACTTATCGGCTCGCCGCTCGTGTTGTCGCCCTCCCTCGGCAAAGTAGTTTGTGAAAGCCCTGCAGATAGTCAAAATTGACAGTTTGAGGATAGTCGAAATTGACAATTTGAGGATAGTAAATCTAGATGCAAGATAGGTCCACATGAATATCATAACCTTTCGAATACATCTCGTGCGCCGCAATACTCGTACCCTTTCCTCTACAATGAATCAAGGTAGAACACCTTGTTCAGTTTCGGAATAAGTACTAGTAGGATCCAGTGGTAGCTACATGTTACACGTAAAGAATTAATAATTTAATCTAGGTTTGGGGGAGTGCATATGGAGACACTAATCTACAGGTGAAGTACTGATGAAAGCACTCACCTCTGGTTGTAGGGTACAAGTATGTACTCCTTGTCGACCTGAGCAAGCAACCCTCTTTTGATGTAGTCGACAACGAAGTCCGCATCGGTCTGAAACATCACCTCGACGACCATCTGGGGGTCCAAGAAACCAACAGTTCGCCCTTAGCTTTGGCATATCTGGTCATGCAGCTGCACGGAAGTAACCAATTAATAAATGACATATATCCGTATATGCACGGACAGGCGTAGGATAGTAGGATACTTACAACACCCAAGACCGTAGGATTGACAAGTCGAGCGCATCTTTGTTGAGTAAATTGTGCAGGTCTTCAAAGGTCACCGGGTAGGTCCCGACGTCGTTATGGAACTCTGCCATAGTGTACTTGACCATGATGTGCGTCGGACGCTGCGTCCTGGTCTTGTTTGTCCTCTTCATGTACCATCCATTCAGGCTCTGGCATGCTAACCCCATGCTAGAAATTGCGGCATCGGAGGCGATGGGCATCCCCAGAGCGAATGGCATGAGAGATGGCACACTCTTCTCACTCTCCTTCGCCAGGCTCTTCTTTGCTTTTCCCCTACTAGCCAGCTTCTTGAATGGTTGCCTCCTAGTCGGAGTCAGCTTCGTCATCGGACCCGTTGGTTGGCTTCTCGGAGGGGTCGGCTGGCTAGTAGGCCGAGTGTCAATGTCCGTCTGTGATGTAAGAATCTACGTATAGTAATGGACACTAACTCCGAGAGCAATTATTACAGTACGAATTATGAAACTGGTGGGGGAATTACCTCATCCAGGATGATGTCTTTCTTGGGCCATTGCACGAACGTGTGCACCACATACCCGAGAGTGGTAATCTCGTCGTTCGGCGGCTTGTCCAACGGAAAATCCTTGCAATGGTCGGAGACACTGTCCACTTGGACCCGTGCAAAACCCTCAAATAGAGGGACACCGTGGATTGTGGCCCCCGCCGTGCATGGTTGCGCCATCCTACGACCAGCCTCGATCGGGAAGAGACCGGCCAGCACCATAAGCTTGCAGGAGCCGGGTTCCTACCAACAATGCGCATTAACATATTGAATTTCCCCGCTTTTCACTTTCGAATGAATTAACATAGAAAAATGGTCATTACTTGCAGAAAGTCCACCGGATACTTTGGAGAGGGCTCCGTCTGCGAAGACCGCGGCGCGGGAGCGCAGCTACTATGGTGGCCAAGAATGGGGGTCGGTAATTCCACTGCTATAGGGGGTGCCCTGGGTCACCTGTTTTAGCTCGTCATACATGGCCCGCATCTCCGGCAATTGCTACAGGAGTGTTTTGTCCCAAGCAACAAACTCCGATCGCATCTCCTCCTTGAGCCGTTCATCGCGGGCTTTGTGGGATCTCTTTCTCCTCTTAGCCGCCTCCTCATCATCAGGGAAACCATCCCTCCAAGGCACAGTGGCACCGAGGCTGCGCACGCGGCCTGGATGCTCCTTGTTTCCTAGCGCCGCCATGAGGATATCCCTGTCCCTCCTCGGGTTGAACTCTCCGGATGCCGCTTGCGCACTCAGCGTGACCTACAACAGGAGAACGTAGCAATACAACCCATTGCATGCGTGTTACGAGAAAGTACGTGATCGTACAACCTTACCAGCCGGTCGATCACTTCCTTGTCCGCAGGGTTATTCACAGCGACGCTTCCGAAGGAGGTCATCGTCGATCTTGCTCGGCACCAATTGCGGGCGCGCACGTCCGTTATGCCCGCATAAGGAGCCTCAGCGAAGACTGGGAAGCCTCCTCGTCCTGCTTCCTCCACAACCCTTTCTTCCCCACATACCCACCGGTGCTAGTCTGTGTGGGTGGGTATTCCTGGCCTGGTTAGCCTGGCCCTTCACACTAAGCTCTTGGAACTCAGGCTTGCCCTTCATCTCCATGAACTGCTGCCATGCCTCGGGAGTCACGAAAGGGTAGTCATTCAAGGGGGTCTTCGACTTCTTCACATAGTGCCTGACAAGGTGGCTCTTGAAGTTCCTCCACGCCTTGTTTATTGACATCAGTGTCGTCCGGCAGACGGTTAATTGGCGATTCTCGGGAATGTGAAACGCCGCCTGCACTTCTTCCCACAGCGCATCCTTGCATTCTGGGGGCACTTGACCCCAGTCGGAGGTGGTGATGGGCACCCGCTCCCTTTCCACTTTGCTGCATAGTGAGCGGTACTGACCGACAAGTTTTTCCGAAGCTTCCGGCACACCACTGTCGTTGAACTGTACATGCTGCTTTTCCCGCTTGTAGAGACGCACGCATGTCATCCGGCCTCGCCCCTTTCTCTTCTACGACTGTGTCACGGTGGACGTGGTGACTTCCGGCCCAGGCGTCTCATCGCCAGCGAGGTCACTCTGTCTCCCTGAGTGGTTCATTTCGTCACCAGACATATAAGTTCCTAACATAAGTGAAAGAGAGAACAGTTTAAGTAAATCTGAAACTAATAATTCTATAACAAAGCCCATATACTTATAATTAACCAAGAATGGCAGAAACGGTGGGGAGGTGACAGAGGTGATCACGCCGGAAGGTAGGAGGGTGATGCAGGTGATCGCGCCTGATGGTGGAAAGGCAATGGAGGTGATCGCGACGGACGGTGGGGAGGAGATGGAGGTGATTGCGCCGAACTATCGGGAGGCGATGGAGGTGATCGCGCTGGACGGTGCGAGGGCGGAGAGAGCTAGCGCAAACAATCACGAAGTCTGGAAATGAGCGAGACAAAGCCCTCCTTGAACTATGTACCATGTCATGTAGAGAGATTATCTCAGTCCGTCCTAACTTCATAACCGTCTGTGATAATATTATCACAGTCGGTTCTCAAGTCAAAACCATATGTAATAATCTCTCTACTGATAACTCTAGAGAGATTATCATAGACGGTTTTGACTTGAGAACCGACTGTGACTGTACGAATGCACGTTAAGAACTCGAAGCGTTGGATACTGTTGGGAATATCACAGTCGGTTCGAACTTTATAACCGTCTGTGATAATATCTCTAGTGATAATCTCCAGAGAGAGATTATCACAGATGGTTTTGACTTCAGAACTGACTGTGACTGCACGAATGCATGTAACTTCAGAACCGTAACTCTGAATGCCTTCTACGCAATATGTAGAGTTTTACAACCAGAAACTCTGTAGCTTTGCAACTCTGAATGCTCGAAAACTTGTTTTAAATGAACACTCAGATATTTCAAATGGAGTCCAAATGCTCCGTAAATTGGTTAAAATGTAGGTTCGAAAATTGGTTACAATGTGTAGCATGCTCAAATAAATGTTACATACAAATGGGGACTTTGACCGACAATTTCCACATACACAGCCATGTTATCCTCAACTTTCCACTTGCCGCGGCCCTGCAAAGACGAGAATTAGAGGAGATATATAGGCTATACCGATGGAAACAGAGAGATAGGGATGGTTGATTACCTTTAAAGTATAACCCTTCCTGGTGATCCATATGCACGTAACTGGTTTCGTCGGTGTCTTCAGTATCGACCTATACGCCATCTCCAAATGGAGGCATCTCATCAAATTGATTGTATTCCTCCTCGTCTACGACATTTTCAACTCCAACAATCCTTCTCTTGCCATGAAGAACGACCTGCCACTTCTTATTGGCTGGGTCAGTGACATAAATGACCTGAATGGCTTGCTTTGCAAGTATGAATGGCTCATCTTTATAAGCAACTCGATCGAGATCCACAGAAGTGAAACCGTAACTGTCAACCTTCACACCCAGTGGGATTTGGACCCATCGGCATCGAAACAGGGGAATCTTGAACAGTATGTAATCAGCTCCCAAATTTCTTCAATGAACCCGTAGTACGAATTCAATCCACATACTACCCTTGTTGGGCATGTCTCGTTGAACTCATGAAAAGCTTCTACGCTCACTCCACTATTTTGCACAGTGCTCTTTCGATCTTGAGCTTTCGTGTAAAATGTGTACCCATTGATGTCGTATCCCTGCCATGTCTGTACAGTAAACGTGGGCCCTTTTGCCAACCATTTAAGGTTCTCACTTGTGGACTCTCCGGTGATTCGCACTTTCATCCACGCGTTGAATTGATTGTTATGTTCTCCCGTGATCCAAACCTCGGATCGGCGAGGATTGTCTTGTCGTAGCATCTCCTTGTGCTCGTCGATGTACGGAGACACCTCCGTCATGTGTTGCAAGACCCAAAATGAGCTTTCGAGTACATATCGAAATCAGGAGTGATGGCTCTCCGTCCAATAGTGCCAAGACCATCAAGCCTCCCCTCATGACTAGACACAGGAACTCCGATTGCTTCTACCTCGGCCATGTAATCGACGCAGAACTCAACAACCTCTTCCGCTGCATAACCTTCTACAATGCTACCCTCGGGCCGAGACCGATTCCTCACGTAGGCCTTAAGTACACCCATGTACCTCTCGAATGGATACATATAATGTAGGAACACACGTCCACATATCTTGATTTCTCTGACAAGGTGGACGGTGAGATGGACCATGATATCAAAAAACGACGGAGGAAAATACATCTCAAGCTGACAGAGAGTTCGAACCACCTCGCTCTGCAGAGAATCTAGTCCCTCGGGATCAATGACCTTGCAAGAAATTGCATTGAAGAAATAACACAGCCTCGTGATCGTCTATCTGACCTTATGCGGCAGAATACTCCGGATGGCAACAGGAAGCATTTGTGTCATCAACACGTGACAATCATGAGACTTCATGCCCAGCAATTTCAAATCGCCCATGGACACAAGCTTTTTCTTATTTGCGGAGTAACCCGATGGAACTTTAACACCATAGAGACACTTACAGAGTTTTGTCCTCTCAGCCTTGCACAAAGTGTAGAATGCAGGGGAGAGGTATATACGGCCTTTATCGTCCTATCTCAGCGCTAGCTCGGGCCTGGTTTTCATTTCGATCATGTCACGCCGCACATTGACGCCATCCTTTGTCTTCCCCGGAATGTTCAGCAATAGGCCGATTAAACTGTTGCAAACATTCTTCTCTACATGTATGACATCAATGCAATGACGAAACTCTTAATGCTCCCAATATGGTAAGTCCCAAAATATCGATCTCTTCTTCCAAGTGTTCTTCGTGCGGGGTTTAAATTTACGACCCTTTCCAAACACAACGTTTATATCCTTCACCCGTGAGTAAACTTCTTTCCCGCGCGTAGGCTTCGGGGCTGAACCATCTTCCTTGTGGCCGTCAAATTCCCTCTTCCTCTTATGATACGCGTCATTCTTCAGAAGAAACCTACGGTGACACATGTACACTATTTTCCTACAATTCTTCAGCCACACGCTCTCAGTCTCATCTTCGCAGTGGGGACAGGCTTTGGCTCCTATCGTACTACAGCCGAACAAATTTCCAAGGGCAGGGAAATCATTGATTGTGCAGAACATCATAGCACGTAGGATGAAGGTCTCTCGTTTGTATGCGTCCCATACCTGCACCCCTTCGTTCCACATTGTTAGGAGATCCTCTATCAGTGGTGCTAGGTACACATCAATATCGTTTCTGGGTTGTTTTGGTCTTGAGATAAGTAGATACATCATGATGTACTTGTGCTTCATACACAACCAAGGAGGAAGGTTGCAGATACACAAAAGAACCAGCCAAGTGCTATGCCGACTGCTCATGTTACCAAAAGGATTCATTCCATCTGTACTCAACCCGAACCTTATATTCCTCAGTTCCGCTCCGAAGTTAACAAATTCCCTGTCAATGTTTCTCCACTACGAAGAATTAGCGGGGTGTCTCAGCTTTCCATCCTTCTTCCAGTCTTCCGAGTGCCAACGCAATAATTTTGCCTCTTTAAGGTTTGCAAAGAAACGCTGCAAGCGGGGAATGACGGGCAAATACCACAACACCTGAGCAGGAGGTCCTTGCTTTATTTCAGCACAGTCGCCGTCGTCAGTTCGGTCCTTACGCTTATAGCGGGATGCGCCGTACACCGGACAAACATGCATATCCTTGTAGTCATTACGGTAAAGGATGCAATCATTAGGGCATGCGTGTATCCTTTCTACTTCCATTTCCAAAGGACACAACAGCTTTTTCGCTTGGTAAGTGTTTTTTGGCAACTCGTTTCCTTCCGGAAGCATGTCCGCCAAAAGATCTAACAGTGCCGTGAAACTCTTGTCGGTCCAGCTATTACTTGCCTTCAATTTTAATAGTTCAAGCATGGAGACCAACTTTGTGTACTTCGACTTGCAACCAGGGAACAATGGCTTTTTTGAGTCCTCAATCAAGTGCTTGAATTTGCCAAACTCCCTTTCACTATTATTTCCTTCCACATCACGCAACATGTCATCTAAATTGTCATCCCCTGGCATATCCTCATCGAAGTCGTTGTTGGGATCCGACATGTCCTGTTCCTCAACCTAAGTGGCACTTGTTTCTGCAGTTGGCTCTTCTCCATGGTGGACCCAACACGTGTACCCCTTTTTGAAACCACGTTGGAACAAGTGGGCGACAATTTGAGATGAGTTTGTGAACATCTTAAGATTCTGGCAGTCTACGCAAGGACAGTACATATATGGTAAACCCTTCTTCGCCATGTCTTGCTCAGCAACTTTTTGGAAATCTAAAACATCTTTCATGTATTCCTCACTCACTTGGTTTTCATTATACATCCAGTCTCGATGGACCATCTGCAATTAATTAAATTCATACACATGCTAATTAGTAATACTCTACATACGGTCAACACGCAATAAATTATAAATCTAGCTAGCTAGTGTTTGATGTAGAGTTTACGGTATAACTAGTTAACTACTACTTGAACTGCAAGCAATTAGTTAGTATAACTAATTGCGGGCGTGGATAACACGCATCATAAAGCAATTAAATAGCTAAAGGTCGAAAATGAGTTACAACCAGGATTTGCTACTGTAGCTTCCCCTCCCTCTCCCTCTAATTTGATCAATCAATGGAGATCGATATTGATGATGAAACCAAGTAATGTGTATGCCTTAGGAGCAAGTACCTATTTTGGATCTTCAAATTTGTTGCCCCCAAATGCTCCCCTTTTGAGATATTGCTCTTCCTTGCCCTAGATCTCTTGCAATTGGACAGTATGTTGAGCAAGAGTGTGCGACTAACTCAAAACATCCGCCAAAAGACCTTTTATACCAGGTTCAATACAGATGGTTCTATATAATACCGTCGGTAATATCGGTACATGTTTGTAGAACAGAATATCACAGAAACTATCACTAACAGGTTTCACTTTAAACCATCGGTAATATCGGTGCATTTGTGTAGAAATATGATAGAAATATCATAGAGAGTTTTGACTTCTGAACCGTTTGTGATAATTAGAATATCACAGACGGTTCCGAGCTCAAAACCATCCACTTTACTATCACAACCGTCTGCTTTACTATCACAGTCGGTGTTTACTTCATAACCGTATGTGATAATATCACAGACGGTTCCGAGCTCAAAACCGTCTGCTTTAGTATCACAATCGGTGTTTACTTCATAACCGTCTATGATAATTATAAAATCAACAATCTGCTCTACTATCACAGACGGTGATAAGGTCCGAACCGTCTATAATTTCTTGGATTGCTTGCAGTCAAACTGTTTGACTAGTTAAATTGTTCCACTTATTTTTCTCCATGGGCACGACAAGCCCTAACCCGTAACCTCCATTGATGTCCACTGCAACTCCATCGACGGCCACTAGTTTCTCTGGTGAATTAGTATATGATGATGAATCTGCATGTAAGAGCCACCAATACCAATCGGATGAGTAATAATAATATTAGAAACGTGACCAAATGATTGAATAAAATGTTTTTCATATTTGGTTTTGTCTTATTTTCAATGTTAGTATTTAAAAAAATGATATATTATGGTGTTATGGTGTATATATGTGTCTGTGGATGTTCAAAGAACGTTGAGACTATTACAGTCGGTCCTGACATTAAAACCGTCTGTAATGTTACTATCAGAGATGGTTTTGAGTTAAAAACCGTCTTGATCGCAGAAGTATTTTCTTGTTAATATTTTCACATAGAGAACATCATTTGGTGATTATCAGTTATACATAATCAATTGAAAAGCCAGATATATAAGGAAAAGAAATTTCTTATTTCTTACGATCTTTGCGTACATAAGGGATACAAGCGACCAAAGCGTCGATCTGATCTGAAAATAATTTACAAAGTTCTCCCAGGGATGTATTGGCATCAGTAGGATCTACATTGGCCACCCCAAGAGAACTAGCAATAGCTCTAAGCCTATCTACATCATCTCTCAGCAAAGGTGTGCAGCTGTTCCTTATTGTATCGGAGAGTTCTCGCAGCTGCGGAGCGTAATCTCTATTCGATCGGAACCTGCGCGCTTCTTAGTGAGAACCCTCATGGCACTGTGCCAAGTGCAGAATGGCAGAAGACATCTCCTCAGAACGCATCTCCTCAGAACGCTTTTCTTGGAGAGTTCTGCACAGGGCAACTCAGGGCATCTTTCTCCTCCTGCACATGCATGGGTTAGTTTTGAAAGACATAACGACCAGCAGAGAGGGTGAAGATGATTGCCAAGCTTCGAAGTGGATTTGGACGTGGAAGTGTGCGACTTACCCCAGAAAGTTGATCATCCAAGAAAAGCTGATGATCCAAAGGTGTTGAAGAGGGGATATTGGAAGGATTGTTGTGGATCTCCAAAGGTGGAGTCGATGCAACTGGAGGGGTTGCAAGGGGCAATGTGGCAACACAGGCCTCAGCACCCTCTAGAGTCTTCGCTGCAGCTCCACTGGAGGATCTTTCATCATTTCTGAGTCTCTTCTTTGGAGGGAGCATTTCCTCAAGCACCTGTGGATTTCGAAATACAATTGTTTGGAGGTAATCAAGTCATAAAGAAAGATCTGCATTAGAGTTTCAGAGAGGACTTACTTTCTAAAGATCCTGATCGAGTTCATTCCTTATCTCTTCCTCATCAGTTCATTCCTTATCTCTTCCTCATCACTCTCAATTTCAATAACCTCATTGGAATCTCAGCTCGCCATCAAGGTGGGGAATTGAGGAGGGAATAAAGACAGGGATTTAGGAGCAGAATTCCTAAAAGACTTAGCCAAGAATTTGTAAGTCATAAGGATTGAAGAGCCTCGCTATTTATAGAACCAGAAGGTGACGGTTCATATGCGCGGGTGCCTCGAGTTTTAAAAAGTGCACTACTGGTTTTCAAGGTAAAAAAATTCATGATTATTTCTCGGGAGATAAACTGCCACACGGCAGAACGGTGCCCACTTAAGAAGTTGAAGTGTTAGATTACATAATTCGATGCAAATTAGATTTGAAGTAAATAATTAAGTCTATTCATCTGCGCAGTTATTATGTGCGGTTATCCACGATTGCATGTTGAGAATTCGAAGTGTCGAACACTATTGGGTCTATCACAGACGGTTGGGAGATCAAAACCATCTGCTTTACTATTACAGACGGTTCTGATGTCCGAACCGTCTGTAATATGCCTGGAATTTTGAACCGTTCGACTTCTACAAATACTTGTTCCCTCCCTGGAGTTTTGCTTCCAGTTGAACCGTTCCACTTCTTTTTCTCCTTGGGAACGACAAGCCTTAACCCGTAACCTCCATTGATGGCCGTCGCACCTCCATCGACGGCCACTAGTTTCTCTGGTGAATCAAGTCGGCTTTGTTAGATTGTCCTAATCCTATGATGGCAATTATCCTGTGATTCCTGTATCTTCCATTTTTATATGTCTTCTTTTCAACATGATTCTGTGTAGGTCCTTGGACGATGTTCACGAGGGGCAACGTAGTTCACGGTTCTTCATCACAGTACGCTGCGTACGTTGGCTTGTTAGCGAAAGAAAGGGTGAATATCACCGTCGAGAGCTGGAAGTTAGTGAACGGCGAGATCTTAGTTGGCTCGGTCGAGAAGATCATCAAGCCCGACATGTTTCTCAAATCAGGACCTATAGAAAGCATCTTACATTTGTATTAGTGATTTCCTCAGGCTCCAACTCAACTCAACTCAACTCAACTCAACCGAGTTGAGTTGATTTGCATTGATGCGTTGAGTTTGAGCCAGAAGAGATCACCAAGACAAATGTAACTCAACGCCAGTTCCAGCTCCTCGGGCGTCTCTGAACTGAACTCCTATGGTTAAGTCAAATGTGGTTCATACATTTGCTGTTTTAGATGAATGGATTTGTGATGTATCAGGTCTAACTTGTAGTCGGTAGTTACATTTGTTGTTTGATTGCAAAGGTTCTCTTTCAAATGTGACTTTTGTGATATACATCGAATGTATGAATTAGTGTATTTGTGTTGGTGTATATTTGTGTATTTGTATTACTATTTGGAACATGTACTTGAATGTGTGAATTGGTGTATTTTCATATTTGTATTGGTGTATATTTGTGTATGTGTATTGCTGTTTCAGACATATACTTCAATGTGTGAACTGGTGTATTTGTGTAGAACTATCGCAAAAATATCATAGACAGTTATCATATCAGAACCATGTGTAATACAACACTATTATAGACGGTTTTGTCGTGAAAACTGTTTGTGATAGAACTATCACAGATGGATTTTAAGTTAGAACTATCTGACTTCAAACGGTGATATAACAGATGGTTTTTACCTCAAAACCGTCTGTGATATAACTATCACAGACGGTTTTTAAATCAGAACCGTCTGTGATATTCCAAGAACGTGCTGGAAAATTAGAAAATTAACATAAGAACAAATTTTTAATTAATTTTTTTCATCATTAATGAAAAACAAGCTATTTATAGAATTTTCAAGGCGATGCTTCATGTTCCTAGCCGCGCGAACATCAGAAACCCGAAATGACACAACACCCCGTTGAGAATTTGAAGCGTCGATCACTGTTGGGACTATCACAGTCGGTCCTTACATAAAAACCATCTGTAATGTGACTATCACAAACGGTTTTGAGTTAAAAACCATCTGCAATATTGAAAGAATGTTGAGAATTCAAAGCGTCGCCACTGTTGGGACTATCACAGTCGGTCCTTACATAAAAACCATCTGTAATGTGACTATCACAGACGTTTTTTTACCTCAGAACCGTCTGTGATATTCAAAGCACATTGAGAACTCGAAGCGTCAGACACTTTTGAGACTATCCAACCAAATAGGCCCAACTTCTATATTGTTTCTAAATTTTTTTTGTTCGCCATAAAAACTATGTTGCACCACACTCGCGTTTGGCATGCCACAATGCCATCTAGCCAAATAAGCCGAACTTCTATATTCTTTCTAAATTATTTGCATGGGACCTGTGACTTCTATATTGTTTCTATATTATTTGCAGGGCTCCGAAGGACTACACTCATGCGCCAAAGATTGCCGCTTCTATGTATATGATCGCGATAGTCGTTCCTTGATCGCACACAGTGCACATACCTTTGTATGGTCGAATGTTCACCAAAAGCTAAAGAAAGATAAAGAAAGAGGGAAGATAGCATGCAGTCCAAGAACGTGCTGGAAAATTGGAAAATTGACATAAGAACAAATTTTTCATTAATTTTTTTATCACTTACAAAAAAAGTAAAAATACAAAATGCTAGGTCAAGGAGTGGTCTTAGCCCTGGCTGCATCTAGAATAAAGTCAGTTTGACTTGCAGTTAGGACGCAGGACTCCTCCAGCGACAAGTTGTCCTTCTTAGGATCAACTACTACGGCGTCGAGAAGGCCTGCGACCTTCTTCAGCTTCGCGATGGTATCCTTCATAGTCAATCCGCAGCCAGAGATGGTCATATCCGCAGCTTTCTTCTCCTCGCAAAGACGCCTCGTCCTCGCCCTAGCATTGTCACCATCCGTCTTCATGCACTGAATGTGCTGGAAGAGATCGTCCAGGTCGAGCCGTAGCCGAGTGTGCTTCTCTGTAAGGAAATTGTGCTCCTCCTGGAGGGCCCTCAGCTCGGCCTTCACCTTGCCCGAGTCTTCCATGGCTCCCCTTCCCTGTGCAAATCAACAAGTCAAGAATGTACTGAACAGGGATTAACAATACAGGGGTAAGTCCAAAAGATTGAGAGTTCTTACCGGGGAGGGCGAGGATGATGATGCCATTGGCGCAGAGAAGCTAAGGAGTTGAAGAGTTTGAGAATTAGAAAAATTTGTAAAGTAGTTGACAATTATTCCACTGTCAAGATATTTAATGAATTTCCAAGGTGTCGCTTCGTGTTCGCCTAGGGCGCGGCGTGAAGATCGAAGTGCCGGCACTGTTTGGAACAGTCGGTTCGGATATTAGAACCATCTCTAATACTACACTATCACAGTCGGTTCTGAGTTCAAAACCGATTGTATATATCCCAGTCGGTTTTGATACCGGAACCATTTGTGATATTCTAGTTATCACAGACGGTTCTCAGTTGAGAACCGATTGTATCTATCACAGTCAGGTTTTAGTTTAAAACCGTCTGTGATAAGTAGACTATTACAGACGATTTTGTGTTCAAAACTGTCTGGTTGACTATCAGAGTTGGTTTTGACATCAGAACTGACTGTGATAACTTAACATATTCTCTCGACAGGCCTTCGCAGATGGTGTTTCATTGAAAAGTTCATAATCATCTGTGATGTGCCGTCCTGGATGTCTGTTTCTGTGGTAGTGCTAGGATTTATCGGGTAGAAAAATATGTTTCCCTTCCTCAGTTATATCACTCCAAATTTTACCTGGGGTGCAAATAATAGAAGCATGAAAAGTTCCCTCGGGTTTAAACCCAGGCAGATTTGCAAATTCATCTATTGAAAAATTATAGTCCACATTTGCAAATCTAAATCTAACACCTTCAGTTTCATCGGGAGGGACACGTATAGTGTTTTGTTTGAAGAAGGCTAGAATCTCCCATTCGATTTCGCGAAAAGTCGGAATCGGAACTCCTATAAGCGCATCCCATCCCACATTACTAAGCAGGCATTTAACATCATCTTAAATTCATAGAGATCTAGTGGCATGAACATCTAAAAATCTAGTAGGCCACAAAGGTCTCTTCTTTAAATGCATAAATCTAGCAAGATGATCAGGGTTTGTGAAGTAAATTTGCGGAAAATCTGGATCAGAGAAGGTTTGAGGAGACATACCGCGTTTGCGCTTCGTTACCTTCTTGACATTGTGTCGGGGAGTCATCATTGCCATGGAAAACTTTAGATCCGGTGGTGTCGAGGCACGAGGAGCCTGAATCCATGATCGGATCAAAATTTGAACAGTCGGATTTGGATTTGCATGGCAAAGTTTGGAGAAGTTTTGAGAAGAACAAGGGCCAAAAATAATGGATGCTGCTGTTTGGAGAGGATGGGAGGCTTTAAATAGGGTGGTAGGTTGAGGTAGAAAAGGTTTTGGGAAGAAAAAGGACAAAAAGAGAGCAAAAAGGATGTTTTCGGCCAAAAAAGGAAAGGAAACCGAGCCTGGCACGACCATGGGCACGGGGTGTGCTCTGGGCCATGTTTGGCTCGAGTTTAACCTGCTACGACCACGTGGTCGCATCGACGGGGGCACTTCCATGGCACGGGCTGTGCCTGATTCGGTTCCACCCACATTCGACCAGCCAGTCGCACCGATAGGGCCACGTTCACAAGCACGGGCCGTGTTCTTGGTTTGGTTTTGCAAGACACGAGCACAGGACGTGCCACATGTGGTGGTTTTTGTGGTTGAAAATAAAAAGAAGTTTTAATATTTTGAAAATTCAACCTAGGCGTGCCACGTGTCGTGCTCAAGATCGTGGACCCATTGGTTGGTTTTTGAAACTTTTTGAATTTTTCTTTGAAAACTACCCAAAACTGGCACTGGTCGTGGTCGAGGTCGTGCTGGGCTCAGTTTGAAAAAGAAAAACTTTATTATATTTGAAAAATTCCACCCAAAAGCAGCACTGTTCATAGTCATACCTGTGCTCGCCGCGGTTGGTTTTGGAAATTTGTTTTTCTGTGAAAAAATGTACCCAAAAATGGCACTCGTCGTTCCTCCAGTTGTGCTCAAGTCGGGTGAAAAAGAAAACTTAAAGTTTTTTAAAAATTATCAAACCGAAGCTACCACTGGTCGTAAACCTGGTTGTGGTCGTCTTGGTTGAGGTGAAAATTTGATTTTTTTGAAAGTTTGAACCAAACAGTGCCCAAAATTGGTCGTGCAAGTGGTCGTGGTAGCCTCGGCCAGTGTAACAATTATGAATTTTTTTGGTTTTTGAAAAAGAGTTAGCCCTAGTCGATGAAAAACAAGGTTTGGGTGGTCAAACGGCGTCGATATTGAGTGATTTTTGTCCCACTGTGTTCATAAAAGAGAGAACTACATCTTAGTGTACCGGGTTGCCTCCCGGCTAGCACTGGTTTAGTATCCCGCTCGATGGAACGTCCTCGGCCGTTCAAAAATTTATGGAATCGAAAGAATCGACCGAGTTCAGTGTACTTACCTGGTCTCCCACCTTGTACAACTTGATACTGTACATGTTTACCTTGAAAGTGGTGCCGTTTTGTACTCGAAGCTCTATGGCACCATAAGGAAGGACCTTTTCTATCGTGTATGGCCCAATCCATCGCGATTTCAATTTCTCTGGGAACAATGAATAATAGAATCAAATCACCTGGTTTAAATTCACGGTTGAGGATTTGTTTGTCATGACACTTCTTTGTGTTGTCTTTATAGATCAAGGCACTTTCATAGGAGTTGTTCCGAAGCTCTTCTAGCTCATGCAATTCAAGGATTCGCCTTTGCCCCGCTTTGTCAAAATCCCAGTTGAGTTCTTTTAATGCCCATAACGCCCTGTGTGACAGTTCAACAGGAAAATGGCAGTTTTTACCAAATACAAGTTTGTAAGGCGTCATACATAGTGGAGTCTTGAATGCAATGTGATATGCCCAAAGGACATCTGGAAGCTTGAGTGCCCAGTCCATTCGAGACAGAGCCATCACCTTCTACAGGATTGACTTGATTTCCCTGTTTGAGACTTCAACCTGTCCACTTGTTTGAGGGTGATATGCAAGAGCAACTTTATGAAGTACCCCGTACTTCATAAATAATTTCTGAAATTGGTAATTAGTAAAATGTGCACCGCCATCACTAATTACTGCACAGGGTATACCAAATTGGGCAAAGATGACTGTTTTGAAAGGCTTTATCACATGTTTTGATTCATTTGTTGGTGTAGCAACAGCCTCACCCACTTAGAAATATAATCAACTGCAACCAAGATGTAGGAGTTACCCATAGAAGATGGAAAAGGTCCCATATAATCTACCCCCCATACATCAAAGAGCTCAATTTTAAGAAAGTTTGTTAAGGGAATTTCATATCGTTTACTCAAATTTCCGGAATGTTGGCAATGATCGCATTTTTGCACAGAGTCATAAGCATCTTTAAATAAAGAAGGCCAAAACAAACCTGATTGCAATACCTTCGCCATTGTTTTCAAAGCTTCGGCGTGTCCACCACATGGAGATAAATGACAGTGTTCAAGAACGCTTTGAATCTCATGGTCACCCAAGTAAATATGGAGAAATCATCAATAATAACATATGACCTAAGAGTTTCTCAGTTTTTGTCGGAACTAAAAGAGATTTCGCAACCCCTCTTAATAGTACTGTTAAAAACTAAAAATAATTTCTATAAAACCGGTCAATACTTTAAACACCAAGACCGGTACAATAACAAGCACTTACCTTAGGTCTTTGCTGCTTCCTTCTTGGTGACCTTGCGCTTGCGACCTCGGGCAACCTTGGCTTCCGACCTACAGATCCGGGCGACACTGCGACCTTGCGCTTGTGACCTTGGACTGCGACCTGCAAATCCTCCTAGATCACTTGCAGACTTTATGAAAATGGCTCTTAGGTCTTTGAGGCTTCCGTCTTGCGACTCCCATTTGACGTTTCTTCTTTTCACCTAATCTTATTGATTATACTCAAAGAAAATAGATTAGTCCAAGACACTTGTTGTCATTTATCATCAAAATCAAGATTAAGGGCCTAGAAGCAACAGCTCGCAATGGGTACCGTCAATTGCACCAATACAGTTCGAAGGTGTGAATAATTGTTGACATTAGTAATAGAATAATTGAGGTGGCAAGCTATACATGGGTAGACATGTGCATATATTACCTCAAACCATGGAAACCATCTGTGGCTGCCTCCAATTTTGGCTGGGGTATCCAAAGATGGTGGCCTGATAAGAACATTGTGTAGCTCACCTATTGCATGCAACACTAATTTGAAATAACAATTAATAGTTTCACCCGAGTGTTTGAAGTTTTGGCTAACAACACGGTTCTTTCATTATGCTCGATGGTGTGAAGGAACATGGCAACCTGCTCTTCAACACAATAATGCAAGGTGTCATGAAGCAATCTTCTTTCACTCAGAAGATCACACAAGAAAGAGAAAGGTGCTTTCTTCAGCCTAATCATTTTTTGACAACTAACATCATATTTATGATAAATGTCATCTAGATATATACTTCTTTGCATATTTCTAATAGATATTGGTGCAAAAGTCACTCATGACCTTCTTGATGAGGACATCCCTAGCACTAGTAGCACTAGCACTCGACCAAAGGAATATACATGACCAATCACTCGAGCGAGAGCCAAACAATTAAATCAATAAGTGACTTTGTTCCTGAAAGATTTAAGTTATGATGAGAATATGCTGCTACCTAATAGCTCTTGTTTAATATTGATTAGAAATGAAGAGGGAGAGCATAACATGAAGGACATACCCACTAAGGACTTCATTAAATCTGGTCGTACACATGCCGAGTGGAAAGAGAATTTCATAAGCTTTCCAGCGAGCCCAACATCACTCAATTTCGTCAAGGATTGCACGCGCTACAACCAAAAGAACTCTACTCGACATGTAGTCCGCCAATCAAGTAACAGTCCGACGTATGACCAGAAATTTTGACCAAGCGGCATTCTTAGCACAGATATCCAAGTTGTTCGTGTAGTAGTTGTTAGAAAGGAATTCAAAATAGCTTTCCAACAAATCAAGAATCATTGAATTCTGATGTCGTATGCAACCTGGAGACCCAAAAAAGTAACAACTGCATGAAAGGAAAGAGTCCAGTTCGAATCCGAGAAGATTTATTTCGGACTTCTTTCATCTTTATAGTATGATAGGATTTTTATTCCATTTTGGAATTAGATTCAGATTGAAATTCTAGTTTAAGCCTTCTATCTTTTGTAAATACCACTCTCTATAAAAGAGAAGTATGGTCATATTTTTTAGACAACCATGAATTGAATACACAAATATTTTCAGAGAACCTTTTGCTCTTGTTCTAGGGTTTGTGCTTATTAAGCCACCACCTAGAATTGGGAGTTATTCTCTTTATAATAGTTCTTGTAATTTCTTCGTTGATTGTAAGAACTGTCCGTCTACTTTTGTGTGGTCAAGTAGACAATGATCAAAGCGTGTGGTTGGGCGAATTCTTTTGTCGTGGGTCGTTGTATTGACAGTGGTTGGCGCCATCGGTTCGTCAGGTTACACGAACCAACGAGTTCAACGATACTACGTCGTGAACATGGGGCACCTCGTATCATCTTGGTATCAAAGCTTCAGTTTACACGGTAGGATTATCTATACCTTAGTTTAGATCTGTTTTCAGCCTATACACCAAAAAAGCCAAAAAAAAAAGTGTTCTTCTTTCGCCTTAGATTCAATCTAAAATTTCTATGAGTTTTGTTAGGTCTTAGTCCATTAGAGTCTTTGTTTAGTTGGCTGATCCGGACTTCTTTGCGTATCTTTTGTTTTCGTTGAGTTCAAAAAAAAAAAACAAAATTCAAATCACATGTATCCTTTGATAGCTAATTTGTCCTTTGCGAAAACTTTAAACCTACATAAGACTAGCTATTGAGAATTAGATTTGGGCTTTGCATACTTGAATTAATATATTGGAAGTGATTTAATAGTAGGGTATCATAATCTTGTGCCCAGGCTTGTGTGCTGATCCTAATTTTAAAAAAAATATCAAAAAGAATTGACCAGTTTTTGCTTTGGTCAGCATCATTTTGAAAGCTTAAAAGTTTTTTTTTGTTCGATCAGATTGTGTTCTTGCTTCGTTGTGTGCAAATCCATAGGCCAATTTCATATTGTGCACTCAAGCTAGTGTCTTTCTATAACTTGTGCAACACGAGCTGTTTGTGCTATTACTCATTTTTTGTTAGCTCGTTCTTTTGGTTGCATCAAGTTACGTCATCTTTGTGTGTGAGTTGCTTTGTCTTTCACTTATATCTTGAAATCAGCAACTAGGCATTGGATCTAGTTTGGATTGTTCCCTAACTTTACAATATCGAGAATTTTGGATAGCTTAAGATAACACTTAACCTTCCAAGCTCCACATACAAGCCATTGTTGTTACAGTACTTGGACAATGAATTCGCTTGATACATCACCTTTGATCATCGACTGCCACCATAGTGTGTACAACACCTCAATCTAGTGAAGAAAACATAAGAACTTCGATTGATAAGGAGAGTGTGAGGTTGAGTGATTCCACAAAAATTATCCATATTCTTGCTATTTCTGTTTGTACTCACCATTGCAGGACAAGAAGAGGAGGAACCTGTTGCATCTAGGCCCATTTTGGTTGATTTTGATTATTGACGAAATTAAGTGTCTTGGACTAATCGTGTCTGTGAAGAGCTATTTCTGTAAAATCTGCAAGTGATCCGGGAGGATCTGCAGGTCGCAAGCGCAAGATCGCAGTGTCGTAGTCCAAGGTCGCAAGCGCAAGGTTGCAATGTCGCCCGAGGTCGCGAGCCAAGATCACGAGCACATGGTCGCCAAGAAGGAAGTCACAAAGACCTAAGGTAAGTGCTTGTTTATTTGTACCAGTCTCGGTGTTTGGAGTATTGACCAGTTCTATAGAAATTTATTTTTCATTTAACCATTCTATTAAGAGGGGTTGCGAAATCTCTTTTAGTTCCGACAAAAACTATGAAACTCTTAGGTCATATGTTGCATTCATTTTCTTTCATATTTTTGGTCGAAATTTGAGAAAAACATATAGATTTCAAAGAGGGACTGAAATTAGTCTTTCGAGAAATGTTCATTCGACCAGAGGTCACTCGAACACCATTCATTCGACCAGGAACATTGTTCATTCAACCAGAGGCCATTCGAGCACTGTTCATTCGACCAGAGGTCTCCCGAGCACTGTTCATTCAATGGTTACATACTAGTCGTTAAAGGTCGAAGCTATCTATTAGTTGTACTGATTTCTTTCCTTCCTGACCATAATGGCTAGCTGAAAGGTTTAGGCTATAAATATGTGCTTTGAGCAGTAGTTTTATACATCTTCAAGCCACATTCTCATATACAGTTTTGAGCAACTTTTCTATACTTTTTGAGCAGTTTTTAGAAGAAGTTGAGCAGTTTTTAGACACTTTTGAGCAAATTTTGATTAGTTTTTATAAACAGTTTTGAGCAGTTTTTATAAACACTTTTGAGTAGTTTTATAAACAGTTTTGAACAGATTTTGATCACTTTTATAAACACTTTTGAGCAGTTTTGCTAAACACCTTTGAGCAGTCTTTCTACATATCTCTGATTCATATTCATAAATACATTTGAGCCAAAGTTCCTAGTGCTAAAATCTTGATCTGTTGATCAAGTATCATTCTTTGTGATTAAGAGAGAGCCTCCCAGAGCATTCATTCTCATTATTTGCATCCTTAGAGTTTCTCGGTGGTTGTTAGAGGTCAAGAGAAGATCTCACAACTTGTTACTCTTGGTGATCACCTTCACCTAGACGGTTTGGTGGTGTGGCCGTTGCTCTCTCCATTGACGAAACATGTTTGAGAGGCTCAGTGTGTTTGCGAGGTTTGGTGCTCACCTTTCTAGAGTGGAGAAGGAGCAACCCTAGTAGATAATATCCTTCGTGGATATTGAAGCAAGACTCATTAATTTGAGTCCTTTAACGAGGAGTAGGGGAGACCAGGTGAGTCTCCGAGACCGCGGGATACATCATTTGTGTTTGATTTTCTTACTTTCATTTTATTTGTGCAATCTAATTGTTGAATTGATTCAGTTTTTATTTGCACTTAGCCCTTTTAGGTTTTAATCTTGCAAAAGTTGTTTTCTTCGGAAAGATTTTAAAACCTCCTATTCACCCCCCTCTAGTCGGCATCCTCGATCCTACATGTGGTATCAGAGCGTGGTCTCTCTTTTGAGTAGGCTTCACCGCCTAGAGAGAGGATGACTTCAAATGAGGGTTTTCATCTTAGTCACACCAGACGTGTGCCTATCTTTGACAGGACTAATTATCCCTATTGGAAAGTGTGCGTGATGATTTTTCTAAAGGCCATGAGGCTTGATGTTTGGGACATTGTTAAGATTGAGTTTACTCCTCCGGTTGATCCGACAAGTCACTTCGATGACGATAGGAGAAAACTCCACTTAAATGCACATGCCAAAAATGCTCTCTTTGCCAGCTTGCCCTAAATGAGTTCAACCGCATGAGCAACCTTACCACCGCTCACAAAGTTTGGACCACCCTCGAGGAGATATATGAGGGAACCACAAGGGTCAAGGAGGCAAAGTTACTCATGGTTAGGCAAAGATATGAGACATTCACCATGTCACCAACCGAGTCTGTGGATTCCATGTTCGCTCGGTTGAACAACATTGTGAATGAGCTCAAAGGACTCGGAGTTGTTTTTATTAAAATTGCGATTGTAAGAAAAATGTTTAGGACTCTTCTGGAGAGTTTCGACACTCTTGTAACGGTCCTCACCAACTCCATCTTATCATCCACCACGCCAACTGATCTCTATGGGAACCTCATCACCCATGAGATACATCGGAAGGAGAAGAAGGAAGCAGCCGAATCATCGGAGACGAAAAAGAAGAACTTGGCATTCAAAGCTGACTCCAAAGGTGATTCAAACGATGGCTCCCCCGATGAAGATCTAGCCCTTCTTGTAAAGAACACTCAAAAACTTCTTCGTAAGTTACACAAGAAGGGAGTCAACATCGACACAAGAACCAAAGGGATCAAAGCAAGCAAATTTCAAGGACATCATATGCTATGAATGTCATGAAAAGGGACATATAGCTTCAAGATGTCCAAATAAGAACAAGCCTTGGGACAAGAAGAAGAAAGATCCTAAAAAGTAGAAATTCTTCAAGAAAAACAATGGTGAAAACCAAGAAGCATGTTTCGAAGAATGAATGTTTAGAGGAGAGAGCTCCGATTCCAACTCCGATGATGAAGGGGGTTGTTCCAAGAAGCTAGTCGGATTAGCTCTTGGCAACAACAACACATCGACAAGTTCATCCTTTTGCCTTATGGCTAAAGGTGATGAAAAGATATATTCTTTTGACCCTTCATATGATGATCTAGTTGAAATGATTAGTGAATTAAATGATACTTTTAGAATCACAAAGAAGAACTATAGATAGCTTAAAGAAGCGCACTCTTCTTTACTTGCTCTTTACTTTGATTTAAAAGACTCATATGAAGGTCTGCTCATCAAGGATCTCACTAACTCACCAACTAAGGTAGATGTAGCTATTTCTTGTGACTTAGTTGATAATATACCAAATGTAGTCTCTAAAAATGATATGTCAACTAGTTGCAATGATCTACATGATGCACAATGTTCATCCAGCTCTAGTGATAAAGAATTGAAATGCCATGTATCGCCCTCTAATGAAATAATCTTAAATGAAAATAATGAACTAAAGGCTAAAATAAGAAAACTTAGTAAAGGTTTAGAAAATTGTTACAAAGGGAAAGCATCTCTTGATCTTCTTCTTAGTGAGAAAAATGCTCATTTAGAAAAGTACGACTTGGATACTTTCCAAAGAAAGAAATAAACCAAACACAAAAACTATTTTTGTAAAAGCATACAACAAATTTTGTTTTAGATGTCATGAAATTGGCCATTCACGTTATGCTTGTCCTTTAATGACTTTGACTCATTTTTATGCATGCTACATGCTTAAGAGGTCAAAGAAAGGATATGTGATAGCAAAGTTTGTTGGAGCACCCATGCTAAATAAGAAGAAGAAATCTATTTGGGTGCCCAAAACTTTGATTGCTAACATCGAAGGACCCAAAAGGGTTTGGGTACCTAAACGGACTTAATTCTTTTGTTTTTGTAGGTGAACTACAAGATCGGTGGAAAACATTGGGTGCTAGATAGTGGATGCACCGAACACATGACCGGTAACAAAAAATTGTTCACCTCATTGGAGGATAACTCAAGTGAAGACCAAAAGATCACCTTTGGCGACAATCGTCAAGCAAATGTAGTAGGCTTGGGTAAAATTGCTATATCTCATGATCTTTCAATTTCAAATGTTTTACTTGTTGAATCATTAAATTTTAATTTGTTATCTGTTGCACAAGTTTGTGATCTTTGATTTCGTTGCATATTTTCTCCTAAAGATGTTTTAGTTGAAAGTTTAAAAGACAACTCTTTAATCTTCAAAGGTTTTCGCTTTGGAAATCTCTATCTTGTTGATTTCAACTCAAAAGATGCATCTCTTTCAACATGTCTCATTTCTCAAACTTTGAAGGGTTGGCTTTGGCATAGAATACTTGCACATGTTGTAATGCATCAACTTAAAAAACTTTTAAAACGTGATTTGGTAGCTGGCTTGAAGGATGTGAATTTTGAGAAGGACAAACCTTGTAGTGCTTATCAAGCAGGCAAGCAAGTAGCAAATTCACATCCGACCAAGCGCACTCTTTCAACTTACAAACCTTTGGAACTGCATATGGATTTATTTGGACCCTCCGAGTTCCAAAGTATCGGGAGAAAAAACTATGGTTTTGTCATTGTTGATGATCTTACATGTTACACTTTGGTCTTCTTCATTTCTCAAAAATCTGAAACCCCTGATGTTTTTAAAAGTTTTGCAAAACCTGTTTCCACCCAATTTGAACTTTCCATCAAGAAAATTCGTAGTGATCATGGTGGAGAGTTTGTGAATTCGACCTTGGTTGATTTTTGTGACTCTTTGGGTATTAAACACGAATTTTCAACTTCCTTCACTCTACAACAAAATGGGGTTATAGAAAGAAAAAATCGAACACAAATAAAAATGGCAAGAACATTGCTAAGTGAGTATGACCCTCCTACTCACTTTTGGGCCAAAGCCGTGCATACCGCTTGCTATTCAATTAATCGGCTTTATTTGCATCCTCTTCTAAATTTAACCCCCTATGAGCTTCTTATTGGGCTTAAGCCAAATGTCTCTTATTTTCGGGTGTTTGGATGTAAATGCTATATCCTTAGAAAAAAACATTTGGTGGAAAATTTCAAAGAAGAGTGGATGAAGACTTTCTAGTCGGATACTCCACTACTAGCAAAGCCTATCGAGTTTTCAACAAAAATACAAATTGCATTGAAGAATCTTGTGATTTAGAATTCAATGAATCTAATGGCTCTCAAAAGAAGCAAGTGTCTTGTGATATTGTAGGTGAAGATCTCCAAGAAACGATGAAGAATATTACTTTTGGAGACATCAAATCTAGAGATGATGATCAAGAGGATGATGATAAGATAGTGTGATGAACAATATACATCATCACCTCTTATTGTTAATCCATTGAAGACAAATCAAGTGGAAGCATCACAAGTTGAAGCAAAGACAACATCAAGCCATTGTCAAAGATCACCCTTTATATCAAGTATTGGGTGATGTTAGTAAGGGTGTTCAAACTTGCTCTCATATTGCTTCTTTTTGTGAACATTTTTTTTATTTCTTCTTTGGAACCTAATCTCATAGATGAAGCACTTAGTGATCCAGATTGGGTAAATTCCATGCATGAAGAACTAAATAATATCACTAGAAACAAAATGTAGACATTAGTAGAAAGACTTAAGGATCATAATGTGATTGGAACAAAATGAGTTTTTAGGAATAAACAAGATGAAAATAGAGTAGTAGTACGAAACAAAGCACGTCTTGTTGCACAAGGATATTCGCAAGTTGAAGGTTTAGATTTTGGGTTAAACTTTTGCACCCATAGCAAGATTAGAAGCTATCTGCATACTTCTTGCATTTGCATCAAATTTCAACATCAAATTATTTCAAATGGATGTGAAAGGTGCTTTTTTAAATGGAGAAATATTTGAATTAGTTTTTGTGGAACAACCTCCTGATTTTGAAGTTTCAAATTTTCCAAATTATTATACAAGCTCTCTAAGGCTCTCTTTATGGACTTAAAGAAGCTCCTCGAGCTTGGTATGAATTTCTTAGAGACTTTCTTATTTTAAAAGGTTTTAAAATTGGGAAGGTGGACACAACGCTATTTACAAAAGTGGTTGAAAAAGATCTTTTTGTGTGTCAAATATACGTTGATAATATATCATATTTGGGTCTCCTAATGAATCCTTTTGTCATGAGTTTGAAGAAATGATGTCTAGGGAATTTGAGATGTCGATGATTGAAGAGCTAAGCTTCTTCCTTGGACTTCAAATCGAGAAAATCAAGAACGGAACGTTCGTAAGTCAAACCAAGTATGTGAAGAACTTGCTCAAGTGCTTTGGGATGGAAGATGATAAAGCCATCAAAACTCCATGGTCACTAATGGACATCTTGATATGAACAATGACGGAAAAGCGGTTGATGATAAACTTTATCGATCTGTGGTTGGTAGCTTACTTTATTTTACCGCATCTAAGCCTGACATCATGTTTAGTGTTTGCTTATGTGCTAAATTTCAATCATCTCCTAAGAAATGTCATTTGATTGCTCTTAAAAGAATCCTTATGTACTTGAAATGCTATCCAAATATAGGACTTTGGTACCCTAAAGATGCAAACTTTGAATTAATTGATTACTCAGATTCGGATTATGCAGGTTGCAAAATTGATAGAACGGAGTTACCATGTCATAGATCAACATGCAAATACTTCAAACTATTATGCGTGAAAAATCTATGAAGTAACATGGTTTAATCACTTAAAACAAATGAAAACAAGAATCATGCAAACATAAAATCAAGAAAGGAGATCAAATCACTGTGAAGAAAAAGGTATATCTACAAGTTTGGAGATAAGTAAGGGATAAGGAGTAGATCTATACTGATTACTTGAACAGAAGGGACAAGAAGGGGGAGATGAGCAGATCTACAAGTCTTGAAACAGTCAAAAAATTCTGGTGGTGACCTGAACCAAGGTCCAAAGCCCGTTCGTCATCTAGATCTGAGCTAGAGAAGATGGCGACAGACACTATGCAGTAGCGGAGGGATCTAGATGAAGATGGAGATGATAGAGAGATGGAGGCGGAGAAGGTGGTGAGGTGGAGTGAAATAGGAGATGGAGGCCAAAAGCAATGGAGAAGGTGGGAGACGTGAGGTGGAGAGAAATAGGGAGGATAGACAAAGAGGGAGGTGAGATTTTTGCTGGCGCCTTTTTTTCGCAGGACGCGCGCACCCAGATGGTTTCGTTCGACACGAAAATGAGTCACAGACTGATCTAGCATATAAGGAAAATATTCCTTATTTTGGGATGAGACATGATGTATGAGATGTTCCAAGATGAAACCAACCAAACACCAACATCCCACTCATATAGAAAGAGATGGCCTAATATGGCCAACCAAACACATCCTTAATGAATACTTATCTTACTACTCTTTTGGAGACCGTGAGGACAAAAAAACATGAGTGTTTGACAAATAAATTTCGCTCCGAGGAATCTCTTTTTTATTTTTAATTATAGGAGTGCCATTCTGTTTTGATAGAAAATGTAAAGAAAATGTGAAAAGACAAAGAACAATACACAAATAAACTTGTTCTTTAGTAATCCTTAATTGAATTTACAAAAATACAAGTAGTTGTGCATTTTTTATTCTGTTGCCTTCTAACAGCAGGAATTGTGTGAATCTTTGGTTCCCAGAGCTTCGTAAAACTCCTGATTAATTACTTCTACGAACTCTGACTTAGTAGAACACCTCCAATTAATCTTACGCATCTGGGTGGTCATCTTCTAACTTTGTTGCTACTCTTCATGGAACGTACGGAGAAATGCAATGTAATGCAATACAACATGTGTGGCCTTCACTTTGTTAGTTTTGGCCCTAAAATTCTCTTGCCTCATTGGCATCCAGAAGGTATAAGATTGCATAACTAGCCTCGTCGACACCTAGCCATACAACTGTCTGATCTCATCAGTTACAAACAAACTTGCTTTCTTTGCCTCATCAGTACACGACAGTAAGATTGTTATAGAGGTAGCATGATATAGTGCAATGCAGAGTTGACTTTCGTCTCATCGGTACTTGGTTGATTGGTTTGTCCAGCCTCATTGGTCACAGCCAGGATGCATGAATGAGGAATGACAAGACTTTAATAGTCTTACACAATGCAAATGATGAGCAGAAAGAAACAGTGCTTGTTAAAGATGTACTCCCTTGGGAATGAGACATGAGCAACTTGGTACGAGAAGTGACATGTTTAGTCACGCCTGACCTGATTAGCTGGGCATATAGGCACATGCCACAAAAGGCTCCAATGAGGCGCCACACATCTCTAGATCTTTTGAAGACGAGGTGCTCTGATTATGGGTTGGACCGGGTTTCGATCTAGCCTCGATTAGATTCTAGTTGCTATAATTGAAGTATAGCCGGGCTTTGACTATACTCGATCAGATGCTAATATGTGCAAAAATAGGATCTTACTCAGAATTACCAAAACCCAAGTTGATCGAAAACACAGTTCAAAAGATAGCACACACTTTATTTTGAAGAAGGATCTTGTACATGTCGAACGTTAGGACGCACTAGCCTACGTCAATGAACTATGGATCTAAGACTTCAATCTAGACTTGGTAATAATCGATCATCTAAACTAAGACTATTACAAAGTATTTATAGTCTAACCGTGTGAGTATGTATCAGACTCAATAACATAATGTACTAGACTCAGACAACTAACTAAATCTGAACATGTAAGACTTAGTTATTGTCGCGCCCCGAATAGGGTACCACGACTACTCCCGTGGAGACCTAGCTCGCTGCAGCTGGCCTCATACATACATACCACTGACTTCCCAGGATAAGTCAAGCACAGGAGTTTATTGTAGCAGAGTAACTTTCAAATTATCATTCATAAACAGTATGGCCTACTGGCCTGATACAACAAAAGAGTAATACAATGCCTTCACGGCACAAATGGTCTAATTAAAACAAAAGACAACTACTCGGCGGAAGCTAGGCGAAACCCCCACAGTCGTAAGAAGTTGACAGCAGAACAACACACATCAAGGCTCTGGCAGAATTGGCTCTCCTCCTTCTGGATCCACGAAGTCTTTCAAGCCTTCGTCTTGGTCTTGAAGCACTGCATCTATTGTTGAAAAGTTGCAAGGGTGAGCACTTATGTACTCAGCAAGTCATAGGTAAGAGTAGAGATACGTATACATGATCCTATGCTATTGAGGGAAAAGAGGTGAGAGGGTTTTTCCAAAAATACTTTTCTTCCAAGATTTTCAAATCTCATGCTCATGGCAGCATTTCATGTACTTAGGGCACAATCCATGTGCCTCTTAGCTATTATATGATCACTAAATTATGGTACTACCACGACACGTCAACACATGACAGCCCATGGCAGCACCCCTTATCATGACAACACATGTCATTTGGGTAATCTTGACTTAACAAATTTTAATTTATAAAACAATACTTGTGTCACACCCCGTGGATTTAATCCACCGCGGCATACTCCTAAAACTCGGGAGCACGAAGTATTCGAATATATTTTTAACTCTGCAGCGGGGTACCAATTTACCCGCAAGATATATCCACTTTCATGCCCTTCCTATCACAAGGATTGAACCCCTGACTCACTTCATACTGTGAGTGGCAAGGTGGAGATAACAAGAACTTTTGCCATGTTTCACACACAATTCACCCCAGACCCCGTGGTTTTCTTCATGCAAACCACAGTTGTGGCAGGGTTACACAACCCCCACTAAATTGGCATCTTCCCCTCAGGGTCAGCGTGCATGTGTTGGAGCGCACCCCATGTAAATCGTGAGTTTGTCATATAGGGGTTCCATGTGTGATCCACATACTACTTGTTCAGGCCTGTCCCATACCAGGCTTGCGGTCAGCACGTTAATCATGCCACTAGACGCACAACACATGGTTCTAGGTCCTTATATGCCAGTGACCAGATTATACCACAATCCATGCACTTCCAGTGCTGGCACATCCTGTGCGACCAAGCACCTCCAGTGCTTTCACCATTCCATACCAAAATACTAGTCACGACTAGGAGTTTTATTTCATGAATATAAATTTATATATATATATTTATCAATTCATGGCTCACTGCTAAACAATTTATCTTTCCACAGGCAATCAGCCTGATGCTGCCATTTCATCTCTTTTCTCAATACATGCAATACTATTTTATAGTCAAGGTATATTCTAGCAATTCATAAAATATAGGTTCAAGATGTTCAAGAATATGACTTGCCTTCCGCGTCGTAAGAAACAGCAGTTGATGTCGGGTTTGCGATGAAGTCTTCGAACTCGGACTCTTGCTCTAAACAAATATCAAACAAGCAAACAGGCATTACAATCAATCCTACTCTTACTAATCCACTATATGCGATAATGCAAGGAGAAACACTTAGGCGATACAAGATTCGAGAGTTTTGGGAAGCGATTAGGGTTAAACTATGGAAACCACGGTTAAGATTAGTTGTCAAAGGTTTACAAGGTTCCAAATGTTCCAAAATATCAGAATAATATCAAGGTTGCGACTGGTTCACCCAAAAACAGCGAACGTCCTTAGGTCGACATTCGGTTCAAGGCATCGACATAGGGTCGATGGATGATAGAGAGCTCAACTCAAGTTGTGACACTAGGATAAAATGTAGATCACAACATCAAGAGTCTAAGGGACAAAGTTATGTTCAGAATTCATGGCTGGAAGTAGGTGAAAAGGCTCAATGCCACTGGCTGACATAGGCTGACAAGGGCTGACAATGCCCAAGAATGGCATTGACATGGTTTGAATAGTTTCCAGTGGCCAAAATGGGTTTTGATTCAAGCATATGGTGCAAAAAGTAGTGAGGCAACTGTTTGACAATGTAGTTTTTGGTTTGCATGACCAGAGGTGGGTGAATAGGGCTAATGCCACTAGCTGGCATAGTTTGGCATAGAGCTGACACGGCCAGAAACTAGGGTTTGCCATAACTTTTGATCTAGGGCTCCAAATGATGCACCACTTTGTCTGGTAGGTAAGCCTTGCTAACAGGAACAGATGTCTCAACAAGATCTAGGGCAGGAGATGGCCGGAAAGTGATGAAAACCGGCGAAGCAGTTGACTGGCCTGGAGCACATGCTACATAAACAGTACAGAAACTAGGGCATAGCTATAACTTCTGTTTTAGGCCGAATTACAAGTCGTGATAGAAGACAAAGTTGCTCAAAATGATCCAAAACATCTAAATGGCAAAGTTTCTGGAGCTGGATCGACTGGATTTGGAAGATACTGGCTGGAGAAAAGATGAACTCAAATCTGATTTGGGCATTTCTGATTCTGGGCAAAAGAACTCGATTCCTTGCTTGTACATGGTCTCTAGGGCAGAAGAAAGCTACTGGTGAAGTTAGATTGGCTAGAGATGCACCAGAAAAGCCCAAACAGCAAGCTTAGTTCACAAGCAAAGTTCCAATTTGGGGTTTTCCAGAGTTTAGCAAAATTGATGATTCTAGTTGCTTAGGGATGTTAAGCAAGGTCTGCTGAGCATATTTTATCACTGGATCGAGAGCTAAATCGGTTTAGTTAGAGTTTAATTGCTCACCGGAGTTCTAGATGAAACACGGCGATTGCCGGTGATAGAAAGCATTTAAACTAAATTCCAAGCTTGAGAAGTATGAGGGAGATGAGAGAAGCTCACTGGGGGTGTTGGATCGAAGAAGGGGGCAGTGGAGAAGCTTGGCACCGTGCTCCCTCTTTGCTGCTCACCGGAGAAGAAGAAGACACAGTGTTGTTGCTGGTTTTCTGGTGTTTTTGCTGTGTGGTGAAGTTGGCTAAGTCCCAGGGGGTATAAATAGGCAAAGCTAGAGGTGCTTCAATGGCTAGAAGTGCTCGGGGAGTTGAAGCCGGCAAGATGTGACTGGAAGCGACTGCACGGTGAGCTGGCGTCGAGATGACTTGGTTTAGCGGCCGTGAGGGCTTTTGCAGCTGGAGCTGCTGCGATGTGAAGGCGAACTGATGGCTGGGTGCGACGAGGTCTCCACGTGGCTACGCTTTGCTGCTGGAGCCGTTGCTGGTGGCGTGCAAACGGGAGAAACAGCTGGTCGTGATCCTCGCTGGAGAAGATCCACAGTGGCCAACGCCGAGCACACACGTGGCAGCAGGTGAGGTGGTTGAAGCTTGAAGCAACAGCGCGTGCTCGAGGTCGAAGCAAACATGAGCACAGCAATGGCGAGGTCAAAGCTCCTGTGCTCGTGCGCTGGATCCAGGTCGTGGTCGAAGTCCATGGTGCTGGTCGAAGACAACAGCTGGTCGGTTGCACTGGTTGTGGTCGTGAACAGAGGTGTGGTCGAACCAGGGACTAAATTGTGAGAGTTTTAGTTGAAATCTTGACTGATTTGCACATCTAGGTTCAGAGAGGTTTAATTTGGGATTTGATTTCATGACTGAGTATAATATTTCTATTAATACTCATTTAGCTCAAATTTGGAGAAATTTTGATAAGATTTGAGGGATTTCACCTATTTTCGAAAATAGGGTAAAATTAGGGTAAAATAGATATGGATTTTATCGATCTCGAATCCTGGTAATTGGAGTGAGATTTTGAAGTCTAATTAGAAGGAAATCTGTATCAAATAGCATTTGGGAGGTGTTCCCAGAAGAAATTCTGGAGTTGGAGTTGGAGTTGATTTGTGGATTTTAGCCTTTTTAGGCTTCCAGGTAAACAGAAAAGGACTTATTCGCAGTAAAATTTGGACTAATCTGCGAAAAGTGTTGAGATGGAACAATCTGGTTCCCAACGCTTTGGAGTAAGTTGAGGACATACCTAGGAACATATTCCAAAGGATACTTGAGTCTGGATAGGGTTAGATCATGATAACTCAATTATCTGGAAACTGGGGTACTTAGGGTAAATCTGAATTTCCTGTTTTCCAAAACAGAAAGAGACTTGGATACTGATAGTTAGGATTAGAATTCAATCTGGCTCCTGAAGACTTTTATCTTCAGGGTAACTGGTAAGTTAAATCTGGATGGTCAGATTTTAATCTGGATCTAGAGAATAGATTCGGAGATTTTTAGGGTTTGAGGGAGATTAGGGTTCAGCTGATCTGGCTACAACTATAGAGATACATGCATGCAGGATTTTTATGCAAAAACTTTTCACCCCCAAAACCAGGGTGTTACAATTATATGTATATTGATCGGATTACAAGTCCAACCAGAGATTTGATCCGTGTCGCGAACCCTTTCCAAGGTTGCGAATCTTTTCGAGGTCGCGAGCCTTTCCAAGGTCACAAATCCTTTCCAAACTCGAATAGGTCTAGGTCACGAAGCCTTTACGAACTCAACCTGAAAGACCTGAAGATCCTCTAGGATCATGAGGCATTAATTGCAATCCCGAGGTGAAAGTATCATTTATCTACAATTCACCATTAGGGAAAAAAAGTTAACGTGTTGTTGTTGAATAAAGTAAAACACTTGACTCTAAATTTCTCTAAAGTCTGACTCTCTGTGTCTCCGTGTCTCCGTCTCTGTGTGTCCCGGGGACTAGGAGGGGCCTCCTTTCATAGGTAGAGAGGCCACACGCATCAACTTTGAACATGCCTTGGGAAGAGAAGGAACATAGGGGCACTGTCCCTATAGGTAAGCTCTAGGGGTGGAAACGGAGTTAGGTAGGGTCGGGTTCAACCCAGATCCAGATCTGGACAGAGTCGGATATAGATATGGAATTCGGATCCGACCCAAGTTCGGATGCGGATGAGGATCAAGTTTTATTCAAACTTGCGGGTTTGGGTTCGGGTTCGGATTTGGGTTTGACTGAAATATCCCGGATGCAGATGTGGATACGGGTTAAACCCGAATCCATATATATATATATATATATATATATATCAAATATTTTATAAACGACTAAACCTCACCGGAGTCACTGACTTACTGTTGTCACGCCTCACAAGCACAAATTCACAAATACAGCGCCACCGACACAAACCCAGAAACCCTAGATCCAGATCCATCGACATGACGCACGCGGCCTCCGTGGCTCCTCCCCTCCATCGTCTTCGCCTCCAGTCGACGCCGGTACGCTGCATGAGTCCTTCACCCCTCCATCGCCTGCGCCTCCAGTTGACGACAACCCATGTCGTCCGCTTCCTCTGCCACCTCCGCCTCCAGTCGAGGGTAGCACGCGACTCCACCCCTCCGCCACCTCTTCCTCCTATCAATGCCAGCACACATCCTCCGCCTCCTCTGCCACCTCCACCTCCAGTCGACATCGGCATGTGTCCTCCGCCTCCTACGCTTCTAGTCGACACCGGCACGCGGTATATAACTATGGATGATAGATTAACAGTTCACTAGTTCAATAGTGGTCAAATTTGGTTGTTGTGCTAGTTCCATGTATTACAGTGTTAGAATCTTTGCTATTGCCTATTGAGTTTCTATCAAAATTTGGTGGAGATGTTGTTGTTGAAGTTGTCCATTGTTGTAACATTGACACAATTTTCTTTCCTTGTTGAGATGGTAAGTGTTATCTGAAACTCAATGAGTTGTTAGGGTCCTAGTCTCATGGGGAAGTAATTTGTGTGAGATTACAAGAAAATTGCAATCAAACAACTCGTGACTGGGTCTCATGTTTGTTCTTGATGTATGCTTCTTTCTTGTTCATTGTTCTATTCCATGTCTTGTGATTACCTGCTTCTTGTTGCGAAGGATGCTGTCTTTGTGTGTCTACCCCATCATGTCTTTGTGATTACTCAAGTGGACAAGGATGTTGTATTGCTATATGTCAATATGTGGAAAAAGATGTTGTATGACAGTATGAGTCATTGCACATTGTCCTTATTTGATTTAAGTCTTCCTATTGTCCTCATTCGAAGGTGATTGCTAGTTTGATTTAAGTCTTTGTATTGTCCTCATTAGAAGCTCATTGCTAGTGTGAATTTTACTTAATCAATCAATTATTGTGATCATGAAGATTGTATTTGTTAATTTGGTTTCGACCATTGAGATCAATGAAAAACACCCACCTGATTATATAACTGAGTTATTACTTATGGTTTTGTGTATGAATGATGTATGAAATCTTTTATTTGATGTAATATGAACTCTTCATTATATTATTATCCTCGTTATTAAGATGGCAGCGAAGCATGGTTTGGTGTGCAAAGCTTTGCAACCACTGGGCACTTTTATCGACATGACTGGTGACAGTAGAGGCGACAAGGACACCAAAGGTTTGGTGTACAAAATAAAGAGGAGTCAGAGATTGTACTTACACGCCTATATATCCAGCGATGACACTGGAGATACACACAGATCGACATAGCAAGGCCCAAGTCGCTACTGCTTTCCTTTTTTTTGCATTTTTTTATGCCTTTCTCTCTTTTTCCCAGTGAATTTATTATTTCTATTTTTTTGGCAAATTCTCAACTAATATTTCTCTTTGTTTTTAAGGCGCATGATGATGCAGCGAAATTGAAATTGGGGAATGCAAGGCATCTGTGGTGTGCGAGGTAGCAAAGAAGATGTGCCATCTATTCGCCAATAGTCTAGTGATGATTCAGTTTCTCACAGTGATGTTTCATGGTGGTTCGACAATTCGACCTTAGAGCCGGCAACATTATAGGTGTCAATTGGGCCGTGCCGGGCCGGCACGGCACGGACCTGTCGGGCCAATGGCTTATGTCGTGCCGTGCTCGAGTCGGCCAGCGGGCTGTTGGGCTGTGCCAGCTTGGCCCGTTGGCTTGGCGGAGAGGCCCAGCACGGCACGATAGCCCGCAGGCTGAAGTGCGTGCCGGGCCGGCACGAGCACGGCCCATTCCAAGTGTTGGCATCGAGGAGAAAAAGAGGCGACTGGCGAGGCCGGCGACAGAGAGGCGTGGAGCAGATCCGGTGGTGCTGCGTGAAGCAGCCGGCAGCCTGCTCGTCGGCATGGCAAAGACTCAAAGAAGCATCGCCGGACGGCGCTGGCGACGGAGAGGACGAAGGAGCCCAGCGCCGACGACGAGTGGTGCGGCACGTGGCCCAAGGGCCAGGCCCCAGATCTCCGGCGCCCACATCGGGCTGTCACAGTCGAGGGCTGAGGCCGAACACAGAACACCAGGAAGTTGCACGGCGCGCAATGCGCCAGCACACGCGCGGTCACCTCGATCTCCATCGCCGTCTGCTGCGGTGTCATGTTCACTGTTGTGTAGTGAATGAACGTCTCTGACTCTTCGCCAGCGATGGTGGCAGCCAGGCGCCGAGAGTGCACGCGTGGCGAGGAGAGCGAGAAGCACGGCGAGGAAGTCGGCGAGCAGGAAGCGGAGGCTGAGCCGCTGAGGTAGTGCTGCAGTTTGGCCTTCAAGGATACCAGGTAGATGGCCTTCCTCACGTGCATGGGGCTGGGGCTGGACCGCTGGAGTGCTGGACATGGACGCCCCATGCCCCCAAGCTTTCTTGTGTGTGTAGATTGTAGACTGTAGAGAGAGAGTGTGTGGTGTACTGGTGTGTAGTGTGTTGAGAGTTGAGACTTGAGAGCAGTGGAGCAGGCAGATTTCTTTAATGTTTGACAGTTCTGGTTACATTATTTATTCTTTGTTTAACTCTAGCAACATCAGGAAAAACAACACTTCTCAAATGTGTGGAGATGCTGACATGTGGGGCCACATTGCAGGGGTGCATGTCAGAGTCTGACCACTCAGCACACCAGCCTTGCATTGCATCAGAAATGGTGGAAGCTTACTTCTGTTTGTTTCAACTTTGAACATTGTTCATTTCTATTTGTTTCAACTTTGAACATTGTTCATTTCTGTTTGGGAATGCAAATAGCCCTTGCAAATTGTTGTTTATATAAATGAGATTTTTATGGCTTGTCGTTGGATCAAATGATAGTTTTATTATATCGATCTTTCAAGTTTCAATGAGATCATTATGATTTTTTTCTGGTCTAAGAGAATTTAGTGTTTTAGATTTGGAGCTGTTGTTTAGACCTTAGAAGTTGATGCAGCTCTAGCACAAATGGAACAGGACCTGAAGTACATTCATTACTTATATGTAGTATTTGTATCTATTATTACTTATATGAAAATATTACTACCTCATTAAAAATCTTACTAAGTAAAACACAATGGGATAAAACCTTAGTAAGGAAAAAAGAGTGCAGTAACTAATTACAAATTATTCCGAATTAATATTTAGCCATTCTAACTCGCTAGTGAACTCGGTGTCCTCCAAATTATGTTCTTCTCTTGTGACGGCGTTTTCCCAGTCTTTAAGACAAGTGATTGCCTCCACCATCTCGGGTGCTAACATTGATCTTCTGTCTTCAATTATTCTTCCGGTCAAACTAAAAGTAGATTCAGAAGAAACTGTTGATACTAGAACAACTAAGACATCCTGCACTAACTGAGACAACACAGGATATCGTCGTTGATTGTTCTTCCACCATAAGAGAACATTGTTGGAGTCATCATGATCATTTGCAAACTCAGGATCCACAGAATGATCAATGTCGAAGTATCGGTTGAGCTCCGCTTGTGAACTCATAGGTGGTAGTGTTGAAGGTGTTTCGGCTTGGCTAGAGCTCTGCGAAGATGATCCGCCGCCTCCTCGTATTGACTTCCATAACATACTGTCAATCTTCCTCTGCGTCTCCAATTATTGCGGTGCCGATGCTACTAGTCTTCGGTGTACACTAACAAACGTAGATTCGTACAAACGAAAAACTCAAAAAATTTCATCAACCACATGTGAATAGTTTTCAGAATAATCAATATTTAAAGCTTCACCGAATTGCTCAAAAGAAGATTGCAAACCAATTAATTTTAGTCTTGGATCTAAAATCAAAGCAAAACAATAAAGATGTGATATGCTTGTGAAATATTTTAAAATTTTTGTTTCATTTTTTGTACGACAACAGAAAAATCGGGGTCTTCTCTATATGATTCAAATAATTTTGTAATATCAAAAAGATGATACAAAACTAAACAAGATGTAGGATAATAAATACCAAACAATATTTTAGTAGAATCATAAAATAACTCTAAAAATTTATAAAATCTCTCTACTATATACCAAATATAGTCAGAAAGAAACTCACTATTTAATCGAACATTAATAAATAAAGTTAAAAGATTTTTGTATGGCAATACATGCTTTAACATGATATAAGTGGAATTCCACCTTACCTTCATATCGGTACAAAATTTTCGAGGCCTCATATTATTGGCCTTACAATAATTTTTAAACTCAGCTACACGTACATTTGAGGAAGTAATGTAAACAAAGGCCGAGCGAATAGCATCTAAAGGTGCGGTCATTTCTTTCATACCTACTTGAACGATGAGGTTGATGATGTGATAGATGCACCTTTGATGGAGAAAATACCCTCCAACATATGACTGAAGTGTTGGAGTCAATATGTCCATGGCTTTTGTATTCGCTGAAGCATTGTCAAGAGTAATAGAAACAATACGATTTTCTAACTTATATTCACTAGCTACAGTTAATATACAATCGACAATAGCTTCTGTAGTATGTGCAACATCTATTAATTTAAAACCTATAACTCTTTTATTTAAATTATAATTATCATCTAAATAATGTGCAACTACGCTAAGATAATCCTTTTTTGATGGTTGGAGGACCAAATATCAGATGTAAGTGCAAAAGAAAATGTTACTTTTCAAAAATTTTCTTTTATTATTGCTACAAGTTTTTCATAATATTGTAGAATATCACTTCTAGTAGTGTTTGTACTTACTTTTATAAACTGAGGACAAAATTCTCTTTGAATCATATTTTCAAAAGCTGTACTTTCGCTTATCCTAATTGGCAAATCTTCAGAAACAATAAATTTAACAAGTTCTTCCCTACCTACCATAGGGGCATAGTTCCATGTACTTACAGTGCCATCAGCAGCGAAACTTAACTGTGTTTGTTGACCGTGAGGACATAGTTGTTTTTTTGCGCAGGTCTTTCCGTGACGGAGTAAATTTCCGGTCCCAGCTGTAGGTGAAGCTGATAAGATTTTTTTTTGCAATATTTATAAGTAGCAGTTTGTACCTTTTTTCCACTCGGATCGACAGACTTGGATCGATCAAAATACTGCCAACATTCCGACTTTTTTGCTCTTTTGCTCCCTATTGAGCTTGATGTCATTGATAGCGTAGAAGCAAAACCCATCGTTCGAGTATATGACATCGGATTAGATTCAATAGTCCCCTCAACGCACCAAAATTCGCAGTATTATTTTCCTTCGAACCGAAATTCTCAAAATTAATAGTGTTGAAATCCATAAAATAGCAAAAATAATTTCTTAAAAGAGAAAAAAATGATTGTAGAGCGTAAAATACCTTTTAAGGGAAACACAGTTTTTAGAGAAAATATGATTTTTAGAGAAAAAATCAAAAACTTTAAAAGCAGAAAATAGTTTTTTTAAACTAACTTATTCTTTTCAGCAATAAAAATGTTTTTTAAAAATGCAAAAATTCTAAAATAAAAAAATAGTTGAGTAAATTGTAAGAATGAGAGTATTTAATACAGAGTGAGAAATTTGAGTGAAATGTGAGAGATTGGAATGAGTTGTAAATTTTTGTGTGTATTTGAGGATATTTATAGGCAAAAATCCAACCATTTGAAAATCCGACCGTTCACAGTCACTCAAATTTTTTTATTTTACAAATCGAACCGTTCACCGTCTGTTTCAATGCAAATCTAACCGTACACGCGTGTTTGTTTGAATGGAAATTGAACCGTTGCTCGCTTGCATGGGATCTGACTGTTCATTCGAAATCCCAAAAAATCCGGCTCGTCGATTCAAATGAGAGAAAAATCCGCCCATTCCTCGCTTCGCGCGCTTGAGCCCGCGCCCTGCGCCCTTGCCACGCGCCCACGCTTTGCCTCACTTCGCGCGCCCACTCCAGTGTCCGCCTGACGCGTGTGGCCTCACGTTTCGCGCCCACGTGGCCACGTCACGTCCCTTTGCCGCACGCTCCCGCGCTGTCCCGTGTTCCCGCGCGTCGCGTGCCGGGCCGGCCTGTGTGCTAATGGGCTCTCTCTCGCGCGCCGCGTGTCGGGCCGGCCCGTGCGCTAATGGGCTCTTCGTATCGTGCCGTGCTTGGCCGGCCCAAGCAGGGCCCGCGTTACTGTGCCATGCCGTGCCACCCGTGGGCAGAATTTTGGGGCCCAGCACGGCCTGGTAACCCGTGCCAGGCCAGCATGGCCCGTTAACTTCCCGTGCCGTGGCGGGACGCGTGCTAGGCCAAAATGTCGTGCTTCTGGTCGGCCCGGCAATGGCCCGGCCCAATTGACAACTATAGGCAGCACCAACTCGGCCTCTAAGTTGGTGCCACGTCCAGGTGGCGCACTTATGGCATAAACATTCTATCAAGAGAAGGAAATTTTGTGATACCTGAAAGGATTGAAGATGTTAGATCTAGATTTTGATGATTAATAACAATTTGGATAAACCTGTTCAGCACAAGTAAATTGAAGTGTCATGTGTTAAACCCTAAAGTTAATGTCTCTCTTGTCGTGGTTTAACATCAATGCATATGTTGATGGGGAGCTGATGAGGACATTACTACGACAGATACACACACTACTTCAATTCCATCACCTCCTATGCAAGGACCAATTACAAGGATATGTGCCCGACAGTTAAATTACTAGGTGAGTTCGTTCTTAGGGTCACATACTTATGTTTTGGAGGATAGATTACTACCTAATGATGATATTCTTGTACTTAGGAATCATGGGATGTACCAGCAAGGATGTAATTCTTCACCACGGCAAGCTTTGGCCCAAGTTGTACACGAGATGGAGTCCAGTTCGGCCACCAGGGAGAAGCTCATCTTCAAACAAACATAAAAGCTACATACGGAGTCCGTTTGGATTGTTCAAGCACTTTATGGAGAAGCCCACGACGTCATCTTTCCAATGGATCCAGCCCCACTTCAAAATTCCATCTGAGTCAGTCAAAATCGTCAAAACAAGTCACAACCAGAATCTGTTTTGGGCTTCTCGGTGCTGTGTCACCTCTTTTTTTGGTCCACGGTCCACGTACCCTGCCTAGGGTTGCGAGCCAACCCTAGCCGCCACCCCTCTCTCCTTTATATGGCTAAACTCACTACTACAGAATACATTATCACAGCCGGTTCAAAACAGTCATCATAGATGGTTCTAAACCATCAGTCATGTTTGAGTCACTGATATTCGAGTACTATCACTGACAGTTCTGAACCGTCTGTGATTTTTCCTATCACAGTCATCTTTGATCTCAAAATCATCTCTGATACTCATACTATCACAGTCGGTTTTAAGCTCAAAATTGTCTGTGATACTCATACTATCCTAGACGGTTTTTGGTTTATTACCGTCTGTGATAGTATGAGTATCACAGACGTTGTTTGACTCAAAACCATCGGTGATAGTATGAGTTATCACAGATGGATTTTTAACTCAAAACCATCTGTGATAGTATGAGTATCACAGATGTTGTTTAACTCAAAACCGTCGGTGATAGTATGAGTTATCTCAGACGACTCAGACGATTTTTAACTTAAAACTGTCTATGATAGTACGAGTATCACAGACGTTGTTTTACTCAAAACCATCGGTGATAGTGTGAGTTATCACAGACAATTTTTAACTCAAAACCATCTGTGATATTATGAGTATCGTAGACGTTGTTTAACTTTAAACCGTCTGTGATACTATGAGTTATCACATATGATTTTTAGCTCAAAATCGTCTGTGCATATTAATTTTTTTTAAAGACTGTGGCTAGCCCCAGGAATCATGCTAGCCATGCCCTCTGTAGAATAGCATTTCATACATACATAGAACTCAGCATTTCGGCATTTCAAACACATACAAAATCTCGGCATTTCGGACACATACACAGAATATGTACAAATGAGATTGAGATTGGAAATATGTACAACTGTAAGTTTCATGCTACATTTCAGAAATATGCACAATTGAGATTGAACAAATAAAAGTAATCAGTAATTAAAGTCAGCGTGTTAGATAGGTAATGTTGTACTAGTCTCAATTAGTAAGGACCGGACTAATAAAACCGAGCGGGTCCCTAAACTGCCCCTTAGGTGATATGACATCCCCTATGAAAAACGAAGCGAGCATCCCTCGGACTAATCCAATATGCGCAAGGTCAAAGCTTTCCAAAGGGAAGTCGATGCCCTACAGTAAGAGTTGCTACAGAAAAATTAGCTGAATGCAGCTGTAAACTTTGCCAAATCGATACAAAGGGTGGCAGTTATATACCTCGGGGAAATTCGGCCGGTGAGGGGTGATGAGGTTGTACATGTGTTGCATCATGTAGAACCCACATGTATTGTCATCCGGCTGCTGATGGCACTGCCAACATACAGATTGAGCGTTAGCTGGGGAGACATTATAAAGTAAAAAAGATGCCAGTTGAAACCTGTCGTGGTATTGCAAATACGCCGACAGGTTTTGAGGAGGTTCCTAGCTAAGCAAAGACTATGCGAGCTGACCGAGTGACTGGTCCTCTCCCGTCGTGCAAACACAACAAGTGACACGAGGATTTATACAAGTTCAGGTCTCAGTGGAGACCCTAGTCTTGTTGACGTGCTCCCAACAAGAGTTGGCTAGGGAAGCTCTCTCGTGGGGAGAGTGCTCCTAAGCATGCCTGCTCATTTTTGTGTATTGATGTAAATGAATTGTCTCCGGTTACAACAGAGGGATACAAGGGCTTATATAGGCCCAAAAGATGCGAAAAGACTAAACTGCCCCAGCTGCAGTAGTTGGATCAGAGGGCACTAGCGTCCTTCTCTCGGCTGAGGGGGCTAGATGTTCGACAAGTGTACTCGCTAGTTCCCGAGGCCCTCCTCGTGTGACCCTCACGTGACCCCGCCCGGGACGAAGGCTCCAGAACCTTTGTCTCCGGGCAAAAGGCGGTGCCCGGGACGGGGGTCTACAGGGCCCTTGTCCCCGGGCCAAAGGCGGCACCCGGGATGAAGGCTCTGGGACCCTTGCCCCCGAGCATAAGGTGGCGCCCGGGACGGGGGTCACCGGGACCCTTGTCCCCGAGCCAAAGGTGGTGCCCGGGACGAAGGCTCCAGGACCGTTGCCCTGGGGCACAAGGTGGCGCCCAGGATAGGGGTCACGGGAGCCCTTGTCCCCGGGCCAAAGACGGCGCCTGGGATTGGGGTCACTGGGCCCTTGCCCCTTGGCATAAGGTGGCGCCCGGGACAGGGGTCACCGGGGCCCTTGTCCCCAGGCCAAAGGCGGCGCCCGGGACGAAGGCTCCAGGGCCGTTGTCCCCAAGCAAAAGGCGGTGCCTGGGACGGGGATCATTGGGGCCCTTGTCCTCGGGCCAAAGGCGACGCCCGGGACGAAGGCTCTGGGGCCGTTGTCCCCGGGCAAAAGGCCGCGCCCGGGGCGGGTGTCTCCGGGGCCCTTGTCCCCAGGCCAAAGGCGACGCCCGGGACGAAGGCTCCGGGGCCCTTGTCCCTAGGCAAAAGGCGGCGTCCGGAACTGGGGTCTCCGGGGCCCTTGTCCCCGGGCCAAAGGCGGCACCTGGGATGAAGGCTCCGGGACCGTTGTCTCTGGGCAAAAGGCGGCACCCAGGACGGGGGTCACCGGGGCCCTTGTCCCCTTACCTGGATTTGATTGCACATAGATTTCCCCCAACAGCAGCCCCCATGTCCTCCGGTGACATTGCTTATGTCCCCGGAGGGAATGGTTCATATTACCCGGAACATCTCCCCCGGAAGGGATTTCTGGCGCCTTGCTGACGCGTCGATTCTTGTGCTAGGCATGTATGGTGGCGCCATCGATGATCATTTCGCCACTAGTCTTAGTTGTCGTGAGCCATCGGCCATAATGGCCTCGCACAGTTTGAACCGCCGATGCGTCGTTTCCCATGCGTGTCCCTTCGATTTGCGCATGCTGTTTGAATCAGATGGTGCAGATTTATTACGAGGGTCCACGTGGTGCCCATCGAGGCCGTGCTCGAGCCTTATAAATTGGGCTTCGAGGGGCCCAGAGAGAACACTTGAACCCTCGAGCCTCAAACACCACCGGCGCCCTAAGCTCTCCCGGTGGCTCTCTCCCGGAAGCCTAGTCTCCACAAACCTAAGCTCCCCAAACTTAGTTCACCGATAGCTTAACCCACTGAAAATCCATATGGGTCCAAAGGGTTGTGCCAAGGGCACTGATGTGCCTCCGGAGGAAGTCACCGCGGACTTCCTCTAGTCCTCTGAGTTCACCTCGGGGGACTTGGAGTCTCCCGTGGGATGAGGATATCCGGGTCCCCTAGAAAAAGGATGGCGCGCCCCGCCCGCAGCTCGGAGAGGTGGTCGTCTTCGAGGCTTTCCTCAAGGCTGGCCTCTGGCTCCCGGTGCACCCGTTACTCCAGGAGTTCCTTTGGGAGTACGGGGTGGCGCTCAACCACTTGACGCCGAACGCCCTCGTCCGGATGGGGCTTTTCATTTGGCTGTTTGATACAGCCACCGGACGGGAGCCGACGCTCCGACTGTTCCGGTACTTCTACGAGCCCGCGGCGAGGAGCTCGCATTTGGTGAGGGGAGGGCCGAAGTCTCCGTTCGGCTCCGTCATGATACAACTCCTACCGTCGCGGGTGCAGGAGTATCCGGTGGCGGCCTTCCGGCACCACTGGGGGGATTGGGTCCGGAGGTGGTTTTGCCTCTAGGTCTGGGACCCTGAGGTGACCTATTTCTCGGAGCCCTCCTCCTACTGCCGGTCGTCGGCCCCCAAGCCCCTGATATGGACCGAAGAGGAGCTGAAGCACCTTAGCATGGTGGTGGGTGCCCAGGGCGTTCGGTCCATGAGGGACGCCGCGGAGGAGCTGACGCTACTCAAGCTCTCCCCCTTCTCACACGGGAGGAGGGGGATCGAGATGTGCCTGGCGTAGTGGCCCACACAAAAGCCGATGACCCGACGTAAGTATCTGGTGACTTACTTCGATTTTTGTCAATTTCGCTAACTCTCTTTATTTTCGTAGTCCAGCCATACCCAGCCACCCGGGAGAAGGCGGAGAACCTCCTTGGGAGGTACTACGCCGGCGAGCACGAGCGTATCATGCGCGTCATCGGGGAGGGTCCTCCCTGGAACTTGGTGGCCGAGGCCTTTGGGCTGAGGCAGTCGGAGGGGATGCGTCTCCGAACCCCCGGCTCCCACAAGCAAGGGAAGGAGACCTTCAGGGTTCCGAGCCGAAGCACGCCAACGCGCAGAAGGCCCCTAGTTCGGCGACGACTCCCGGCTCCATACCCGCGAAGGACCGGGACGCAGCCCCCGGGCCAAGGAGTGCGCAAGCGCCCCCCAGGCGCGAGGCGACGCCGCCCCCCCGGAAGAGCACTCCGGGGGGCCGACGGGAACGCAAGAGTTCATGCGCCTCCTTGAGGCCTCCGGCGAGGCCCGGCGGAAGGGGGCGACTGGCGATGGGGGGGCATCCGATTCAGTGAACTACACCCCTCACCATCTCCGGCGGTCGCATCTCCAGCGGCACTGGAACTACCGGAGTCGGAGCGCCCGGAGGTACGTTTTGCAGAGGTCACTCCCCTGCGTGTCGAATGGCTGGTGGACGAGGGGGGAGCACCTCGGTCTACGAGGTCCCCATGGCAGCGGAGGCCCCAGGGGCCCCACGGCCCGGAAAGGGAAAGGGGCTCCTCATCCCTCCCCGAGATGGCACTCCCTCGGTGAGTTCACCCACCTCTTCCTCGACCACCTCTTCTTCGGCGGCGAGGACCACAGCCGGTGCCACACCAGTCCACATCACCCCCGGCGACCCTCGTAAGGGGGCCTGCCTGAGGGGACGGGCCAAGAGCCGTTGGGAGGGAGACTACCCTGCTGTTCGCGAGTGAGGTCTTCCGGTTCGTCGAGGGGCTCCAGACCTGGAAGGTGCTAGAGTACGTCTCGTAAGGGACGCTCCGCGATCGGTGCGGAGAGCTGCAATCGCTCCACATCCAGGTTCGTTCCCGGAACATCCGGCTGCTTTCTTTCGAGGATTTCACTAACTTTTTTGGGCTTCGAATAACCTTCGCGTTCACATGGGGTGGCCCTCACCCCGGGCATGGAGGCGCGCTTGGAGAAGGCGCTGAAGGAGGTGGAGGTGCAGGCCGCCACCTTTTCCGAGGAGCGGGACGAGGCGCTCCGTGAGTTGGCCCGGGTCCGGGCTCAATTCCACGCCTCAGAGGGTGCCAAGGACTGGCTCCGGAGGGAGGCGAGGGCGAAGGAGGACGCCCTCCGGGAGCTCAAGGGCTCCAACACCTGGGCGGTGGCGGAAGCGGGTCGCTCCGTGCGTTCGGCCCTCGAGGGGCTCAGGGTGAACCTCTGCCTAGGGGGCAGTTTCGGCGTTGTGTCAGTGACATTTACAGAGGCCGTGCGTTTTCTCAACGGACAAGTCTCTGTGATCCCGGAGGTAGCCGACACTCAGGCCCGTGGGCGGGCGATCCACGTGGTGGCCACCGCCGAGGGACTCGTGGAACTCTGGGGGACCGGCGCCCGGGAGATCGGAGGCCGGATCCCCCGAGGCTTCCTCGAGTTCTTCTAGCCGCTGCGGCGGGAGGTGGAGCAGCTCGCCGGGGGCTTCTACGACCGGATCGTGCGGGAGTGGTTCCCGGCACTGGCGCCCCCAAGGGCAGACACCGTGGCTCCGGCGGAGACCTCCCTGGGGGAGGACAACAATGACCAAGTATGAGCCTCCCCCCGGGCCTTTAGATAGGTCCTTTTTTGTTTTTAGAATTTTTGCTCCCGACAGCTTCTTAGAGGAAGCCCCGGAGACTTGTACAAAAAACTTTTGCTTTCATGAAATGAAACAAATTTTTTGCTAAGTCTTGGATTGAATTCATCAGGTGCCCCGGGAGGTTGCTCCCAGGGGAGGGCTCCCCAGAGTTGACCACAACCTTAGAGGTGCCCCGGTGTTGCAAGGCGTCGCTCCGGAGATAGGGCCTTAGTTTTGCTAAGTCTCGTCTCCGGAGGGCGCGGCAGGGGTGTCTCCCAGGAGTCGATCCGGTTGTGACGGCTCGCGGAGTAGCACCTTGACAACTTCGATGACCACCTCGCCGAGTTGTCTCCTCCACGACCGGGGTGCCGGAGGGTTCCGCCGCTTCAGATACTCCCACCGGCAGGTTACGAGTATTGGCCTGAGGACTTGCTTCGAGAGGCCCAGCGGCGCATAAGATGCTTGTACTGAGATCTGGCTCGGGAGCTATAGGAGGGCCTCTGGGATTATTAGGTGTAGGAGTCCCCCGGGGGGGGGGGGCATTTGTCCCACATTGTACTTTCCCGTGGGGGTTGAACTCCCTGGGTTGTATCTTTCATTTACCTGAGGCTTTGATCCTCGGGACATCTTGGCCCACCGGGGGGGGGGGGGGTTGTCTCCTAGTTAGTTGTACTGATACCCACCGGGAGGGGAAGATGTCTTCCGATTAAATGTATCAATAAAGCTAATTTTGGTTGTTCCTTAAACTTGTTTTTGGAATTTTCTGAGTCCGGAAGATAGTCCAGGCACGGGTTATCTCCCCCCCCCCACAGTGAGTTGTAGCTTGGCTCCTCGCGCTGTGGGGAAGGAGCGAAGGGACCGGACGTTAATGATCACCGGGGTCATGCCCATTTTTGACTTGAAAAAGTTTGGAGGATCCTTGTAAGAAAACTTTCCAGTGAGAACGAGTAGCCAAGTAAACTCCGGGAAGGAAATTTTCCGAAAACCTCGGTGAAAAATCCTCCGGTCACCTTGAGAACAGGGAGCCGGGTAAAAACTATCTGGGAAGAAAATTTTTCGAAAACCTCGGTGAGAAATCCTCTGGTTGCCATGAGAACGGGGAGCCGGGTAAAAACTCTCTGGGAAGATTTTCCGAAAATCCCAGTGAGAAATCCTCCAGTCGCCATGAGAACGGGGAGCCGGGTAAAAACTCTCCGAGAAGATTTTCCAAAAATCCCGTCTTGTTGGGGAGACAATTTTGCTCCTGGAGGAGGGTAAGCCCGATGATGGGTCTGAGTGTTTGAGGGGGGACTAATCCCTCAAGTTGACTCGTTACCACAATCCTTGAGGACTGGGTTGCCGCTTACCCCCTCAGTCCACCAGGGGTGATTGTAAGCCGCCCTACAGGACCGGGGCTCCCGTCATAGGGACTTTTAGGCTGCAATTGCCTACGTCCTCACGGAGAGGGCATCCAAAATAGGAGGGCATCATCTTAAGAGATGGTAAGGCATGAATCTGCAATGAACTCGAGTTGGACAAAAAACCCAATTGTATTTATACAACTTGAAATACAACGCCGCCCCCCGCGAGGCCGCGGCGGGGGAGTGAAAGTGAATACAACTATAACACCCCAGTTTTTGGCTATCTTTTCTGCTCACGAGTCAGCATATCTTCTTTGGAATCCCTGATGCCTCAACCCTATTTTGATCTCTTATCTCAAAATCATGATCTTAAGTATGCCACTACCTTAACCTAAAAAGTTGGCAGCTAAACTTCATCTCCCAGATCATTTTCACCTTTCAGTCCAAAAGTATTTCAGATTAGTCCTTTTCAGAATTTTCGAAAAGCCCAAAAAGGCTAAAAGTTCCAGATCATCTCCAAATTCAAATCTGATCAAATGGTTGTCCCCCTTTTACTTTTCTGGACGTTTTTCCCTTCGGGAAGAACTCAAAAATCTCAACCGAAACCCTAGTTTCAGACCCGACAAAAAAATCAAACCCTAATTACCCTATTTTCGATTTTCGTCGAAACCCTTAGATCCTATCAGATTTTGCCATTTTCCCTGCTGGATGAGTCCAAATATTTTGGTAATACTCATAAGCAAAATCAGATTATAAATCAGCACTTCAGAATCCCAAATTTGCAATCAGGTCCTAAATTCTGAGAAGAACCTTCGCAATTCAGTCCAAACCCTCGCAAATCAGCCCTTTGCCTCGCGGTTTAGTCCCTGGCTTCTTTTCTTCGACCACGACCAGAGCCCGCGTGCACGACCACGACCTGAGGATGTTCGACCGCGGTTGCTGCCACCGTTCGCCGTGAACCACCGTTGCTTTCACCGCCAGCCAGTTGTGCCATCGCCAACGGCCGAATCCGACGTGTACCGCACATGCTCACGTCGCGCCAAGAAGTTCCACTGTGGCGATGACCGGAGACCGCAGCTTCATTGTTCGCGCGTGCATTCCTACCATTGTCAGAGCTTTACTGCCACATGGCTGCCATGCCGAGACTCGCCGTCCTGTGGTTCTGCCGAATCCAGATTTTGCGTGATACTCCGTCTCTGGTAGAGCTCCCGCCGTGTCCTAATGCGCCTCGCTGACCTCTCCGGCGCCAGAGAGCATCTCCCCGTCGATTTGCTGCCGCTCCCGAGGACTCAACCCCACGGCTATATAAAGCCCCCTCTCGCCAGTGCTTCACTCCACACCCACACTTCACCAGCAACTCGAGACTTAGCTCTAGAGCTTGCCGTTGCCGTGCCTTCATCTTCTTCCCCGACAAGCCGCTTCTGGAGCTCACGGTGCCAGCCTCGACCGTTGCTTCCCACTCCAAACCAAGGCCACCAGTAAGCTTCCCTCATTCCCCTGTACGTGTCATAGCATTTAATTGAACTCCGACGAGAGCTAGCGCCGGCGATCGTCAAGATTGCCTGTTGCCCTGTTCCCCTAATGCCGAGTGATTCAAGCTAAATTGATCATCTTGCTAGTAGAGAAAAGTGATCAGTAAGCTAGGAGGAGTATGCCTGCAAGATTGGAATCATCAATTTTGCCCCGAGCGTAGAATCCCCAAATTCGAGCTTCAGCAGTTCACCGGAGAACGCCGCCGTGCTTCTCCAGCCATTCCCTGGCAAAATTGAGCACACCAGTAGCTTCATGATGACCCCTAGATGCTTCTCGAGCATGGAATTGAGTTCAAACGCCCTAGAACAAAAATGCCCAAATCGCTGCCTTCGTCTTGGGCTCCGATCACCGGAGTTTGTTTTTTGGCCAAACCAGCTGATGCAACCTTGTCATCTAGCTAGGCCTCAACCCCCTCAGTATATTACTCCACTGGCTCGAACCCTAATTTGTTCCTGTCATCAAGGCCTAACCCCCAGACATAGTTGTGCATCAATCGGTGCCCTAGGTCAAAAGTTATGCAATGCCCTAGTTTCTGGCCATGTCTAGCACTATGTCAGTGCATGTCCACCAGTGTCATTGGATGATTTAGACCTGTTACATTTGAGCTATTGAAATGCCACTTTGTCCACTAAGCCTTCTGAGCCATGTTCTACGATATTCCCTACTGTCACATCTCCAGAAAACGTACCTAGAACCAATTTAGGGCTATGTCAAGCCATGAGCCGAATGTCAGCCCTTCGACATTCAAGTCCTTTTGAGCCCATCTCTTCGATCAATATCAAGTGAGCTTGTCCAAACCCTTTCCCCGGCATGCATGATATATTTACGTATTATTTTCTAGTATTTGTATGCTTATATAGTGTGTATGTGTTGTTTGTGTCCGCCGTGGAACCAGAAGTTGAAGGTGCAGAAGAGAACTTCGAGGATTCATCTGAGCAGCTAGACCCATCACTGCAAGGCAAGTCTCAAACCCTTGATCATGTCTAGCCTATTATTTTGAAATGAAGTATGTTAACAGTTTTCAAGTATGTGCATGCCTTAGATTCAAATAAGAGCTATGTTTCAATGAAATGATGAGATATGACCTAAATAACTGTAAAGCCCTTTTGACATTGAATATCCACGCACCCTTGTCACCCTACAATATCATGCTTAGGTTATGCTATGCTCAAGATTATATGTTAAATGTTGAATGGTCACATATGAGAAAAGCATATTCAAAACCCTTTTTGTGAAAGAAAATGTGATTGGAAACGATAGTGAGGGTGGTTTGATTGGATGGTGCTGTGTGCGCACTGGGAATGTGAAAGACTCCTCACTAAAGATTCATAAGGACTAGAACCTTGTGTTGTGCTTCTATGCGGCATGAAAAACGTACCAACCACTTTCCTGGAATGGGACGGGCGCAGCTTAGTAGCATTCTTTAGTATTAGCTTTTCCCTGCAATGGTTGTCGATCTGGTTTCTTCCGAGAACTGGTGGGCCGCTGAGGGCCATGAGTGATGTGAGTTCAAAAAAATCATGAGAGGAAAAGGTGGAAAGAAGGAAGGCGCCCTATGCCAGATTAAGTCGTGCACCGCTGTAATCAAAAGAGGCTATGTGTCTTGCGAGAACATAGACCCAGACTAGGAAGTATGGCAGTGGGGAGGACCCACAATGGTACTTGAGACTTAACTATGTATTTACCGGGCAGGGAATTGTTAATGCTAGGACTGTAAACTGTTGTGTCATCTCGGCCTTGTCACATGTGTAAAAGTCGCATGGAGAGGTACCGACTTGAAAGCCGAATTTTCGGTGGATTAAGGTGGTACACCTTTGCAAAGTTTAAAAAGTATCGGATACTCTGAGCTCCCAGGTTATGGAGTTTGCGCACTGTGGATTCTATTCACGTCGATGCAGCACAAGTAGCTTTTGGAAAGTTTCCTCCAAATCTGAATAAAGTGGTGACTCATGGAAGACCGCCACACACAACATTTTCTGAAAATCTAGTTTCGGGTTTTAAAAGCCTTGCTTTTGAAAATAAAGACCTTTTCTTCAAAACTGTTTGTGAAAATCTATTCTATATACATATATAAAGCCAAAGAGCTATTCTTTGAGAATTTCCCCCTCATCTATAAATACTTGCATTCTTATTTGGGACTTGTTGAGCACCATGTGGACAATGTGCTCACCCTTGCTTTTACAAACAAATTTAGAAGAAGGATTCATCGACCCTGAATCTTACGGTCTTGAACCCAATGTGGAACAAGAAGAAGAAACTGAAGACCCAGCTTGTTAGAGGGTTACGTACCAAAGTGGAGTCCGATGTGGAGAAGGCCCGTACAACACCGCTGCTGCTGAAGAAGAAGACTGGTGAAGTCCTTTTGCTTATTATTACTGTTTCATTTGTGCCAACCTTTGTGTCAAAAACTCCTTAATTTTGTATCCACATTATGTGCGTCATTTTGGCGCTAAGTTATTGTAATGTTGGTCCCTGTGATCAGCACATGTTTTTAATTACTCGCATTTTTATACAATGCATCCTTTTGTTGTGAGCTGCAATGTGCCATTTCTGAGTGCAACCCACCTGGGCGGTTGCCACCGGATTCCTCAAATGAGGGTCCCTTAGAATCTGGTATCAGAGCAAAAGGCTCGACTGTAGGTCGTAACCCTTAGATAAACTTTGGCGTCCCTAGAAGAAAAGTTTGCTAGTTCTCTGACAAAAATTTGTTATACGAAAACCTATTCCCTTAAGAAAAATGTTATTTTCGATTTTTGGAAAAAGGCTTTAGACTTCTCTTTAAACTCATAGATGCCTTTCGTTCTGTCTTCAGAAGGCTTCCGATAGGAGATACCTTCACGGAGACGAGCTTGGATCGTGGGCGCTGTTGCTGTGGATCATGCTCACTAGTACAGAAAAGTTTTCTTCTATCGGTAAAAAATACCCTTCTACTATCGGTTTTCGTACCGATATAGACACGATAGAACAAGACATAACATTTTCTATCGGTAAATAACCGACAGAAGAACTTCACAATTCTATCGGCATATTAGGAATGTACCGATAGAAAACCCGTCGTAGTCTGATGTTTAGCAGTGGGAAAAGTACCACTCTTCTAACGGTTACTTATAAGATTACTGACAGCTAAAAGCTTACTATTCTATCGGCACCTTATGAGTGTACCGATAGAAATCCCGTCGTAGTTTGACGTGTAGCGGTTGGAAAAATACCACTATTCTAACGGTTAATTACAAGTTTACCAACAGAAAAAAGCTTAGTACTCTCTCGGTTGGAAATGAGATAACCGATAGAAAAAATCTTAGCACTCTCTCGGTTGTGTATGAGTTCACCGGCAGGAAAAATCATACTCTTCTAACGGTTAATTTCAAGTTTACCGATAGAAAAAACTACAGTAGTCTCTCGGTTGTGGATGAGTTCACCGGCAGGAAAAGTCACACTATTCTGACGGTTAATTTCTAGTTCACCGATAGAAAAAGTGGTAGTAGTCTCTCGGTTGTGGATGAGTTTACCGATAGAAAGTGGTGGTAGTCTGTCAGTTGTGGATGAGTTTACCGATAGAACATTCACATATACAGTACGTTATTTACATTCACATATACAGTACAGATGCAATACATTATAGATTGGATACACAATACAGTACAGATGCAAAGAAGGGTAAACTCACAAAACAGATTGACACATTAGACAGTTATTCACATTTATTCACATATATATGGACAAATACAAATTGCAATCCAATGTGGACATTTATTGACATATATATTTATTCACATGTATATAAACAGTCTATACACGAAAAAGAGAAAATTATCATGGCGGATGGTTGGGCGCAACTTCCTCCATGACATATTGAGCCCAGATTTGTCAAAGATCTCTAATCTTTGCATTTTCGTATGAGTCTTTCGACATGGCGATCTGCAAGCATGTGTGAATACTTAGTAACTAACTTCCTAATTTAGAACGTGACACCTAATTTTCAAATTTGAGTTAGCTATCGATGCTTACCTGGGGGAATTGGGCAAAAGTTTGTCTGCACTAGGTCGTACATGTAGCGCAACACATAAAACCCGCATTCCCACAATTGCGGCTGCTGATGGCACTGAGATAATTGCATATGCGAAGACATGTTAGCTATTATTTCCATAAACTAATTAAGCATAAACAAAAAGTCTCGTGAGTACCTCATATTCTTTCCAAGCTAGTAGGGAGCCCTGCGGTGCGGCATGCCTCCCTCCAGCGGACACATATTTATCAAAAGCCCTGTATTTCAGTTAGTATTGCCAGTTAATGTATTATCATTAGCTAGTGAGGTGAAAATTTAAATCAAACATATAAGTTACTTACGCCTCCATATTCTCCTTGACCACATATTCGATCGATAATCTGTCACGCATCGAATCGAGGTAGTACACCTCGTTCCTCGGCGGACAGATCACGATGAGGATCCAGTGGCCCCTGCATTGTACGTAAAAGAGGACCGCTAGCTCAAAGTATATCTAAGGTGTAACATACAAGATCGAGTTAAATTAGTACGAAATGCACTAACCTTTGGTGGTACGGCACCAGAATGAACTCCCTGTCCTGCTGCGCCATCAGCGCCTTGGATATGTACAGCTCAGCGTGCGCGGCGTCGTGCTCTAGCATCGTGAGGCTTATTTTCTCTGGGTCGAGGAAACCCACCTTGTCACACGCAGCCTCCGATGCTAGCCTGTACATGCACCTGCATGCAAAGGACGACATTAGTAAAGCACAGAAAGTTACTACATTTCAAATGAACTACAACAATGCAGAGTTACCAAACAGAGTTAGAAAACAGCAATACATAGGATCAGCAAACTCACAGGACTCCAGTCCGTATGATGGACATATCGAGCTCCCGCCAGTTGTAGAGGTCAAACAGATCCTCGTGTGCCACGGATATACTCCCGGGCTCACGATGGAACTGCCCAGGCCTGTAGGGAACTAAGAAGTTCAGATTGCGCCGAGCTCAGTGTAGGTACCACTCGTGGAGGTCTCTGGTTGATCGATCCAATTTGTGCAAAGCTGCCTCCGACATGAGTGGGAACTCGTTCTTGAACCTCTCCGGCTGTCCCTGTCGCCCTTTTCCCTTGCCTTTGCCCTTGCCTTTTGCCGGGGACTGAGCGCGTACCTTCGAAGGCAAGGGCGAGGTGATGGCGGCTTTCTTCCGAGGTGAAGGCGTGGATGCGCTGGGTGGGGTCGAGGCCGTCTTTGATGTGTCCAGGGTCGCACGAGATCGGGCCTCATGCCCCGAGCTGGGGGCGCAGTCCCCTGGTAGCCCAACGGCAGGCCACTTCAATTAATGAGCACGTATGTTAGATTATGCAAGTTGAGTGTACTGAGTAGGATGTAATCTAAAATGTGTAGGATTTACCGGTTGTATTAGAAGACACTTCTTGGGCCACTGTACGTAGGAGCCCACTGCCTCAGCAAGTGTCTGCAGTTCCTCTGTTGGGATTGCCAACGGAGAATCGTTGTAGCCCGGTATGGCCATGTCCACCTGTACCTTTGCAAACCCCAACCGCAGAGGTACGCAATGGACCCGGACATCCGGACCAGACGGATATACGAAGCCGTGTCCAACCACTTCCTGCCTGTCGCCTAGGTGATTCAGTAGGATGCAACCCTCCGGCTTCTGCAAATTTGTAAATATTAAAATAGGTTAGCGAAACAACTCTAACAGAATGGGAGTGGCATCAACTTAAGTGCACAGATGAAGGCTTGCAGTACCTCAAGTAGATCCACTGGATCTGCGAAGACCTTCGAAGCGCAACTGCTTATCCGACCCCGCGGGGTACCGTCGCCCTGGGGTTCTGCATCTGCACTCTTGCTCAGCAATGCATCTCTCAACCGTGAAAACTCTTCCCTCATTTGTGCGACCTCAGACTGCACCTCAGCCCGTATCTCGGTCCGTACCTCAGCTCGTATCTTATTGGAGAGCTCCGCTTCCTTTTCCTTCCAGGAGCGGGCCTTCTTTCTCGATGGAGCCGGATCTGCGAAACCGGCCTTCCACGACACAATGGCTCCCACGGCCCGTGTTCACCAGGGATGCTCCTTATTTCCTAGAGCCCGGGTGAGGATGTCGTTCTCCCTCAGTGGGGTAAAGAATCCCTCCACTGCCTCCTTCTCTAAAGAGATCTGTTACATTTAAAGGTACCTTGTGAGACAAATTGCCTTATATACACTTGTGCACACATAGTTTACGAGGTTAGCCAACTTACCATTCGCCTCACAACGTCGACGTCCCCAGGGGTTGCGAACTGCACAGACCCGGTGGATGACACGGACCCCTCCCCCTCCACCATCGCTAGCACCTCTCATCCTGGATCTCGGAGAGCGGCAACTCAGGGGTGTCGATGACTGGATTTTGCTCGTCTTCCTTCTTCCACTGCTCCTCCTTCCCCGCATAGCCCTGGCATCCGAGCCGATGCGGGTGGTCGTTCGTCTTCTGGATCGCCCTATTCTTCTCGCTAAGGGCCTTGAACTCCTCAGTCCCCTTCTGCTTGGTGAATTCCTCCCATACCTCCTCCGATATGAAGGGGTACTTCTCGCAAGGAGATTTCCCCGCAGCGAGGAAGTTACTGATGAGCCAGCTCTTAAAGGTTTTCCATGTTCCGTTCATGTCCTTCAAGCAGGCCGTCCTAGGTGTATCGTCGGGGATGTTCCACTTAGCCTGTTTTCAAAAAATGCATACAATTAATCACGAGTTAGTTAAACTTTAGTATAAGCCAAGAGAACGTGATTACGAAAGAGTTCAGTGATTTCAGTTAATTTAACCTTCACTTCCGCCCACAACTTATCCCTCTCGTCCACCGTCACGTCCTTCCAGCTCTGCATGGTGATCTTCACCCTTTCTTTCGCCAACAGCCCAACATAGGCCGCGTACTTCCCAGCATTCTTTCTAACCGGCCTCCCAAATTGGTTGAACTCACAAGAAAGATCCGTGCGTTTTGCCAAACGGCCCAACATAGTTGCACCTCATCCCACCCTCTTGCGCCGGGATGTAACAGCTGCATCTTCAGTTACGTTGGGGTTGGCCCTGGTCGAACCACTGGTACCATCTGATGAAGACGACGACATGTCTTTCCCTACAAAACCATCAACAAACCATCAAAAATTTAATGGAAACACAAACCAAATCATTTTACAAAGAAAAAGGACCTATTTTAAATATTTTTTCCATCGGTGAACACAAAAGCTACCATGCAATTAATACAAGATAAGATTCTATTTCTCAGCATTTTCGTCTACACATTTTCATATAGGAAGCAGGCAACATATGGCAATTAATTCTTCTTGGAGTTCCATAACTCAGCCCAGGACTGGAATCTAATTAGGGTTGCAAAAGGGATGTCCGAACAAAATAATACTAAAAGAAATACATGAATAAATTACTTCTTGAACTGTTCAGAAATACATGAATAAATTTTGTTGATAAGCCACTACTCACTGTCATCCCATAACATTCTCAATGATTTTCTATACTAATATTCATGGGCCAGCATTATTATTTCACACGTAAATATGCACACAAGCATCTAAGTGCCACTGTGCATAATCTGACAAACCTAATGCTAATGGAATATAAAGATATTGAAGTAGCACAGAAAGTAGGTCACAGAGGAAAAAAGGAATAATATGGTCTATAGCATCCTCTCTTGGTTATCTTTTGCATTACCTGTATGCAAGTCATCAGGACTTCATCACATCTATTAGTTTGGGAAAAGTCATATATGACATACAGGTAATGCAAAAGATAACCAAGAGATATGCATTTGAAACATATACATCGAAGACCCATCCACATTGCCATATATTCATACCAAGTGAGAAAAATTCCCAACCAAACTAGTACGTACATTGCATGCCTCATGTCCTTCCAGATCCAAAGTTTTAATAGTACGTTGTTCAGAAATATTTTCTATCGGTAAACACAAGAGCTGCCGATAGAGCAGACAAATTGTTTCTATCGGCAAATACAGGAGATACCGATAGAATATGTGTACGAACAACTCCAACATATAATGTGCATTACATGGCAGTTGCATACAAGTGATCACACATACAGCAGTATAGATAAGTTAAAATCTCAAAATAGGTTCATTACAGCACTGGAACATATTATGTCAACCCTAATTTAAATCAACATTGCCCGCGGAATGTACATAATCCAACACAATAGGGAACCCTAGTGTAATTGCAAAACTCAAAGAATTAGTACGTACAAAACACTAGGATCAAATAAGGAAGATGCTGGAAATAGAACGACGAATTAGGGTATTTACGGCGATCAGTGCTGGTGATGGAGAGGGGGTGTAGAACGCAGCGGCGGCCGGCGAAGGACGAAAATAAGAACCGGTGGCAGTGGCGAACCAGTGTCCAGCCGGCAATCGTCGTGTGGGAGAGAGGAAGTGAGTGGTCACGGCGGAGGTTGTGGTTTTCTTCGCTCTCGAAGAGACGCAGTGCTCTAGGTTGAAACTGTTCGACTGGAGGGAAATTCAAGGGCCGTGTACGAGTAATAAAGTAGTGTATGACCTTTTCTATCAGTACACCAAAAATAATACCGATAGAATTATGTCCGTTTCTATCGGTACAACAAAATAATATCGATAGAAAAAGTAAATTTCCGGCAAAAATATATGAATTAGTGGATTCCTTTTTTCTATCGGTATAAACAATAAATTCCCGTGAGACCAATTTTTCCCAGAAAAATTTTTTAATTAAGTTTACGAGATTATTGTATTGTGTTCCATTTTTCTATCGGTAAAAACAACAAAATACCGTTAGAAAATGAAAAGGTAAACACAATTTAACATCAAACAGACCGTGCTTGAAAGCTGCAGAATGATAAAGAAAGTGGGAAGATAGCCGGAAAATTGAAAAATTGACATCAAAAGAAATTGTTCATTCATTATTGTTTTATCACTTAAAAAAAATTAAAACCCAAAATGCTAGGTCAAGGGGTGGTCTTAGCCCTGGCTGCATGTAGAATAGAGTCAGTTTGACTTGCAGCCAGGATACAGGACTCCTCTAGCGACAAGTTGTCCCTAGGATCAACTACTACCGCGTCGAGAAGGCCTGCGACCTCCCTCAGCTTCGCTATGGTATCCTTCATAGTCAAACCGCAGCCAGCGATGGTCATATCCACGGCTTTCTTCTCCTCGCGAAGACGCCTCGTCCTCGCCCTAGCATTGTCACCATCCGTCTTCATGCGCTGAATACGCTAGAAGAGATCGTCAAGGTCAAGCCGTAGCTGAGTGTGCTTGTTCGTAAGGAGCTTGTGCTCCTCCTGGAGGGCCCTCAGTTCGGCCTTCACTTTGCCAGTGTCTTCCACGGCTCCCATTCCCTGTGCAAAGCAACAGGTCAAGAATGTAGTGAACATGGATTAACAATACAGGGGTAAACCCAGGAGATTTAGAGTTCTTACCGGGGAGGGCGTGGCTGACGATCCCATGGAGGTTGCCATTGTGAAAGAGAAGATGAGGAGTCGAAGCGTTCGAGGATTAGAAAAACAAAAAAATACCGCGACGCATGGCGAGGTACTTATAGAATTTCCAAGGCGACGCATGGCGACACGGTTGAGAATTCAAAGTGCCAGAGTATTGTTCTATCGGTACAAACAGAAAAAAACCGTCAGACAACAAATACCGTGAGACTAACAAATTTATTCTAACGGTACAATATAATAATACCGATAGAATAAGTACACCTTTCTCAGCGAAACTTTCGAAGTGCCTGAGACACATTAAAGTAGCGGATGTCCTTTTGTATCGGTAGAAATAACAAAATACCGTCAGAAAAATTGATTTTTGGAGAGCTTAATTTGAGGAAGCAAGAGGCTGCGATGATATTTTTGCAAGTGCTATTTGAAGGGAAGAATTAAGTATTTACAGGATAAAGGTACTGTACATGTTAGAACTCATGCTGTGGAGTAAAATTGAGATATATTAATGCTGTGAACTAGCTTATCATTATGTTCTAAAGAAAAATGTACTTCCTGATGTATTAATGATAAGTTCCTCACCTTGCTGCAGAACTTGTGGGCTGTTTGCTTGGCATTTATCCCTGAAATAGAAATTAATCATCAAAGGTTCTCAACCCATAATCCTTCTTCGTGGTCATCTTGCAGATACGTTGTTTCGTCGATATCTTCAGTACGGATAGATTGAATGTCCTCTAAAAATGGAGGTATTTCATCGAATTGGTTATACTCCTCTTCGTCGACAACATCTTCGACCCCAACAATACGTCTCTTGCTGTGGAGGACAACATGCAAGTTTGGATTGGCTGGGTCAACGATGTAAAATACCTGTGTGGCTTGCTTTGCAAGTATGAATGGATCGTCTTGGTATCCGACTCTAGCAAGATCGACTAGAGTAAACCTGTAACTGTCAACTTGAACACCTCGAGGGATTTCGACCCATTGGCATCGAAACAGGGGAATCATAAGTAATCCGTAATCGAGCTCCCATATTTCGTCAATAGCACCGTAATATGAGTTTAGCGCCCTTACTGACCTGGCATCCTCGGAAATAGCAAACAGTGTCACTCCGCTACATTGCGTGCTACTCTTGGCTTCTTGAGCTCTTGTGTAAAATGAATACCCATTGATGTCATACCCCTGCCAAGTCCCTACAGTGAATCTTGGGTCTCTAGCCAACCATGTCACAGTTTCACTTACGGAGCCCTCGGCAGCTCGCGTGACTCTTTCTTGGATCCACTCAGCAAATTTCCTGTTATGTTCTCTGCTGACCTAAACGTCTGACTTCGAAGGACTCTGTGACCGTAACATTACCTTGTGCTCGTGTATGTATGGCTCGACCTCCGTCATGTGTTGTAAGACCCAAAAATGTGATTTTGCGTACACATCACGAGCGGGGACGATAGCTTTGAATCCAATCATTCCGATTCCCTGAAGCCTACCCTCGTGTCAGGACCTAGGAACGCCGGCCATATAATCTGTGCAAAATTCAATCACCTCCTCGGCGGCATAACCTTCCATGATACTCCCCTCGGGTCGACGACGAGTCCTTATGTATCCCTTCAATACACCCATAAATCTCTCAAATGGATACATGTAGCGCAGGCACACGGGTCCACAAAACTTAATTTCTCTAATAAGGTGAACAATCAGATGGACCATAACATCAAAAAAGGATGGAGGGAAATACATCTCGAGCTGACAAAGAGTTGTAACCACGTCGCGTTGCAAAGCATCCAATCCATCCGGATCAATTACCTACGAGGACACAGTTGCGCCATATATTCATATCAGAAAAATCTACTAATTAAGCTCCACAGATGGAGGTAATGAACTTATAGTACGAGTGCACGTACTTACCTTGCAAGATATTGTGTTGAAGAAATAACATAGGTTTGTGATTGTCTCTCTGACTTTAACTGGGAGAATGCCTCTGATAGCAATGGGAAGCATTTGTGACATCAGGACATGACAGTCGTGGGACTTCGTGCCAACTAGTCTTAGTTCCTTCATGGACACAAGTTTTTTCAAGTTCGCGGAGTACCCACATGGAACTTTAACACCGTGCAGGCACCGACAGAGTTCTGTTTTTTCGCTCTTGGACAACGTATAGCAGGCCGGAGGGAGGTATGTACGCTTTCCATTCTCTAAAGGTGCAAGCTCAGACCTTATCCCCATTTCCACCATGTCACGACGAGCTTTCACACCATCCTTTGTCTTTCCTGGAATGTTCAACAACAAACCAATCAAACTGTCACAGACATTTTTCTCTACATGTATGACGTCAATGCAATGTCGAACTTGTAAGTGCTCCCAGTACGGTAGATCCCAGAGAATCGATCTCTTCTTCCAAACATTTTTTTCTCAAGGTTATGAATGCTTACCGAACTCAGCTTTGATGTCCTTCACGCACGAGTAAATCTCCTTACCGGTCAGAAACACTGGAGCTGATCCCTTCTCAGGCTTCCCGTTAAATGATTTCCTCTTCTTACGGTACGTGTGATGCACCGGAAGAAACCTGCGATGACCCATGTACACTGTTTTCTGGTAGTTTCGCATCCACATGCTCTCAGTTTCATCTAGGCAAATAGGGCAAGCCTTGGCTCCTTTCGTACTATACCCCGACAAATTGCCGTAGGCCGGAAAATCATTTATGGTGCAAAATATCAGGGCCCGCAAGATGAAATACTCTTTCTTGTATGCATCCCACACCTGCACACCCTCGCTCCACAATTTCTGTAAGTCCTCGATTAAAGGCGCTAGAAACACGTCAATATCATTTCCGGGTTGTCTGGGTCCTGAGATTAGTAACGCCATCATGATGTACTTGCGCTTCATGCATAATCAAGGAGGAAGACTGTAGATGCATAAAAGAACCGGCCAAGTGCTGTGCCGACTGCTCATATTGCCATGTGGGTTCATACCATCTGTACTCAGCCCGAACCTTATATTCCTAAGTTCGGCACCGAACTCAGCAAATGTTTTGTTGATGTTTCTCCATTGAATAGAATCAGCTGGGTGTCTCAGTTTTTCGTCTTGTTTCCGGGCTTCAGCATGCCAACGCAAGTGCTTCGCGACTTTCGGATTTGCAAACAGCCGCTTCAATCTAGGTATCACAGGCAAGTACCACACTATTTTCACCAAAGGTCCTTTCTTTACCTCATGACGTTCACTGTCAATCTGGTCCCTACGCGTATACCTCGATGCGCCGCATCTTGGACAAACATGCAAACTGGAGTACTCATTACGGAACAGCACACAATCATTTGGGCATGCGTGTATTCTTTTGATTTCCATTCCCAACGGACACAACAGTTTTTTGGCTTGGTAAGTAGATCTTGGCAACTCATACTCCTCTGGAAACATGTCCGCTAGAAGATCTAATAGTGCCGTGAAACTCTTATCACTCCAACCGTTGCCTGCCTTCAAGTTATATAATCTCAGCACAGAAGACAGTTTTGTAAATGTTGCACATCCAGGGAACAGAGGCTTCTCAGAGTCAGCAATCAATTTCTCAAAATCACAGAAGTCGTTTTCGTTGTAATCTTCCTCTACATCACGTAACATCTCATCTAGATTGTCATCATCATCATCATCATCTACGTGCACATCGGAATGAACATTATCACAATTCGGATGATCATCGATATTATTGCAATCCACATCCGAGTCCTGCTGATTGGTAGTAGTGGTGCTTGTTTCCTCAAGATCTTCGCCATGCCATATCCAACGGGTGTATCGCGCGTTAAAACCATGACGAATCAAATGACTCTTAATTTGATCAGAGTTGCTAAACCTCTTCAAGTTCATACAATCTGTACAAGGACAGAGCATATTTTTCTCTCCCTTCCTCTCCTTTTGTTGCTCAGCAAATTTAATAAACTCATTCACACCATCCAAATATTCAAAAGTAGTACGTTTTATTCCATACATCCAATATTTCCTGTCCATCTACAATTAACAAAATTTAACGAGTCAGCCATGCATGTATGAAACCTGCCGGATTAAGTTATGTATATGTACCTGTACAGCCTCTTACAGCAGATACATGTGTTGAACCCTAGCCTGACAAAATTAACACTAATTAACCTAGCTAACTACACAATACAAGCTAGTTAGCTCCTAAAACATGACGCATTTCCAGCTACCAAGCTCCCAAGCTTAGAGCTACAAACTTGGAACTACACAATACAGCTAGCTTGCAAGTAGAGAGGAAGGGAGATCTAGAGGGAGAGAGAGATAACTGTCGACAATTAAGCGTACTGTAAAGAGAGGGGCGCAATCAACTTCCCTCCACCCTGCGCTGATCACCCTAGCAGTGTAGCTGCGGGCGTGGAACTTTCATCACAAACAGAGGGACACAGAGTGCAACAGAGCAAATTAAAGAGCAGCTCAGCAATGGTCGAGTGGGGTTTTTCTTATAATGGACCTTTTTCTAATGGTAAATACATGAAATAACCGTTAGACTAACTTAGGTAATTTGACGCTCACATAGTCTATCGGTAAAAACACACACATACCGTCAGAGAATGTACATTACCGAGCAAGTACAAGACTTCTTCTTTCGGTAAATATGTGTATTGACCGTTAGATCATGCATGACACAGCACGTACATGAGTTTTTCTATCGGTAGATATGTGTACGAACCGTTAGATGATGCATGACACACGAGCAAGAGTTTTTCTATCGGTAAATGTGTATTTACTGTTAGAATATGCATGACTGAGCAAATATATGTGTTTTCCTATCGGTAAATATGTGTACTGACCGTTAGATGAGGTACTGGTACCAAACTGGGACAAACATACACATGCCATTTCTCACATTCAAGGAATCATATAAATGTAACACCAAACAGATCTTACATCAAACAGATCTTACATCAAACGGATCTTAACTAGAAGATAAAGCAATATTTCAAGAAATGCTAATTTGTGGATTAACTAGGAGACACAAAAATACTTTTCTTAGGTACTTGGGACTTCATCTTGCCAAAGAAATTACACATGCCAGTTCACAAATTCAGGTACAAACATACACATGCCAGTTCACCAATACAAATTCAGGTACAAAAATACACATGCCAGTTCACAAATTCAAGTGCATGTCTGAAACAGCAGTACAAATACACACCTACCTACCAATACAATTAAATACACAAATACTCCCTGCACATTCAAGTTCATGTCCCAATTAGCAATACATGATACACAAATATACAACAATATACAAATACAACAATTCACACATTCATTGTATATTAGAAAAGCCACGTCTGAAATTAACAACAGATCACGACGAGGACCCAGTGGCCCATACATTTTACATAAAAGAGAACCTTTGCAGGTTGCCACAATGCAACTACCGACTACAAGTTAGACCTGATACATCACAAATCCATTCATCCAAAACAGCAAATGTCTGAACCACATTGGACTTAACCATAGGAGTTCAGTTCGAAGACGCCCGAGGAGCTGGAACTGCCGTCGACATACATTTGTACGTATTGGTGATTTCCTCGGACTCAAACTCGATCAACTCAACTCAACTCAACTCAACTCAACTCCATTAACAAAAAGAACCTACCTTCCAAGATGTTGTTCTGTGTAGTGATGGTGTAGAATGGCTGTGTAAATAACAACAATTCTTCTTCTCCAAGCAGGTAAGCATCTGGCCACAAGCTGGTGCATGCAAAAAAATGTAAGATGCTTTCTATAGGTCCTGATTTGAGAAACACGCCGGGCTTAAGCATCTTCTTGACTGAGCCAACCAAGATCTCGCCCTTCACGTCCTTCCAGCTCTCGACGGTGATCTTCACCATTTCTTTCGCCAACAAGCCAACGTAGGCAGTGTACTACGATGAAGAACCGTGAAATACGTTGCCCCTCATGAGCATCATCCAAGGACCTGAACAGATCATAATCATATTGAAAAGAAGACACATCAAAATGAAGGATACAAAAAAAGCAGAATTATTGCCATAATCGGATTAGAATAATCTAACAATATTGCAGAAATTTTACGTACCTTCCTTGGGATGCCGACGTCTAGAGGGCGTCGATGGAGGTGCGGAGGTGTAGCGGTCCCCTGTAGAGGTGCGCCGGCCGTCCATGGAGCTTACGGGTTAGGACTACGAGCCCCAGATGAACTGTGAGAATGAAAGAGACATACCCGTGTATTTATACAACTATATATTTTCTATCAGTACGAAAACAGAATACCATTAGTAATAAAAACATCTGTAGAAGGCGAATGGTTCTATCGGTACAATACATATTACCGATAGGAATTTTTGTACATACTCTATCGGTGTGTACGTACATTGCCGATAGAATATTACTAGCTGTAGAAGGCCAACAGTTCTAAGATATTTTTTGCAATATTCTACCGGTATAAACATTCATTACCGATAGAATAAAACTATTTGAAGACGAACAGTTCTAAGCAATTTTCTATATATTCTAACGGTACAAGAATCCATTACCGATAGAATAAAAATATTTGTAGAAGGCCAACGGTTCTATCGGTGCACTACATATTGCCGATAGGAATTTTTAATATACTCTGTCGGTATATTCATACAGTACCGATAGAATAAGTCTAGTTGTAGAAGTCGACCAGTCCTATCGGCGCACAACATTCTCCCGTCAGTACTTATGCATCTCTTCTAACGGCAAATATGTTCATCACCGCTAGAGTAAATCATACTACTTCTTCTATCGGGAAGATTCTTATAAGCCGATAGGAAAAATACACCCGATGGCCTTTTATGACCTCGAGGCACATTTTCTATCGGTTTTCAACTAAATCGCTAATAACCGATAAAAGATAGGGGTTAGTAGACTGCATTTCTATACTAGTGGCTGCAATTTCTTGGAGCACGGGACAGTCAGAGGCCAGTATACTGTGTGTGGCAGGATGAGATCAACGGACGACCCATTGGTTGTCGGGCTTCAGGGATTGTCTATGAGGTACCCGAGCATGGGAGAGGCTCAGTAAGACGTCAAGCCCACAGAGAAGAAGAAGAAGATGCTATCTTAGGCGCTGCCCAACGTGCCGTAGGTACCGTCCTGCAGTTGTACAGCGACTACCTTTATGATTCCCCCTACCGCTTCATGCCTTACCAGATCCCCGGATCAGAGCACCGAGTTATTCTTCCATCCAGCGACCGAGAGGACGCTATCCTGACGAAGACCCGAGACGTCGTTCGTGCTTCGGAGATTGGATACACCCGCCTACTTCGAGACTACGAGCGTGTTCGCGATGACCGCCACTACCTTGAGGGTATGCTTATGAGGGCTCGCGCAAGTCTCCAAGAGAAGGAGAAACAAATTCAAGAATTGGCTGAATCAAGTGGAGAGAAGGACCTCGAAGCTGCAGAGTCAGTAGTCAAGAAGAGTTGCCCAAAGTTGAAGATCACCGCTCGCAAGAGAGTAGGAAACTTTAAGGAGTATCTCAGCGGTTTCACTCCTGCGTCGCACGGCATAGTCATCAACGATCAGACGATTGAGCTTCCCTGCACTACGGAGAAGGAGAAGACTCCTGAAGGAAAAGGGAAGGAGATTGTCAACATTGACGACGACTAGGAGGATGATCCGATGGATGCAGATGACGATGAGGAGGAGGATCCCGAGGAGGTAGAGCCTTGTGATTCTTTCGATGATGCTGAGGAGTGACCGCAGACTTCCTTCGATTCGACCTTTTGTGCCTGACCCAGCAGACGCTAGATTCCCTTTTGCTGTAGCAGTTGTTTTAGTATGGTTGATGCATGCTGGATGTTAGATGAGCTCTGTAAGCCGATGAGGCTAGAAGCTTTGTATCTTTTGAAAGGCTGATTTATGAAAAAGTCATTTTGCATATCCTTACTCTTATCTCTTGAGTTAAATGCCAGCATTCTGCTAGCATCCTTGTGTGTGATTCTTTCTGAAGCAATGTCTCTATTCTTAACCTCCTGTTTGAATAGGATGGTTAACACACGTGCAAGACCCCAAGAAGGAGAGCTAGAGGGAAATCCCAGCAATGCAAGGGCTACACCCGGAACAAGAAGCCGTACTAACCCTGATAGACCAGGATCTTCGACGATGCCACAAGGAGGTGACATCAATGATGTACTGTTATGGATGGAGCGAAACCGACAAGAGTCAGCAACTGTGCAGAATCAGATCTTAGGAAAGTTGATGCAACACATCGCACCTGGACAAGCTGAGGGATCCGCAACGGGTGCAAAATTAACCAACTTTCAGAAAACACGTCCTCCGACCTTTTTGAGTACAGAAGACCCCATCGTGGCCGACGATAGGTTAAGAGACGTAGAAAGGAAGTAGAACACCGTTAGGTGCAGCGACGAAGAGAAGCTTCTGTATGGAACAAATCAACTAGCTGGACCCGCTGCTGCTTGGTGGGAAAATTACCAGACTGTACACTCCAACAGAGATTCGATCACCTGGAACGAGTTCATGGAAGAATTCCGCAAGTACCATGTCCCAAAAGGCGTTGTTCAAGCAAAACGCCGAGAGTTCGTGAATCTGTGACAAGGAAACAGGACCGTCAAACAGTACCTACATGAATTCATTCAACTAGCAAGGTATGCCCCTGAAGATATTGCGACGGAGGAGAGGAAGATCAACAAATTTTGCGAAGGACTACAAAACTCCTTGTAATACCAGCTGTCATCTCATGAGTTTACGGACTTCCATGTCCTGATAAACCGACTGCTTAAGATGGAGGAGAAGAGGGGAGTGATTGAAGAAGACCGAAAGAGGAAGGCTTTGCCCAACTCTTACCAAGGAAGTGCTAGTCGAGGGAGACTGATGCCTGCTTACCGGCCAGCCTTCAGACCGCCGCAAAGACCCCAGAGGCCTGCGCCTACTGCAATACCATAGTGTACCGGATGTAGAGGAAACCACTTCTTGAAGGATTGTCCCCTGAAGAATGAAGAATGCTTTCATTGTGGAAGAAAGGGACATCGCAGGAACACTTGTCCACTACACTACTTACCATCCAATGTTGCCCGAGCACAAGCTGCAAGACCCCCTATTCCTACCCAAGGCTTCGCCAAAAATGCTCCACCCTCTAGAGGAGGAAGATTCTAGAATGGCCAAGGGAGAGGAATGCATGTTGCAGGTCGCGGAAGACTCAACTACGCATCTACCGTTGAAGCGGGAGAAGCATCAGACGTTGTGATCAGTAGGATCTTCATTCACTCTGAACTTTCAGTTGCATTATTTGACCCTGGTGCAACTCATTCATTTGTGTCAAGACCTTTCGCGCTCAGAAATAAGTTACCAGTGTCTGCATTAGAGTCCCCTATTTTAATTCAATCCCCTGGGGCTCGGATGCCTGTTAACTCTATCTATAGAAATATCGCCTTTAGTATTGGCAATCTAGGATTCCTAGCAAACCTGCTAGTTTTGGACCTTCAAGGATTAGATGTCATCCTTGGAATGGATTGGTTAGCCAAGTATAAAGGTCAAATGGACTGTGAGAAGAAAGCAATAACCCTGACGAATGCTGAAGGAAAACAAGTCACATTCCACGCAGAGAGATCAATGGTGAACAACCGAGTGTGTAGTTTGAACAGCTTAGAAGGAGTTGAGTTTGAAGGAGTTCCAATAGTAAATGAATATCCAGAAGTTTTTCCTGAAGAGCTTCCTGGAATGCCACCAGATCGGGACATTGAATTCTCAATCGAGTTAAAACCCGGATCTGCCCCTTATGCAAGAAAGCTTGCACGTATGAAAAGTGAAGAACAAGAAGAATTAAGAAAGCAAGTGGAAGAATTGGAAAGAAAGGGGTTTGTTAGAACAAGTTCCTCACCTTGGGGAGCCCCTGTGCTTTTCGCTAAAAAGAAAGACGGCAGTCTACAACTTTGTGTCGACTACCGGAAACTGAATGATATGACAATCAAGAACAAGTACCCTTTACCAAGGATCGATGATCTCTTTGATCAACTAAGAGGAGCGAAGATATTTTCAAGGATCGACCTGAGGTCCGGATACCACCAACTGAAGATTCGAGAACAAGATATTCCAAAGACTGCATTCATAACGAGATATGGATTGCATGAGTTTACCGTGGTGCCGTTTGGTTTAACGAATGCACCAGCAGTGTTCATGAATTTGATGAACAAAGTTCTCATGGAATTTCTGGACAAGTTTGTCATTGTGTTTGTCGATGACATTCTCATCTTTTCGGAGTCAGAGGAAAAGCACGCACAACATCTCAGGATGGTGCTGGAAAAGTTAGTAGAACATCGGTTGTATGCCAACTTTGATAAATGTGCCTTTTGGTTAAAAGAAATTTCATTCTTAGGACACATTATCTCTGGCAAAGGAATCTCCATGGATCCATAAAAAATTCAGGCTATCATGGAAAGGAAACAACCGGAAATAGTAACTAAAGTAAAAAGTTTCCTAGGATTAGCCGGATATTACCGGAGATTTGTCAAAGGATTCTCCAAGATTACAAAGCCACTCACCCGGCTACTGAAGAAAGATGTTCCATTTGACTTGACAGAAGGATGTGAAAAGAGCTTTCAGGAATTGAAAAGGATATTAACAACCGCACCTGTTCTCACGTTACCAGATAATAAAAAGGATTTTGAGGTTTATTGTGATGCGTCAAAGCAAGGACTAGGTTGTGTCCTTATGCAAGAAGGAAGGGTCGTAGCTTATGCATCAAGACAATTGCGACCACATGAGGAGAACTATCCAACTCATGATTTGGAATTGGCCGCCATTGTTCATGCGCTAAAGATTTGGAGACACTATCTACCTGGAAATAGATGTGAAATCTACACGGACCACAAGAGTTTGAAATACATCTTCACCTAACAAGACTTGAACATGAGACAATTCGAAGGTGGTTAGAACTGATTAAGGATTATGACCTTGGAATACATTACCACCCTGGAAAAGCAAATGTAGTAGAAGACGCCTTGAGCAAAAAATCCTACTGCAATCAAGCAAAGACATTGGAAATACCACCCCAATTGCTTTGAGATTTTGAAAAGTTGAATTTAGAGTTTGTTGAACAAGGAACCATCGCCGCATTAACAGTGAATTGCGAGCTGAAGGACCAAATTCGAAGAACTCAAGAAGTAGATCAGAGTATTCAGAAGATGAAAGAGGACATGAAATACGGAGATGCAATTGACCTTCGCGAGGACAAGGAAGGAATTTTGTGGTATCATAATCGAATCTGCGTTCCGGATGACAAGGAAATCAAGAACATGATACTGCAAGAAGCCCATTGTACCCCGTACTCTATTCACCCAGGCAGTACAAAGATGTACCAAGATCTAAAGGATCGATTTTGGTTGAAAGGAATGAAGAAGGAAATTGCCGAGGTTATAGCTTCTTGTGACACCTGTCAAAGAGTGAAAGAAGAACACCAGAAACCTGCAGGATCGCTGCAACCCCTACCAACCCCGGAATGGAAATGGGACGAAATTGGAATGGATTTCGTAGTTGGTTTACCAAGAACCCAGCAAGGATACGATTCTATATGGGTTATAGTCGATAGAATGACAAAAGTAGCTCATTTTCTACCTGTAAGGACGCAATACACAACAAAAAAGCTGGCAGAACTATATCTTACCAGGATTGTCACACTGCATGGAGTACCAAAACAATCGTCTCAGACAGAGGAGCACAATTTGTATCGAGATTTTGGGGAGAGTTACAAAAATTCCTGGGAACGAAATTGAAGTTCAGTATCGCTTACCACCTGCAAACTGGAGCCCAAACAGAAAGGGTGAACCAGATTTTAGAAGACATGTTGAGAGCGTGTGCTTTAGACTATGGGAATTCTTGGGAACAATTTCTGCCGTACACAGAATTTACCTACAACAATAGTTATCAAGTGAGTCTACAAATGGCTCCTTATGAAGCACTTTATGGAAGGAAGTGCCGCACGCCACTATATTGGACCGAGGTGGGACAGAAACAATTTTTGGGACCGCAATTAGTGGAGGATGCCACTGCTCATGTGAGGATCATACAAGAGAGGTTGAAAACAGCCCAATCCCGACAGAAGAGTTACGCCGACAGTAGAAGGAGAGAACTATCCTTCGAGATAGGTGATTATGTGTATCTCAAAGTGACACTCTACAAAGGAGTTCAACGATTTCAGATGAAGGGAAAGTTAAGCCCGAGGTACGTAGGACCATACAAGATTTTGGAGAGACGAGGAGAGGTAGCATACAAGTTGGAGCTACCGCCTGAATTAGCAGGAGTCCATGATGTTTTTCACGTATCCCAACTAAGGAAATGCCTGAGAAAGCCAACGGAGCAAGTGTCTCCCACAGAAACAGAGATTCAACCAGATCTGACGTATCAAGAATACCAAGTCAAGGTCCTAGAGATCAGCGAAAGGAAATTAAAGTCAAGGACCATAAAATTCTGCAGAGTCCAATGGAATAACCACACCGAAGAAGAATCAACTTGGGAAAGAGAAGAAGAGCTGCGTCAAAATTGCCCCTACCTGTTCTCAGACTGATCACAATCTCGAGGACGAGATTATTCCTAAGGAGGGTAGGTTGTAACATCCCAGTTTTTGGCTATCTTTTCTGCTCACGAGTCAGCATATCTTCTTTGGAATCCCTGATGTCTCAACCCTATTTTGATCTCTTATCTCAGAATCATGATCTTAGGTATGCCACTACCTTAACCTAAAAAGTTGGCAGCTAAACTTCATCTCCCAGATCATTTTCACCTTTCAGTCCAAAAGTATTTCAGATTAGTCCTTTTCAGAATTTTCGAAAAGCCCAAAAAGGCTAAAAGTCCCAGCTCATCTCCAAATTCAAATCTGATCAAATGGTTGTCCCCCTTTTACTTTTCTGAACGTTTTTCCCTTCGGGAAGAACTCAAAAATCTCAACCGAAACCCTAGTTTCAGCCACGACAAAAAAATCAAACCGTAATTACCCTATTTTACCCTGTTTTCGATTTTTGTCGAAACCCTCAGATCTTATCATATTTTGCCATTTTCCCTGTTGGATGAGTCCAAGTATTTTGGTAATACTCATTTGCCAAATCAGATTGCAAATCAGCCCTTCAGAATCCCAAATTTGCAATCAGGTCCTAAATTTCGAGAAGAACCTTCGCAATTCAGTCCAAACCCTCGCAAATCAGCCCTTTGCCTCGCGGTTTAGTCCCTGGCTTCTTTTCTTCGACCACGACCAGAGCCCGCGTGCACGACCACGACCGGAGGACGCTCGACCGCGGTTGCTGCCACCGTTCGCCGTGAACCACTGTAGCCTTCACCGCTGGCCAGTTGTGCCACCGCCAACGGCTGAATCCTACGTGTACCGCACGTGCTCACGTCGCGCCAAAAAGCTCCATCGTGCCGATGACTGGAGACCACAACTTCACCGTTCGCGCGCGCGTGCCTGCCATTGTCAGAGCTTTACTGCCACATGGCTGCCATGCCGAGACTAGCCGTCCCGTCGTTCTGCGGAATCCAGATTTCGCGCGATACTCCATCTCTGGTAGAGCTCCCGCCGTGTCCCAATGCGCCCCGCTGACTGCTCCGGCGCCAGAGAGCATCTCCCAGTCGATTTGCTGCCGCTCCCGAGGACTCAACCCCACGGCTATATAAAGCCCCCTCTCGCCAGTGCTTCACTCCACACCCACACTTCACCAGCAACCTGAGACTTAGCTTTAGAGCTTGCCGTTGCTGTGCCTCCATCTTCTTCCCCGACGAGCCGCTTCTAGAGCTCACGGTGCCAGCCTCGACCGTTGCTTCCCACTCCAAACCAAGGCCACCAGTAAGCTTCCCTCATTCCCCTGTACGTGTCATAGCATCTAATTGAACTCTGACGAGAGCTAGAGCCAGCGATGGCCGAGATTGCCTGTTGCCCTGTTCCGCTAATGTCGAGTGATTCAAGCCAAATTGATCCTCATGCTAGTAGAGAAAAGTGATCAGTAAGCTAGGAGGAGTAAGCCTGCAAGATTGGAATCATCAATTTTGCCCCGAGCGTCCAATCCCCAAATTCGAGCTTCGGCAGTTCGCCGGAGAACGCCGCCGTGCTTCTCCAGCCATTCCCTGGCAAAATTGAGCACACCAGTAGCTTCGTGATGACCCCTAGATGCTTCCTGAGCGTGGAATTAGTTCAAATACCCTAGAACAAAAATGCCCAAATCGCTGCCTTCGTCTTCGGCTCCAATCACCGGAGTTTGTTTTCCAGCCGAACCAGCTGATGCAACCTTGTCATCTAGCTAGGCCTCAACCCCCTGAGTATTTTACTCCACTGGCTCAAACCCTGAATCGGCCTAGATCAAAAGTTATGATCATGGCAAGTTTTGTCCAGAACCATGTTTGTGCCGTGTCGCCACCGTGGTTCATCGACGCCGTTCATCGCCGTCTGGCCACTTTCTGCCCTTGAGACTGTTAAGTGATTTGCTCCTATCATCAAGGCTTAACCCCCAGACAAAGTTGTGCATCAATCGGTGCCCTAGGTCAAAAGTTATGCAATGCCCTAGTTTCTGGCCATGTCCAGCACTATGTCAGTGCATGTCCACCAGTGGCATTGGATGATTTAGACCTGTTACATTTGAGCTATTGAAATGCCACTTTGTCCACTAAGCCTTCTGAGCCATGTTCTACGATATTCCCTACTGTCACATCTCCAGAAAACGTACCTAGAACCAATTTAAGGCTATGTCAGCCCTTCGACATTCAAGTCCTTTTGAGCCCATCTCTTCGATCAATGTCAAGTGACCTTGTCCAAACCCTTTCCCCGTCATGCATGATATATTTACGTATTATTTTATAGTACTTGTATGCTTATATAGTGTGTATGTGTTGTTTGTGTCCGCCGTGGAACCAGAAGTTGAAGGTGCAGAAGAGAACTTCGAGGATTCATCTGAGCAGCTAGACCCATCACTGCAAGGCAAGTATCAAGCCCTTGATCATGTCTAGCCTATTATTTTGAAATGAAGTATGTTAACTGTTTTCAAGTATGTGCATGCCTTAGATTCAAATAAGAGCTATGTTTCAATGAAATGATGAGATATGACCTAAATAACTGTAAAGCCCCTTTTGACATTGAATATCCATGCACCCTTGTCACCCTAGAATATCATGCTTAGGTTATGCTATGCTCAAGATTATATGTTAAATGTTGAATGGTCACATATGAGAAAAGCATACTCAAAACCCTTTTTGTCAAAGAAAATGTGATTGGAATCGATAGTGAGGATGGTTTGATTGGATGGTGCTGTGTGTGCACTGGGAATGTGAAAGACTCCTCACTAAAGATTCATAAGTACTAGAACCTTGTGTTGTGCTTCTATGCGGCATGAAAAACGTACCAACAACTTGCCCGGAATGGGACGGGCGCAACTTAGTAGCTTTCTTTAGTATTAGCTTTTCCCTGCAATGGTTGTCGATCCGGTTTATTGCGAGAACTGGTGGGCCATTGAGGGCATGAGTGATGTGAGTTCAGAAAAATCATGAGAGGAAAAGGTGGAAAGAAGGAAGACGCCCTATGCCAGATTAAGTCCTGCACGGCTGTAATCAAGAGAGGCAATGTGTTTTGCGAGAACATAGACTCAGGCTAGGAAGTAAGGCAGTGGGGTGGACCCACAACGGTATTTGAGACTTAACTATCTATTTACCGGGCAGGGAATTGCTAATGATAGGACTGTAAACTGTTGTGTCATCTCGGCCTTGTCACATGTGTAAAAGTCGCATGGAGAGGTACCGACTTGAAAGCTGAATGATCGGTGGATTAAGGTGGTACACCTTTGCAAAGTTGAAAAAGTATCAGATACTCTGAGCTCCCAGGTTATGGAGTCCGCGCGCTGTGGATTCTATTCACTTCGATGCAGCACAAGTAGCTTTTGGAATGTTTTCCTCAAAATTTGAATAAAGTGGTGACTCATGGAAGACCGCCACACACAACATTTTCTGAAAATCTAGCTTAGGGTTTTAAAAGCCTCGCTTTCAAAAATAAAAACCTTTTCTTCAGAACTGTGTGTGAAAATCTATTCTATATACATATATAAAGTCAAAGAGCTATTCTTTGAGAATTTCCCCCTCATCTATAAATACTTGCATTCTTGTTTGGGACTTGTTGAGCACCTTGTGGACAATATGCTCACCCTTGCTTTTACAAACAAATTTAGAAGAAGGATTCATCGACCCTGAATCTTACGGTCTTAAACCCAATGTGGAACAAGAAGAAGAAACTGAAGACCCAGCTTGTTAGAGGGTTACGTACCAAAGTGGAGTCCGATGTGGAGAAGGCCCGTACAACACCGCTGCTGCTGAAGAAGAAGACTGATGAAGTCCTTTTGCTTATTATTACTGTTTCATTTGTGCCGACCTTTGTGTCGAAAACTCCTTAATTTTGTATCAACATTATGTACGTCATTTTGGCGCTAAGTTATTGTAATGTTGGTCCCTGTGATCAACACATGTTTTTAATTACTCGCATTTTTATACAATGCCTCCTTTTGTTGTGAGCTGCAATGTGGCATTTCTGAGTGCAACCCACCTGGGCGGTTGCTACCAGATTCCTCAAATGAGGGTCCCACAACAACGTCCCACCACGTAGCTGCAGTGGGGGACAGAGCGCCTCCCCCTGCGAAGTCGCGACGGGGGAAGATAAGGCCCGGAGGCTAGACATAGAACTTGCGAAGAAAGTCTACGTTCCATGTATTCTTTAGCTCTTGATCTTGGAGGTTGGAGAGCTTGTAAGCCCCAGAGCCCAAGATTGTAGAGATCCTATAGGGGCCTTCCTACTTGGGGAGAGCTTGCCCTGGGCTTGTGGGTCGGTCTCGCGCTTGAGGACAAGGTTTCCAAGGCGGCAAGCTCTCGCGCGGACGCACCGGTTGTATGCGCGCGCCATTTCACGCTCGTAGATGGCATGGCAGAGTAGCTCTCGGTCGCGTTCTTCTTCGATGAGGTCGACTTCCAGCAGCTGATTGGCTTCGTTGGCTTGGTACGCTGTGGTCGTGGCTCCATCTAGGAGCTCAATCCATAGTGACTGGAAGCCAATCTCTGAAGGGAGAACCGCTTCAGCCCCATACATGAGTGAGAAAGGAGTGCGCCCCGTCGCTCGGCTCGGTGTCGTGCGGATGGAACAGAGGATGCTCAGAAGCTCCTCTGCCCATCTCTGGAGGTGGCTTGCTCGTGCCTTTGGCGTAACCCCTGTAGGATCACGCCGTTGACCCTTTCAACAGCCCCGTTACTCTGGGGGTGAGCCACAGAGGCGAAGTGGAGGGTAGCCCCCAAGCCTTCGCAGAATTCCCAAAAATACGCTGAGCGGAATTGGGTCCTGTTATCGACAGTGATTTCCCGGCGGACTCCAAAACGGCACACGATGTTCTTCTAGAAAAATTGCTGTACTGCTCGAGAGGTGATGCTTGCCAAGGGCTCAGCCTCCACCCACTTGGAGAAATAATCGACCGCAACCACCGCATACTTGTAGCCTCCGAGTGCTGGGGGGAAGGACCTAGGAGGTCCATCCCCCAGTGCGCGAACGACCAAGTGATGGGGATGGTTTGTAGCGCTGTGGAGGGCAAATTGGAACCCTTGGCCATCTTCTGACAGGCCTCGCATGCAGAGATAAGGTCTCATGCGTCGCGGACCACTGTGGGCCAATATAAGCCCTGGCGAAGGACCTTCACCGCGACGGCCCGTGGAGCCAGGTGAGACCCACAGCTCCCCGAGTTGCTATCCTCGAGGAGTTGGAGTCCTTCCGCCCGTGGAAGGCAGCGGAGTAGGGTGGAAGCACCTCGCTTGTAGAGCTGCCCTTCTAGCAGAAGGTATGCCCGCGCTTTGGCGCGGAGCCGCTTTGCCTCTGTCTCACTGGGAGGGTCCCCTTCCCCCCTTATGAAGGAGATGAGGGGATCCATCCAGGATGCGACCCCGACGATCTCAGAGACCTCCGAGACACAAGACTCAGGGTCTGTGTTCGGGGGGGTCACTAAGGGCTTCGCGATGATCTCTAGGAAGTCACCTCCGGGAAGAGGTTCCCGAGCGCTGGCTGCCCGGGCTAGGGCGTTGGCCCGGTCGTTTTCCCTTCAGAGGATGTGCTGGGCTTCCAAGCTCTCAAAGTATTTTTCCATCGTGCGCACCTCCCCCAAGTACAGGCTCAGGTTCGCGTCATGGCACAAATAGGACTTGTCCATTTGGCAGACCACGAGCTGGTAATCTCCTTTGACGAGGAGGCGATGGATCCCTAGGGAGCGCACGAGGGGAGTCCCAGGAGAAGGACCTCATACTCGACCTCAGGAACTCGAGCCTCGCTGCGTACTCCAGTGCCCTACCTTCAGGACTCCAAAGGACTATTCCCGCGCCAGCCCTAGTGAGACACAGGGAGCCATTGAACATGAGTGTCCAATGTTCATTGCACTGGGGCGGCTTGTGGAGAGTCTCCCCCTCCGTCTCGGGAGCGGGGGTCCATTCCACCACGAAGTCAGCGAGGACTTGTGATTTGATGGCGGAACTGATGCACACCGTGGCCCGATCTTCCGACAGGTAGAGGTAAGTCGATTGGTGGAGACTCGACGTTGACGATCCGGCTTCCGATCAGAACCGATCCGAACCCAGCAATCGCTACACCACAGCTCCGTTGGTTATCAACCATGCACAAACACGATTGACCTCTCCAAGAAGGCTTATCCCTGCATGCGAATCGAGAACACAAGCAAGAACGAGAAAGAAGCAATCTGAAATATTGCAAATATAAATTGAATCTCACGAGTTGGGGTTCCACAAACCGATACACGGCGAAACTGTTCTTTGACAGATTAATCTAAGCAAAACCCAAGTCTAAACGGCAGCCATGGCGCCATATATATACTGTATGGGGCGGCCATGGGGTGGAGGAGGAAACCCTAGGGGTACATGGGCCTTGGGCCCAAAGTGGAGCGTCGCAGCGCACATCAGATTCTGGTTGTAATGTTCTTTTGACGATTCATGTTTATCCGTAAGGAATTTGGACATGGGACTGGATCCGTTGGAAAGCTCTCGTCAGTCTCTTGTCCGTAGAGTCCAAGAACGTCGAAAACGGACTTCGTATGTGGCCTGTATGTCCGTTTGAAGTTGGACTACGCGCAGATGGTCGAACCGGACTCGCGGATGAATTGACCTCACTTGTGGGCTGGCCTTGGAGCGACGTGGCTTGTGCGACCTTAGAGGTGTAGAGGCACCTTTCTTGAGCACGTCTTGTGTTTGGGGAGGTGGCCAAGGTGGAGGCCGAACTTGTGGCGGCGACAGCACAAAATCCAGACGACGTACGTGCTGCCAGCTTTCGCGTCCTGGCCAAAGTGGCGGACGATGACATCTTGATGACCACCATGTTGATGTCGTCTTTGTCATAACCATGATGTACATGGTCTCATCATTCTCCCTTTCTTGATGTGGAGTCGTCCTCGACTCCATTGTGTTTTGCTGCAAAATGTTAGCACCAACAGAGAGCACAGCAATATGCATATCTTTGATAATCAAATCATTAGACACAGAACCATTAACATTTATATACTCCCTTTCTTGAAAAAGTTCATTTGCCTTAAAAATTGAACCAGATGTACTCGACATAGAATGATTGGTGATAGTATAGTTCTCTAGTTCATCACATGGTTGTACATTATAAGCAAAATTCATATTTGAGCAAATGTACACTCGATTAACCATGTACTTTCCATTATCATTATATTTGCCTATAATATGAAAAATGTTTCTTGATAAGCAAGGAAAATTATATGGATCAGTAAGTCTCTTCTCTAAATTGTCTAGATCACATAGAACATCAAATTCAATATAACTCAGAATATTTAAAGAAGACAACAATTTCAGCTCATCATTTTTGTTTGCAACGTGAACAACATGTTTATTTTGAGCACAAGTGTTATTATGTTCCAAAGTAAGAGTAACATGTTCATTCACTAGTTGTGGCATGAATATAAGTGAAGCATTATCACACAACTCTTCTTTATCCCAAGAAACATCGAGCAAATCTTCTTGTGACAAAGGGAAATCAGCAACTGGTTCCACAATTTGTTGCTCTAACAAAGCATGATTCGTGGAAAGTTTCAGCACATCAATATCGTTCTCATCTTGAATGAGTGTGGTACCTTTTTCATTACCTTTGTTTTCCTTCTCAGCTGATGTAGGTACATCTTCAGTTGTAGGTGATGGAAGCAGGGGTGCTGCAACAAGCATCTCTTCATTCTCCTCATTCTCAATTTGATCATTTGCACTTGCCTGTAGAACGTTAGTCGTGCAAGGATACACACCATTCTTGCAAACAGATGTATTAATTTTCCGTACAACTTTCTTACGTTTTATTTTATTTTCAGCTGCACAAGCAAGAGCAAATATTTGCAACAGAGAAACATATTCTTTATCAATAACAATATTGTATATTTTCTCATTAAGTCCACGTAAGAATCTAATCTCTTTTTCTCCCTCAGTTTCTTCTAAATCACAACGAGACATGCATATCTGTAACTCTTGATAGTACTCCTCTACAGATTTTCTACCTTGATTCAAGCATTCTAATTTCTTATGCATATTACGTTTAAAAGAAGGAGGAACAAAACGTTGACGCATAGCTTCTTTTAACCTAGCCCATGTGTCAGGTTGTAAGCGGAGAGTAGCAAGTTCATTCCACCAGATGATAGCAAAGTCTTTAAATTCACTAGTGGCTTGCCTAACCCAATGGATTTGAGGAACTTGATGGGAATTAAATTTTTGTTCAACTATCATCTCCCAATCAAAGTAAATTTCACCATCATATGCACCATAAAAAGAAGGTAAGGCTATTTTACCATTGGCATTGTCACCTCCATTATCTTTCCGATCGTGATTCCAGCGTTGATATAGTTGTACATTTTCCCCAATGATCCATGAACCTGCCATTGTCAGTAGAAAACAAAAGATAACACAAAAGTATTATCCCTATCAACTACTAGGTTAGATCTCACGCTCTCAAGCAATCTTACCAAGTTCTTACCCGGTTCTTACCAACACAGCGAGGGACGGTGCAACCGGTGGCTGGTTCGTGACACCGTGAGGGCGTGATGAAGCGATTGCAAGGGTCAATAACCTGTGCTGATCAGAAGGATGTATTTGTGGAGCTTGGATATGCAATATTTAGTAGCAAGGAATATGCAATCATCGAAATCAGTATAGCAAAGCTGAATAAATATCCAAAGTACTTGTCAAAGTTGCTGGCCTAAACTCGTTCTCAGACCTAGCTCAAGCAAGCAAAACGAATGACGTAACACTGTCGATACAAAGGATACAAGCACTTTTTGTTTTTTTTTTCCTTGCTTTTTTTTATTTATTTATTTATTCTTTTTTTTTATCTTTGTGCGGCTTTTTTTTTTTGCACTTGCCTTTTTTCACCTTTTTTTTTTAAAATATCAATAGTGCCGCATATGAGAGATTACAAGATATATACACAAACACTCAATTTTCTCTCACTGGAAAAACAGATCTACTATGCAGAAACTTCCTATTTCGTTTTCGGATTTTTGGAGGCCTCAAACGCTAAAACGTATAACAGAAAAGTTGTAGGTCGTTTCGTGTTGATCAATTTGCATATATGGAACACCAATTTTGGATAACGGATCTAGGCGATACGGGCCCCGCAATACAGTCTGTGTAGGAAATCCGAAATCAACCAGATTCACTTTCAACGCGATTTCGGACTTGAAAACGGCGTTTCTAGAACTTCTCACAATGGACAAAGTTGTAGAGAATTTTCGGAGCTACAATTTAGACTCTGAATTTTCCAATTTGGTGTTCAGACGAAGGAGATAAAAGCAAAATACCGAACTTGACAGATTGACACCCGATTTGGACGCGGCGGCGACGACGACGTGATGGCGTTAGACTTGACGTCAAGATGCAAGACTCAAACTAGATCAAGAACTTACTCTAAACCAGCAACAAGACGATGATGATGGATACAAATTCAACAACGCGAAACTGAAAACGAAATCGCAAAGGGCACAAAGTGGCTTGGACGATGGATATGACGGTGAACTCAAATATTTTTGTGGGGCAATTTTCTGGACTCTAGGTGAAAGATGAATAATGAACAAAGGGGATACAAGTATACCTGACGGGCAACCGAGGCTCTGATACCACTTGATGTGCACGGTGGCCCGATCTTCCGACAGGTAGAGGTAAGTCGATTGGTGGAGACTCAACGTTGACGATCCGGCTTCCGATCAGAACCGATCCGAACCCAGCAATCGCTACACCACGGCTCCGTTGGTTATCAACCATGCACAAACACGATTGACCTCGCCAAGAAGGCTTATCCCTGCATGCGAATCAAGAACACAAGCAAGAACGAGAAAGAAGCAATCTGAAATATTGCAAATATAAATTGAATCTCACGAGTTGGGGTTCCACAAACCGATACACGGCGAAACTGTTCTTTGACAGATTAATCTAAGCAAAACCCAAGTCTAAACAGCAGCCATGGCGGCGATATATATACTGTATGGGGCGGCCATGGGGTGGAGGAGGAAACCCTAGGGGTACATGGGCCTTGGGCCCAAAGTGGAGCGTCGCAGCGCACATCAGATTCTGGTTGTAATCTTCTTTTGACGATTCATGTTTATCCGTAAGGAATTTGGACATGGGACTGGATCCATTGGAAAACTCTCGTCAGTCTCTTGTCCGTAGAGTCCAAGAACGTCGAAAACGGACTTCGTATGTGGCCTGTATGTCCGTTTGAAGTTGGACTACGCGCAGATGGCCGGACCGGACTCGCGGATGAATTGACCTCACTTGTGGGCTGGCCTTGGAGCGACGTGGCTTGTGCGACCTTAGAGGTGTAGAGGCGCCTTTCTTGAGCACGTCTTGTGTTTGGGGAGGTGGCCAAGGTGGAGGCCGAACTTGTGGCGGCGACAGCACAAAATCCAGACGACGTACGTGCTGCCAGCTTTCTCGTCCTGGCCAAAGTGGCGGACGATGACATCTTGATGACCACCATGTTGATGTCGTCTAGGTCATAACCCTGATGTACATGGTCTCATCAGGAACGCCCTGTGAGGGAGAGGGAGAAGGGAGCGAGCTCGGCTCCCCACTTCCCGATCCGGTCGGTTGCCTCCTTGTTCTGCAGCACCTCCACCAAAGGGAGAGACGACGAGACCGTGATTGGGTGTCCCAAGAAGTAGTAGCGGAGCTTCCGGGATGACATGAGGAGGGCGTAGCAGATCTTCTCCATTTTCGTGTACCGAGTCTTAGCCCCTTAAAGGGCTTCACTCACGTAGTACACAGGGTACTACTACCCGTCCTGATCCTTTACCAATATCGTGCTCACAGCGACTGGGGTCGCGGCGAGGTAAAGGAGCAGGGGTTCTCCCGGAGACGGGCTCACGAGCATTGGAGGGCTCGTGAGATACCTCTTCAAGTCGTCGAAGGCCTCCTGGGCCTCGGGAGTCCATCAAAACCCCTCGAGGTCCCAGAGGAGTTTGAAAAATTGGAGGTCGCATTCCCCTGACCGCGAGATGAAGCGGCTCGGCACGGCCAGACGGCCGGTGAGTTGCTGCACCTCTTTGACGAAACGCGGGGGAGGCATGTCTAGGAAGGCCCGAATTTTTTCAGGGTTGGCCTCTATGCCCCGCTGGGACACAAGGAAGCCAAGCAGCTTCCCCCTCTACGCCGAAGGTGCACTTTTCTGGGTTGAGCTTCAACCCGTACTTGCGGAGGCTGCGGAAGGTTTCCGCTAGGTCGTCGATGTGAGCGGCCGCACGGGACCTTTTGACAACCATGTCGTCGACGTAGACCTCGTGTTGCGGCCTATTTGGTCCTTAAAGGCCAGTGACATTAGTCGGTTGAAGGTTGCTCCAGCGTTCTTCAGCCCGAAGGGCATGTGGACATAGCAGAAGGTCCCGAGGGAAGTTATAAAACTCGTCTTTTCCTCGTCCCCTGCAGCCATCTAGACTTGGTGATAGCCCGAGTACGCGTCCAAGAAGCTCATCAACTCTCACGCCTCGGTCGAGTCGACAAGTTGGTCGATCCACGGGAGTGGGAAGTTGTCTTTTGGGCAAGCGCGGTTGAGGTCAGTGAAGTCCAAGCACATCCGCCACTTGCCATTCGACTTCTTCACGAGGACAGGGTTTGCCAGGCACTCGGGATGCAAGACCTCTTGAATGAACCCTGCCTCTTGGAACTTGGTAATCTCGACCTTGATAGCCTCTTGGCATATGATCGAGTATAGTCGAAACCCGTCTATACTTCGATCCGAGAAAATTAGTATCTAGTCAAGTATACTCCAAAACCTGGTCTATACCATAATCAAATCAAGTTGGTATCAGAGGAACTATCTTGTCCTGTGGATGGTGAAGAATTGCCAGGGTTACAAAGCCTCCAACAAAATTCCGCAAGAAGCTCATGCAACCAAAGGCGATCATACGATGGTACCTAGAGTCGCGTCTCCGAAGATGTCTGACGATACCTCTGTTCAAGCTAACCTAGCCGAACAAGTGGCTAAGCTCTCCACTGACATGGATATCATGCTTGCTTGGATTAAGCAGCAGGCTATGGCTGTACCTTCTAAAGTTGATGCTTCAAAAGGCAAAGTTAAGGGTGTGAAGATTGGTGAAGACTTGCGTAGGATAGACGAAGATGTAGATGAAGATGACCATAAGGCTGATGACCTCGCCAACACCTCCTTAGCCGTCAGATCTTTCAAGGTCGAAGCTAAGTTTGATATACCCATATACGATTGTGTGATCGATGCTGAGAAGCTAGATTCTTGGATCGACCAGCTTGACACTTACTTTGACCTACGAGGGTTCAATAGCACTCAAAAGGTGAAGTTCCCACCTTTGAAGATGAAGGACCACGCCCAGACATGGTGGAAGGCCCTTGTCGCTAGTGGTGAAGCTGACGACCTCGCATGACTCCTACAATAAGAATTCTACTTGATGGGTTATCTTGAGGAGAGATGGGATCATTGGCACATATTATATCAGTGCCACGACCAATCTGTCCAGGATTATATGATGGAATTTCAGAGAGAAGCAATGATCATTGTCATCTCGCTCTCTGATACTTAGATGTTTCAAAAATACTTGTCTGGACTTCAGAAATCGATCAATGCTGAGCTAAGCCTGTTCAGCATCCAGGATAACACAACCACGAGCATAGCTGCTATGGCGATCGAGAAGAAAAATAAATCCCGCAATGACAAGAAAAAGAATTCGACCTCGTCAAAAGGAAAGTTGAGTCTGAAGAAGAGTACTCTGAAGTCTGGTACGAGCATCTCTTGTGATCACTGTCATGTTACCAGGCATAAAAAGGATAAATACTATAAGATCCATCCTGAGCTTCGACCAAGGAAAAACGGACTACAGAAGAGAACAACTATAGCTACTACAGCTCCACCCGATGGAGTTGTCCGAGTAACTTCAGTCGATGAGGTAGATAATATCTTGTCTCTAATGGCAACGCCGAAGGAGAAAGGTTCAGATTCACCTGATGACCATCACTCAATGGAGGACTTGTTCACTATCAACATCTAAGTGAAGTACAAAGTGGTCGCAGCTATATTCGATCCGCTGGACTAGTTCGACGACTTGGTTTGAAGTCGACCACACACCCGCGACCGTATCCATTGGGTTGGTTTATATCCTACGTGAACCAACAGATCACGAGTCAGTGTGCTAAAATTGGCGATCTTTGCTCGATATATCGACGACGAGGTTCAATGTGACATTGTTCCTATCGATATTTGTCAAGTGATCCTTGGGAGTCCGTTATTGTACGATCGAGACGCTCACTTCCATCAACGAGCGCAAGAGTATGAGCTCACTAAAGACGGAGTTAAGTTTGTGATCAGTAGAGACATCCACGTCAACACTTCATTAATGCATGTCAATTATACGTGCTTGTTATGATTCGACCAGCTGGTCAAAGTGATAGTACTCGAGCAGCACTATCGTTGGCGTGCCGAGAACATTCTGGTCGTTTGTCCGGACTGTTGGAGAAATACAGTGATATGTTCAAAAGTACACAGGGTCATCCACCAAAACGTCCAGTCGAGAACAAATTCAGCTCGTGTTCGATGCGACACTTCCCAATCTGAGTATGTATCGCAACTCGGTATTAGAGAATGAAGAGATCAAAAGACAACTTGGTGAGTTGTTGAATGATGGTGTCATTCCATCGAGTAGTTTGCCGTGTGGATCTCCTGTGGTGTTAGTCCTAAAGAAAGATGGAACTTGGCATATGTGCATAGACTACCGAGCACTAAACAATATCACCATCAAGAACCGGTACCCCCTTTCTTGTATCAATGACCTATTAGATCAATTGATGCATGCTACTGTCTTCTCGAAATTGGATCTAAAATCTGATTATCATCGAGTCAGCATCAGAGAGGAGGATACCTCGATAATCGTGTTCAAAATGCGACAGAGTCTGTTCGAATGGTTGGCCATGAAGTTTGGCCTTTGCAACACCTTGGCTACTTTCATTCGTCTCATGAATGATGTATTGCAACAGTTCATCGACAACTTTGTGATCGTTTACGTCGACGACATATTGGTCTATATTTGTTCGCGGGACGAGCACCTCATTCATGTTGAAGAGGTGTTCGAACAGCTTCGGCAACATCGACTTCGCCTCAACCGTAAAAAGTGCGAGTTTGGCCAGCAACCTATAGGATCGAGGATGTCGACTAGAGGGGGTGAATAGGAGGCTTTAGAACTTTTTGACTAAAAACAATTTAATAATATTTTGCACTGAGAAAGAGTAAGAAAGACAAACACGGTGATTTATCCCGAGGTTTCGGAGACTCGCCCGATCTCCCCTACTCCTCATTGAAGCACTTAAATGAATGACTCTTGCTTCAATACCCACGAAGGATATTTTTCACTAAGGTTGCTCCTTCTCCACTCCGAATAGGCGAGCACCGATGCCTTTCACAAAATGTGCCGAGTCTCTCCGATAACCTCTGTTAATGGAGAGCTCAACGGCCACGCCTCCAAACCGTTTAGGTGAGGGCATTCACCAAGACTAACAAGTTGCAAGATCTTCTCTTGACCCCCAACAAACACCGAGAAATTTCTAATGATACAAATGAATGCTCTCGAAGGATCTCTCTCAATCACAAAGAATGATACTTGATCAAAAGATCAATATTTTAGCACTTGGAAACTTTGGCTCAAGTGTATACTCAGAGATATGTAGGAAAAACTACTCAAGGATGTTTAGAAAAAATGCTCAAAAATGTTTAGAAAAACAGCTCAAAAGATGTATAAAAATATGCTCAAATGGTGTTTAGAAATCTGCTCAAAACTATTTTTAAAAACTGCTCAAAAGATGTATAAAAATCTGCTCAAATGTGTTTTTTTTTACGAAATGCAGTAGGCATGGAGCCTACTGCTAATAATATATTAAAATAATAAGAGGTAGCAAATTACAAAAAGACAGAACTGAAAAAGAAGATTACAAATGATCAATCCAACTAGTAATTTGAAAGTGAATCCTTTGATTAGTTCTTTCAGCTACCAACTTCATGTCCGGAATGAAGGCTTTTTTCCAATACCCAAGGGAAGGAACTACTTCTTGAAAGATTTGCATGTTACGACATTTCCAAATATTCCATAAAGCAATAATGATCACCTCCATGTAGAAGTCTTTTATAATTGCATTGACAGATTTAGAATTCCAAATATCATCTATCCAGGAAGGATTAAGGGACCAGTTCAATCCAATTAAACTCCAGCATTGTTTAGCAAAGTAACATTCAAAGAACAAATGAGTTTGAGTTTCCAAGTTCCCTCCAATACAGAGTTCACAATCCAGAGAAGAGATCTGAAAATTTTTTATATCAAGCCTTTCTCTAGTGTTTAACTGATTCCAGAGTAAAATCCAAAAGAAGACTTTGAGTTTAATCATACAACTACTTTTCCAACCACCTTTGAAAATTGGATGAATATGACAGTTTCCCATCAGTCTCTTATAAACAAAACTTGTTTGACAAGACAGTGAGTTACTAGCAATCATATGCCAACAGTCATCAGTGGAAGAATCACCCAGGTGGTCCAGTTGCATTGAAAGCAGTTGTTGATATTGCAAGAATGCTCTTTCTGAAAGAGGGAAATGAAAAAAATTATTACTAAAATCCAAACTTCCCAATTGATGAACTTTGAAACTTCTAGCTGAGAAGGAGAACAATTCCGCCCATTTGTGAGCAAACAATTCTGAATTCCAGAGATCCTTCTAAAAATCACAAGTATCTCCCTTCCCAAATATGCAAATAAAAAGTCCTTTGAAAATGACTAACAATCGTAATAAATCTTTCCACCAAAAGGAACCAACCAGTTGGAAGTCATGAGGGAGATTAGAACTGTAATAGGACTTCCAAAGAAGCTGAACCCAGGGAATACGTTTTTTATTGTAAAATTTGAACAAGAACTTTAAGAGTAGTGCCAAATTCTACGATCTTATATTAATGATTCCAAGTCCTCCAATAGATTTTGGTTTACATAATTTCTTCCAAGCCACCAGACATTGTCCTCCCAAACAATTCGAATGACCCTTCCAAAGGAAGGCTCTCCTTGTCTTGTCAATTCTGCTTATAAGAGAGGAGGGAATCTTCAGAGTCGACATTAAAAACATAGGCAGGGAGGATAACACCGAATTGATAAGGGTTAACCTTCCACCAAAATAAAGGAAAGAGAATTGCCAACCCGTTAACCTCTTTTCAATCTATTCAATTATCATCTCAAAACTTTCAACCTTAGGTTTGGTAATGCCAAGAGGGAGCCCTAGATAGGTGAAAGGAAAAGTGCCCATAGTACATCCAAGAATACCAGCAAGATTCAAAGCTAAATCCTCTGTGCAATTAATCGGGATCAAAAAGGATTGAAGAAAGTTAACTCTTAAACCTGTAGAACTGGCAAAGGTATTCAGGAGAGCTTTCAAAAGGAAAATTTTTTAGCATCCTCTTTGGCAATGATCAAGGTATCATCAGCATACTGAATAATGGGGTAATCATCATTATCAACCACCGAGATAGGAAGACTGATCAGACCCATGTTCTTATCTTGGTTCAGAATAGATTGAAGAAGATCAGCAACTATCACAAATAATAAAGGAGATAAAGGATCACTTTGTCTCACTCCCCTTTTACAAATGATCTGCTTTCCTAGAATGCCATTCAGTAAAACTTTGGAGGAGCCAGAGTTAAGAATCATTTGAATCCATTTTAGCCAATTGTTTCCAAAGCCTTTAGCCTTAAGAACCTCCAAAATAGCTCCATGCTCAATAAGATCAAAAGCTTTTTCAAAATCCAATTTCAGCAACACCGTGTTCCTTTGAGAGGACTTACAAAGATGAATATATTCATAAGTCCAGGCAACAAAATCTTGAATGGATCTGGATTTTATAAATCCATATTGATTGCGGTGAATTATTGACGAGATCACCGATTGAAGATGATTAGCAAGGAGTTTAGTGATAATTTTCAATGAACTATTAAGTAATGATATTGGCCTAAAATCAGAAACTTTTTGAGCACCCTGTTTCTTCGGAATAAGAGTGACAAAAGAAGCATTCAGTCTATCCAGTTCAACATGACATTCAAAGAAGCAATGAAAAAGATCATAGAAATCCCTTCTTAAAATTGGCCAGCAAGCACGAAAGAAGTTGCCGTTAAAACCATCCGGACCAGGACTCTGATTAGTTGGAAGTCGGGAAACCACTGACTCAATCTCCATTGAGCTAAAAGCTAAATCTAGACCAGAAAGTTCCTCGACAAAAGAAGGAAGAACCTCACTAAGATTGAACAACATTCCAGAGAAGTCCGAAGAGCCAAATCTATTTTTGTATGAAATCCATAAATGATTTGCAATATCAGAATGGGAGGAGAGATACTCATTGCAATCATTTTTTAAAGAAACAATATAATTTCTTCTGAAGTTACTTGAGGCAAAAGAATGGAAAAATTTAGAATTTTCATCACCTAGTTTTGCCCATCGAAGACGACCTCTTTGGTTCCAATAATCATTCCTGATCTTGAGTAAATTGCAATAATGTCCCTTTAGAATGCATCTGAAGTGAAATTCTGGCCTAAATAAATTTCTCTGTTCCTCAATACCATCCAGAAGAGTAATAACATTTTGACAATAATCTATTTGAGACTGTGAGATCTTGAAACTCTTATTCCAATACTTTAGAGCCCTTCTAAGAAACTCGAACTTATTATTAATTCTTCTAGTAACATTAGGATCAAAAGGACTAGAATTCCCAGAATTTTCCACCAAATTCATAAAACCAGGTCTATAAATCTAGAAGTTTTCAAATCGAAAGATCTTCGAAACAGGAAGAGAAGAAGAACTAATGATGATACCCAGAGAATGATTTGAAATGATCCTTGAAGAAGATTTAACCAGAGTGTGGGGATAATCCTTAATCCATCCTTCGTTTGCAAAAAACCAGTCTAATCTTTCCAATGTCGGTTGAGCTTGCATATTAGACCAGGAAAACTTGGATCCAGACAATGGCAATTCCTCAAGAAGAAGATGATTGATGGCCTCATTAAAACAATCAGCGTCTCCTGAATTAAACAATCCTTTATTTTTGTAAGAAGGATATCTCATGAGGTTGAAATCTCCCATAATTAACCAGAGCATATGTGAAGGAACAGGGATATCACAAAACCAGCTGATAAAGTCAGCTTTTTTTTAGGACAGCAAGGGCCATAGACATTAGAGATTAACCAATGGGGTCTAGAGAGCTTATTCTTAAGTAATACAGTGAGACAGAACTCAGTATGAACAGCATCCATCCGCCGGAACAGATTACAATTCCAAGCAGTTAGAATACCACCAGAATTACCCCTGGAGGAAATAAAATCAAACTCATTCCAATCTTTCGGACAAATGTTTTTAATCAGAGAGGAATTAATCATTTCCATTTTAGTCTCTTGATGACATAGAATAGAACAATTATCCTCATTTATTTTTGATCTCACCACCATTTGTTTTTCTGAGGCATTAAGGCCTCTAATATTCCAAACAAGGATGCTAAATTTCTTAAAAGCATTCATTAATAAATCACGATAACCTCTAGATAACTGAAACACATGGCAAAGCCATGTTTAAACAGGCAACTAATATCCAGCAGATAAAGTTTAGATAAAACAACATTATAGACTATCCAGCTTGACCAACTAAAGGTCTGAAAAAATAACTTGCAACTTTCTAAGACAAGCAAAACAATCATCTTAGTCATCGATATTTTCAATAAATCGAGCTTGTGGCTTCTCCTTGGACATCAACTCCAAAGGTATCCCGCAGAATGAGCCAATGGCTTAGAGCAGATCAATGGAATGCTCAGGCACAACAAAAGCAGAGGTTCCTGGTTTGAAACCTTTAAACTTTGCCGCCAGTCTAGGGCTTCTGCGTAGACCTGAAACACCCAAAGGAGTCCTACCCTTAACTTTAACCAAATGAGAAGAAGAGACACTCTTCTTAAGCTTCAAATGGAACGCCTGAGGGGATGAGATCCTTGTCGCAGCAGGATTAAGCAAACTCCACGAAGTTCTCAAGCATAAGATAGAGTTGAGAGATTTGATACAAGACCCTAAGCAAGAAATCTTCCAACGTGATGGGGACATCACTCCTATGGATGCGTCAACTTCTCCAACACCGCTTGTGCAAGGACCAATTACAAGGACACGCGCACGTCAGCTAAATTACCAGGTGAGCTCGTTCCTAAGTTTATGTGAAACTACCGTAGAGGGCGAGTTACTACCTAATGATATTGTTCTTATACTTAGGAATCATGGTATGGATCAGCGAGGATGTCACGACGCACTGAGACGAGCCAAGGTTCGAGTTGATCCCGAGATGGACGCCGGTTCGGACTGCAGTGACATGTTTGTCTTCAAACAGACGCCCAGGGCACGTACGAAGTCTGTTTTCGACGTTCTACCACTTCACGGAAAGCTTAGGAGATAGGCTTTCCAACGCATCTGGTCCCGCCACCAAACTCTTTCCAAGTCACCAGGAATCATCCAAACAGTATGCGCGAGATAGAGTCAGACTGGTGCTGCGTCACCTCTTTTTGGGCCTTCTGCCCATGTATCTTAGTTACGCTGCGACCTAAACCCTAGCCACCGCCTCTCTCTTTCATATACATACTCCGTAGCCATCACAGGGAGACTTGGGTTTTGCTTAGATTATTCTGCCTTTGCAGTTTCGCCGTAGATCAGTTTGTGGAACCCCAACTTGTGAGCTTAATTCAATTTGATTTGCAATTTCCAGATTGCTTCTTCTACATTTTTGCTTGTGCTTTAGATTCGCTTGCAGGAATTAGCCTTCTTGGCAAGGTCAATCGTGTCTTGGCACGGTTGATAACCAATGGAGCAGTGGTGTAGCGATTGCAGGGTTCGATCAGTTCTGATCGGAAGCCAGATCGTCAACGTCGAGATCTCCACAAAATCGACTTATCATCTACCTGACGGAAGATCGGGCACCCCGTGTTTCGTCACAATGTTTCAATAATTCACAGTTTTCAGTAAAACTCCCAAAAGCTTGAAACAGATTAGATGAAGATGAAGAATCTTCCATCTGGATCCAAGGATCCCAAGCTTCAAGACATTGGGGAATGATAGCATCCCAAATCGGATCAGCCCCTCGCCCCATGTCTTCAGGAGCTTCATCTTGATTAGCAGGATCTTCCAAGTCTGCATCTTCAATATCATCATCTTGAGGGGGTTGAGGATCCTCAGGATCATCCTCATCTCCTTCTAGAGTATTGGTAGGCCTAGAAAGGCAAATGACTACTTGCACCGTCCAGCTACGCCCCAGAGTTTCAATGGGTTCAATGATCACCAAGTAACGAGGGATGTCAGAAAGAGCAGTAACTAAGCATTTCACCATAGCATGCGACCTATCACCCGTCCGTTGATAGTCAGTATCCCATTCCCGTAGGAGATCAAAAGAGGACACAGCCTTGCTCAGGGTAGAAATCGACCAAAAGTCTAATGGGAAGTTTAATAGAAGCAACCAAAACTCCTAGCTAAATCCAACCATCCTTAAATTGAAACCATTATCATGTCGATTAAAAAACAACATAAAATCTGCCTCCACATGAAGTCCTTCATTCATGAGAATGTCTCTTTGTAAAGGAGAATGAAGACGAATTGAAGCGTCAGCAAAACCAGAGGGAGAAACATGAGCAAGAATACCTCTAGCATTCAGGAGATAGTTTCTAACCACTTGCATTGGTTCCACTGGCTCCAGCACCACATCAACGATAGCCCAATTTTCATTTGTCTCACTCCTGGTGGAGACGCATCTAGTGTGCAAAGGTCTTCCTTGAATAACTACCTCTTCCAAACCTTCACGAAGAAATGGAGCAGGATTCACCCAGTAATTAGCCATTTTGTTAATGGAGGAAACCACAAGAGCGGAGGAAAGAATTGAGGCCAGCACGAAGATGGAAGAGGAAGAGTTAAACTCTAAAACAGCTAGAGTGACCTTTCGAATGACAGAGGGGTTAGCGCAAAAACCGAAGAATTCAGAGAAGCTATCAAAGTGATGGGAGACGTTCTTTCCTTTGTTCAATAGCATCCTGGCCATAGGAGAAAGCTCGGTTCCAAATGAGGGATTAAAACTGATCGTTCGATCTGAATTACTGCCACCAGAAAAGGGCGCGATAGGCAAAGCAGAGACAGACGCACCCCCCCTTCTTAACCAAGTTATTTTTGGGAACGAAAACCCTTTTACTCTTCAGTTCTAAATACCTCTTAAAACAAGTGCTCTTAATGTGACCATAATTAAAACAACTCGAGCACCGGACCGAAGATACACAATCTCTTGTGAAATGTCCTGGAGCAAGGCAATTAAAACAAAAGAAGTCCCTTTTATAATTCAAAATTGCAGAAGAAAACCTCAAAGAGTGCTTGTTGGGAAACTTACGACGATCAAACACTGAAATCTTCTGATTACTCAAATTGTGAAAGGAACCACAAGCAGGGACTTGGAGACGATCAAACACAGATTTTCCATCAAAATGATTATCTCTCCTTGAAAGAAAAGACAAATTGCTTCTCTTAGAACTCACTAAATACCAAGCCTTATCTTTCTCAATGAACCACTTATTCAGTTCTCTTTGCCAGTGAGGTCCGCCATTGTTCCAGAGAGAGAAAAAGATAGCGAAGTCCTTATGAATGATTTTATTAATCTTATAGATGGCAAACCCCACCTTCTTGCTACTCACAGAGAATCTAAAGCTAGACTCAGTTAAAATAAAAACTTTAAAGTCTTTAGCAACACCACCAAAATAAGGAGCAAGGATTAAACCCAAAGAGTCCTCAGAAAGACGAAACTTACGACGACCAAAGGAGGCCACTAGATAAAAATCTTCCAGAGCAAATTGAAGATTATTAGTAACAGGAGCATGAAACAGATCCCACATATCATTTGAGAAAAGGCGACCCTTCAGCCAATCCAACAAAGAATGAGCCAAAGCCATGAAATCAAACAAACTCCAAGAATCAACCAGTAACAAACTTCCAAGAACAAACACCAAAGAAGCCAACAGAGAAGGAACAGGAACAAACAAACCAATCACCCAGAAAAATCTCATAGCGAAGAACCAAAGGACGCTTGCAAACCACCATCTTGCGTTGCCAATTTTCTCATGTTCTCCCGCGCTGGACTGGATGCTTTGCAACAAGATGACTGTTTTTCTCAAATGTGTTTGTAAAAATGATCAAAAAATCAGTTCCAAAATTGTTTATAAAACTGATCAAAAATATGTTCGAAAAGTGTTTATAAAACTGATCAAAACAGTAGAGAAATCTGCTCACAAACTGTTTAAAAACTACATGAAAATGTTTGTAAAAACTGATCAAAACTCTGTTCAAAACTCTATTTAAAAACTACTAAAAATTAACAAAAACTGCTCAACAACTTCTAAAATTGTTCAAAACTTCTAAAAACTGCTCAAAATGTATTGAAAAGATGCTCAAAGGTGTGTATAGAGACTGCTCAAAAATCTGTATGAGAATATAACTTAAGATGTGTGAAAATACTGCTCAAAACACCTGTATTTATAGCCCAACATCTCAGCTAGCCGTTATGGTTGAAAAGGAAAGAAATCAGGCCAGCTAATGGCCAACTTCGACCTCTAACGACTAGTAAATAGCCATTGGAACCTCTGGTCGAATGAACAGTATTACTGGTCGAATGAATAGTGCTCGAGTGACCTCTGGTCGTATAAACAGTATCTGGTCAAAATGAACAGTACCTGATCATATGAACAGTATCTAGCCAAATGAACAGTACTAAAAAAACAGTTTCAACACCTCTTTGAAATCTATATATTTCTCTGATTTTGACCAAGAATATGAATGAATGCAAATGCAACAAATGACTAAGAGTTTCTAAGTTTTTGCCAGAACTAAAAAATATTTTGCAACTCCTCTTAATAGTACGGTTAAACTAAAAAAGAATTTCTTGTAAAACCCGGTCAAACTCCAAACTTCGAGGCCACTACAATAAACAAGCACTTAACTTAGGTCTTTGTAGCTTTCTTCTTAGCGACATTGCACTTGTGGCTTTGGCTCGCGTCCTCGGACTGCGACCTCGGGCGACACTGCGACCTTGCACTTGACCTTGTGCTTGCGACTTGCAGACCATCCCGGATCACTTGCAAACTTTACAGAATTAACACTGCATACAAATAGCTCAAAGAGACAATTAGTCCAAGACACTTAATGTCACCAATAATCAAAATCAACCCAAAAAGGGCCTAGATGCAACAATCTCCCCCTTTTTGATGATTAATGACAACAAGTGTTGAAATAAAATTAATGACTCCCCCTAAGTGTATGCATGGGCACTAGATATACAAGAACTCCCCCTGAATGCATGCATATATAAATACACATATGAGTCATTTGAGAGTCCACAATGAATAAACAATGAACATATAAACTATCAATAATGTCATCAAGCACAAAAAGGCGGGAGGACAGCAAAGTAGACATTTAACTTGTATTTTATATATCAATAATATTCAATTCACTTCTAAGAAAGAAAAATCTAGTCTCATCTAAAGGTTTGGTGAAGATGTTTGCTAGCTGCAAGTCAGTTCTTATATAATTCACATCTATGTCCCCTTTTGCCACTTGATCTCTTATAAAATGGTGCCTAATATCAATATGCTTTGTTCTAGAATGTTGAACTGGATTATTTGCAATCTTTATGGCAGTTTCATTATCACACAAGAGTGTCACTTTTTCAAAGAAAATTCCATAATCCAAAAGGGTTTGCTTCATCCATAAAATTTGAGCACAACAACTACCCGCTGAAACATATTCCGCTTCCGCGGTGGAGAGAGCTACGGAATTTTGTCTCTTAGATGACCAAGAGACTAGTGATCTCCCCAAAAGTTGACAACTACCAGATGTGCTTTTTCTATCAATTTTGTACCCCACATAATCTGAATCTGAGTAACCAATTAATTCAAAGTTTGCATCTTTAGGGTACCAAAGTCTTATATTGAGATAGCATTTCAAGTACCAAGGATTCTTTTAATAGCAATCAAATGACATTCCTTATGACACGATTGAAATCTAGCACATAAGAAAACACTAAACATGATGTCGGGCCTAGATGCGGTAAGATAAAGTAAGCTACCAATCATAGACCGGTAAAGTTTAGAATCAATCGCTTTTCCGTCGTTGTCCATATCGAGATGTCCATTGGTGGCCATGGGAGTTTTGATGGCTTTAGCATCTTCCATCCCAAAGCGTTTGAGTAAGTCCTTCACATACTTGGTTTGACTCACGAATGTTCTGTTCTTGAGTTGCTTGATTTGAAGTCCAAGGAAGAAGCTTAGCTCTCCAATCATCGACATCTCAAATGCCCTAGACATCATTTCTCCAAACTCACGACAAAAGGATTCATTAGTAGACCCAAATATGATATCATCAACGTATATTTGACATATAAAAAGATCTTTCTCAACTACTTTTGTAAATAAGGTTGTGTCTACCTTCCTAATTTTAAAACCTTTTCAAATGAATAAGTCTCTAAGGCGTTCATACCAAGCTCGAGGTGCTTGTTTAAGTCCATAAAGAGCCTTAGAGAGCTTGTATACATGATTTGGAAAATTTGAATCTTCAAAACCAGGAGGTTGTTCCACAAACACTAATTCAGATATTTCTCTATTTAAAAATGCACTTTTCACATCCATTTGAAGTAACTTGATGTTAAAATTTGATGCAAATGCAAGAAGAATGCGAATATCTTCTAATCTTGCTACGTGTACAAAAGTTTCACCAAAATCCAAACCTTCAACTTGAGAATATCCTTGTGCAACGAGACGAGCTTTGTTTCATACTACTACTCTATTCTCATCTTGTTTATTTCTAAAAACCCATTTTGTTTCAATCACATTTTGATCCTTAGGTCTTTCTACTAATGTCCAAACTTTGTTTCTAGTGAAATTATTTAGTTCTTCAAGCTTGACATTTACCCAATCCAGATCACTAAGTGCTTCATCTATAAGCTTAGGTTCTAAGGAAGAAACAAAAAAATAATGTTCACAAAAAGAAGCAATACGAGATCGAGTTTGAACACCCTTACTAACATCACCCAAGATTTGATTCAGGAGGTGATCTTTGGCGAACGTTTGATGAAGTCGCGGGTTCTGTGATGCTTGATCATCATTTTCTTCAATCTCTAGTTCAAGGTCTTCTCGACCAGCATTGTTGTGGGTGGTTGCTGGTTGAGCAGCATTAGTATTTGTGGTCGCAGTCCATGTTAGACATTAGCCTGAGTGGTCGCGGGTGATTTATCCTTTTGACTAGGTGACTTTTGTTCTTCATTTTTGGGTTTTATATCACCAATGGTCATCTTCTTCATAGCTTCCCTCAAGCCATTGTTGCCTACATCATCAAAATCCTCATGCTCTCCTTGAGAGCCGTTAGATTCATCAAATTCTACATTGCATGATTCTTCAATGCATTTTGTTGTAATGTTGAAAACCCGATAAGCTTTACTAGTGGATGAATAGCCAACTAGAAAACCCTCGTCAACACGTCTTTGAAATTTTTCAAGATGCATGCGCTTTTTAACAATATAACATCTGCAACCAAAGACTCAAAAATATGAAATGTTTGGTTTTCTCCCTATAATCAGTTCATAAGTAGTTTTGTTCAAAAGCGGATGGGTATAAAGACGATTGATGGCATAACATGTTGTGTAAACTGCCTCTGCCCAAAACCGGATAGGCCTCTTGTACTCATTGAGCATTGTTCTAGTCATTTCAATCAATGTCCGATTCTTTCGTTCTACAGCACCATTTTGTTGAAATGTGTAGGGCACAGAGAATTCATGTTTGATTCCAGACTCATCACAAAAATCAATAAAATCAGAATTTTGAATTCTCCACCATGAAACGGATTTTCTTGATGGAGAGTTCAAATTCCTTTTCAACTCTTTTTGCAAATCTTTAAAACAAGAGGAAGTTTCAGATTTGTGAGCTAAGAAAAACACCCAAGTAAATCTGGAGAAATCATCAACAATAACATAGCAAAAACTATTTCCTCTAATACTTTGATGTTCAATAGGACCGAACAAATCCATATGCAAAAGTTCCAATGGTTTGCAGGTTGAAAGAATGAGCTTGGTTGGATGTGAAGCAGCTACTTGCTTGCCCGCTTGACAAGCGCTACAAGGTTTGTCCTTTTCAAAATTCACATCCTTCAAGCCAACTACCAAATCAGGTTTTAAAAGCTTTTGAAGTTGATGCATTCCAACATGTGCAAGTCTTCTATGCCAAAACCAACCCATCGATGTTTGAGAAACAAGACATGTTGAAAGAGATGCATCTTTTGAGTTGAAATCAACAAGATAGAGATTTTCAAAACCAAAACCTTTGAAGATCAAATAGTTGTCTTTTAAACTTTCAACTAAAGCATTTTTAGGAGAAAATATGCAACGAAATACAAGATCATAAATTTGTGCAACAGATAACAAATTAAAATTCAATGATTCAACAAGTAAAACATTTGAAATTGAAAGATCATGAGATATAGCAATTTTACCCAAGCCTACCACATTTCCTTGATGATTGTCGCCAAAGGTGATCTTTTGGTTTTCACTTGAGTTATCTTCCAATGAGGTGAACAACTTTTTTTTACCGGTCATGTGTTCAGAGCATCCACTATCTAGCACCCAATGTTTTCCACCTGTCTTGTAGTTCACCTACAAAAACAAAAGAATCAAGTCTTTTTAGGTACTCAAACCCTTTTGGGTCCTTCGATATTAATAATCAAAGCTTTGGGCACCCAAATAGATTTCTTCTTTCTACCTAGCATGGGTGCTCCAACAAACTTTGCTATCACATATCCTTTCTTTGACCTCTTAAGCATGTAGAATGCATCAAAATGAGTTGAAGTCATTAAAGGACAAGCATCATATGAATGACCAATTTCATGACATCTATAACAAAATTTGTTGCATGCTTTTACAAAAATAGCTTTTGTGTTTGGTTTATTTTCTTTCTTTGGAAAGTATCCAAGTATTTTTCTAAATGAGTATTTTTGCTCACTAAGAAGAAGATCAAGAGATGCTTTCCCTTTGTATCAATTTTCTAAACCTTTACTAAGTTTCTTGATTTCAGCCTTTAGTTCATTGTTTTCATTTAAGATTATTTCATGGCATTGCAAATCTTTATTAGTAGAGCTAGATGAGTATGGCATATCGATTAAATCATTGCAACTAGTTGACATATCAATTTTAGAGACAACATTTGGTATATCATCAACTAAGTCACAAGAAACAGCTACATCTACCTTAGTTGGTGAGTTAGTGAGATCCTTGATGAGAAGACCTTCATAAGATTCTTTTAAATCAGAGTAAAGAGCAAGTAAAGAAGAGTGCTCTTCTTTAAGTGTTCTATACTTCTTTTTTGTGATTCCAAAAGCATCATTTAATTCACTAATTATTTCAACTAGATCATCATATGAAGGGTCAATAGAATGTACCTTCTCATCACCTTTAGCCATAAGGCAAAAAGATGAACTTGTCGATGTGTTGTTGTTGCCAAGAGCTAATCCGGCTAGCTTCTTGGAACAATCCTGTTCATCATCGGAGTCAGAATCGGAGCTCTCTTCTCTGGACATCCATTCTCCAAAGCATGCTTCTTGGTTTCCGCCATTGTTTTTGAAGAATTTCTTCTTCTTAGGATCTTTCTTCTTCTTATCCCAAGACTTGTTCTTATTTGGGCATCTTGAAGCTATATGTCCCTTTTCATGGCATTCATAGCATATGATGTCCTTGAATTTTTCTTGCTTTGACCCCTTTGGTCTTGTGTCGATGTTGACTCCCTTCTTGTGCAACTTGCGAAGAAGTTTTCTGGTGTTGTTTACAAGAAGGGCTAGATCCTCATCGGAGGAGCCGTCGTTTGAATCACCTTTGGAGTTGGCTTTGAATGCCAAGTTCTTCTTTTTCATCTTTGATGATTCAACCGCCTCCTTCTTCTCCTTTCGATGCATCTCATGGGTGATGAGGTTCCCATATAGATCGGTAGGTGTGGTGGATGATAAGTCAGAGTTAGTGAGGACCGTCACAAGAGTGTCAAAACTCTCCGAAAGAGCCCTAAGCATTTTTCTTACAATCTCAATGTTAGTAAAAACAACTCTGAGTTCTTTAAGCTCATTCACAATGTTGTTCAACCGAGTGAACATGGAATCCACGGACTTGGTTGGTGACATGGTGAATGTCTTATATCTTTGCCTAACTATTAGCAATTTTGCCTCCTTGACCCTAGTGGTGCCCTCATATATCTCCTCGAGGGTGGTCCAAACTTTGTGAGCGGTGGTAAGATTGCTCACATGGTTGAACTCATTTAGGGACAAGCCGGCAAATAAAGCATTTTTGGCACGAGCATTTAAGTGGAGTTTTGTCCTATCATCATCAGAGTAATTTGTCGGATCAACCGGAGGAGTAAACTCAATCTTAACAATGTCCCAAACATCAAGCCCCATGGCCTCTAGAAAAACCGTCATGCGCACTTTCCAATAGGATAGTTAGTCCCGTCAAAGATAGGCGCACGCCCGGTCTGACCAAGATGAAAACCCTCATTTGAACCCATCATCTCTCTAGGTGGTGAAGCCTACTCAAAAGAGAGACCACGTGTAGGATCGAGGATGCCGACTAGAGGGGGGTGAATAGGAGGCTTTAAAACTTTTTGACTAAAGACAATTTAATAATATTTTGCACTGAGAAAGAGTAAGAAAGACAAACATGGTGATTTATCCCGAGGTCTCGGAGACTCGCCCGGTCTCCCCTACTCCTCGTTGAAGCACTCAAATGAATGAGTCTTTCTTCAATACCCATGAAGGATATTTTTCACTAAGGTTTCTCCTTCTCCACTCCGGATAGGCGAGCACCGATGCCTTTCACAAAATATGCCGAGCCTCTCCGACAACCTCCGTTAATGGAGAGCTCAACGGCCACGCCTCCAAACCGTCTAGGTGAGGGTGTTCACCAAGAGTAACAAGTTGTAAGATCTTCTCTTGACTCCCAACAAATACCGAGAAACTTCTAAGGATGCAAATGATGCAAATGAATGCTCTCGAAGGATCTCTCTCAATCACAAAGAATGATACTTGATCAAAAGATCAAGATTTTAGCACTTGGAAACTTTGGCTCAAGTGTATACTAAGAGATATGTAGGAAAAAATGCTCAAGGATGTTCAGAAAAACCGCTCTAAAACTGCTCAACAACTTCTTCTAAAATTGGTCAAAACTTCTAATAACTTCTCAAAATATATAGAAAAGATGCTCAAAGGTGTGTACAGAAACTGCTCAAAAATGTGTATGAGAATGTAGCTTGAGATGTGTGAAAATCCTGCTCAAAACACCTATATTTATAGCCCAACATCTCAGCTAACTGTTTTGGTCGAAAAGGAAAGAAATCAGGCCAGCTAACAGCCAACTTCTACCTCTAACGGCTAGTAAATAGCCGTTGGAACCTCCAGTCGAATGAACAGTATTACTGGTCGAATGAACAGTGTTACTGGTCGTATGAACAGCAACTGATCATATGAACAGTACTCGAGTGACCTCTGGTCGTATAAATATTATCTGGTCAAAATGAATAGTAGCTGGTCGTATGAACAATATCTGGTCAAATGAACAGTACTAAAAAAACATATTCATATGATTGGACTATAAATAGTTTGTAACAGTTCTAGTTTAGATCATCGAGTTATCTAACACAGGCATAGACCTTCTAGTTTATTGTTCGACATAGGCGAGTGCATCTTAACGTTCAACGTGTAGAAGATCCCACTTTTCAATAAAGAGTTGTGCTATCTTTGAACTTTGTTTCAATCAACTTTGGTTTCGGTAATTTCGAGTAAGATCCCGTTATTCCGCATATTAGCATCTGATCGAGTATAGTCGAAACCCTTCTATATTTTGATTAGAGCAAATTAGTATCTGGTTGAGTATAGTCCAAAACCTGGTCTAAACTGTAATCAGATCAAAAATAAATGAAAAAGAAAAAATAAAAACTTGTGTTCATTGAAGATCAATCGTCGGAGGGTGGTCGAGGTTTGTGGATAGGGTTGTGGAGATGTGCCCCATGGTATGTAGATGCGCCTGGATAGGTGCCATCTGGTAGGATGTGGCCTGCGTGTACATGATACTCGTAGAAGCGATCCACGCGGCCGATGAGGTGGCCCATCCTTGAATCCATCGTAGCTGATGAGGACATCACTCCTATGGATGCGGCAACTTCTCCAACACCACTTGTGCAAGGACCAATTACAAAGGCACGCACACGTCAGCTAAATTACCAGGTGAGCTTGTTCCTAAGTTTATGTGAAACTACCGTAGAGGGCGAGTTACTACCTAATGATATTGTTCTTGTACTTAGGAATTATGGTTTGGATCAGCGAGGATGTCACAACGCACCGAGACGAGCCAAGGTTCGAGTTGATCCTGAGATGGACGCCGGTTCGGACTGCAGCAACACGCCTGTCTTCAAATGAACGACCAGGCCACGTACGAAGTCTGTTTTTGACGTTCTATGACTTCATGGAAAGCTTAGGAGATAAGCTTTACAACGCATCTGGTCCCGCCGCCAAACTCTTTCCAAGTCACCAGGAATCGTCCAAACAGTGCACGCAAGACAGAGTCGGATTGTCGCTGTGTCACCTCTTTTTGGGCCTTCGGCCCATGTATCTTAGTTAGGCTGCGACCTAAACCCTAGCCGCCGCCTCTCTCTCTCTCATATACATACTCCGTAACCGTCACAGGGAGACTTGGGTTTTGCTTAGATTATTCTGCCTTTGCAGTTTCGCCGTAGATCGGTTTGTGGAACCCTAACTTGTGAGCTTAATTCAATTTGATTTGCAATTTTCAGATTGCTTCTTCTACTTTTTTCTTGTGCTCTAAATTTGCTTGCAGGAATTAGCCTTCTTGGCGAGGTCAATCGCGTCTTGGCACGGTTGATAACCAATGGAGCAGTGGTGTAGCGATTGCTGGGTTCGATCAGTTATGATCGGAAGTCGGATCGTCAACGTCGAGATCTCCACCAAATCGACTTATCATCTACCTGACGGAAGATCGGGCACCCCGTGTTTCATCAGTAGCCCTATAATCTGCAAATTCTTACCTAAAGTCGAAGAAACTAGTGCACAACGACTCTATGGAAGCATGCAGAGCCACAAAATATTATGCCGCCAATTGGTCAGAATCTATGAGTTGTGAGGAACTAGGAACAATAATTCTTATTGCGAAACCAAAATCTCATGCCCTCTGATTGGCCAGGAGGAATGCGTTGGGTATTTTGTTCAGAGGAGGCTAGAATCTCCCAAACAACTTTGTGAAAAGTTGAAACCGGTACCCCTACAAGCGTATCCCAACCCATATTATGAATGAGGTGGAGCACATCATCCTCTATTCCTAGATACCTAATGGTACGAACATCTAAAAAATTTGGTTGGCCATAAAGGTCTCTTGTTCAAATGCATAAATCAAGTAAGATGATCACTATTAGTAAAATAGATGTGTAGAAAATCAGGATCGAAGAGGGTTTGTGGAGACATTTCTCTTTGGCGCTTCGTGGTCTTCTTGATGTTGCGTCGGGGTGTCGTCATTGGCGTAGAAACTTCAAATCCGAAGGTGTGGTGGTGCGAAGAGTTGGAATCCTCTATCGGATTGAAGTTTTGACGGTTGGATGAAGAGATCTATGGCTGTTTTGTGGAAGTTTGGAGCTCAAATAATGGTGTTTGTGTTGTTGGGAGGGTTGGTGCGATAGTTACTTTAGATCTAGAGGTGTGATGTGGAATCTGTGGTTGGATTGAAGTTTTAATGATTGGATGGAAAGATCTAAGGCTGTTTTTGTAGAAGTTTGCAAGTCAAATCATAGTGTTTGTACTGTTGGGAGGGTTGGAAAAGATGGGTTTATTTAAATAAGGTGCTAGGTAAGAGTTATGGGTGTATGGGAGAAGGAAATAGGAAAAAAAATCAAAAATCAGCACAAAACAGCCAAAGCAGGGGAGCTACCCGAGCACAGGACGACCATGGGCACTAGTCGTGCTCAGCTCTGGATTTTTTTTCGATCACATTTTTTTGAATAGGTTTTTTTTTTTTTGAAACGAACAAGTAGAGGAAATCAAGCCTAGCTTGACCACGAGCACTGGTCGTGCTCGGTTCTGATGGAAAAATCATTTTTGTGCATCTCGTCGAACTGAGCCTGGCATGACCACGAGCACAGGTCATGCTCGACCAGGGCATGGGTCATGTCATTGGTCGTGCTCAGCTCTGTTGAAAAAGAAGATTTAAAAAAAAATTTGAAATCGACCATACTGAGCACAACATTGGTCATGCCACAAGTTGTGCTCGATTCAGGTGATCTGGAAAAACTTTATTTTTTGGAAATTGACCAAACCGAGCCCAGCACTGGTCGTGCCACTAGTCATGCTCAGTTCGGCCAGTTTTGGAATTTATTTTTTCAAAAGTTTCAGCCTTAGTTTGAGAAGATTTTGGAAAAATAGGTTTTCAAAGGCCAAATGACGTCAGAATTGAGTGATTCTTGAGCCATTTTGTTCAGAAAAGAGAGATTTACATGTTAGTATATTGAGTTCCCTCCTAGCTAGCACTGGTTTAACGTCCCACTCGATGAAACGTTCTCGGCCGTTCAAAAATATATAGAATTGAAAGAATCAACCAAGTTCAGCGCACTTACCTGGTCTCCCACATTGTATAACTTGATGCGATGCATGTTTAGCTTGAAAGTGGTACCGTCATGCGCCCGAAGTTCAACAGCACAATATGGGAAGACTTTTTCTATTGCGTAAGACCAAGTCCATCGCGATTTCAATTTTTTTTCAAGGAAGATGATGTGATGTGGAGCTGAATGTCATATTCTGGAGTTGGTTGGTCCTGAAAAAGAAAAAGAAAAAATAAAACAAAGAAAATGAAAGAGAAAGAAGAAAAAAAACCATCGGGTTGCGTCCTGACAAGCGCTGGTTTAACGTCCTGCTCCACGTAGACCCTAGCATGATCTTTATGGAGGTTCCCGATGGTGATTTTGAATGTTTGGTGCAATAGTGGAACTAAGCCTATTGTCTAGCAATTCAGATTTTTTAGTTTTCATCTAGCTAGGTTCAATCGGTGTTGAGGCTCAATACCAATTAGATCATCAATAGAATATCCTAATGTCTTGCGATGCAGTTTAGTGTATTGATCAATGTGCTTGACGGTTTATAAGTTATATTGGCATTTACAAGCATAGGATTATGTTTATCTCTATCAAGAAGCATATATTTCAGTAAGGAAGGAAGGGATGTGAGATTTTATACCTTGTTCGTGCAAGAATTGTCATGATTTCTTATCGTTAAGAGTCGATTGGGCAATAATGATGTTTTTGTAGTAGCATGATCATCCTTTTTATTGCTCATCTCTGTGTTGTCATCAAGAGCATCATCTCCAATTTGTTTACCTTGCAATACAGTTTCAAGAGAGTCTATCTTGCATGTGTGGTCCTCATACATAGGGCAGTTATTAATTTTAGATAGTGTAAACAATATTTTCTCATTCCCCATGTGAAAAGCAATTGTATCCTCACATATATCAATTTGAGCTTTGCCTAAATCAACCAAATCCCTTTTATTTGTTAGAATTTCTTTTAAAAATATTCCACATGAAAGAATTTGAGTGATAAGATCAGTGAAAGGCACAGTCACATTCAGTTTTGTTAGGATATCAATGGATTTGTCATTAAAATTAGACTGGAGGTAAAAAATTGGAAAAGATGGAGTTGGTATAGAATCATGTGTAACCTCATTATTACATGATTCTGTTTCTTTCATTGTTCATCCTTACCGAGGTCGTCTATCGGCACAGGTGGATCATCGTGCTTAAGTTTGGTCAACGGCGTCAAATCCCTGGTAGGCATCTTTGTTGGTTTCAGTTGCACCTTTCTCTCTTTGGGAAGTTCTTGCACCATTCAAATCAACATCAACACAAGATATAACATTAATATGTTCAGAATCACTAGGGTTGATAGTTGAGAAGGAAGAGGCCTAGAAATCATTGGTGTGAGATTTGCCATTCGCACAAATTGAGTCTCGAGCATGTGCTCATGTGTAGAGATGGAGTCGATCTTATGGTTCAGTGCAACCTTTTCCTTCTCTTGATTTGCTAGAAAAGCTTCTAGCATGCACTCGATGTTTAATTGTTCGGGTTGATTTTATCGTTGATGTGGTGGCCACTACGGTTGTTATTGTTGTTGATGATGAAACAATGGCCATGGTGCTTGGTATGACTGTTGTTGTTGAGGGAGTTGGTGCTGCAATTGGATTAGTCCTCATGCAATGTGTTCATTCCCCCATTCCATGTAGTTTTGTGTGATACCTTCAATTAGATTGTACACCTTGTCAACACTTTTGTTCATGAGTTCGCCGTCAGCTGTGGCATCAACAGTCATCCGTGCCGTATAATTCAAAGCGTTATAAACGTTTGAACTATAAGCCACTTTTCCAGACCGTGGTGTGGGCACAACCTCAAAAGTTCCTTGTACCACTCCCATGCTTGGTAGAGTGATTCTCCTCTCTGCTGAGTAAAACAAACAATCTGGTTTCAAATATATGCAGCTTTAGATGGAGGAAAAAATTTATTGAGAAAGATACGTGAGAGTTCAGCCCACTTTGCTATTGAAGTAGGCGGTATAGTGTACAACCATGCTCTTGCCTTATCTCGAAGAGAGAAGGAAAGAGATGTAGTATTAGTGCATACTATGAAACTCCATTAATTTTAAAAGTATCACAATGCTCAAGAAAAATATGGAGATGCACTGAAGGATCTTCAGTGCAAAACCACTGAATTGACTTTGTTGTATCAAATTCAATAGTGCAGGGTTAATTTCAATATCATTTGTTTCAATTGCTGGTCTAAGAATATCTGACTGAAACCCCATGCTTAGCGGGATTCCATAATCCTTCAATTTCTTTTGTTTACCTATATTTGGTGATACGGCTTCCTCTAGTGTTTGATTGTCCAATGTGGCTTGTTCTTGATTGTATCAGATGCACTTCCAACCTGCAGGGATTAGTCATGCACAAAAAAGAAGAAAAAGAAAAATAGAAGCAAGATTGAGAAGTAAGATTGACTTATATCAGTGAAAATTAATCTAAAAGATGAATTACCGTTGTTCACCGGCAATGGCGTCAAAAACTTGATTGCGCCCAATGTCGCGAGCATTATTTGTGTAATAACTGCAAGTGAACGGTTGAACGTTGAGTACTTGAGGGTCAAATTCCACGAGGAACAAGCGTATTCATCTTTCTAGCTTAATGGATCATTGATTAAGCCTGAACGACTTAGGGGTTTGTTTCTCTACAACTAACTACTACTAAAGCTATCAATCTAGGGTTTAATGTAGTAAAGAACAATTATGAAATATAGGGTTTGTAAAGCAGGAATGAAAACCAACGGTTTCAGGAGTTCTATAACCACCTAGCATAATTCTATCCAAGGTCGAAGAATTGCAAGTTAATTTCAATCGTTTTCGAAGATAGATTAAGTTGCCAGTATAGTCGTTGATACAACTATAAGATGATCGCTTCCACGATTACGTTTGGCGAGAGCCTTACTCTTGTTTAGGATCCCACATCAAAACGCTAAGAACTCAAGAACTCCCCTAAATTCTTGCTAAGGCTCAACTATTACGTCTGTTGCCGAAACAAGAATTTAGGGTTTGGAGGAAGAAAGCATCAATAAATAACTTCAAAACTTGAGATCAAGACTGAGGAAGAATCACACCTTCTGGATTAGCTCATCCCTAACCCTAGAAGTGAACTTACTTGATTGCTTGAAAATTAAGACTGACGTCCTTACTGGCTTACAAATGTAGGAAAAATAGAGAAGGGGAAAACAATCTAAAAACTACTACTAAGCCCTAAAGGCTTCTAAAAAGAACTAAAAAAGCATGTCAAATTGAGCCAACAGCTTCTCTATTTATAATACATGGCTTAACGTGCCCAAAAATAACTCCTTGATTTGCAAGCGATGAAGCCTGGCTTCAAACGGCATGAAAAAGGACAAATCTGAGTAAAAATTGACCAGATTCGACCAAATCTGACCGCTAAAAACCTTTGAATCGAGCCGAGCAAGACCTGGAACACATGGTGTGCTCCTCGCCGAACACGTGTCATGCCGTGATTGTGCTTCACTCGGCCAAATAATTGACCAAGCGGTAGTCGTGATCGATCGAGACTTTTTTCGACCAGAAGTGTTCATCTTTGATCGGGACTTTTTCGACCATGCGTTCGTGTTCGATCGGGACCCATTTCGACCATATGTTCGTGTTCGAACAGGACTTGTTTTGAGTAGATGTATTCGTGTTCGATCATAGCTCCGTTTCGTCCAGTTGTGTTCGAATATGGTTCCTTCTCGCCTAAGTGTGTTCAACCAGGTGATTCTATCCAAGGAATATTTGATCATTGTCCTTTTTGTCTAGTTTTAGTGTTCCTTGTCGGAATTGGCCAAAACGACGTCCAAATCTTCTCAAATTTGGTATGTTTGGTCCCTGAAAAATGGCAAACACAGCCGTGAAATCAATTTGTAAAAATAATATAAAAATACGCATAAAATATCACATCAAAGGAGTTTTTAGCATGATTTTGCATGTATTCAATGGCATACTTAGGGTAGAAATGCAACCAATTTAGCACTTATCACCTAGCATGTCAAATTTGATCCAACTTTTCAGTTTTTCATCATAAAAGCATGCCCCAGATGTCATATCTACTTTCCTAACTTTTAAGTTCTTCGTATGGTTTTGTCAACTTTTCAACTTTTCTACTTTTAAGCTTTTTTACAGATATGTCCAATCAACATTTAAAGTATTCATGACATTCACTTCTATAAATTTGGTCATTTGGCCCTCAACACTCAACTCACTCTTTGATACTACCCTACCCAAACATGGTAGGCGAGAATAGCCTTGGCCAGAGAAGAAGACTGATGCGACATCAGCCCGATCTTCCAATAGGTTCTACTTTGCGGAACGGAGACGTTCACGTTTCAAGGCTTCCAATCAGCGGGGATTGAGTCCTTGCAATCGCTACACCCACGAACCTGTTGTTAGCAACCATGCTCACGCCCGGATGACCTTACCACGAAGGTTAATTCCTTCACGCAGTTGAAGAAACGAGCATAACAAGATGCAAAGCAATCTGGAATTTCAGAGTAACAAATTGAGGTTATCTTTCATCAAACCAGGTCCGTGGACACTACTATGATGAACAATTATCTCTCACACAACGAGGGAACAAACGTAGCAAATAACCTAACCGAAAAGGATAGGAGGTGGCTGCCATATGTAGTAGGAGTATGGCGGCCAGAGAACCCACCCCCACATAACCCTAGGGATACACGGGCCTTGGGCCAAAAGTAGAGGTGGCCCAACACCCAGCAGAATTTGTCCATGAATTATTTCATCGATTGTGGGCGATCTAGATGGAATTTGGTAGTGGGACCAATTCCACTGGAAAGGTATCGTCATGGGCTTCTCTGTGAAGTACTCATTTGCCCCAAACAGACCCCGTACGTGTCCTGGGCATCCGTTTGAAGTTGGACTAATGCTGGATGGCCACACTAGACTCATGGACGAGTTGGGCTTGGTCTTGGGCTGGGCTTGATGCGTCGTGGGTTGCTCCACCTTTGATGTAGCTCACTGATCGTCCGGTGTGGGCGTAGTGAATGGCTCGGCACATGGATTTATGCCGACTCGCCGTTCTCCTTGATGGTGGAGTGGATGGTGCCTTGTTCATATCCGAGCTAGTCATGTCCTTATCATTCTCCCCTTCTTGAATTTGTGTCGTCCTCGACTCAAGCATAATCTCCTACAAAAAGTTAGTACAATCACGAGGCAGAGCGACATGCATATACTACCCTTCTTAAAATCTATCCTGTAGGTTCAAAGGAAAACTTGAGGAACTTGATGTGAAATGATTAGTGCTATTGCAATCCTCTAGTTGATCACATTGTTGCACAACAAAAGGAGGTTTCAGATTTGAAAATATGTAAACTCAATGCAGCATATATTCTTCTTTATCACTAGGTTTGCCAATGACATGAAAATTATTTGTAGATAACCATGGCAAATTAGAATGGACAAAAGGTCTCTCCTCTAAACTATTAAGATCACACAGAACATCAAATTCAATATAACCCAAAGTATTTCATGAAGACAACAATTTCAGTTCATCTTTTTCACTAGCAATGTGAAGAACATGTCTATTTTCAACACAAATGTTTGGTTCAAAAATAGATATAACATGTTCATTCACTAGGGTTGGCATGGAAATAACTGAAGCATTTATCACACCTCTTTTTTATCACAAGAAATGGCAAGAAAATCATCTTGTAACAAAGGAAAATCATCAATGGGTTCCATTAATGGTTGCTCTACAATAGCATGATTCGTGGAAAGTTTCAACACATCAAAATTATTCTCACCATGAGTAAGTATAGCACTCAGCTAATGTAGGTGCTTTATCCATTGTTAGATCTTGAGTTACACATGGAACAACAAGTACTTCTCTCTCCATCTCATCCTCCTCCTCTTGCTTGTTATCATTTTCCCTTACTCGTGGGGAAAGATGCAGCAACGGTGTGGCTCTCTTGCAATCTCTCCCTGTGGCGGAACATATCAATTTGTGTTTCAATCTCCTCCTTAAATTCATCATTTGCCATCATTTTCCATTATTAGTACAAACAAGAAACACACAAGAGTATATTTCTCTATCAACTACTAGGTGGCGGACAAGGAACAAAGTCACTCTTGCTCAAGCTTCTTACCTAGCTCTTACAAGTTCTTACCGAAGCAAACAGGTGGGCGGTGCAACCGGTGGTTGGTTCGTGATAACTTAAACTCGAGTGTGAGCAAAGCGATTACAAGCTACCATACCTGTATGGTCAGTAGATGGTGGAGCTTGGATAGGCTATTATATGTGTAGCAACAATTCAAGATCAATAATACAATATTAAAAATTAGTCCAAAGTAATAGCCAATGTGCTGGAACTAGTCTAGACTAAGACCTAGCTCAAGCAAACAACTAGCAACACACAGAACTAGAACCAAAAGATGTACCACAGAAAATTCTCCTCTTTTGCTAAACACATTTTTATTCTCTGATTTTTTTTTCTTTTTTTTTGTGTGCTCTTTTTTTTTTGCACTTGCCTTTTTCTTACTTCTTTTCTTTTTATGAACAGTGCAGCTTCTGTTGTACTTTGCCTTGTTTTTTGACTCCACAACCAGGAGAAAAATATTGTTTAGCAATTTCGGGCCCCAAAAACACTGAATTAGAGGATCTGGTCAACAACAAAGTTCTAGAGGATCGTTTTATCTTTCCAACAAGTATAAGAACATCAAAAAAGGTGTTGGAAATCAAAACATATGGCAATTTTACTGAAACTATCTCAGATTGAGCAATTCGAATCCGAATTGGACTAAAGTTTGCCCAAATTTTAGCGTGCCGAAAACGACCGAATTTGAACAGTTTCCCAACTAACATTTTGTGGGATTTCTTGCAATGATTCAAGAAAGTATAAGTTTATCCCAATCCAAATTCGGACGAAAGAATTATAATGAAAATATCGAAACAGATCTATTATATTCAAACTCTACACCATCGACATTAATGGCCCAATATGTCATAGATGGAAGCCTAATCTGACTTTGACTACAGCAACAAAGTTGTAGAGCACGATCTGAGGTTTCCAGAAAGTACAAGAATGTGAAAATCCGAGTTCGTATGAAGAAAATATGAACAGCGGCAGATTACAATTGGACACAATGACGAGGAGATCGACGAGGAAGTCGACTCCGCGACGAGATGCAAGACTAAAACTAAGAACCAGCACTCGACAACGATGGATGAAAATTCAAATATGCAAACTAACAGGAATGATGCAAGGCTAATGACGATGGTTTGGACTGTGAAAAATAAATCTTTTTGTAGGGCAATTTTCTAGACTCTAAGTATGAAATCAATCTACTAAACTAAGATAGATAAATTCTCACCAGTCAACCTAAAGCTCTGATACCAACTGATGCGACAGTGGCCCGATTTTCCGGTAGGTTCTACTTTGCTGATCAGAGACGTTCGTGTTTCAAGGCTTCCAATCATCGGGGATTGAGTCGTTGCAATCGCTACACCCACGCACATGTCGTTATCAACCGTGCTCAAGCCTGGATGACCTTACCACGAAGGTTAATTCCTGCACGCAGTAGAAGAAATGAGCAAGAATAAGATGTAAAGAAATCTGGAATTTCACAATAACAAATTGAGGTTATCTTTCATCAAACCAGGTCCGTGGACACTACTCCAATGAACAATTGTCTCTCACACAACGGGGGAACAAACTTAGAAAATAGCCTAACCAAAAAGGATAGGGGGTGGCTGCCATATGTAGTAGGAGTATGGTGGCCAGAGAACCCACCCCCACGTAACTCTAGGGATACACGGGCCTTTGGCCCAAAGTAGAGGTGGCCCAGCACCAAGTAGAATCTGTCCAAAAATTATTTAATTGGTTGTGGGCGATCCATATGGAATTTGGTAGTGGGACCAATCCCATTGGAAAGGTGTCGTCATGGGCTTCTCCGTGAAGTAGTCATTTGCCCCAAACTTACTCCGTACGTGGCCTGGGCATCCTTTGAAATTGGACTGCTGCTGAATAGCCGAGCTGGTTTCGCGGACGAGTTGGGCTTGATCTTGGGCTGGGCTTGATGCGTCGTGAGTTGCTCCACCTTTGATGTAGCTCACTGATACTCTGATATGGGCGTAGTGAATGGCTCGGCACATGGATTCCTGCCGACTCGCCCTCCTTGATCTTCTCGTGGCGGCGAGGAAGTAGTCGAAGGACTGGATCGAGCCTTGTTCATATCCGAGCTAGTGATGTCCTCATCAAAGACGCATCAAGGTAAATACATAATGAACTCGCCTTAGATAAGTTGCTCTGCATGCGTTATTTTATTAAGTATTCTCTTTCGTTTATAGGATGAAGGCCAAAATTCAGGGCTATGTCGCTGTAACTGCGGTTTGTTGCCAAAGACTACTACATCCTCGTTTCAGGATAACTACGGGAGAAGATTTATTGAGTGTCCTAAGGAAGATGCTGAGAAGTGCACATTTTTGCATTGAATCGACCCCGAGTAAAGCAGAAAGGTTGCGCATATGATACTCTATCTTCTCTGCAGAAAGAGTGGCCTCTATGAGAAGGTGGACTTCTTGGAGGAGCTATCGATCAATAAACACGATGTTCAACACATGTGCTGCTGCAGATGTCCTTACTATTGCTCTTGCCACGGACACATGTTCCCAACAACACATCCTTTGGAGGACTTCCACTGGTCCAATGATTCCAGCGACATAGATGACTTCATGTGCAGATGTCGAGGTGATATTAAATTAGTACATCTTGGGCCTATGACAATGATGGCAGAATGTACGTACATTATGGCCAAGAAGATGAGAGGGAGAAATGCAATTAAATATCATGACTTAACTCCGAGTGGAATGAAGTAGAAAAGGACACTATAAATACTCTCCTAAGTGAGATGGACACTGTCTACTCGGATCAAGTGGCGCTTCGAAGTTTGATCACCTTTTGCTGTTATAGATCTGCATTCAATTGTTATAGCAATTGTCATATATGCATATAACTTTCTATTTTCTCTACTCAAATTTTAATAAGAATTGCAGTGGGTTCATAATCACTTCTATGTCCTAATTTCTTTGGTTTTTTTGCTGATCTTTCTTTTCTGATGTTTTGTAAATACTTTAAAATTTTTAAATATATTCACCCCTCTTATCCAGCATCTTGCTAGTAATGGGTCGTCGAAATAAAAAAGAAACTACAAACAGCACGAGACACGTGTTGGATGTACATATCATCAACATTTGATAAACTATTGTTAAAAAAATCAAAAAAAACAAGAATCATACAAAGATTACTTGTCAAAACAAATCTATCTTCAAACTGAATTACATACCCAAAAATAATAATGGTGATCCAAAGAGACTAACACATTCAACATTCAATCCAAAAATAATAATATATTCACTCATTTTGGCTATTTTTTAGGTTTTGAGTTACTTTTGAAATCAATTTTTTAAAATGGATTATTTCTAAAAAATTTTAATTTCTGTGGTCTGTCAATTAGTCGCCAGCCTGACTGGTGACTAATGAGGTGGCATTAGTCGCCAGCCAGCTTGGCAACTTGTGATAATACTAGTACAACCAGTGTCCTGATTGGCAACTCGAGCCCATTTTGCATTTTCTTTTTGTTCTATTTTATTTACTGATTTTTTTTAATAAACATTATCTGTACAAAAATTTTGTCGTGGTATTGCGAATACCCCGGCAGGTTTTGAGAATGTTCCTAGCGAAGATTACGCGGCGCGGGTTGACCGGATGACCGGTCCTCCCCCGCCGGACAAGCACAAAGAAAGACACACGGGTTTATACAGGTTCGGGTCCCGCTGGGGGCCCTAGTCCTGTCGACGCGCTCCCGACCAGGAGTCGGCTGGGGAGGCTCTCTCCGGGGGAGAGGCTTCCGGAGCGCGCCTGTGAGTTTAGCTATTCCAATAAAATGAATCGATCCTTTACAACAGAGGGTTACAAGGGTTATTTATAGCCCCAAAAACCAGCAAAAAACCTAAACTACCCCTGAAGCCACCGTCAGATTGAAGGGCAGGACCGTCCTTCTCCCGATCAAACGCCTTCGATGCTTGACAAGTGGTCGCTAGTTCCCGAGGCGCTCCTCGCGTGACCTGCACGTGATAAAAAGTTCGAGCCTTTACCTTTAGGAGGGCGATGAGGCCCGGGACGGCACCGGAGGCCAGGTCCCGGGAGCCAAAAGGCGGCGCCCGGGGAGGCCCCGGAGGCCACGTCCCCGGGCGAATGGCGGCGCTCGGGGAGGGCACCGGAGGCCGCGTCCCGGGACCAAAAGGCGGCGCCCGGCGAGGCCCCGGAGGCCACGTCTCCGGGCGAATGGCGGCGCCCGGGGAGGGCACCGGAGGCCACGTCCTGGGAGCCAAAAGGCGGCGCCCGGGGAGGCCCCGCAGGCCACGTTCCCGGGCAAATGGCGGCGCCCGGGAGGGTGCCGGAGGCCACGTCCCGGGAGCCAAAAGGCGGCGCCCGGGGAGGCCCCGCAGGCCACGTCCCAGGAGCCAAAAGGCGGCGCCCGGGGAGGCCCCGGAGGCCACGTCCCCGGGCAAATGGCGGCGCCCGGGGAGGCCCTGGAGGCCACGTCCCGGGAGCCAAAAGGCGGCGCCCGGGGAGGCCCCAGAGGCCACGTCCCCGGGCAAATGGCGGCGCCCGGGAGGGCGCCGGAGGCCACGTCCCGGGAGCCAAAAGGCGGAGCCCGGGGAGGCCCTGGAGGCCACGTCCCCGGGCAAATGGCGGCGTCCGGGGCAGCCCTGGAGGCCACGTCCCGGGAGCCAAAAGGCGGCGCCCGGGGAGGCCCTAGAGGCCACGTCCCCGGGCAAATGGTGGCGCCCGGGGAGGTCCCGGTGGACACGTCCCCTGGTAATCGTGATACATCTTACCTGGACTTAGTCCCGCGGAGATTTCCCTCGATAGCAGCCCCCCATGCCCGCCGGGGACGATGCTCGAGTCCCCGGTGGGTATGGTTCAGGTCACCGGAAAGATCTCCGGGCCAAGTTACCAGAGCCGCGACGCTTCGGTTTCCATGCCCCACGCTTAAAGCTGCGCCGTTTCGCCATAAATGCGCACGCGGTTCAAACCGCGCCTCGATTTACGCGCCCGTCCCTTCGTTTCCCGCACACAGTTTGAACTTCTATGGTCCATATTGATCCGCGGGTGCCACGTGGCGTGCATCTAGACCACGGCCCACCCCTATAAATAGGACCTTGGGGGGCCCGGAAGCTCATTCCCAATTCTCAGTGCCAACGATTTTTGCTCTCCCGGTAGCTTTTCACGGTAGCTTTCGCCGGTAGCTTTTTCCGGTAGCAGGCGTCCGGGAGTTTCTAGTAGTAGCCTCCTGCAAAGTTAGCCACCACAAAGAAAACAAACCGCATGGCACCCAAGGGTCGAGCGAAGACCACGGAAGTGCCCCCGGAGGAAATCCCCTCGGATTTCCACTGGGCGTCTGAGTTCACGGCCGAGGGCGCCGAGTCCTTGGCCGAAAGAGGCATCGTTGCGGCCGGGGACATCCGAGTCCCCGTGAAGAAGGACGGAGCCCCCCGCCCCAGGCCCGGAGAGATCGTGGCCTTCGAGGCCTTCCTCGAGGCGGGGCTCCGGCTCCCGGTGCATCCCATGCTCCGGGAGTTTCTCAAGGAGTATGGGGTGGCTCTCAACCACCTCACCCCGAACGCGCTTGTCCGGACGGGCCTCTTCATTTGGCTCTTCGAGACGGCGACCGGGCGGGAGCCCGACCTTCGCGCCTTCCGGTACTTCTACGAACCGGCGGCGCGGACCTCCCACCTGGTGAAGGGGGGCCCCAAGTCCCCCTTCGATTCGGTGATGGTCCAGATGCTGCCGGCCCGGGTAATCGACTACCCGGCGGCGGCCTCCCGGTACCACTGGGGGGATTGGGTCCGGAGGTGGTTCTACCACCGGGTCCGAGACGACGCGGTGGTGTATGCCCCGGAGGCCCCCACCTACAGCCGGTCGTCCGCACCAAAGCCGCCGGTGTGGACGGACGAGGAGTACGAGCTCCTCGGCAAGGTGATCCTCTCCAAGAAGACCCGCTCGATGCGGGACGCAGCTGAGGAGATGGCTCTCCTCCGGATCTCCCCCTTCACCGGCGGGAAGAGGGGGATCGGCATGGGCCCCGAGCAGCGGCCTCCGGTGAAGCCGGTGACGCGACGTAAGCCCCGGGAGCCCGCTGCATTGTACTTACAAATTTTTAAGAAATTGACTAACTCTTTACCTCTTGTAGTCCAGCCGTACCCGGCGGCGCGGGAGAAGGCGGAGAACCTCTTGGGGAGGTACTTCGCCGATGAGCATGAGCGCGCCGTGGGCGAGGGCCCCCCCAAGAATTTGGCAGCGGTGGCCTTCGGGCTAAAGCTGCCGGAGAGGAAGCCTCTCCCCACCCCCGGGTCGCACAAACAGGGGAAGGAGGCTGCCGGGGGCTCGGAGCCCAAGAAGGCCCGGGTTCAAAAGACGCCCGGCCCACCGACGACACCGGCGGCGACACCGGCGAAGCCCCAGGACGAGACCCCCGGGAGCGAGCGTGCCCGGGCACCGTCCCGGAAGGAAGCAACGCCTACTCCCCCGAAGGGCCCCGTCGAGGCGCGGGGGAAGGAGGCGACCGCGGGCGGGGCGTCGTCCGACTCGGCGAACTACGCCCCGTCGCCGCTCACGGTGGAGCTCCTCCCGCCCCTTCCGGACTCTTTGGAGCCGGAGAGGCTGGAGGTGAGATTCGCGGGGGCCTCTCCCCCGCGGGTCTGGCCGGTGGACGAGGGGGGGAGCCCCTCAGTCTACGAGATTCCTCCGGAGGAGGGGGCCCCGAGGACCTTCCGGCCCGGGGCAGGGAAGGGCCTGATGGTTCCCCCCCGGGCGGAGGCTCCCGCCGAGAGCTCCTCGGCCACGTCTTCGGGGGGCACTACCTCGTCGACGAAGACGCCGGCCGCGTTACCGGACCTTGAGGTCCGGGGACCCCCCGCCGGCCGCGCCGGCGGCTCCGGGCGGGAGACCCCTTTGCTCCCAGCGGGGGAGGTCGCCCGCTACTCGGAGGGCCTGCATACCCGGAAGGTGCAGGCCTTCGTCGCGGGAGGGACGCTCCATGAGCGTTTCGAGGGGCTTCAGTCCCTCGGGACCCAGGTAACCCGAGTCGATAACGCCTTCGCTCATCCCCTGCACTTTGAAATTTTTCTAACTTATGTATTTTGTAGGTGGCAGCTGTTACCTGGGGCCTTGAGCAGCGGGTCGCCCGGCTGCTTAAGGAGGCGGAGGGCCGGGCCGCGGCCTCCGTAGGGCAGCACGAGGAGGCCCTCCGGGAGCGCGACGAAGCCCTCGGGGAATTGACCCGGGTCCGGGCCCAGGTTCATGTTTCTGAGGCCATCAACGCCCGCCTCCGGGAGGAGGCCAAGGCGAGGGAGGAGGCGCTCCGTGAGCTCGAGAGCTCAAGCGTCCGGGCGGTGGCGGATGTGAGACCCCCATTTGAGGGTCACCTTGGCAACCGCCCAGGTAGATTGCGCACAGAAAGGTACATCACAAGCTCACAACAACAGGATTCACTTTAAATAATAAAGCTGGTAGATAAAGCAAGTACAAGGTCACGAGGACCACTATTACAATATCATAATGCCAAGGGTGGCACTAATTAAAGTTGATACAAAAGTAGAGAGTTTTTCAAAATCAAGAATCGGTATCGAAGTACCGAACACAGAAAAACAACACAAAAAGCAACCACAAGGGTCTTCACTTCCTTCTGCAACGGCTCTGGAAGGGCTTCCTCCACATCGGACTCAACTTGGCTCATGACCCTCCTAGAAGCTCAAATCGTCTGGAAAGGCTCTTTCCTCTTCTTGGTGCTCAAGGCCAGGGGAATCGGGATTCTCAAATCCTTCTTCTGAATTTGTTTGCAAAGGCAAGGGTGAGCATGTTTTTACACAATGCTCAGCAAGTCTCGTTACAAAAATGTAGGTATATAGATGAGGAGTGATCAAGAAAAGGGGTTTTGGTTTTATATATATATATATAAATAGAGTAGATTTTCACTCTAAAATCATAAAGAAAGGCTTTTAGTTTCCAAGAGTAATACTTTAAAATCTTAATTTATACTTTAGAAATCGTTATGTGATGGTCTCCCATGAGTCATCATTTTTCTTAACCCATATTATGAAAACATTCCAAATCATTACTTGTGCTATAACCCATGGATAACATCCACTACGAAAAGACTCCTGAACCTGGGAGTACAGAGTATCTGATACTTCTTTTACACTTTGCAAAGGTGTACCTCTTTTTAAATCCACTGGTTCACTCGGCTTTCAAGTCGGGCCAACTCCATGTGACTTATACACATGTGACAAGGCCGAGATCACACAACGCTTTTGCAGTTCAGTATTAACAGTATCCCCGCCCAGTAGATAGACAATTAAGTCTCAAGTACCGTTGTGGGTCCTCCCCACTGCCTTACTTCCTAGCCTCTGGCTTATGTTCCCGCAAGACACATAGCCTTGGTCTGTGTCCGCGCAAGACATATGACCATTCAAGATTACAACCGCGCACAGCTTAATCTGAGGCGTAGGGCGTCTTCCTTCTTTCCACCTTTACCTCTCATTATTTTTTTGAACTCACATCACTCATGGCCGAACTGCGGCCCACCAGTTTCCACGCGAGAAACCAGACCGACAAACCATGCAGGGAACTGCTAATACCAAAAAGCTACTAAGTTGTGCCTGTCCCATACCAGGCAAGTGGTTGGTACGTTTACAATTCGCATAGAGACACAGCACAAGGTTCTCGTCCTTATGAACCAATAGTGAGGAGCATTCACATTCCCTGGTGCGCACCGCACCCTCTCCATACAATCCAATCCTCACTACTGATCCCTTTTATCGGTTTTCTTGACAAAACGGTTTTCATTATAACTTCTCATGTATTTGACCATTTCAGGTTTAATGTGGATATTCAGTATATGAGTCCTAGGGTGACAAAAGCATATATAAGAAGGTTCAATAACAAAAAGGGTTTCATGATTCATTAGGTAATATCTACTCATGTCATTCAAACATAACTTGTATCTCAACTAAGCATGCATAGTAAGAAACAGTGAATATACTTCATATGAAAATATTGGGTGAGACATGATCAAAGGAATGAGGCTTGCCTTGCACTGCTAGGTCTAATTACTCGGACGAATCTTCAAAGACTTCTTCCGCTCCTTCAGCTTCGGGCTCTGCGGCGGACACAAGCAATACAACACATACGCTACATAAGCATACATAAAATAGTTTCCATAGAAAATATTAAGTAAATAAGTCATGCATGCAGGGGAAAAGGTTAGGGCAAGGTCACAAGGGTTCTGGTCGAAGAAACGGCTAAAAAAGGATTGAACGTCGAAGGGTCGACATTCAGTTCACGGCTTTGGCATAGCTTCAAACTGGTATTAGGATGGTTTTCTGGAGAAGTGACAGAAGGGAAAGATGTAGAACACAACTCCAGGAATCTAGGGGACAAAGTGACATTTCCATTGCTCAACCAGAAGGGGTCAAACAAGGCTAATGCCAGTGGCTGACATGCACTGACATAGTGCAGACATTGCCAAAAACTAGGGCAAAGCTTAACCTTTGATCCAGGGCTCCAATTGATGCACAACTTTGTCTGGGAGGTAGGCCTTGATAGCAGGAACAAAATACTTAACAGGATCAAGGGCTGAAAGTGGCTGGAAGGTGATGGAATTCAGTGATGAACTGTGGTGACTTGGACATGAACTGGGCTTCTGGACAGTGATCTTGGCAAGGGCATAACTTACAATCCAGGCAGATCCAGATGTCGAGCAAGTGGAAGAAAATGCTCAGGGAGGTGAGGCAAAGCAAAGGGACAAAGTTTCAGGAGCTAGATCGGCCGGGGAAGAATTCCGGCGACCGGTGCTGGAGAAGACGACATTGGAGATTGGGGGTTTTCGATACAAAGCACTTGAACTCGATTGCTTGCTCAGGGAGTGAGAGAGAGAAGTGAGGAAGCTAATGGCTTAGTCAATTTGGCTGGGGATGAACTGGTGCGGCCTGGCGACGAGAGCCAGATCATCGGCGGCGAGCTAGAACGGAAAAACTACGATTCCAGCTCAATTGTGAAATCTGAGCGCACAGGCTTGCTAGATGGGGCCTACTGATCAAGAAACTCTACTGGAGGGGAAGCCAATTTGGGATGAATCGAACAGCATTGGGGAAACAGGGCAAAAAGGCTTTTCACGGCGATCACCGGCGATGGGGTTCACCGGCGGCCAATTGGGAGCTACTACACAACGAGATAGGTATGGGGAACTCACTGGTGCAGTTGAATTGGAAGGAGAAGCCACAGTTTGCTCTGGCGACGGCGGCCTCGAAATCGGCTCGTCGGAGAAGAAGAAGACAGCGGCGAGGTTGCTGGAAAAAATGGCTAAGTCTTGAGACAAGGAATTTGCACAACACGGGGGGTTTAAATAGGCTAAGAGGCGGAGCTAGCGAGGGGGAATCGATAACGATTGCTTGCGCCGGGGAGGAGCTTTGTCGGGCGCAGGCGCAACAGCGGCGACGACGACGTGATGTGCACGGGCTGTGCAGTTGCTTTTCCACCGTTGTCGGGACGCCTTGGAACTAGGTTTGAAACGGCGCGGATGCGGAGGCAGCAACGCAGCTCCGGCGATGACACGTACACGCATGCAAGTGCCACGGCCACGGGCGTGCGCGCGCGAAAACGCTGCTGGAGCGCGGGCGTTTAACCGCTGGGTTTAGCAGGGTCTTTGGTCACTGGCACGTGCGCTAGGGGCGGTAATGAGAAAGACCTGTAATGAGACAGTTTGAAAAGCAAGACCTATGTATTGCTAATAAAATGAAGTACAGGGCCTCCCCCTGCGAAGCCGCGAAAGGGGAGGAAAATACAGTGTCCCTCCTCCCCCTCCGGCGTGAACGCCCCGGGGGAGGGGACAGGCCCTTAAGGCTAAACGTAGAACTTGCGAAGTAAACGCAAGTTCCACGTGTGCTTCAGCTCCTGCTCTTGAAGGTTGGAGAGCTTGTAGGCCCCTGAGCCCAGGACCGCGGAGATCCTGTAGGGGCCCTCCCACTTGGGGGAGAGCTTACCCTGGACTTGGGGGTCCGTCACGCACTTGAGGACAAGGTCCCCAAGGCGGAAAGCTTTCTCGCGCACGCGCTGATTGTACGCGCGCACTATTTCTTGCTCGTAGATGGCGTGGCGGAGGAGCGCTCGGTCGCGTTCCTCCTCCACGAGGTCGATCTCCAGACGCTGGTTGGCCTCGTTGGCCTGGTACGCTGAGGGCGTAGCTCCCACCAGGAGCTCAACCCGCAGTGACCGGAAGCCAATCTCCGGGGGGAGGACTGCCTCCGCCCCGTAGACCAGGGAGAAGGGAGTACGCCCCGTTGCCCAGGACGGGGTCGTGCGCATGGAGCCGAGGATGCTAGGGAGCTCCTCTGCCCATGCGCCCCGCTTAGAAGCGGTTTGCTCGAGTCTCCGGCGCAACCCCTGTAGGATCACGCCGTTGACCCTCTCGACAGCCCCGTTGCTCCGGGGGTGGGCCACTGAGGCGAAGTGCATGACGAGCCCCAGGCCTTTGCAGAATTCCCGAAAATAAGCCGAGTCGAATTGAGTCCCGTTGTCCACGGTAATTTCCCGGGGGACACCAAAACGACATACGACGTTTTTCCAGAAAAACCGCTGAACGGCCCGGGACGTGATGCTGGCCAAAGGCTCCGCCTCAACCCACTTTGTAAAATAGTCGACTACGACTACCGCATACTTGTATCCCCCGGGCGCTGGGGGAAGGGCCCTAAGAGGTCCATCCCCGTCCCGGGCGCACAAAGGGCCAAGTGATGGGGATCGTCTGCAGTGCTATAGGGGGGAGGTTAAAGCCCTTGGCCATCTTCTGGCATGCCTCGCACGCGGAGACGAGGTCTCGCGCGTCGTGCATGACCGTGGGCCAGTAGAAGCCCTGCCGGAGGGCCTTGGCTGCGATGGCACGCTGGGCTAGGTGAGGACCGCAGCTCCCCGCATGGATGTCTTCGAGAAGTTGAAGTCCCTCCGGTCGGGGGAGGCAGCGCAAGAGGGCGGAAGCCCCCCGCTTGTAGAGCCTCCCCTCCAGCAGGAGATATGCCCGGGCTTTAGCCCGGAGGCGTTTAGCCTCGGTTTCACTAGGAGGGTCCCCCTCCCCCTTGATGAAGGAGATGAGGGGGTCCATCCAAGACAGAGTCCGTGTGATCTCGGCGACCTCCGGGACATGAGGCTCGTCGCCCGTGTCCGGGGTAGCCACCGAGGGCTTCGTGATGATCTCCAGGAAGGCCCCCTTGGGGAGCGATTCCCGGACGCTTGCCGCTCGGGCCAAGGCGTCGGCCCGGTCATTGTCTGTACGTGGGATATGCCGGGTCTCGAGGCCGTCGAAATGCCTCTCCATCTTTCGCACTTCCTGCAAATAAAGACTTAAGTTTGCGTCATGGCACAGGTAAGACTTGTCCATTTGGCAAACTACGAGCTGAGAATCTCCCTTGACTAGGAGGCGCCGGATCCCCAGGGAGCGCGCGAGGCGCAGCCCGAGGAGCAAAGCCTCGTATTCGGCGACGTTGTTGGTTGCGGGGAACTCGAGCCTCGCGGCGTACTCGAGTTCCTTCCCCTCGGGGCTCCGAAGGACTACTCCCGCACCAGCCCTGGCGAGACACAGCGACCCATCGAACATGAGGGTCCAATGATCACTGCGTCGGGGCGGCACTGGGAGATCTTCGTCCCCGGACCCAGAGGCGGGAGTCCACTCTGCGACGAAGTCGGCGAGGACCTGCGACTTGATGGCGGAGCGGCCGGTAAGGGACAGAGAGAAGGGGGCGAGCTCGGCCCCCCACTTCCCGATCCGGCCGGTGGCTTCTTTGCTCCGCAGTACCTCCCCGAGGGGGAGGGACGACGGGACGGTGATGGGGTGCCCCAGGAAGTAATGCCGAAGCTTCCGGGACGCCATGAGGAGGGCGTAGCAGATCTTCTCCATCTCCGTGTACCGAGTTTTGGCCCCTTGCAGGGCCTCGCTCACGTAGTACACGGGACGCTGCTGCCCCCCTTGCTCCTTCACCAAGACCGCGCTGACGGCGACAGGGGTCGCAGCGAGGTAGAGGAGCAAGGGCTCTTCCGGGGACGGACTCACGAGCATTGGAGGGCTCGTGAGGTACGTCTTGAGGTCGTCGAATGCCTCCTGGGCCTCGGGGGTCCAGCGGAACCCCTCAAGCCCTCGGAGGACCTTGAAGAACTGGAGGCCCCGCTCCCCCGACAGGGAGACAAAGCGGCTGAGTGCGGCTAGGCGGCCGGAGAGCCGCTGGACATCCTTGACGGAGCGTGGCGGGGGCATGTCTAGGAATGCCCGGATCTTCTCGGGGTTTGCCTCAATGCCCCGCTGGGACACGAGGAAACCTAGGAGCTTCCCCCCGCGCACCCCGAAGGCGCACTTCTCCGGGTTCAGCTTGAGCCCGAATGCGCGGAGGTTCCGGAAGGTTTCAGCCAGGTCGTCGATGTGGGAGGCTGCGCGGGGACTCTTGACAACCGCGTCGTCTACGTAGACTTCAACGTTGCGGCCGACTTGCTCTTTGAAAACCAGCGACATGAGGCGCAGGAAGGTCGCCCCCGCGTTGTTGAGCCCGAAGGGCATATGGACGTAGCAGAAGGTTCCGAGGGGAGTAATAAAACTCGTCTTTTCCTCGTCCCCTTCCGCCATCCGGACTTGATGGTAGCCCGAGTAGGCGTCTAGGAAGCTCATGAGCTCGCACCCCGCAGTGGAGTCGACGAGCTGATCAATCCGCGGGAGCGGGAAGTTGTCTTTGGGGCAGGCGTGGTTAAGGTCGGTGAAGTCCACGCACATCCGCCACCTGCCGGTTGATTTCTTGACGAGGACGGGGTTCGCGAGCCACTCGGGGTGCAGGACCTCCCGAATGAACCCCGCCTCTCGGAGCCGGGCGATCTCCGCCTTGATTGCCTCTTGGCGCTCGAGGGAGAGTTTCCGCAGCTTCTGTTTGACCGGGGGGTGACCGGGGGCCACTGCAAGCTTGTGTTCAATGACCTCCCGGGCGACGCCCCGCATGTCTGACGGCTTCCACGCAAAAACATCGGAGTTTTCGCGCAGAAAAGCCGCAAGTTGCGCTGCGTGCTACTTGGGGAGCTCCGCCCCGATCCGGACGGTTTTGTCTTCATTGCCCGGGGACAGCAGGACCTTCCGGAGGCCCCCTTCCGAACGCGGCTTGAGGAGGGGCCTCCCGGGCGGTAGCGCAGCGGCATCTAGTTCCGGGGGAGAAGCCTCCCCCCCGGGTGTCTTTATGAGGTTGACGCTTCCGATCGTGGCCGCAGCGCGCTCGTATAGAGCACGGGCCATGTCTTGGTCTCCCCGGACGTTGATCACACCATGCGGCCCGGGGATCTTCATGCAGAGATAGTTTTGATGGGTGGCAGCCCCCAGCCGGTTGATTGTCGTCCTCCCCATAATCGCGTTGTAGGAGGAGGGGAGGTCTACTACGTCGAAGCGGACCAGCTCGGTCTGGTAGTTCTCCAGGGTGCCGAAGGTCATTGGAAGATCTACCTTGCCCACGGGGTGGATCGCCTTCCCCGGGACAAAACCTTGCAGGGGCCCGGCAGCGGGCTGCAGGAGCTTCTCATCCACCTGCATTTGTTTGAAGGCCTTCAGGAATAAGACATCGGCGGAGCTCCCGCCGTCCACCAGGATCCGAGCCAGATGGCAGTTGTAGATGGTCGCAGAGACAATGAGCGCGTCGTCGTGGGGGAAGTGAACCCCCCGTGCGTCGTCTGCCGAGAAGGTGAGGGGGACGTCCGACCACTTCAGTGGCGGGGACGCGTGTAGCACCCCCACAACCTTGACCTCGCGCGCGTACTCCTTACGCTGGCGCTTAGAGTCCTGCCCGGAGGCAGATCCTCCCACGGTGACATTGATGTGCAGCTGCGAAGTTTGAATGGGGAGAGCTTCTGAAGGCTCCCCCTCCTGCGTCTGCTGACCCCCCGTGGGAGCGGGAAGGGCCGGAACAGCTGGCCGAGGGAGCGAGGAGGCCAGAGTTCCCCCCCCCCCTGCCCGCGCTGGTCAAGGAAGTCCGCGAAGTGCTGTAGCAGCTGGCTACAGTCTCGGGTAGCGTGGGTATTGGACCTGTGGAGGCTGCACCACGGTCCTTCCCGCCTTCTCCCCGCAGGGCTTTCCCGGCCACGCGAAGACTATCCTCCCCCATGGGCCTTCGGTTTGGGGAAGGGGCGGTTGGCCCTCGGGGGGTCGCGCGAGCCGCCTCCGCCCTCGAGGACAAAGGTGTCCCGAGGCCATGGCTCACTACGTCCCCCCTGCCTGGAGCGTTTGGGGGGATCCCTGGCCCCCCAGTCGACGGGGGCGGGAGCCCCCTGGGTCTTCTTCCAGATATCGTCTTCCTCCGCCCGAGCGTACTTTTCGAGCACGTTGAAGAGCTCGTCGGCGGAAGAGGGGCAGCTCTGGGAGAGCCTTCGGTGGAGCTCCCCCGGGAGGATGCCGCTTTTGCAGGCTTCGATGACCGTAGAGTCGGGGACGTGGGCCACTTTGCTCTTCACCTGAGCAAAGCGCTTGAAGAAGCTTCTGATGGTTTCCCCAGTCCTCTGCCGGACAGTGTACAGCTGCGAGGAGTCCAGGGGACGCACGTAGTTCCCCTGGAAATTGGCACAGAACTCCCGCTTGAGCTGCGAGAAAGACTTGATGGAGCCGGCCTTCAGGTTGTAGAACCAGGAGCGGGCGATGCCGGAGAGGTAAAGGGGGAAGATGTTGCACTGTACTGACTCGTCCCCCCCGGCCGCGGAGATAGCAATGGAGTAGACCTGCACAAACTCGTAAGGGTCTGCCTCGCCGTTATAGTGTTCAATGTGTGGCGGGCGGTAGGGCCGCGGCCACCGGATGCTGCGAAGCCTTCGGCACAGGGGCTGGTTAACCCCCTGCACTTCCCGGGGAGAGCCCCGGTCGCTATCTTCTTTCATGGGACCTTCGTTGTCTGAGTCTGGAAGCGGTCCGAGAGGTCCGCCAGAATGGCGGTGGCGACGCTTTTCCTCCGGACAGGGACTGAGTTCCAGGACGTCCGGGCTCTCCGCCGGAGAGGTTGGCTCTTCAGCGGGTCTCTTCCCCCAGCCGGTGCGAGAGCGAGGCTGCCCGCGCCTGCGGCCGGGGGGAAGTTCTTCCCCGCGCTCTGGTGAACGCATTCGCTCGACCTCGCCCGGGACGAAACGGACCTGTCCCGCCGAGGGAGGGAGCTCGTGCGCTGTAGCTTCTGGAGCCGGTTGGGGCGAGCCCCCTGCGACGACCCCCGGGACCAGAGAGGGGGAAACCCCTGTATCATCCGGAACCGGGAAGGGGGCGCCCGCGGCGACGCCTGGAATCGAAGTGGAGGGGGCCCCAGTGGCCACGACCGGAACCGGGAAGGGGGCAGGCCCTGTAGCACCCGGAACTGGCGAGGGGGGAGCCCCCGTGGCGGCGTCCGGAATCGGGGAGCCCATGCGGGGGGAAGTCCGCTGCAGCACGGGAGCTGCTCTGTCAACCGCCCCTGGTGCGGTAAACGCGACGCGGGGGCCGAGACTGGCTCCCGGCGCAGGGTAAACCCCCGGCAAGAGGTGGGTCCCGGCCCCGAGAACAGGCCGGGGACGGGGTACCCCCCTGGTGCCACGAAGGGCCCCGGCATGAAGTAACCTCCCGGTACCGGGACGGGGCCGGGTGCCGGGAAGGGTCGGGACATATATCCCGCAGGGGGAGGGAACCCCCCGGCAGGATCATACGGGGTGGACAACCCCCCCGGGGCCGGAGGGGCCGCCGGGTAACCCATAAATGGGGGCATGTTCCCCGGATACGGGTGTGACGCGAATGTGGGGGCCGGAGGCCGCGCCAGCACGCTAAGGAGCTCGTCCATAGAGCGCTGAGCGCGGAGCTGGCCTTCCACGAGAGCTTCGAGCAGGGCGTCCCGGGGAACCGGGGGAGCCGTCGGGGGGACGGTTGTCCCGGCCGAGGTCCCCGTGGTCACCGGGAAAGACCTGGAGGTGGAAGCACCTAAGTTAAGAGGAAAGGAGGGAGGCGGTACCTGGGCCAGGTCGCCTCCGGAAGGGACCTCCGGGACAGCAGTGTCCCGGGCGGACGGCGCCGGGTCTCCGAGACCCGGATCACCGGGAAGGGTGCGAGCCCTTGTTCTTGGGGGAGCCATGGCGTCTTGTCACGGGTCCCGACGGTCGGCGCCAACTGTCGTGGTATTGCGAATACCCCGGCAGGTTTTGAGAATGTTCCTAGCGAAGATTACGCGCCGCGGGTTGACCAGATGACCAGTCCTCCCCCGCCAAACAAGCACAAAGAAAGACACACGGGTTTATACAGGTTCGGGTCCCGGTGGGGGCCCTAGTCCTGTCAACGCGCTCCCGACCGGGAGTCGGCTGGGGAGGCTCTCTCCGGGGGAGAGGCTTCCGGAGCGCGCCTGTGAGTTTAGCTATTCCAATAAAATGAATCGATCCTTTACAACAGAGGGTTACAAGGGCTATTTATAGCCCCAAAAAGCAGCAAAAAACCTAAACTACCCCGGAAGCCACCGTCGGATTGAAGGGCAGGACCGTCCTTCTCCCGGTCAAACGCCTTGGATGCTTGACAGGTGGTCGCTAGTTCCCGAGGCGCTCCTCGCGTGACCTACACGTGATAAACAGTTCGAGCCTTTACCTTTAGGAGGGCGATGAGGCTCGAGACGGCACCGAAGGACAGGTCCCGGGAGCCAAAAGGCGGCGCCCGGGGAGGCCCCGGAGGCTACGTCCCCGGGCGAATGGCGGCGCCCGGGGAGGGCACCGGAGGCCGTGTCCCGGGAGCCAAAAGGCGGCGCCCAGGGAGGCCCCGGAGGCCACCTCTCCGGGCGAATGGCGGCGCCCGGGGAGGGCACCGGAGGCCACGTCCCGACAGCCAAAAGGCGGCGCCCGGGGAGGCCCCGGAGGCCACGTCCCCGGGCAAATGGCGGCGCCCGGGAGGGCGCCGAAGGCCACGTCCCGGGAGCCAAAAGACGGCGCCCGGGGAGGCCCCGGAGGCCACGTCCCCGGGCAAATGGAGGCCCCGGAGGCCACGTCCCCGGGCAAATGGCGGCGCCCGGGAGGGCGCTGGAGGCCACGTCCCAGGAGCCAAAAGGCGGTGCCCGGGGAGGCCCCGGAGGCCACCTCTCCGGGCGAATGGCGGCGCTCGGGGAGGGCATCGGAGGCCACGTCCCGAGAGCCAAAAGGCGGCGCCCGGGGAGGCCCCGGAGGCCACATCCCCGGGCAAATGGCGGCGCCCGGGGAGGCCCCGGAGGCCACGTCCCGGGAGCCAAAAGGCGGCGCCCGGGGAGGCCCCGGAGGCCACGTCCCCGGGCAAATGGCGGCGCCCGGGGAGGTCCCGGAGGACACGTCCCCGGGTAATCGTGATACATCTTACCTGGACTTAGTCCCGCGGAGATTTCCCCCGACAAATTTGCTCATCAAGTACGTCATTTTTTTGTCCCAAAAAAGATGTGGAAGACAAATATGAATGTAAGAAAGCTTCCATTACTCATCGGGTGCAATTTATATATCGCTCAATCTCTTATGTGTTATACATGAATCAAAAAGTAAGCTAGAGCTTCATGTACAAAAAGGAGAAATAAATCAGCTTAATTTCAATATACTCTCCATGTCCATTATCTTTTGCTTAGCTAGTTATATTTTCTCTAATGATTTGGCACACAAGATAATGGGAGAACAAGATAGATTGGCAAGCAAGTTTCCATTACTCATCATGTTCTATATATATATATATATATATATATATATATATATATATATATATATATATATATATATATATATATATATATATATATATATATATATTAATTAAATCTCTACTATGCATGTCCTACATGAGTTAAACAAGTGTGAAAGCTAGAGTTTCATGTACAACAAAAGGAGTGGATTAAATAAGAAACAAAGACAAAATATATCATGCATATATTAATCCAAGGTATGTGTGTGGTATACTATCGATTAATAATTAATTAAGTAAAGGTTGAGTAGTGGAAGCTAGGATGTAAGATGTGCATTTGGTTAAGGATGTGCTCAAAGTTGTCTCTTGGCTTGTCGATGGGGTGTGTGTGTGTGCCTTCATATGTCGTCAATACTACTCCGTCTTTAGACTGCCTCTGCACTTGCTTCTTCACATTGCATCCTTGGTGTGTACATCTGTAGTAGCTCCTGAGAAAACAAATCATCTAATTAATTATAAATTTTATATATAAAAATTTGATGAACATCTATTAATTTTTGTTCGTATAAACGTTGCTTTTATAAAATTCTTCCGCACAATGATGAGTCGGTGCCTGAGATGGAATTTAGGGAGGTGCCGAGCCCACTTAAAAGCTGAGAAATGGCTATTAATTTGGTGAAAAGGTTTGATGTAATGCTTTTTTCATAAAATTGTCGCTAACAATAATTGACAGATAGATCTAGAACCTGAGATGGATTCTCATGGAGGTGCCAGGCCCAGAGCCAACGCACATAAGATTTTCATAAAAAGTATTATGCATAAACATAACAAAACACTTAAAAGCTATGAAATAACTATTAATTTTGTGCAAAGGCTGAATGTATAAATGTCCTTTTTTATAAAATTCTTACAAACAATAATTGATAGATGGATTATGGATGGCCACCATCCAAGAGGGAACTTAGGGAGATGCCTGACCTACTTATTAGCCAATGTATGTGAGAATTTCATGATAAGATTATAGGAAATGATCGTAATTATACCACACCAAAAAAATTGGACTAATTCTAAAGCAAACGGGGAGTAGAGGTTGTGATCTATACCAACTGAAACGTAACCACATGTGTTCTAGGATTTAAATCACTCAAACTTTATAATAGAATTTTCTATAATTCTATAATAGCATGCATTTTCTATAAATTGTATGGTTTAAAAGAACGCTTGTGTGCTTTAGGATACGTAGAGTTTGCATCTATGAAACAAAGAAGCACCCTTCTTAAAGAAATCAGTTTTAGTCATATCAAATAAGAATATTTTTTTATTTATTGAAGAGAAAACAAAAAGTACGGCGTCTAATTCTTTAATTAGAATGATCAAAACACAAGTTTTAAATGAAAATGTGAAAGTGCTTGCTTCCTGTGACAGTTGGAATTGATGCATTGTGTAAAGTGAGAACACAAGGGTAATGAACTTAACTCTTTTTCATATCACACAACTTGTCTAGTAGCACTTCTCTATGCTCTAAAAAGAATTCTAAAGATCCTAAGGCATTGTCCATTATAGGTTGCTGCAGACGAACTCTTCATATCCCATTAGCTTCTACTAGTATTTTTCTTTCTTCTCCTTTTGCAATTGAAGACACTATTATATGCCTTTTTTTATAATTTCCAAGCTACATTTGCTTAATCCAGAAATAAATATCTTAAGTAGGTTTACAAAAAATTATAATTTAATGTGTAAACAATTATTCAGAAGCCTGAATAGAGAGACAACAATTGTGTTCTAGCTAGAAGGCATGTAAAATGCCGCTAAATTTAAGGAAAATATAAGGTTCAGGGCTGCAATATATATGCATATAGCAATTGGAAACTCAATTTACTCCTGATCTAACTCGATCACCATTATGTGAAAAAAAGAAGGAACTGTTTTAAACAAATTTTGACCATGAGACCCTATATTATCATTACAAATAGGCAAAACTAGTTAGATATTACAACAATTGGATATTTTTATAGGATACTAATTATGAAGTTGACATGCATGTGAACCTGATCTAGTCAATGGAATCCCGTTTTCCTATAGTTAAACTCAAAACTTTTATGGTGTTACAGTGTGAATTACCCACAAATTACAAATATTGACCATGAGGTCTTCTTTATCATGTACCGCTCACATCAGACTAAGAAGGTTCACTGGAATACTCTCTCAACTACTTATTTTGGACTTCAAAGAAAGACCATATACCTTTTTTTTTTTTTTTGAGAGAGAGAGAAAAAGACCATATACATGGAATCATAACACCAAAGCAAGTAAAAAGATAACCAAAAAAATTGCAAACATTAACCTCTTTTGAGGCCAAAATTGACATATATAACTCACATATATATCTTGTGCAACTACTCTGTGTGTGTGTGTCTGTAAAGTTCAAACAAACCTAGGGAACTTGTCGTTCTTGACAGCCTTTTGCCCGTACTTCCTCCACCGGTATCCGTCGTCGATGATGTCAACCTGGCTGCGCGTCTGGAAGGCGTACCGTGGCCTCCGCTCCTTCTTGGCCACTTTCTTCTTCCCAACGACCGTCTCCGGTGACTCTCCATGGCCTTGAGAACTTGCACCATCGCCCACGGAGCTAGAAATCTCTAGTTTGTTGCTATTGCCTTCTCCATCGCCACTACTACCACTAAAAAAGTTGTAGGAGATAATAGTGTTGCTCTCCATGGTTGTGTGTGGAAAGAGAGAGGTGTCGGATTTAGGTTAGCAAGAGAGAGAAGAGAGAGAGAACTAGCTCTAGGTTTACAAGCAGGGTTATATATAGGAGTTTGATCCTTAATTAATTTTGTGGAGATGCATGGATTGTTTTAGAGAGGTTGTCGTAAACGGCACGTAAATTGATGCATGTATATGTCACGTTGGGCACATTGGGTAGTAGGGTTGGAATTTGATTGGACGAGGAATGGTAGCTTGTGGCTAGCTTTCATTTTACCACTCTCTCTCTCCATACATCCTTGTTCATGCAGCGTGTAACAGTGTACGTGTGTGCAAGTTTGTCCTTGTCATCCTTTGACCATTCTTCTAGCTAGCTATATATGTATAATACATCCCTGCCGTGCCTCAAAAAAAAGGACGCGTGGCATCACCATTGGATGCAAATCCAAATGGTCGAGATCGATTTGCTTGAGTCCCTTGCTCGGTATGTTTGGGTATAACACTCTAACCTAGTTCAAGTTTAGCTGTGTCTAGGTTAATTTTATCTGCAATAATTAGTATAAAAACTGTAATACATAATATCGAGAGAATTGATCATATAAATTAGGTTAACCCTTCTAATTAAAGTGAGATGAAAATCTAAATATTGATATGTGTTAGATATTTCTGAAGTGTTTTTTATGATATCAGAATTGACTTTTGATACCATCGTGTTGCATGCCGTGTTGGTGTGATTGTGCAACACTACGCGATGTATGGCTGGTAGCTGAATTATGGATCGTCAAGCCGGTCACCCGGGGGACTAATCCTGGCTAGTTGTCACTTATGGCAGAATACATGGACAGGTGAACGCGTTAGAGGACGTCAGGCCGTTGAGAAGGCCATAATATACGGGTTGATATGTGAATTGGATGCAGATGGGCATTGAATGGCGATTGCCATACTGGCCACTGCTTAGACACGGCAGGGATACTTTTCCATATATGTGTGGGTCTTTCTAGGTGTGTTTGTATATTGTATCTTTAATTATTTGTATTCTCAAAATTTCGTGTAATTCTTTCTTGTATAAGAAGATAACATACAATTTAGGATTATTGTTTTTGGTAGAATTGGTGATCTTTAAATTACCATGCTTGCTAGTTAAAATTTACATATTATAGCATATAGAAGATGTGTGTTGGAGTATAATGTGGGTCTCATTGTCAAAATTTGATCTGATTGAGATATAAAAGGGTTTCGGCTAGACTCGATCATATGCGGAAATACGAGATCTTACTCGGTATTACCGAAACTCAAGTGATCGAGAACAAAGTTCAAAAGAATAGCACAACTCTTTATTGCAAAGAGGAACTTGTATACGTCGAACATTGATCGCACTCGATCTACGTTGAAGGATTCTAAGAATTATGTATCTAAGACTTCGATCTGATCTACTATGAGTTAGATCTTAGTTGGATAATCTATTTATCCTATTAAAAGGTATTTATAGTCCGATCGCTTGAGAACGTATCAGATTTGATAACCGATTATACCTAGTCATATCAGACGCGGTAATGCGTTTTGTATCGAACTTCAGCTGACCAAACAAAGTTCGAATCAATTACATATTCAACCTGAGATCCTAATGAGGACATCACTCCTTCGGATACAACCTCAACTCCTGTACAAATTATGCAAGGACCAATAATTAGAGCACAAGCACGACAATTAAATTATCAGGTGTACTCATTCCTCGGTAAGAACAATTTATCATTGGAGAATATGTTACTACCTAAAGCTTGTGACTTTCTTGTGTTAAGTGCTAGTGCCGAGGAGGAACAATTTGGAATAGCTACCTTGGAAGGTTTCAGCTTACATGCTGCTACTGTCGTGCGTCCACATCAATTCGAGGTTTCGCTAACTCATCCTCTACGTCATCGCACCACCTCCTCCTCAAGTCAAGCTCGACTCCAACCCATCCACATTGATCTACATCAATACAGACTCCAAATCAGTTCGGACTTAGTCTGATAACCCCAGGTTCAAAACTTCATAAAAACCGCATTTGGAGTCCGTTTGAGGTGTTTGAGTACTTGATAGAAAGCTTATCCCGAGACCTTTCCAACGGATCCGGCCCCACCTTCAGATTCGTGGTGTACGCATCGGAATAGGCAAAACAAGGTATCGGTTTTAGAATTAGAGATAGAGTCGGATCTGATTTGGGGTAGTTTCCTTTTTGCTGCGTCCAGGGGCCTGCGCGCTCCATAAATAGTGACCGAACTGGCCTTGTAAAAGGGCGGGGGGGGGGGGGGGGGGCGGGGGGGCTTGTTCAGATTAGTTTTCCACCATGAAAGTACGTCATGTGTTCTTGTGTCGACTAGACCGACAACCGCAATTGCAGGCCTCGACTCTTTCATACCAATATTTGATATTGGCAATATTCAGATTGTTTTCTTTTTACCTTGTTCTTTCTTATTTTTCGATTGCTCACAGGAATTGAACCTCATGTTCAGGTCAACCATGTTCTTGCACAGTTGATAACGATTCGGAGTGTGGTTTAGCGATTGCTTGGCGTCTTGGTCGTGGCCGGTTGGTAGCCTGCGTCGTGAAAGTCTTATCTCCTCAAATCGAATTATCAATCCTTCCGAAAGATCGGGCCACAATTACTTATTAGTTGGTATCAAAGCTTTTGTTGTTCGGTAGGAACTTATTTATCTCTAAGTTTAGTAGATTGATTTCGTTTTCCTATAGCCTAGAAAACTTTTCCTACAAAAAGATTTGTTTTCTGTTGTCCAAGCCCCGTTTATGCCTTTCAATTTGTTAATTTTGGTTTGGTAAATTGAATTTGCGTCCTTTTTAGCACTATCTCATTGCTGGTCAGAGCTTTGAAAAGCCACAACAAAAAAAAAATCCCAACGTCAAAACCCATCCATAATAGCCCAAACCCTAATTTCTAATATCGGCCAGAAGAATCTCTTTTCTGCAGCCACCACCAAAAACACCATAACTTTTGATTCCTTGAACCTTTTGGAGTGAAACCAAAACTGCTAGATTCATAACTCAATGTTCCATCTTCTTGTAAATTTTCACGTTGATCCATCATGGCAGTAAAAATTTGTGAGATCGGGAGTATGACCTAATTTCTGTTCTAAACTCTGCAACGGTGCACACTTGTGATTTTTGTGCTAATTTGTCTGTCGTTTTTCAGAAAGTGAGCCCAAAGAAATGGTTGTAACAAAAGGCTGCAGGAAACAGTGAAAAAAATCATTAAAAAAGTGGCACCTGACAAAAAGATATAGTCAAAATACCGACTTACTGTCACATGGACAGAAATCAGCAGTTTCCAAATTAGGTCTGATCTTTGTGCTTTCAAGTTCCAAATTTCATATCATTGAGTAATCTCATGTCTACCACCTGTATCCACTGCTATATACTTGCATTAGACAATTACCCATCCTTGGTTGATCAGCAACTTCAACTAAGTGCTAGATACGAACAAAAATTCAATTATGTGCAATTTCTAAGATTAACTGATTGTTTCTCCTTCCTACCAAATACATATCCTACCAAGCTCTACCAAACTAACCATTTAGGTCATGTCGAACTGACCCTTGCAATCGCTTTACTCATCACTTGAATCGAATTATCATGAACCAGCTACCGGTTGCACCGCCTGCTGGTATTGGTAAGAACTTGTAAGAGCATGATAAGAGCTTGAGAGTGGTGTGACTTGTAATTTCCAGCACCTAGTAGTTGATAGGAGACTACATATACTTATGAATCTTTTTGTTTGCTACTAACCATGGCAGGTTCATACAAGAATGCCAATGAACACCTTTCTGAGCTTGAGTGTTTAGGAGGACTCCTTACATCTCGCACGAAGGGAATCATCCAACACTTTGAGCGTTTGTTAAACACTCAAGCCATGCATAATACACACTTTGGATCAAATCAACAATAACCTCGTGGTGCTCCGCACACGTGTTGAGTGCCTCGAGAAACGGCTACCCCTTGCTCTAGCCGCGGTCAATGGTGAGCAAAGGGGAAGGATCCCTCCTGTTGGCCACATCCCATCTCCTGCTCATTCTTGGGCAGACGAGGAGGAAGATGTGGAAGCGAACAATTATATTGCTGATACGAAACATGAGGGTCTTAGTGGTCATGATCACTGGCGACTTTGCCATAACCGCCGAGGTATGGGACGAAATCAGCAAGAGGTGCGTGATGATGCCTTAGGTAAAATTCAGTTTACAATGTCTTCCTTGGCTGGAAAATATGACCTTGATGCTTATCTTGATTAGGAGTTAGCAGTAGATCAAAAGTTTGCATGCTATGCTTTTCCTGAAAATAGAAAGATTAGCGCTGCTAGTAGTGAATTTATTGATTTTGCATCAATTTGGTGGAAGTTGGTAGACATGATAACGTACCTCGAACTTGGGAAGCTATGAAACGAAACATAAGGGCTAGATTTTGCCTTCATATTATGCGCGTGATTTGTTAAATAACCTACAACGCTTAAGGCAAAGTAGTAAAACTATTGAGGAATACTACTAAGGATTACAAATTGGGTTGTTGCGTTGTGGTTTAGAAGAAACGGAAGATGCTAAGATAGCTAGATTTTTAGGAATACTCAACCGTGAAATTCAGCACATTCTTGATTGACGAGGATTATCACCCGAGCTAGTTTATTTAATATATATCATGTTCAAGATAAATCCGAATGTGATATGCGACCCTGTGCCTTAGCAACCACTATGGTCGCAGAGGATAGCTTCCTGCATACTAGAAGGTCGAGAGGGGACAGAGTGAATCTATGGTCATAATACTTGCGCGATCATAAGGTCGCAGATTATGAGCGACCAAGATGACTTGAGTGTGTTTGAGCCTTGCTAGACATGTTCCCAAGTCTAAAGATAACTTCTTTGCCAACGAGTGAAGACAACCGCCAGGAGGTTAGGATATGTAGTTGTCTACAACTACATGTATTAATCAGCTAAGAGATTTAGTGTAGTTATACAAACTGCACTATGGCAACCGTCCAAAACTACCTCACATTGGCATCCTTTCGTTCAATATAAAAGGATGGCAGATGTAAGGTACAACAGATGAAAGTGATAGACAGACGATAGAACAAGAAGACGCCATAGACTACATTAGAGAGAAGTACTGAGAGAGATTGATTAGCCTCTATGACAATCTCTCCCCCCTGTAAATTCTCTTATACATAGTGAAACCACAATAGGATGTAGGGCTATTACTCAATCCTATTGAGGGCCCGAACCTGTATAAATCTTCTTGTCTCCATTTCATACTTGTCTTAACTTACCTGAGGACACCTTGAAAGATCTCACACTTGACTCACAAATCTGCGTAAGATCGACTAAGGACCCCGAGTCCAAATCGTCGACAGCTGGCGCTCACCGTGGGGTTTTTCTCAAGGAGTTTCCCTTTATCAGGAGTTCTGATAAGCCATGTCTGAGGCATATGATTCTGAGAATGATTTCGATCTCGACGACTATGTCCATATTTGGATTCCCTCACCTGACGATCCCATTCCTATGGAAGAGGTTGATCGCGAGGATGTTCTCGTGGAACATCCTGAGGATGCATCTTCTCCAACCTTGGTCATGTTTATCGACCAAGAGACAGAGAAGATAGAACAAATGCCTCATGTGAGTCCAGCCACATTGGTGCACTACTACAGAAATGCAATCCACTAACCCATATCTTCTAACGGTTATAAGCAAGCTGGAAAAAATCCGATAGGGTACGACGACAGTAGTAGAGAAGAGGCTTTGTACTATCGGTTATGTTCTGGTGTACCGTTAGTGAATAGCAAACAATTATTACTATCAGTTATTACTGTACCAACCGATATAATAGAGAAAATTGTACTATCGGTTTGTCTTTCATAATTGATAGTGAAATTATGAAATTTTTACTATCGGTTACTACTGTACCAACCGATATAATAGAGTAAATTTTACTATCGGTTTGTTTTATATAACCGATAGTAAAATGACGTCATATAAACTAATGGTTATGACAGTGGGGACCTTTAGAAGAGAGTAAAGTTTACTATCGGTTGTGGTTTTGAACCGATAGTAAAATTGCACAACTTATCTCGACCCCTGCTCTGCATCCTCAATCATTTCTATTGTACGTGCATCCACGCTCCAAGGTAGAGTGATCTGGAGAAACTAGTTGGGAGGTTGATAATTCGATCCCCCTCGGTATTGTCATCTTCTCATCACCTCTCTCTCTCTCGATCACTCTTTAACACTTTCCCTCTCTCTCTACCAATTCATTAAACTAGATGCATGTAGCTCCAAACTAGGAGGCTAGGTTGGCTAGCTAGCTATAGCTTGCTGAAGTTAAGTTAGGAATGATTTATGAGTGAAGTTAATAAGCTAGCTAGCTGGCTCTTCCAATTAATGCATCAAGTTAGGGTTTCATATATCAATTAATGTAATTAAGTAGCTTATACATATGGCCTAATTGATGATGTTTCATGCATGCATGCCTTGAGTCAATAATTATTTATTTCAATTTGTCAATTTTGTGAAATAATTGTAGATGGACCAAGAATATTGGATGTATGGAATAAAACGTACGACTGTTGAGTATTTGGAGGGTGTGAATGGGTTTCTTAAATTTGCGGAATAAGAAAAGGCGAAGAAGGGAGAGAAAGATATGCATTGTGCTTGTATAGATTATATGAACTTAAAGAGGTTCGGCAACTCTGCTCAGATTATGAGTCATTTGATTCGTCGTGGTTTTAACGCACGCTATACCCATTGGATATGGCATGGTGAAGATCTTGAGGAAACGAGCACCGCTACCACTCAGCATGACCCAGAAGTGGATTGCAGTAATGATGATCATCAGAACATTGATAATGTTCATTCGGATGTGCATGTAGATGACGACAATTTAGATGAAATGCTATGTGTGTAGAGGAAGATTACAGCGAAAACAATTTTGGTAAATTTGAGAAATTACTTGTTGATTCTGAGAAGCCTTTGTTCCCCAGATGTGCAAAATTTACAAAGTTGTCTTCTGTTTTGAGATTATATAACTTGAAGGCAAGCAATGGTTGGAGCGATAAGAGTTTCATGGTGTTAATAGACCTTTTAGCGGACATACTTCCAGAGGGAAATGAGTTTCCAAGATCAGTTTACCAGGTCAAAAAACTATTGTGTCCGTTGGGAATGGAAATCGAAAGAATACATGCATGCCCAAATGATTGTGTTCTGTACCGTAACAAGTATGAGGATTTGCATGTTTGTCCAAGATGTGGTGCATCGCGGTATAAGTATGGGGAGCGAATTTATCACAATGGATGTGATGAGGTAAAGAAAGGGCCTCCAGCCAAAACTGTGTGGTATTTGCCTGTGATTCCTGGATTGAAACTGTTGTTTGTCAATCCGAAAGATGCGAAGTACTTGCGTTAGCATGTTAAAGGTCGGAAACAAGACGGAAAACTAAGATATCCAGCTGATTCTATTCAATGGAGAAACATTAACAGAACATTCGGTGAGTGTGGTGGCGAAGTGAGGAATATAAGGTTTGGGCTGAGTACGGATGGTATGAATCCACACGGAAATATGAGCAATCGGTATAGCACTTGGCTAGTTCTTTTATGCATCTACAATCTTCCTCCTTGGTTATGTATGATGCGCAAGTACATCATGATGTCGTTACTAATTTCAGGACCCAGACAACCTGGGAATGATATTGACATGTTTCTATCACCATTAGTCAAGGACTAACATAAATTGTGGAGCGAAGGGGTGCGGGTGTGGAATGCAATAAGCGAGAGAATTTCATGTTGCAGGCCATGATATTTTGCACCATAAATGATTTCCCAGCTTACAGAAATTTATCGGGGTATAGTACGAAAGGAGGCAAGGCTTGTCTTATTTTCCTGGTTGAAACTGAAAGCATGTGGTTACTGAACTGCAGAAAAATAGTGTACATGGGTCACCGCAGATTCCTTCCGATGCGTCACGCCTACAGCAAGAAGAGGAAGTCATTTAATGGGAAGCCTGAGAAAGGATTAGCCCCAGTGTTTGTGATTGGTAAGGAGCTTTACTTGTGCGTGAAGGACATCAAAGTTGAGTTAGGTAAATGTTCTAAACCTCCAGGAAAAAAATGTTTGGAAGAAGAGATCAATTCTTTGGGATCTGCCATATTGGGAGCACTTACAAGTTTGACATTGCATTGATGTCATGCACGTAGAGAAAAATGTTTGTGACAATTTGATTGGTTTGTTGTTGAACATTCTGAGAAAGACGAAAGATGGCATCAACGTTCGCCATGACATGTTCTAAATGGGCATAAGGACGGAGCTTGCACCGTTGGAGAAGAGAAAGCGTACATACCTGGCAAGGTAAGTGTGTACTCCTAGCAAGTTAATTAGCTCCATTCATGGAACTTGCCAACATTTTTGGATCTGAATATTTTTTGCAACTGTGTCCTTGTAGGTAATTGATCTGGATGGACTGGATGATTTGGAACACGATGTGACTACAACTCTTTGTCAACTGGAGATGTATTTCTCTCTATCTTTTTTTGATGTTATGGTCCATCTAATTGTTCACCTTGTCAGAAAAAAATTAAGTTTTGTGGACTCGTGTTCCTGCGCTACATGTATCCATTTGAGAGATTTATGGGTATCTTGAAGGAATATGTAAGGAATCAACATCGGCCTGAGGGTAGTATCATTGAAGGTTATGCCGCCAAGGAGGTGATTGAATTTTGCACCAACTATATGGTCAGGGTTGATCCAATTGGCATTCCTACGCCCCGGCATAAGGGCAGGCTTCAGGGCATTGGAACAATTGGATTCAAAGCAGTCGTCCCCTCTAGTGATCTGTATGCAAAAGCCCATTTTTGGGTCTTACAGCACATGACGGAGGTGGAGCCATACATACACGAGCACAAGGAAATGTTACGAAAGTAGAATCCTTCGAAGCCAGAGATTTGGGACACCAGAGAACATAACAAGAAGTTTGCTGGGTGGATCGAAAATAGAGTCCTGCGAGCTTCTGGGGGCAACGTAGATGAAGTTGTTACATGGTTGGCCAGAGGGCCTAGATTTACTGTAGGGACTTCGTAGGGGTATGACATCAACGGCTATTCGTTCTACACAAGAACTCAGGATGAGAAGGGTACTATGCAATGTAGTGCAGTGACACTACTTGCTATTTCAGATGATGCTAGAGCAGTAAGGGCACTCAACTCATATTACGGTGTTATTGAGGAATTATGGGAGCTCGATTAAGTATTACTTAAGATTCCTTTATTTTGATGCCAATGGGTCGAACTCCCTCGAGGTGTTAGAGTCGACAATTATGAGTTTACTCTCGTCGATCTCAGTAGGGTCGCACACCAAGACAATCCATTTATACTTCCTGAGCAAGCCACACAGGTGTTCTACATCGTTGACCCGGCCAATCCAAAGTTGCACATTGTCCTTCACAGTAAGAGACATATTGTTGGGATCGAAGACGTTGTGGATGAAGAAGAGTATAATCAGTTTGACGAACTACCTCCATTTTTAGATGAAATTCTTCAATCTGTCCCTACCGATGATATTGACGAAACAAGTTACCTGCGAGATGACCACGAAGAAGGATTATGGGTGGACAACTATTCTTGACTAATTTGTAATATGTAAGTGACGTATATTACTTGGAGCCTTAATTGAAGAATTAATATAAATACTGATCATGTTGTGAAAATTGTGATTACTGTGGTTATGCACCCAGTCATGTGCTTGTTCATTGTCAAATCATTTTTCCAAAATTCTTTGGGAAAACATACGTGAGGCATTGAGAATCATTTCTGCAAATTTTCATTTCAATTAGACTTGATTTGGGCAATAATGATTCTTTTCACAAATCAGTATGAAAACTGCAAAGTTCAGATTTCTCGTGGTTTTTGGCTGATTTGTCATTTTCATATCTCCATCTTGATTGGCTATTCGAGGAAAGTTTCTATATGCATGATTCTTTATGGTCCATGATTGGTCTTTACTGTTAATTTATTTCAAAATTATTGGAAGCCAATTGCATGGATTTTCAGGTGTCTTTACAAGTGCAAAATGATTTACTGAAACACACATGTAATTGTTCTTAGGAAAAACCCTAAGTACTAGTGCCATTGTATTGTACTATCGGTTTTAATTGCCAAACCGATAGGTAATTGATAACTTATATCGGTTTCTTTTTTCCAACCGATAGTACTAGACTGCCATTGTGTTGTTTGTGCATGATTCTTTATCTTCCATGACTGGTCATTACTGTTAATTTACTATCGGTTTATATTAAAAATCCGATAGGAATTTTAATATCTGATATCGGTTACTTAATTTTAACCGATAGGAATATCAATACTCTGATATCAGTTACTTTATTATCGGTTTTAGTTGCAAACCGATAGGAAACTTAGTGTCTTATATCGGTTTCTTATTTTTAACCAATAGTACATACCTCTATACTAGGTTAAACCCATGGGATTTTTGGTCCAGTCCAACCGAACACATTTCCAAATAAGTGTGTACTCGCGCGCGGAAAACCCTTGCCTCCCCGACGTTCCCTTTTTCGCTCCTGCACCACCATTGCCGCTCGCATTTGGGTTCTCCACTGCCGCCGGCCACTGCATCGCGCCATCGTAGGCCACTCCACGAACTATAAGTGTTCTTGACCAACCCGATTAGAATTGATCTTGCTGCTCGAGTCAATTTCTTAAATTGATATCGAATTGTTCATATGTGATTCAATATATAACAAATATATAACTAGATGAAAAGTGCATGAATTACAAACTTGATATATATGAGAATTACAGAGTTGATGAACATCACTAGGAATATTTTGTTACATAGTCGTCCACTATCGGTTTTAATTGTCGAACCGATAGGAAAATCATATTTTTGAGTGCACGATCACTATATTGGTTGCTTATTTTGAACCGATAGTACAAGACCCTAATCAGCCACAAAACCATGAGAAGTCTGAATTTTCTGTTAATTATTTCCCATTTTTTAATTGTCATCTGAAATTTTGGTTCATTTAAATTTCCTAAAAAATTCTTTATTTTTCTTGGCTATGACATTAGATTTGCTTAGAGTCTTAAGAGATTTGCCTGAATGTTAAAGATTGACTTGTTTAGTTTGTGATGAGCTAATAAGACATTGATGCTTATAAAAAATTATAAAAAACTTGCAATTGATGCTTGATCTAAAACCTATCTACTTCTGAACTGCACCATCGATTGTATGGGTTTTGCATAAAGAAAAATTTATGCATAGTGTTGCTCATTACAGTGGTGCATTCATGGGCACCCCTCCTGCAAAGAGACTAGCATAGTTTGCACTGCTAATCTTATCTATTATCTAATTTTGTGTAAAAAGTAGTGGCTCTTTCTTATTTTTCTTAGGTACTCTGTAGCATGCGGGAAGTTTTTTTTGTATGAACTTTAACCCAGTATACCCCTTTTTCTTTCAATGAAAATATGCAGTTGTACTGCATGTTCTAAAAAAAATTTCTATTATCCAATCTATGCAAGTATGGCTTTGTGAAAAAGCCAAATATTTTTCGGGTCAAAGCAAGTTTTCCGGTGAGATTCAAACACCCATAAGTTTCAAATTGAAACTCTTTTGAGAAAGTTTTCAATTTCGAACTTCTTCGGGGTAATAATATCTAGGACTTTTGTAAAACATGTTTTGTCACAATTCAAATAGATTTTGATTGGCACTCGAAACTAATTTGGTTAAAAAACAAGATAGTCGAAAGCCTCTAAAACCTTTTAAATACATTTTGAAGACCGTATTAATAGGAATTGATGATTTTTGGCCTTTTGAATGAAAATTTGACATTTTAACAAAAAGAGGTGGTTCATCATTGCCATTCCATTTTAGTTATGAACTTTGTCATGTACCTTTCTTCATATCAATTGATGGTTTGTTCATGGAATTTTAGGTAAAGCTATGTCGGCATATTCCTCGTCTGATAGTAGTGATTCGAGGAGGGCCAACGTAGATGACGCTGCTTCGTCCCAGTGCAAGAGGAAGGCACGAGGCGCGATGATGTTGTGCCGTTTGGCCAACGCTCAGATCTTTCATGTGAGTTCAACCAGTTCGGGAGACCGATCGGGAAGAACGCCGGCCAGTACGCTGCCTATGTTAGTTTGTTGGTGAAGGAAAGGGTGAAGATCACCGTCTAGAGCTAGAAGGACGTTAAGGCCGATGAAAGGGATAGGCTGTGGGTGGAAGTGAAGGTAAAATTAATCAAAATCTCTGAACTCTTGAGTAATCACATTCTCTTGGTTTATCCTAGAGATTAAGTAAGTCCTGCTTATATGCACCATTTGAAACAGGTCAAGTGGAACATCCCCGACGATTCTCCCAAGATAGCTTGCTTGAAGGATATGAACAACACGTGGAAAACCTTTAAGAGCGTCCTCATCAGTACCTTCCACGCTAAAGGCAAATCTCCATGCGAGAAGTACCCCTTCATAACGGAGGAGGTATGGGAGCAATTCACCCAACAGAAGGGGACCCCTGAGTTCAAGGTATGTATGCTTCCTTTGATTGGTTACACCGTTGTATGGAGTAACCAACGGTACATTAATTTTCTTGTTTCTGGTACGAAGGCCCTTAGCGAGAAGAATAAGGCAATCCAGAGGACGAACGACCACCCGCACCGGCTCGGCTCTCGCGGTTATGCGGGGAAGGAGGAGTAGTGGAATAAGACTGAAGACGAGGCCTCGAATTTCGTCGACTCCCCTGACCTGCCGCTCTCCGAGATCCACGATCCGCGATGCAAGCGCTGGTGGCTGGCCAGAGGGACTGTGTCGTCCACGGGGACTGTGGAGTTCCAAAACCCCAGGGACGTCGAGGTCGTGCAGCGAATCGTAAGTTGGCTAACTTCCTGGTTGGAATCATAGACTGTGGTAGAAAAACTATGATCACTCGTGTATGCACAAGTTTGTATATATTTTTTCCTCACAATGTAGAGCTTTCAATGTAACAGATCTCTTGCTCGAAGGAGGCGACCCAGGGATTGTTCACTCCCCATAGGGAGAACGACATCCTAACCCGGGCTCTAGGGAACAAGGAGCATCCAGGGCGGACGCAAACCGTGGGGGTTGTGGTGCCATTGAAGGAAGGCTTCTCGGAGCCAGGGCAAAAGGCGAAGAAGGCTCGCAGCTAGAAGGAAAGGGAATCGGAGCTGTCTGAGAAGATACGGTCAGATGTGACTGCACAATTCGCGGACATGTTCGCTCAACTGAATGAGAAGTATGAACACCTCAACCGAATTGTGCAGTCCAAGGGTTTAGATCCAGATGCCGAGGTCGACGCTGGTAGGCCGAGTCGTTGCAGCTCAAAGGTTCACATGGATCCAGTGGACCTGATTGAGGTATTGCAACTCTTGAGCTATATATATATAGGCAGTTCGGTTGATGCCACTCCTGTTACGTTAGAACTGTTTCGCTAACATATTATAATTGTTGCAAATTGCAGAAGCCGGAGAGCTGTAGCCTATTGATCAACATAGGCGACAACCCTGTAGTGGTTGCACATGGGGTCGTATATCAGTTTTGGGAGGATGTCTAGATCCACTGTGTACCTCTGAAGCCTGGGTTTGCAAAGGTACAGGTGGACATGCCCCTCCCGGGCTACAGGGCTTTTCCATTGCCCGTCCCAACGGACGAAATGCGGACAATTGACGAGGCATTGGGCTCGTACATACAGTGGCCCAAGAAGGGTGTTGGACTACAGGAGGTAAACTCTATCCATTCTAACTTACAATTCAGTTAATATACTCAATTTGCAAAATATAACTTATGCTTCCGTAACTTAAAGTGGACGATGGATGCCAGCGCACTTCCTGAGGACCCCACCCCCAGCACAACGCATGACCGAGCTCCTTCGGCCCCCATGCCTCCTCCAAAGGCCTCGAACCCACCCAAAGGATGGAAGCCTCCTCGGAAAGCCCCTTCGCCATCAAATGAGGCCGGCGGCACCGTGCCCCAACCTTCGAAGGTATACACTCGCTCCCCGGCCAAAGGCAAGGGCAAGGCCAAAGGCAAGGCGAAACAAAGCCAGCCTGGTACGTTCAAGAACGGGTTCCCACTCGTGTTGGAGTACCTTTTGCGTAATATGGATCAGACAACCAGAAGTTTCCAGGAGTGGTACCTGACTCGGTCTAGGCGCCACATTAACTTCTTAGTTCACTTCAGGCCAGGTCATTTTCACCTTGAGGCCGGGAGCATATCGGTGGCCCATGAGGATTTGTTCGACCTCTTCAAATGGCATGAGGTTGATATGTCCATCATACGGACTAGAGTCCTGTGAGTTTGCTGATCCTATATATATATATGTTGTCGCAGTTCATTTCATAAATCTAATCATTTTATATGCACTACTTACTAATGTCTACTTTGCATCCAGGTGCAATATAGGCTGGGGTCGATGAGGGCATGTGACAGGGTGGGTTTCATTGACCCAGACAAAATAAGCCTCACGATGCTAGAGCACAACCAAGCACATCCGGAGGAATATATATCAAGGGCACTACTGGCGCAGCAGGACCGGGAGTTCATTCTTGCGCCGTACCACCAAAGGTTAGTGCATTTCCTACTAATTTAACTCATTCTTGTATGTTACGCCTAACATATACATGAAACGGTTCACTTTTATATACATGTTGGGGCCACTGGGTCCTCATCATCATTTGCCCATGGATGAATGAGGTCTATTACCTCAATTCACTGAGCGACAAGGTAGCACATGTTTTCACCCTCACGTGGCACATAGATGCGTAAGTAACACAGCTGATTTAAATTTTTCTCTGACTAGATAATTAATGATAACATATTAACCGGCAATGCTAAATGAAATACAGGGCTTTCAAAAATTATGTTACTGTTGGAGGGAGGCATGACGCGTCGAAGGGCACAACAATTTCTTGGAAAGAATATGAGGTAATTAATTATACAGATAGAACTACTCATGATGATTCTTTTAATTTATGCTTAATTAGTTCTTTCGAGTTAATGTGGGTTTATGTCTTTGCATATGCAATTATCCCAGTGCCATCAGCAGCCACAATCGTGGGAATATGGGTTCTATGTCATGAGGTTTATGTATGACCTGATCAGGGCAAACTTTGCCCAATTCCCTAAGGTTGAGCATTTTTCTTGACTCAAAGTCGAACATTGGATGTGACGTACGTTCCTAACTTCAGACATGCAAGCAGAGCGCCATGTTGAAAGACCAATACGAGTTGCCTCAGTTAAAGGAGCTGCGACAAATTTGGGCTCAATATGTGATGGATGAAGTGGCTATCAACGATCGATCGTAAATGACTTGTACATGTAATATATATTGAATGTGTTAATTGGTGTATGTGTGTATTTGTATTGGTGTATTTGTGAATAAACTCAATATGTGAATAATTAGATTCAATCTATTCAATGCATGTGTGTATCTTTGTATTAGTGTATTTGTGAATAAATTCAATCTTTGAATAATTAGATTCAATCTGTCCAATGTCTGTATCTCTGTATTGCTATATCTGTTAATAATCCTTTGTAATACTATCGGTTCATATCCTACAACCTATAGAAGAAAGTTTGCAGTACTAACCGTGTCGAGTACCTAACCGATATAAAAAACTATACAGTACTATCGGTTTCCAGTTTATAACCGTTACAAGAAATCTAACATCACTATCAGTTGGGTTCACTGAGCGATAGAAGAAATTACCATTCGCGATTAGTGAACGTTGGAAATGTAGGTACTTTACTATCAATTTGCAACCGATAGAGTTGTGCTACGTTTCTTCTATCGTGCAGATCACTAGCTGTAAGAGAACCGATAGTAGAGGCGATTTTAAACCGATAGTGAAAAGCAATTCTGTAGTAGTGGAGGCTGAATTTGTACCACAACTGATCCGGGAGGATCTTCAAGTCCTGATCGCATAGGGCTTTGCGACCTTAACCGTGTTCAAAAAGGTTTCGCGACCATGGATGGGTCCACGACCATGGATTAGTTCGCGACCACGAAAAGGAATTCGTTCCCTGTTCGGAATTGTAATCTGATCCGAATATATATAACTAAGCTTATCCGTTTAGGATTAGTTAGTTATATGAGTCTAATACGTGTAGGCTATTGAGTCTGATACGTACTCATACGATTGGACTATAAATACCTTGTAATAGGACTAGTTTAGATCATCGAAAATCTATCAAATAACATTACAGTATTGGATCATATATCCAGCTTATAGTTCCTTCGACGTAGGCAAGTGTGTCTAACGTTCGACATGTAAAGCCCTCTTTGGAATAAAGAGTTGTACAATTACTTTGAACTATGTTTTCGATCAACCTTTTGGGTTTTGGTATTTTTGAGTAAGATCCCGTTATTCCACATATCAGAATCTAGGCGAGCCTAGTGCGAAAATCAAAGTTGGTATGAGAGCAACTTTCCTATCCTGTGGATAGTGAAGACTCGCCAGGGTTACAAAACCTCCGGTGGAAACCCAGGCGATCAATAGACGGTTCCTATAGCCGCGTCTCCGATAATGTCTGACGAACCTCCGTTCAAGCTAACCTAGCCGAACAAGTGGCTAAGCTCTCCACAGACATGGAAACCGTGCTAGCTTGGATTAAGTAGCAGGCCATGATTGTACCTCCTGAAGTAGGGAAGGTTATGGGTGTGAAGACTGGTGAAGACTTGCGCAGGGTAGACGAAAATGAGGATGAAGGCGACCACAAGACCGACGACCTCGCCAACACCTCCTTAGCTGTCGGATCTTTTAAGGTCGACGCTAAGATTGCTATACCCCTATATGATGGGGTGATCGATGCCGAGAAACTGGATTCTTGGATCGACCTGCTTGAGACCTACTTTGACCGAAAGGGTTCAGTAGCGCTCAAAAGGTGAAGTTCGCACCTTTGAAGATGAAGGACCACGCAAAGACTTGGTGGAAGGCCTTTGTCGCCAGTGGTGAAGCTGACGACCTTGCATGGGATCAATTCAAACGACTTCTGCGACAAGAATTTTATCCAATGGGTTACCTTGAAGAGAGATGGGAGCGTTGGCACAGATTGTACCAACAGCGTGACCAAACCGTCGAAGACTATACGACGGAGTTCTAGAGACAACCAATGGTCATCGACATATCGCTATCCGATTTTCAGGTATTTCAGAAATACACATCTGCGCTTCAGAAATCGATCAGTACTGAGCTAAGTCTGTTCAGTGTCCAAGACATCGCGACCGCGAGGACAACCGCTATGGCGATCAAGAAGAAGAACAAATCACGCAGCGACAAAAGCACAAAGGAAAGTGCGACCTCGACAAAGAAAAAGCCGAGTCCGAAGAAGAACGATTCAAAATCGGGCACGGGTGCCTTTTGCGAACATTGTCAAGTCGCGGGACATACCAAGGACAAATGCTACAAGCTTCATCCTGAACTTCGACCAAAGAAAAATGGACCAGGAAAAAGAACAACCACGGCTACTGCAACTTCACCCGACGAAGAAGTTGTCCGAGTGAATTCGGTTGATGAGGCGGATACCACCTTGTCTCTGATGGCAATACCGAAGGAGAATAGTTTGGATCAACCAAACGACCATCACCCAATGGAGGACTTGTTCACCATCAATATCCAAGTGAAGCAAGAAATGGTCGCAGCGATATTCGATCCCGGAAGTCAAAAGAATCTGTACTCCACTGGGCTGGTTCGGCGACATGGTTTGAAGACAACCACACACTCGCGACCATATCCGCTGGGTTGGTTTACATCCGATGTGAATCAACAGATTACGAGTCAGTGTGTATTGAAGTTTGCGATCTCTGCACGATATATCAATGAGGTGCAATGCGATGTTGTCCCTATCGATATCTGTCAGGTGATCTTTGGGAGTCCGTATCTTTATGATCGAGACGCTCACTTCTATCGGCGAGCGCAAGAGTATGACCTCACCAAAGATGGAGTTAAGTTTGTGATCAGTAGAGACATCCATGTCAACACTTTGAACTTGATTACCGCAAATCAGGCCAAACGGATTGTTAATGCATGTCACAAGTATGTGCCGAGACTTTCATGTGCCAAAGCCCTCTTTGGAACAAAAAGTTGTGCAATTACTTTGAACTGTGTTTTCGATCAACTTTTTGGGTTTTGGTATTTCTGAGTAAGATCCCGCTATTCCGCATATCTGAATCTGGGCGAGCCTAGTGCGAAAACTAAGGCTAGGTCTCAAACGGATCAACAACACATCGCTTTAGAGGATGTAGATGATGGTAACCTGGAGTTTAGTCCTGGGAGGTTTGACCCGGACAACCTCCAGTCCCTCTTTGATTTCAAATCCAATTCGGAACAAACAGGGATGTTTTCTCCCTCTACGACCTCACTCCCCTGAGAATTTGCTGCATTATCGGAGGAAACTCCTGAGCAGCGAATTGCTAGGGAGGAACAAGAAAGCTGGCAAAGGGAGGAGCATGAACGAAAACAAAAGGAGCATCAGGATCGCGCACAATGATGAAACGAGATTCGAAGGGTTACTAAGGAAGCCCAGCATCTCGCGCAATCTCGTTATGATGTCGCTCCTAGCACCTCCCGTCATCCGCATGGTCGCAGGCGCGACCAGACACCTTCTTTAGCTCGGGATTATCCTTCGGCGGTTGAAGAAACGGTAACACCTGCGGGGCCTAGGAGGAGGACACAAGATCGACTTCGTGTTATCGAAGATACTCTGCGCAATCCTTCTCCTAATATCGAAGATGCGGATAGGCCGACCTTTGCCAGAATCTTGGCGGAAACGCTTGATGAAGTTGCACCTGATGCAACTCCAACAGTGTCATCCCGCTCCACGATTCGCTCCCATGAGAGAGCTCACTAGTACAAAAAAGCTTTCTTCTAACGGTAAAAAACACTTCTACTAACGATTTTTGAACCGTTAGAGATAGACACGATAGAACAAGACAGGTCATTTTCTAACGGTAAATAACCGCTATAAGAAGTGCACTATTCTAACGGCAATTTCGGTGACATCCGGTAGAAAAACTATTCTAGTCTGACGGTTATGAATGAGTTTACCGATAGAAATACTACACTCTTCTAACGGTTAATTAAGAGTGTACCGTGAGAACAAAAGATAGTATTCTCACGGTTGTGTACGAGTTTACCATCACAACAACTAACGCTCTTCTAACGGTTAATTAAGAGTGTACCATGAGAAAAATGGATAGTAGTCTCACGATTGTGTACGAGTTTACTGGCAGGAAAAGTTACACTCTTCTAACGGTTAAGTAAGTGTGTACCATCAGAAAAAAAGTTAATATTCTCACGGTTGTATGGTAGTTTACCATCAAAAAAACTTACATTCTTCTGACGGCTAATGAGGAGAATACCGTTAGAAAATGTTATTATTTTCTAACTCTATTTGCTATTTAGCCGTTAGAAGAGTACATTCACATATACAGTACAGATGCAATACAGTACAGATTGAATACACAATGCAGTACAGATGCAAAGAAGGGTACATTTACATATACATTGAACAGATTGACACATTAGACAGTTACTCACATTTATTCACATATATACGAACCAATACAAATTGCAATCTAATATGGACAAATACTAACCAATAAGACTATATATAAACAATCTATGCACAGAGTACACGAAAAAGAGAAAATTGACAACAAGTGAGCGAAAAGCTTGTCATGGCGGTTGGTTGGGCGCAACTTCCTCCATAACATATTGAGCCCAAATTTGTCGGAGTTCTCTAATCATTGCATTGTCGTATTAGTCTTTGGACATGGCGATTTGCAAGCATGTGTGAATATAGAGTCACTAACTTCCTAATTTTGAACGTGACACCCAATTTTGAAATTTGAGTTAACTATCGATGCTTACCTGGGGGAATTGGGCAAAGTTTGTCCGCACTAGGTCGTACATGTAGCGTAGCACATAAAACCCGCATTCCCATGATTACGGTTGCTGATGGCACTGAGATAATTACATATGCGAAGACATGTTAGCTATTGTTTCCATAAACTAATTAAGCATAAACAAAAAGTCTCGTGAGTACCTCATATTCTTTCCAAGCTATTCAAGAGCCCTGCGGTGTGGCATGCCTCCATCAAGTGGACACATATTTCTCAAAAGCCCTGCATTTAAGTTAGCATTGCCTGTTAATGTATTATCATTAGCTAGTGAGGTCAAAATTTAAATCAAACATGTTACTTACACCTCCATATTCCCCTTGACCACATATTCATTCGATAATCTGTCGTGCATCGAATGGAGGTAGTACACCTCGTTCCTCAACGGACAGATCACGATGAGGATCCACTGGTCCCTACATTGTACATAAAAGAGGACCGCTAGCTCAAAGTATATCTCAAGTGTAATATACAAGATTGAGTTAAATTAGTACGAAATGCACTAACCTTTGGTGGTACGGCACCATAATGAACTCCCTGTCCAGCTGCGCCATCAGCGCCTTGGATATGTAGTGCTCCGCGTGCATGACGTCGTGCTCTAGCATCATGAGGCTTATTTTCTCTAGGTCGACGAAACCCACCTTGTTACACGCAGCCTCCGATGCTAGCTTGTACATGCACCTGCATGCAAAGGACGACATTAGTATTGCACAGAAAGTTACTACATTTCAAATGAACTATAGCAATATAGAGTTAGCAAACAGAGTTAGAAAACAACAATATATAGGATCAGCAAACTCACAGGACTCCAGTCAGTATGATGGACATACCGAGCTCCCGCCAGTTGTAGAGGTCGAACAGATCCTCGTGTGCCATGGATATACTCCTGGGCTCACGGTGAAATTGCCCAGGCCTGTAGGGAATTAAGAAGTTCAGGTTGCGTCGAGCTCGGTGTAGGTACCACTCATCGAGGTCTCTGGTTGATCGATCCAATTTGCGCAAAGCTGCCTTCGACACGAGTGGGAACCCGTTCCTGAACCTCTCCGACTATCCCTTTCGCCCTTTGCCCTTGCCTTTGCCCTTGCCTTTTGCCGGAGACTGAGCGCGTACCTTCGAAGGCAAGGGCGAGGTGATGGCGGCTTTTTTCCGAGGTGAGGCCGTGGATCCGCTGGCTGGGGTCGAGGTCGTCTTTGCTGTGTTCAGGTCCGCAAGAGATCCCTCATGCCTTGTGCTGGGGGCACAGTCCCCTGGTAGTACGCCGGTAGGTCACTTCAATTAATGAACACGTATGTTAAATTTTGCAAGTTGAGCGTACTTAGTAGGATGTAATCTAAAATGTGTTGGATTTACCTGTTGTATTACAACACAGTTCTTGGGCCACTGTACGTAGGAGCTCACTGCCTCAGCAAGTGTCTGCATTTCCTTCGTTGGGACTGGCAACAGAGAATCGTTGTAGCCCGGCATGGCCATGTCCACCTGTACCTTTGCGAACCCCAACCTCAGAGGTACACAGTGGATCCGGACATCCTCCCCAGACAGATATACGAACCTGTGGGCAACCACTGCCTGCAGGTCGCCTAGGTGAGTCAAGTAGATCCACTGGATCCGCGAGGACCTTCGAAGAGCAACTGCTCATCCGACCCCGCGGGGTACCATCACCCTGCGAATCTGCATCTGCACTCTCGGCCAGCAATGCTTGTTTCAGCTGTGCAAACTCTTCCCTCATATGTGCGACCGAGGACTCGACCTCAGCCTGCACCTCAGCCCGTATCTCCGCCCGTACCTCAGAACGTATCTCATCCCGTATCTTCTCGGAGAGCTCTACTTCCTCCTTCCAGGTGCGGGCCTTCTTCCTTGGTGGAGCCAGATCTGTGAAAACGGCCTTCCACGACACAATGACGCCCAAGGTCCGTGTCCGCCTGGGATGCTCCTTATTTCCTAGAGTCTGAGTGAGGATGTCGTTCTCCCTCTGCGGGGTAAACAATCCCTCCATTGCCTCTTTCTCAAAAGAGATCTGTTACATTTAAAGCTACCTTGTGAGACAAATACATATATATATATTTGTGCGCACACAGTTTCCGAGGTTAGCCAACTTACCATTCGCTTCAAAACCTCAGCGTCCCTAGGGTTTGGGAACTCCACAGACCCCGTGGACGACACAGACCCTCTCCCCCTCCACCACCGCTTCCACCTCGCATCCCGGATCTCGGAGAGTGGCAACTCAAGGGAGTCGACGACAGAATTTTGCTTGTCTTCCTTCCTCCACTGCTCCTCCTTCCCCGCATAGCCCCGGTGATGCACCAACGGATGCCGATCTTCTGGTGAGAGGGTACGTTTGGTTGGGTGGAACGTGACCTAGGCGAAGCGGCTACCAATCCAGACAAGCGTCGACGCCAGCAATCATCAAACCACGATCACAATTTGTTATCAACCGTGCCAAACACGGCTGACCTGACCACGAAGGTCGATTCTAGCGATGCAACCAAAGAAACACAGCAAGAACAAGATAAAAGCAACTAAATTTGCTGGAATTAGATTAAGCTCACACAATTTGCGGTTCCGAGCTCGTTCCTGATGATCTAGCCGATACAAAAGGAATCGATGAAGTTTCATACGCGCAGTGGATAACTAAACAAAACAAAGCACGAGGAAGAAGAAGGGTAGCGGCGGCCATAAATAGAGCGGTGGCCATAGGAGGGGCGCCAGCCATGATGGTACCCACACACACACAACCCTAGGAATACATGGGCTTTTGGCCCAAAGAAGAGGTGATGCAGCACCAGGTAGTTTCTGTCCCGTGGTGTATTTTGGCTATTCCCGTCGTTCCTGGCCAAATCTGGCAGTAGAATCAGAACCATTGGAAAGCTTCGGAAATAAGCTTTCCATGGAGTGGTGGATCGTCGAAAACGGACTTTGGACGCAAAAGTTACGGCCATTTGAAGTTGGACTGCTCCTGAACTGCCGAAACGGGCCTTTCTGCGACTTGGGCTTCGACGGCGACTTGGGCTTGGAGTTGGACCTTCCTTGGGGCGTTGAGGCTTCTGGCATGAGGCTCTGGACTACTGATGAAGGCTTGAAAGGCACGGCTTGTGGATTAAGGCCTCCATGCGTCGAAGAAGTAGTAAGAGATGGAGAGGCGGTCGCAACCGTGTCAGTGATGTCCTCACCATCCTCCCCTTGTTGAATTGGAGTCGTCCTCGACTCCATCTCATGTTCCTACAAAAGGTTAGTGGCAACAACAGAAGGCAAAGAAATAGATGCTTCCAATGAATCATTGTTAGTCAATGGATCATGCGAACAAATTTTTGTAGCTAACAAAACAGCACCCTTCAATTTAATCTCAGATTGTTTAACTCCAAGTTCGTGGGTTGTGTTCTTGAGCTACACATTGATTTTCTGTTTTATCACACTCTTGTTTCTCTCTTTGGGCTCTCTCTTTATCAATGTTCAGCATCTCTGCAGGGGTCATAGTATCCAAAACAATTTTCTTACCCTTGAACATAAAACTATATTGATTGGTCCGACCATGGTGAATGGCATCTCTATCATATAACCACGGCCTACCTAATAGCAGTGAACATGCATCCATAGGTACAACATCACAGTCAACGTGATCATGGTAAGAACCAATGGAGAAGTGTACGCACGCAGTTTTAGTTACCTTGAGCTTACCACACGAATTTAACCATTCAATCGAGTACGGGTGTGGATGTGAACTCGTGGTCAAGCCAAGCTTCTCGACCATGTCCACACTAGCGAGATTGTTGCAGCTACCTCCATCAACAATGACATGCACAACACGCTCTTTGACAACAAACCTTGTCTAAAAGATGTTGTGGCGTTGATTCTGTTCAGCGCGCACTGGTTGTGCACTAAGGACACGCGTGACAACAAGGGCCGGGTATTTCTCCACCAATGCAGAACTCAAGATCTCTTCTTGTGGTTCAGTGTTACCTGCATTGTTAGTTGCAACAAGGGCATATTCTTCTTCATCAATGTCACTAACACTAGTATACTCACCATCCTCTCTCACAAGGAGGGCACGCTGACTTGGACAATGGCGTGACACATGCCCAAATCCCTTGCAACAATAACATTGTGTGTCGTGAGTACGTCCTGTGGAAGCAACAGAAGAAGCGCCCTTCGCAGGTGCGGCTGCCTCGATAGCATGCGAAGGAGTGGATGTAGTGGCAGCAGGTGGAGGCGCATGACCGGAAGCAGTGGATGGTGCCTTGGAATGCACCACCGGGGTCTGGCCTGAGGAAGAAGAGCCTCCAAAGTGTCCTCTTGTCTTGGGATGGCGTCCATGTACTTCCCTTTCAGCTTTACAGGCAAGATGAAACAAACGAGTGATAGTAGCGTAATCCTTATAATCAAGAATATCCTGTATCTCACGATTGAGCCCTCCCAAGAACCTAGCCATCTTAGCATCATTATTTTCTTCTAAGCCGCAACGCAACATTCCTGTTTGCAATTCTTGATAATATTCTTCTACAGATGTTTCACCTTGGTTCAAACGTTGCAGCTTATTAAGCAAATCTCGAGCATAATAAGATGGGACAAATCTAGATCACATAGCTCGTTTTAGTGCTTCCCAAGTTCTAGGTATATTTGGATTTTTACAAGTTTCATGCCACCAAATGGATGCAAAATCAGTGAATTCACTAGTAGCAGCACTAACCTTCTTATCCTCTAAGAAATTAAAGCATGCAAATTTTTGATCTACAGATAATTCCCAACTCAGGTAAACATCAAGATCATATCGACCAGCAAAAGGAGGTATGGAAAACTTGACTTTAGCTGGTGGATCATCATTTACCTCTCCTGCATTTCGATTGGGATTTCTAGCCATACCTTGGCAGTTATGTCGAAGACGACGATGGGCACGGTCATTGTGGACATTGAAACCATCATCTACCTCAGTATCAGCAATGTAGGCGTTCTCATACTCGTCGACCTCGTTTGCCCAGGAGTGGCGGTTATGCTGAATAGGAACCGCATTGGATGCGGCGTTGGCCGCAAGTCCACCATCATCAACAAGAGGCGCATGTCTTGGGGTAGCTGCGTGCAGTGCCCCCTCAAACTGATGCATTTTGTTGACGAGGTTGGAGATGCTCCGCTCAATGCGTTCCATCCTTTGCTCGCTGTCTTGGGCAAGCTTGGTGAGTTTTGCGCCGATGCTGTTCAGTGCATTATGATTGTCCTCCATGTACTTGTTGAATTCTGATCATAAGATGCACTCGTCATCCCCTTCGGTATTAGGTCCTGCCATTGTTAGTAGGAGACAAAGGAAAACACAGAATATATGTGCGTCCTACCAAGTACTAGGATGTGGAGTGCTCACACACTAATGCTTATACCAAGTTCTTACTCGTTCTTACCAGCCGCAACGAGGAAGGATTCAACTGGTGGCTGGTTCATGACAAGCCAATTGAGACGTGAGTTCAACGATTGCAAGGCCCTGTTCCTGGCTGGTTAGTAGAAGGTGGAGCTTGAATAGGCTATTATATGTGTAGCAACAATTCAATATCAATAATGCAAGATTAAAAATTAATCCAAAGTAATAGTCAATGTGCTGGAACTAGCCTAGACTCAGACCTAGTTCAAGCAAGCAACTAGCAACACAAAGGACTAGAACCAAAAGATGCACCACAAAAAATTCTCCTCTTTTGCTACACACATTTTTCTTTTCTAATTCTTTTTGTGGGGCTATTTGTTTTTGTGCACTTGCCTTTTTCTTATTTCTTTTCTTTTTATGAATAGTGCGCTTTTTGTTGCACTTTGTCTTTTTCTTTTGGGCTGCACAACTAGGATAGAAATGTTATTTAGCAATTTTGGACTCCAAATGCACTGAATATGAAGATGTACCCAACAGAAAAGTTGTAGATGATCTTTTTATCTTTCCAACAAGTACAAGAACATCAAAAACAGAGTTAAGAATCAAAAGATATGATAATTTTACCGAAGCTGTCTCAGATTGAGCAATTTGAATCCGGATTGGACTAGAGTTTGAAGATTACACAAATAAATTTGCCCAAATTTTAGCGTGATAAAAATAGTCGAATTTGAAGATTACCCCTACTATCTTTTTGTGGGATTTCTCGCAACGATTCAATAAAGTATAAGTTTTTCCCAATCCGAGTCCGGATGAAAGAATGATGATGAAAATACCGAAACAGACGTATTAGATTCAAACTCTACACCGTCGAATATCTCATAGACGGAAGCCGAATATGACTTCATCCTCAACAGAAAAGTTGTAGAGGATGATCTGATGTTTCTAGAAAGTATAAGAACGTAAAAATCTGAGTTCATATGAAGAAGATATGATGAAAACAACAAACTGGACAGCGGCAGATTCGAATTGGACGCTACGACGAGGAGATCGACGTGCAATTCGACTCCGCGACTAGATGTAAGGCTAAAACTAGACCTAGACTAAAACTAAAAACTAGCACTTGACAACGATGGACTAAAATTCAAAGATGCAAACTGACAAGAATGATGCAAGGCTAATGACAATGGTTTGGACAGCGGAAAATAAATCTTTTTGAAGGGCAATTTTCTAGACTCTTGGTATGAAATCAAGATAAATTCTCACCAGTCAACCGAAAGCTCTGATACCAGCTGATGCGCCAACGGATGCCGATCATCTAGTGAGAGGGTACGTTTGGTTGGGTGGAACGTGACCTAGGCGAAGCGGCTACCAATCCAAACATGCGTGGACGCCGGCAATCGTCAAACCACGATCACAATTTGTTATCAACTGTGCCAAACACGGCTGACCTGACCACGAAGGTCGATTCCTGTGATGCAACCAAAGAAACACAGCAAGAACAAGATAAAAGCAACTAAATTTGTTGGAATTAGATTCAGCTCACACAATTTGGGGTTCCGAGCTCGTTCCTGATGATCTAGTGGATACAAAAAGAATCGAGGAAGTTTCACACGCGCAGTGGATAACTAAACAATACAAAACCTGAGCAAGAAGAAGTGTAGTGGCAGCCATAAATAGAGCGGTGCCCAGAGGAGGGGCGCCGGTCACGATGGTACCCACACACACGCAACCCTAGGAATACATGGGCTTTTGGCACAAAGAAGAGGGGATGCAGCACCTGGTATTTTCTGTCCCTTGGTGTATTTTGGCTATTCCCGTCGTTCCTGTCCAAATCTGGCAGTGCGACCAGAACCATTAGAAAGCTTATTTCCATGGAGTGGTGGATCAGCGAAAAGAGACTTCGGACATGAAAGTTACGACTGTTTGAAGTTGGACTGCTCCTGGACTGCCGAAACGGGCTTTCCTGCGACTTTGGCTTCGACTGCGACTTTGGCTTCGACGGTGACTTGGGCTTGGAGTTGGACCTTCCTTGGGGCTTTGAGGCTTCTGGCATGAGGCTCTGGACTTCTGGTGAAGGCTTGAAAGGCATGGCTTATGGATTGAGGCCTCCATGCGTCGAAGAAGTAGTAAGGGAAGGAGTGGCGGTCGCAACCGTGTCAGTGATGTCCTCATCACCCAGGATCCGAGCTGATGCGGGTGGTCGTTCCACTTCTGGATCGCCTTATTCTTCTCGCTAAGGGCCTTGAACTCGTCAGTCCCCTTCTGCTTGGTGAGTTCCTCCCATACCTCCTCCGATATGAAGGGGTACTTCCCCGCAGTGACGAAGGTACTGACGAGCCCGCTCTTAAAGGTTTTCCATGTTCCGTTCATGTCCTTCAAGCAGGCCGTCCTAGGTTTATCGTCCGGGATGTTCCACCTAGCCTGTTTTTAAACATTGCATACAAGCACGAGTTAGTTAAACTTTAGGATAATCCAAGAGAACGTGATTACGAAAAAGTTCAGCGATTTCGGTTAATTTAACCTTCACTTCCGCCCACAACTTATCCCTCTCATCTGCCGTCACGTCCTTCCAGCTCTGGACAGTGATCTTCACCCTTTCTTTCGCCAACAGCCCAACGTAGGCTGCGTACTTCCCAGCATTCTTTCCGATTGGCCTCCCAAATTGGTTGAACTCACAAGAAAGGTCGGTGCGTTTGGCCAAACGGCCCAACGTCATAGCGCCTCGCCCCACCCTCTTGTGCTGGACGAACTAGCATCTTCAATTACGTTGTCCCTAGTCGAACCACTACTATCATCCGATGAAGACGACGACATGTCTTTCCCAAAAAAAACTATCAACAAACCATCAAAAATTTAATGGAATAAAAAACCAAATCGTTTTACAAAGCAAAAAGACCTATTTTAAATATTTTTCTATCGGTAAACACAACAACTACCGATAGAAGATGTTTATGAACACCAGTACCAACATATAAAGTACATTATATGGCAATTGGATACAATTGATCACACATACAATAGTATAGGTAATTTCAAATCTCAAAATAGGTTCATATGGCAATTAATTCTTCATGGAGTTCCATTACTCAGTTGAGGATTAATTGGAGACTAATTCTTCTTGGTTTCAATGAGAGTGTAAAAAACTGAAAGTATTCTCTCTAGGTGACTTTGCATGGTTCATGTCCTTCCAGATATTAAGTTTTAAGACTTGTTGAACTTGTATGACAAAATGAACACACATAGAAAACAGGATACTGATTGTTTCTTGGCCTGTGTAATATAGAAGGCCAGATTGACACAATTGGCATGGAACAAGAAGATAAGAATCATAACAAAAAAAATAGTACTAAAATTGTTGAAGTTTTCAGGAATTTTTTCTATCGGTAAACACATGATCTACCGATAGAATATAACAATTTTTTCTATCGGCAAATAGATGAGATACCGATAGAAGATGTTTAAGAATACCTGCAACATATAAAGTACATTACATGGCAATTGCATACAATTGATCACACATACAGCAGTATAGATAATTTCAAATCTCAAAATAGGTTCATTTCGGCACTAGAACATATTTACAAAATGCCTGCGGAATTTACAAAATCCCTACACAATAGGGAACCCTAGTTTAATTCCGAAACATGAGCGGAGAAAAATAGCGAACCATAGTGTAAAAAACACTAAGATCAAGTAAGGAAGATGCTGGAAAAAGAACGACGAATTAGGGTATTTTACGGCGATCAGTTGTGACGATGGAGAGGCAGTGTAGAACGCAGCGGCGGCCGGCGAAGGACGAAAATAAGGACCGGCGGCAGTGGTGAACCATGAACCAGGCGGTGATCATCGTGCTGCAGTGAGGAAGTGGTCGTTGGCGAGGGTTGGGGTTTTCACGCTCGAAGAGACACAGTGCTGGAAGTTGGAACGGTTTGCTTGGAGGGAAATTCTCGGGGTAAGTTTAATAAAGTAGTGAGGGCCTTTTCTAACGATACAAACAAGAAATACCGTCAGACTAATTGTTTTCTTCTAACAATACAACCAAATAATACCATCAGACCATGTAGGTTCACTTTTCTCACGGTAGTTTGAGAAAATTCCGTCAGAGTGGCCAACTTTTTCTAACGGTACGAACACAAAATGCCGTTAGAACAAGGAAATTTTTTCCAGAGCTTAATTTTTGAAGTGGACAGGGCATTGGAAAATGATGTTTCAGGCCTCTTGGAGAAGCAAGAGTTTGCAATGGGATTTTGGCAAGAAAATTTGAAGGGAAGAATTAAGTTCTTACAATATAAAGGTACTGTACATGTTAGAACTCATGCTATAGACTAAAATTGAGATATATTAATGTTGTGAACTGGAATATCATTAAGTTCTAAAGAAAAATGTATTGCCTGATGTATTAATGATAAGTTCCTCACCTTGATGCACAACTTGTGGGCTGTTTGCCTGGCATTTTTTCTTCAAATAGAAATTAATAGTCATCAATGGTTCTCAACCCATAATCCTTCTTCATGATCATCTTGCAGATACGTTGTTTCGTCGATATCTCCAGTAGGGATAGATTGAATGGCCTATAAAAACAGAGGTATTTCGTCGAACTGGTTATACTCCTCTTCGTCGACAACGTCTTCGACCCCAACAATACGTCTCTTGCTGTGGAGGACAACGTGCAACTTTGGATTGGCTGGATCAACGATGTAGAATACTTGTGTGGCTTGCTTTGCAAGTATGAATCCGTGCAAAATTCAATCACCTCCTCGGCGGCATAAGCTTCTATGATACTCCCCTGGGGCTGACGACGAGTCCTTACATATCCCTTCACTACACCCATAAATCTCTCAAATGGATACATATAGCGCCGGCACACGGTCCACAAAACTTAATTTCTCTGATAAGGTGAACAATCAGATGGACCATAACATCAAAAAAGGATGGAGGGAAATACATCTTGAGTTGACAAAGAGTTGTAACCACGTCACATTGCAAAGCGTCCAGTCCATCTTGATCAATTACCTGCGAGGACACAGTTGCGCCAAATATTCATATCAGAAAAATCTTCTAATTAAGCTCCACAAATGGAGCTAATTAATTATAACTTATAGTACGAGTGCACGTACTCACCTTGCAAGATATTGCGTTGAAGAAATAACATAGCTTTGTGATTGTCTCTCTGACTTTAACTGGGAGAATACCTCTGATAGCAATGGGAAGTATTTGTGACATCAGCACATGACAGTCGTGGGACTTCGTGCCAACCAGTTTCAGGTCCTTAATGGAGACAAGTTTTTTCAAGTTCGCGGAATACCCACAAGAAACTTTCACACCGTTCAGGCATCGACAGAGTTCTGTTTTTTCGCTTTAGACAACGTATAGCAGGTCGGCGGGAGGTATGTACGCTTTCCCTTCTCCAAAGGTGCAATCTCAGTCCTTATCCCCATTTCCACCATGTCACGGCAAACTTTGACACAATCCTTTGTCTTTCCCAGAATGTTCAACAACAAACCAATCAAACTGTCACAGACATTTTTCTCTACGTGCATGACGTCAATGCAATGTCGAACTTGTAAGTGCTCCCAGTATGGTAGATCCCAAAGAATCGATCTCTTCTTCCAAACATTTTTTTCTCGAGATTTAGAACACTTGCCGAACTCAGCTTCGATGTCCTTCACGTGCAAGTAAATCTCCTTACCGATCAGAAACACTGGGGCTGATCCTTTCTCAGGCTTCCCGTTAAATGATTTCCTCTTCTTACGGTAGGCGTGATGCACCGGAAGAAACCTGCAGTGACCCATATACACTGTTTTCCGACAGTTTCGCAACCACATGCTCTCAGTTTCGTCTAGGCAAATAGGGCAAGCCTTCACTCCTTTCATGCTATACCTCGACAAATTTCGGTAGGACGGGAAATCATTTATGGTGTAAAATATCAAGGCCCGCAAGATGAAATTCTCTTTCTTGTATGCATCCCACACCTGCACCCCCTCGCTCCACAATTTTTGTAAGTCCTCGATTAAAGGTGCTAAAAACATGTCAATATCATTTCTAGGTTGCCTGGGTCCTGAGATTAGTAACGACATCATGATGTACTTGCGCTTCATGCATAACCAAGGAGGAAGATTGTAGATGCATAAAAGAACCGGCCAAGTGCTATGCCGTCTGCTCAAATTACCGTGTGGGTTTATACCATCTGTACTCAGCCCGAACCTTATGTTCCTAACTTGGCCACCGAACTCATCAAATGTTCTGTTGATGTTTCTCCATTGAATAGAATCAGCTGGGTGTCTCAGTATTCCGTCTTGTTTCCGGCCTTCAGCATGCCAACGCAAGTACTTCGCGACTTTCGGATTTGCAAACAGCCGCTTCAATCTAGATATCACAGGAAAGTACCACACAGTTTTGGCCGGAGGTCCTTTCTTTACCTTGTGATGTTCACTATCAATCCGGCCCTTACGTGTATACCTCGATGGGCCACATCTACAATTAACAAAATTTAACGAGTCAGGCATGCATGAAACCTGCCCAATTAAGTTATGTATATGTACATGTACATGCAGCCTCTTACAACTGATATGTTAAACCCTAGCCTGACGAAATCAACATTAATTAGCCTAACTACACAATACAAGCTAGTGAGCTCCTAAAACATGAGGCATTTCTACCTAGCTCCCAAGCTTGGAGCTACAAGCTTGGAACTACACAATGCAGCTAGCTTGCAAGTAGAGAGCGAGGGAGATCCAGAGGGAGAGAGAGATAAGTGATGACAATTAAGCTTACATTAAAGAGAGGGGTCCAATCAACTTCATTCCAGCTTGCCCTGATCACTCTAGCAGTTTAACTTTGAGCGTGGAAATCTCATCGCAGACAGAGGGAGACATAGTGCAACACAACAAAATAGCAGCTCAACAATGGTGGAGTGGGGTTTTACTTATACTGGACCAATTTCTAACGGTAAATACATGAAATCCCCGTTAGAATATGTGCATCTAATTTTGTACATACATCTTCTATCGGTAAATATGTGTATTTACCGTTAGAACAGGTACTGGTACATGGCTAGAACAAAAGTAAGCTGGTTCATACATGACACAGCAATTTAAGTACACACATGCACACCACTTCACACAGTCAAGTGCATGCCTGCAGCACATATGCAAATACATGTGTTTGTTCTATAAGTAAATATGTGTATTTACTGTTAGAACACGTACTGGTACATGGCTGGAACAAAAGCAAACTGGTTCATGTATGACACAGCAATCTAAGCACACACATGCACACAACTTCACACAGTCAAGTGCATGCCTGCAGCACATATGAAAATACAAGTGTTTGTTCTATCGGTAAATATGTGTATTTACCGTTAGAACAGGTACTGGTACATTGCTTAAATAACAGCAAGCTGGTTCATGCATGACACAGCAATCTAATTACGCACATGCACACCACTTCACACAGTCAAGTGCATGCCTACAACACATATGCAAATACAAGTATTTTTTCTATCGGTAAATATGTGTATTTACCATTAGAACAGGTACTAGTACATTGCTTAAACAACAGCAAACTGGTTCATACATGGCACAGCAATCTAAGTACACACATGCACACCACTTCACATAGTCAAGTGCATGCCTGCAGCACATATGCAAATACAGGTGTTTGTTCTATCGGTAAATATGTGTATTTACCGTTAGAACAGGTACTGGTACATGGCTGGAGCAAAAGCAAGCTGGTTCATGCATGACACAGCAATCTAAGTGCACACATGCACACCACTTCACACAGCCAAGTGCATGCCTGTAGCACATATGCAAATACAGGTGTTTGTTCTATCGGTAAATATGTGTATTTACCGTTAGAACAGGTACTGGTACATGGCTGGAGCAAAAACAAGCTGGTTCATGCATGACACAGCAATCTAAGTGCACACATGCACACCACTTCACACAGCCAAGTTCATGCCTGCAGCACATATGCAAATACAGGTGTTTGTTCTATCGGTAAATATGTGTATTTACCGTTAGAACAGGTACTGGTACATTGCTTAAACAACGACAAACTGGTTCATGCATGACACAGCAATCTAATTACACACATGCACACCACTCCACACAGTCAAGTGCATTCCTGCAGCACATATGCAAATACAGGTGTTTTTCTTAATGGTAAATATTTACCATTAGAACAGGTACTGGTACATTGCTTAAACAACAGCAAGTTGTTTCATGCATTGCACATCAATTTACGTACAAACATACACACCAGTGCACATATTAATTTGTCTTAACAATCAAATAATCATATGTAAACACAATGTAACACCAAACAGATCTTAACTAGAAGATAAAAAAATATTTCAAGATATGCTAATTTGTAGATTAACTAAGAGGCACAAATTAAAAGGCTTTTCATACTGTCACTTGGTACATTCTATCACATTCAAGTTCATGTCCCAAATGGCATTACAAATACACAAATATACAACAATATACAAATACAATAGTTCACACATTCGATGTATATTAGAAAAGTCACGTTTGAAACAACATATCATTACGAGGACCCAGTGGCCCATACATTTTACATAAAAGAGAACCTTTGCAAGTTGCGACAATGTAACTATCGACTACAAGTTAGACCTGATACATCACAAATCCATTCATCCGAAACAACAAATGTCTGAACCACATTTAACTTAACCATAGGAGTTCAATTCAAAGACGCCTGAGGAGCTGGAACTGGCATCGAGTTACCTTTCTATTGGTGATTTCCTCGGACTCATATTCGATCAACTCAACTCAACTTAGTAATATAAGTTGCTTCCTCCCCTATTTTCTTGAAGGAATGGAGGCAAACCAATATCTCATCTTGGTTTGCCTCCATTCCTTTAGGAAAATGGAAATCACCGATACAAATATAAGATGTTTTCTATAGGTCATGATTTGAGAAACACGCCAGGCTTGAGGATCTTCTCGACTGAGCCAACTAAGATCTCGCCCTTCATGTCCTTCCAGCTCTCGACGGTGATCTTCACCCTTTCTTCCGCCAACAAGCCAACGTAGGCAGCGTACTGTGACGAAGAACCGCGAAATACGTTGCCCCTCATGAGCATCGTGCAAGGACCTGCACAGATCATAAATACGCATTCTAGAGCAAATTAAGATTGTTTACTATTTCCTAAATGGCTACCTATCTGAGAAGGACTACCTACTGAAGGTTAGGTTGTGCTTCATCATAGTAACATCAACTTGTAACTGGAGATCAAGATATTACATTTCTACTCTATTTCATCAGAAGAAATTACCTTGCCAATATATATTAATTATTTAATGAACTTTTTACATGCACTTGCTCTTTGAGCAAGATAGTTGGCATTTGACTATGTTATTGGCATTGAACAACCTACAGAGAGATCAAGATATTTGTGTATCTCATGATATTTGTAAATATCTTGATGTTTATGATCTTTCAATTTCATTAGATATTTGTGTATCTCATGATACTTGTAAACTGCATATATATATTTCAATTTAAATTTCAAGATCTTTCAATTTCAACTTCAATTTCAATTTCAATTTCATGATCTTTCAATTTCAATTTTGTAACATCCTGAGTTTTGGGGTGAAAAGTTTCTTTCTTAAAAATCATGCATGCATATGTCTCTTCTAGATCAACCAAATCAGCCTCAGCTTTATTCTGTTCTAGCCCTAAAATCTCCAAATTTATCCTGTGACCCCAAGTCAAGATCTGACTTTCCAGATTTGATCTATCAGTTATCCTAAATCTAAAAGCCTTCAGAACCCAGATTCAATTCTATCTCTAACTTCCAGATTTATCAACTCCTTTCTGTTTTCGAAAACAGAATATCTGTTATTACCTTTTACCCTAAGTTTCAGAAATTCAAATTTAATCAAAATCTTAGCCAAGTTCAGACCAGATTATTCCTGGATTATGATCAAGGGTATGCCAATACCTTAATCCAAAAAGTTGGCAGCCAGATTTCACCATCTGAACCTTTTTCGCAGATCAGTCCTTTTTCCAGATTTTCTAAAAGCCAGAAAAGGCAAAATGTTGCAAATCATCTTCAAATTCAAATCTGATTCAGGGAACATCTCCCAAATGCTTTTCAATACAAATTCTTCTTTTATGAGTATCTCAAAATCAAACCCTAAACCCCAGAATTCGAGATCAATAAGTTTCAGACTTATTTTACCCTAATCTACTCTGTTTTCAGTTCATATCAAAAGTCATTCAAATGTCTCAAACTTTATCTTCTAGCTGTGCTAAATCATCTATGGAATTAAGTATACCAAAACAGCAGAATCAATTCCAGATCAAACAGTTCAGTCCAAATCAAGAATTGGAAATTGCAATCAAGCCCAAATTCGACCAGGACAGCAGCTGCTGTGCACGACCAGAGATCGCCGTGCATTTGCGCCGCGCTTGCTCGCCGCCGGCCACGCCTCGCCTCGCCTGAGCTCGTGCTCACTTGAATCTGCATGTGCGCACGTGTCCGTGTCCTAGCCTTCGCCGTGGCAGCACCGACGACAACAATTGCTCCTGTGCGCGACCAGCAGCAAGCTTTTGTCAGAAACACCGCGCCACGTTGCTTTGCATTGCCAGCTCCTGTTGCCACTGCTTGCACCGCCCGACAATATGGAGTTCCAACGAGCCGACAAGCTGAGCAGTAGTCACCTCGCCTGAGCACCGTCGCTTCACCGCTCGCCGTTGTTGCAGCTGCGCCCGGCAAATCTTGTCATCTGGCACAAATTCAATGCTGTAAATCCTTGCAAGGTTCGCCCTCTGGTCTATTTAAGCCACCAGTGCCTTGTATCATCTTCTCTTCACCAGGACTTAACCAAATTCTCAAACTCCTTCACTATCGTTGTCTTCTCCGGCGAGCCATCGAGGAGCTTCACGGTGCCAGCACAATCTGCAGCACCTCTTGCCAAATTAACAGCATCAGTGAGTTCCCCTTATCTATCTCATCGTGCTGTATCACTTAATTGATTTACCTTGCACCTTATCGCCGGTGATCACCGGAAATTGCTGAAACTCAAAGAATGCCCTGTTCCGGTAATGCAGGCCAAATTACCTCGATTTAGCTCTCGATCCTGTGGAAGAAAATGATCAGTGACTCATTTCCAACAAGCCTGTGCATCAATATCTCCAGATTGAGCTTCAATCGAAGCTTTCCCCAATTTTGAGCTTCTCCAGAAACCGGCGATCGTCGCCAGGCTTCTCCGGCCATCCTCCGGCAAAATTGATCGTACAGGTAGTTTCCCCTTATCTCTCTTTCACTCTCCAAGCTTGGAATCGAGTTCATTCGGCCTAAATCAAAAATCCCCAAATGGCATTGTTTCTTCTCCGGCGTCGATCACCGGAAAACCTATTCCTGGCCGTTTCAGCTTCATCTACCTTGCCATTCAGGTGTGCCTCAACCTCCTAAACATATTTGTCTTCTAGCTCGATCTCTGAAACTGCCCAGAATTCAAGTTATAGCCATGCCAAGATTGTTGTCCAGTGGCTTCACTGTGCCGTGTCGCCACCACACTTCTCCTTCGAATTTCATCACCTTCTGGCCATCTTCTGCCCTAGATCCTGTTGAATGATTTGTTCCTGTTATCAATGCCTACCTCCCAGACAAAGTGGTGCATCATTTGGAGCTTTAGATCAAAAGTTATGCCAAGCCCTAGTTTCTCGCCATGTCAAGATCAATGCCAGACTATGTCAGTCAGTGGCATTAGCCCTTTTCACTCCCTTCCAGATGTGCATTTTGGGCATAACTTTGTCTCTTAGATTTCTGAGGTTGTGATCTACATTTTATTCTTCTATCACAACTTGATTTGAGCCCTTGAATTATAATTGCTGCTAAACCCTAATTTTTGACACTATTCCAGTGCATGCCAGCCAATGGCATTGGCCTTGTTTACCCACTTCTGATTGTGCTTTCTGAAAGCCACTTTGTCCACTGAATTTGTAGAGTTATAATCTACACTTTCTTCTACTGTCATAACTTGAGATAAGTTCTCTAGTTTTCCTTGAAGTTATGTCAGAATCTTGATCTGAATGTCAATCTGCTGACATTCGCTGTTTTTGATCAACCAACCACAAAACTGATGTTCTTATTGTAACCTTGAGATCCTAAGAGCATCTAACACCATTCTTAGCCTATTCTTTGAAACCCTAGATCTCAACTCAGTTCAGCTCGCAATCTCAATTATCTCCAGTATCGTTTAGTCACTCTTGTTAAGCATATCTGCATATAGACCCTAAATCATTTTAATATATATAAGTAATATTTGTGTGTATTGGTTGGTTTGTCATCGAGCAGATCTAGAAGCTGAGATCGAGGACTTCGCTGTTGACCCGTTATCAACTGCTGTTTCTTACGACGCGGAAGGCAAGTCATATCCTTGGTCATCTTGAACCTATATTTTAAATGTTGCTAAAACATAACCTTGAATATAGGCAATATTGCATGTGAAAGATTGAGAATGGTTGATTTATGAATTGGCAGTACTAGACTGGTTATCTGTGAAATGTGAAATAAACAAGTTTTGAGCCATGAATTATTATATGTATTTATATACTTATATTCATGAAATAAAACCCCTAGCCGTGACCAGAAAATGGTATGGAATGGTGGTAGCACTGGAGGTGCTAAACTGTGAAGGAATGCAGGCACTGAAGGTGCAGGGTTGTGGATGGTCTGGTCACTGGCATATAAGGACTAGAACCTTGTGTTGTGCGTCTAGTGGCATGAACAACGTGCTAACCGCAAGCCTGGTATGGGACAGGCCTGAACAAGTAATTATGTGGATTGCACATGACACCCCTGCTGGAATTGTGTAGTGATGCACGATAAACACGGAGTACGGCTCCCACACATATCACTGAAGGTGATCTCGCACGTTGATCCAGTAATGGAAACATATGTAGGGGTGGAGGTTTGGATACAACCTACCACAGCTATGTCTCGCAGAGAGCCACATGGTCGGGGGTGAATTGTGAGTGATACATAACAAAAGTTCTTGTTATTTCCACCTTGCCGCTCACAGTATGAAGTGAGTCAGGGGTCCAATCATTTTGTTATGATAGGAAAGGTTTGAAAGTGGAATATCTTGCGTGTAAATTGGTACCTCTCTGCAGAGTTAAAAAAAAACGTATTCGAATACTCCGAGCTCCCGGGTTTTATAGGAGTCTGCTGCGGTGGATTAAATCCACGGGGTGTGACACAAGTTTTATTTTCTAAATAAAATATGTTTAATCAAGATTACCCAAATGACATGTGTTGTCATGATAAGGAGTGCTGCCGTGGGCTGTCGTGTGTCGACGTGTCGCGGTAGTGCTATAATCTAGTGAACATGAATGATGATGTTATATTATGAAAGGTGCTGCCATGAGATGAGGTATGAAAGAAAAAGATTATTTTATAAACATCCATAATTCTTGACTAGTCTAGGTTCATATCATCACTACTATATGTATCTACTCTTACCTATGACTTGCTGAGTACGTAAGTGCTCACCCTTGCAATCTACAAATCAATAGACGGAGCGATCAACAATCAAGATGAAAGCGTGGAGAACTTATTGGATCCAGAAGGAGGAGCGTCAGTTCCGCCAGAGCCTTGATGTGTGTTGTTCTGCTGTCCACTTCTCTTTTGTGGGTGGGTCACCTATCTTCTACTGTGTAGATGTTATTTTGCTAAACCAGGTATGCCGTGAAGGCGTTGTAATCTCCTTATGTAATATTAAGGCCAGCAGGCCACACTGCTTAACTATTTTGTAAGTTACTCTGTTGCAATGTGATATACTCCTGTGCTTGACTTATCCTGGGACGTCAAGGGTATGTGTATGCTATGCATATATGGGACTAGCTGCAGCGAGCTAGGTCTCTACAGGAGTAGTCGTAGTCCCAATTTCGGGGCGCGACAAATTTCAATTACAAATATCTTTCAATTTCAATTTCAATTTCATGATCTTTCAATTTCAATTGTTACTAAGTCCAAGTTGGCATTGAGCAACCTACTAAGAGATGAATATATTACATTTATACTCTTATTGGCATTTGACTATGTAAGCTAGTGTTTGTCTTGCAAATATCCTCATAATTTTCTTCATTTGATTGAATTTCAAACAATTGAACATTATCTGTCCCACAATGATATTATTTAGTTGTTTTAGTAAAAAACAGGAACAAGACACTGTACATAATCATATTGAAAAGAAGACACATCAAAATGAAGGATACAAAAATTACAGGATAATTGCCATCATCGGATTAGAATAATCTAACAATATTACCGAAATTTTACTTGCCTTCCTTGCCATGCCGAAATCTAGTCAAAAGTGTTGAGGCTACGATCCATCTTGTACTTGATTCACCTAATAAACAAGTGGCCGTCAATGGAGGTGCGGCGGTCGCCGATGGAGGTGTGCTGGCTGTCAATGGAGCTTATGGGTTAGGGCTACGAGCGCCCGAGGAACTGTTCGAATAGAAGAGACATACCCGGGTATTTGTAATAGTAGAACAGTTCTAACGGTACACGACAACCCTACCGTTAGTGATTTTCGATATCTTCTGATGGTATAAAGATGCAGTACCAATAGAATAAAACTATTTGTAGAAGTCGAACAGTTCTAACGGTACACAACATCCCTCCGTTAGTAATTTTGATCTCTTCTGACGGTATAAATAATCAGTACCAATAGAATAAAACTATTTGTAGAAGTCAAACGGTTCTAATGGTACACAACATCCTACCGTTAGTAATTTTCAATCTCTTCTGACGGTATAAATAATCAGTACTGATAGAATAAAACTATTTGTAGCTGTCGAACGGTTCTAACGGTACACAACAAACTACCGTCAGTACTTCTTTTCCTCTTCTAATGGTAAATTTGTTCGTCACCGCTAGAGTAAATCATTCTGCTTTGTCTAACGGTACTCAAAATACTACCGATAGTAATTGTGTTCCTCTTCTAACGGTATATGTATTCTTTGCCGTTAGAAAATCCCGCATAGCTTCTTCTAACGGTAAATTTCATAGAAACCGATAGTAAAAATACCTCCCATTTGCCTTTTGCGACTGCAAAGCACCTTTTCTAACAGTTTTCTTCTAAATCGCTAATAACTGTTAGAAGATAGGGGTTAGTAGACTGCATATCTATACTAGTGGAGATTACTCTCACTCTAGTCATGGTAGGTGCAATCGAGTGCCATCAGGACCAATTCGGCATGATAGGCCAGGTCGGTTGGAAGTTCCCGTGATTGAGATCGCATACCACTCCATTCTCACCTGGGTCCGTGTGGTGCATGTTGTCGACGATTCGGACTCGGAGTCCTCAGCCGAACTTATGCAAAATTTGTAATAGTGAGACCTTTCAAGATGACCCTCCGGGAAGGTATGTAGAAAAATGGAGAACAGGAGCATAGAGAGGTTTATACAGGTTCGGGCCCTCGATGGTGGGAGTAATAGCTCTACGTCCTATTGTGATTTCACTATGTGTGATAAAGGTTTACAAACTAGCGGGAAAAAACCTTCACAGGCGAAGGTTTTTCCTATGTAATTGTACAAAAAGAAGCCCCAGGAGGCTTGCAAATAATATCTAATCTAGGCCGTAGACTTGGCTGTTTGAGCGGTTGAGATGTGTTGTATCTCGCTTGTATTAGAGATGTTGATCTCCTCAATAGATGGTTCGATCCCCCCTGTTTGATGCACCTTGCCACCCTTTTATACTGGTCGAAAAGGTGCCATATCGTAATTGCATCAGACAGTTGCTTGGATGGTTGGATGCAGTTTTTAGAGAACCGCTCTTAACCTCCACGCAGGTTAAACACATGTTATTCATGGATAACTGACCGTATTAACCTCTTGACGGTTGGTCTTCCACGTGGAGGAATCTTCGGGATACTTGAAATATTCCTGCTATAGGGACAGCCGGACAGATGAACTCCAAGTACCCTGGTCGAGAATGTTCGGACCGCGGGATGTTGGCTGACCGCGCAACATCTCGGACATTCTGTTCGCGTATAGCACACGAACTCCTGATCGCGCGAAGTCTGCGGTCTGATCGCGCAAAGCCTACGACCTGATCGCGCAAAGCCTGCGACCTCGGGCTGATGCTTCTCAGAATGACTTGAGTTCGCACCGCTAGGCACGTGTCTGGCTCGAATCTGTCTTGAACCAACAGTGCATTTATTTGAACTAACCCGGGTGTCAATCCTCGTCAGCTAGCCCCCAAATTGGAAGAAAACGAAGGGACGTGTTTATTTTGAATTTAAAGTCATGCATCGGATTTTTAACCCAACTCCACTTAATGACGCACTAAGTGAGACGGTTGGTTCCCCGAGACGGGTTCTGGGTATTACATGATAGGTAATGATGGCGTTGTTGAAATGTTTTTTAACCCGAGGTGAAATTGTAAATGCTTTTAAAAACCCGTGGTGCTTAGAATGTGAACCGTCACCTTGGCGGCTATAAATACCAGGTCTTTGAATTTGTAGAGCTTCACAATTTCTTCTCACAGTTAAGTTCTTTCTAAAGTCACCTTCATCCTTCTCTTCATACACTTCCCGATGGCAGATCACAACATCATCGAGATTGAAAGTGATGAAGAGGAAGTTCTCAAGCAGGAGCTTCAAATGCCTGAAGATCCATCTCCTTCAAAGAAGAAACCCAAGGTTGACGAAGGATCCTCCAGCAGAACAAAGGTAGAAGATGAGCCATCATCTTTTCTTCCTTCAGCTTTCTACTCCAACACCCCCTGCTTTTGTTTGGGTGATCGATTTTCTGGTCGACAAGCGGTGGCTATACGACCAGAAGATCCTCAACTTGTGTTGGGGAAGCAATCTTCTGGTTGGAAGGTTGCTCTTCCACCATCTGATGATCATCCGATTTTATCGGATGATCTACTTCCCAGGATGGGTACATCAACGTGTCATGAGCAGAGACAGGTAATAATCCTCCTCTCCTTTTGCTGATAGTTATAGTTAGCACAACTAACTTTTGCAAATGTAGGAGATTGGAGGCCCCAGTGATCAGCCTTCTGCTACTCCGTCTCTTCCTCCCGGACAGATTCTTCTAGAGGAGAAGAATGCCCTGGAGAAGAAGACCGAAGAGATGTCTTCGGCGATTCTGCATCTGGCAGAATGTTTTGAACGATCCCGTGAAGAGGTGCACCAGTTCCGTCGAGAGAGGGACCACACTCAGCAACAACGAGAACTCTCCGATTTAATTAGGAACAGTAGCGTATCTCTTGTTAGGGATGACGTAGATAGGCTTAGGTTAGTTGCTAGTTCTCTGGGGGTTGTCAGCATAGATCCTACTGACAACAACATGTCCCTAGGAGAACTCTGCAAACTTCTTTCGGATCAGGTCGACGCTTTGGTCGCCGGTATTCCTTTTGTATGTAAAGAATGAAAGAAATAAAACTTTCTTCTTTATATGAACATTCTTCACATCTTCTGTGCGAAAATATGGCCGTAAATATTATGTTCGCGACCACTCATACATAGGGAAATTTCAGTCCTGCGATCAGAATCACGCTTTTATAAAAGTACCGCGACCAGCTCTGATACCGCGATCAGACTTAAAGCCGCTGTTAGAACTGAAGCATACTGCGACTAGAATTGAGGCTCGGCCAGACCGTCACTTCGCTTAGAATCGGAGCTTAATCAAAAGCATGGTCTCGATCATACCACAGCCCGGTCAAGATATATCCATACGTCCAAAAATTGAGTCGTAGGATTTTTTCATGAAAATGTCCAAGGCATATAAAGGAAAAATGTCCTCTGAAAAGCACTGAAAACTTATCAGGCCTTTTGCACTTTCGGTTTCTGAAACAAAGAAGTCTTTTTGTTTCAGATCCGATGCCTGAACACTTTAACGGGTCCGCCAGAGATAGTATCCATTATAGGAAATGAATAAAATACTCAGTGAAACGTTTGAATGGAACGTTACTCACATTAAGGCGTCTCCTCGGGTCTATAAAAGGAGCAGGTGTCTTCTTGAGGAAGCCACACAGCCAAAAACCCTCAACATTTCCGCCGCACAAAACCCTCGTTCTTCTCAGCCTTCGTCTTCCCCAAAAGTCGCCAACTTTTCCTTCGAATCTCCACCAAAAAATGGCGTCCTGGAGCCGATCAATCCACCATTCTGAGGAGAATTTGGTAGCATTGGAGAAGGAGGAGATCCTTCCTCCGCGGCTGCTAATCAATTGGCGGCCCGCGGAGAAGAACCAAGAAACCCCGATCGTCCAAGAGGGCGAGTTGGTGGTTTTTGAAGAATATTTGCGCTGCGGGTTCCGATTCCCTGAGAGTCGGTTCTTGAAGGACGTCCTCGAGCACTATGGGCTGGAGCTAATCAACCTCCACCCAAACGCAGTGTTGATACTGGCGGTGTTTCAACACTTGTGCGAGGCGTTCGTCGGAGTATATCCCAGTGTGGATCTCTTCCGGCGATTTTATTTTTCGGCGTGGTCGAAGAGCGCCAATGCCGCCGGATGCATTTACTTCCGGCTAAGGGATAAGAAGGAGTATCCCTTCCCACCCCTGCTAGACTCGGTTCACGGGTGGCACTAGAAATGGTTTTACTGCACCCCGCCGACCGAGAGCGGGCTGTGGTTTGAGAACTCGCGACCGGAGAAGCCGAGCTAGTTGGATACTCTCCCGGCGATGAACGCGGAGTTTATGTAGCATGCCGAGGTGATCCTTCACTTAGTCGGACAAGGGTTGACAGCACGTGACGTCATCCGAGACTTTGTGAAGAACCGGGTGAGCCCCCTACGTGCAAGGGCTCATCCGGCTTGGGAGATCAAGTCCATGGCGGGCAGTACCCTGGACTATAATGAAGGTATTCATTTCTGGCACTGAAATCCTTTTATGTTGTTTATGAAATGCATCAATTTAACTGGTATCTGGGAACAGTCCTGCCCTCAGCCGAGATTGAAAGGCGGACTAACTACCTTCTCAGGGCGTACAACGCCGAGGTATAGGGCCCCACGGGATCGCCTCGCCCCCAAAGCTTGATTCATGCCGGCGACAACCTTAAACAGGAGCGCCGAAAGGTACATTTTCCACTTGGCCTCTGTTTCGCAGGTCTCATGTATGTCCAGCACTAATCAATCCCATTGGAATGAGAACAGCTCCTAGGGAGGTTCGCCGAGGCGACGCTTCCCAGCGAGAACGTCGGTTCCCTGGGGAAGCCGACGACAAAACACGTGAACAAGGTTTCCTTGAGACCCAGGACGAGGAATCATGCCCCCAAGAAAGCCAGGATAAATCTTGGGGAAGGGTCTTCACGAAGCGTTCCTCCTACCGCCAAAAAAAGTGCGGTAAGATATCACATCCCTCCGATCTTTCCAGGTGCGAACTGGAATTACTTCTTCGTCGTACAGGGAGAGGGGAGCGAGGAGGAGGAAGATGATGATGTCCCCTTGATTCGCCGGAGGAGGAGGATTGCGGGTTCTCCATCCGGCGACGCTCCAACCCATTCCGCAGAAACAAGTACTACTGCAGAGGCAGCTGTAGCGGACGCCGCGGCCACCGAAAGCCACGTGGCCGCAGACAACATCCCAGCCCCTGAAGCCCCCGAGGCTTCAGGGCCAGTTGCCTCTACTTCCCTGGTCGGAGGGACGACAGTGGTAAGATTCTCTCACTGTCTTGTTTTCTTCAATTCCCTCTGTGCATTCGATAAGTTAATGCTCATGCAGGGAAAAGAGCTTCCCCCTGCGACTCCTGCGAGTCCCAGGGAGGAAAATCCTCCACCCCTGCAGATAGGAGTGGAGGTGGTCGGACAAGATCCTGTGGCGGTTGCAAACGAGGTGCCGGCCCCAGAAGTCCAGGAGCCATCGAGGCCTTCGGATGCGACCCCGCCAACGGGACCGATTGCCCAGGTAAAGATTCTTCTCATTTGTCTTTATCTTTCCCTAGAAAAGTGCTCACAGAGGAACACATCCAGGGGGGAGATGCCTTGTTCTCCAAGAGGAAGACCAGGTCGGACGACAGTTGTCCCCTTTCTCGAGGAGAACCTTCCCTGAAATCTCAAAAACTAATGGGATTTCAAACAAGGTAAGAACCTTTATCTTGGTTGTAGTAAGATGAATCGTGACGATCACGAATAACTGCTTGATTCCTCTTTCCTTTGTCAGGCGAAAAGAGACAGCAGCCAGCCCTTCAACCATTCCGGGGAGGGTTGAGGTCGCTGCTGGTGCAGGAGCCTCCAGTGAGGAGCGCTCCGCCCCCTTGGTCCAGGAAATCGTCCGGGCCGTGAGGGGAGAAGCAAGCGCGGAGACCAAGTCGCAACCAACAGCGACTGGGGGTAGTGCCCAGCAGGCGCTCCCACCGGCTTCCCTCGTTGTGGCCGCATCGTGGCCTTCAACGGGTATTCCGGTTACTCCGGAAGACATTTCCTTACGGGAATTCATGAAGGTATGAAGAACTTCACTTTCGATGCCTGAATTGTGCATAGGACACCTTTAACTCCTTTTTTGCATCATAGGAGTTATCCCGAATGTCGGCCAAGTCGCATGCTATGATCGCGAGCGTTGAGGCCGTACAAAAAGAACGAGACAGCTTGCGCTGGTAAGGATCATTACTCTTCAACTTGTACAGATACAAATTGGTTATGACCACTCCTTCTGTTCTACTACAGAGAGGTGGCATTGATGAAGAAAGAAGTGGCCACAGTCAAGCTCCATTCGATCTCAGTGACTAGAAACCAAGAGATCGAAAACAACAAGCTGCGGTCACAACTTGCTGGTAAGTCGATTCCTGATTAGGAAGACTTAACTTCATCACACGCGAGTAATCTTTTCTCTTACTGCAGCGCAAGCGGGTCAAATAAAACAACTCAGTCAAGACAACGGACTCCTCCGTGACTCTATTCAATGTTCTGAAAGGGCGATCAGAGAGCTGAGCCGTTCGATCTTCGAAAAACTGAAGGCGGTGGCTCATCTCCTGAAGGCTGATGTGGTCGAAACCACAAGAGATAATTTCAGCCTAAATGACTGGTCTACACTAGTCATGGCCCAGGCGGAGTCACTTCTCGAGTATCTTCCTGAAGATACACGGCGACGAGAAGAGGCGATCAGAACCAGGGTTCGGTCAGCCGCTTCTACCATCCTCAGCCGGGTTCGACTTCACCATGGCTCAAATGCAGATCTAAATCCATTGGTGGGACCGGTTGAGGTCGAGAGTGAGGAACAGCTAGAGGCAATCATGGAGGAAATTAAGCCTCTTGTAGATAAGCTCCTGACTGAGCTTGGGATCGAGTGATCCCTACACCTGTACAAAAACAATTGTATACGATGCAATGTATGTGGAAGTTCATTTTTGAAAATGAATATATACTTATTTTGTGTTGTTTCATATTATAAACATATCCCCCTAGCCCCCGCCTGTGATTGTAAATACTGAAGACTTAGTATTACAAACGCAGGAGAGAAGTGAATATAACGACCAGGGATGTGTGATCGAACCAACCATTATGATCAAAATAACACCTAGCCTTGTTTGCAAACCGACAGCCACTCAGATAACCGAGGACTTGCCAGAAAGCCCCGTGTGCGTTGAGAAACGGCTTATTTAGGAGTGACTTGTCTGGAAGCGGTCATGAGATCGGCCAGCGAATCCGACTAGGACGTTATGATGATCTAACCGCGGGCGACCAGCCCCCGAGTCAAAATCGCAGCCCATGGGCGTGGAAGAGAATATTCGTCGTATGAAACCCAAAACATTTTTTGTTTTTTGAAAAAATGCTAATTGAACAGGAAAAGGGATTGAGTACTTACACGTAGAACTTGCGAAGTTGATCGATGTTCCAAGTATTGGAAAAAATTCGACCATCCTCGATGGCTAACCGCACGGATCCTGGTCGCAGCACTGAAAGGGAGGTACATAGACGCCATCCCATGACAAGAGGACACTTTGGAGGCTCTTCTTCCTCAGGCCAGACCCCGGTGGTGCATTCTAAGGCACCATCCACTGCTTCCGGTCATGCGCCTCCGCCTGCTGCCACTACATCCACTCCTTCGCGTGCTATCGAGGCAGCCGCACCCGCGAAGGGCGCTTCTTCTATTGATCCCATAGGACGTATTCGCGACACACAATGTTATCGTTGCAAGGGATTTGGGCATGTGTCGCGCCATTGTCCAAGTCAGCGTGCCCTCCTTGTGAGAGAGGACGGTGAGTATACTAGTGCTAATGACATTGATGAAGAAGAATATGCCCTTGTCGCAACTAACAATGCAGGTAACACTGAACCACAAGAAGAGATCTTAAGTTCTGCATTGGTGGAGAAATACCCGGCCCTTGTTGTCACGCATGTCCTTAGTGCACAACCTGTGCGTGCTGAACAGAATCAAGGCCACAACATCTTTCATACAAGGTTTGTTGTCAAAGAGCGTGCTGTGCACGTCATTGTTGATGGAGGTAGGTGCAACAATCTCGCTAGTGTGGACATGGTCGAGAAGCTTGGCTTGACCACGAGTTCACATCCACACCCGTACTCGATTGAATGGTTAAATTCGTGTGGTAAGCTCAAGGTAACTAAAACTGCGCGCGTACACTTGTCCATTGGTTCTTACCATGATCACGTTGACTGCGATGTTGTACCTATGGATGCATGTTCACTGCTATTAGGTAGGCAGTGGTTATATGATAGAGATGCCATTCACCATGGTCGAACCAATCAATATAGTTTAATGTTCAAGGGTAAGAAAATTGTTTTGGATCCTATGACCCCTGCAGAGCTGCTGAACATTGATAAAGAGAGAGCCCAAAGAGAGAAACAGGAGTGTGATAAAACTAAAAATCAATGTGTAGCTCATGAACACAACCCACCAAACGAACTTGGAGTTAAACAATCTGAGATTAAATTGAAGGGTGCTGTTTTGTTAGCTACAAAAATTCCTTCGCACGATCCATTGACTAACAAGGATTCATTGCAAGCATCTATTTCGTTGCCTCCTGTTGTTTCCACTAACCTTTTGCAGGAGCATGAGATGGAGTCGAGGACGACTCCAATTCAACAAGGGGAGGATGATGAGGACATCGCTGACACGGTTGCGACCGCCGCTTCTTCCCCTACTACTTCTTTGACGCATGGAGACCTCAATCCACAAGCCCTGCCCTTCAGGCCTTCATCAGTAGTCCGGAGCCTCATGCCAAAAGCCTCAACGCCCCAAGGAAGGTCCAACTCCAAGCCCAAGTCGTAGAAAAGCCCGTTTCGGTAGTCTAGGAGCAGTCCAACTTTCACATCCTAAGTCCGTTTTCGACGATCCTCCACTCCACATAAAGCTTATCTCTTAAGATTTCCAATGGTTCTGGTCCTACTGCCAGATTTGGCCAAAAACGATGGGAATCTCCAAAATACACCATGGGTCAAAAACTACCAAGTGCAGCATCACCTCTTCTTTGGGCCAAAAGCCCATGTATTCCTAGGGTTGCGTGTGTATGGGTACCATCGTGGCTGGTGCCCCTCCTCTGGCCACCGCTCTATTTATGGCCGCCGCTACCCTTCTTCTTTCTCAGGTTTTGTTTTGTTTAGTTATTGACTACGCGTGTGAAACTTCTTCAATTCCTTTTGTATCGGCTAGATTATCAGGAACGAGCTCGGAACCCCAAATTGTGTGAGATTAATCTAATTCTAGCAAATTTAGTTGCTTTTATCTTGTTCTTGTTGTGTTTCTTTGGTTGCATCGTAGGAATCGACCTTCGTGGTCAGGTCAGTTGTGTTTGGCACGGTTGATAACAAATTGTGATCATGGTTTGATGATTGCTGGCGTCCACGCCTGTCTAGATTGGTAGCCGCTTCGCCTAGGTCCACCAAGCATGGGTAGAATTGCCCATGCAATATCTACGGTTGAATGATTGCAATATGTACGGTCGAAATGTTTTGTTGAGAGGGTATGTTTGGTTGGGTGGAACATGACCTAGGCGAAGCGGCTACCAATCCAGATAGGAGTGGACGCCAGCAATCATCAAACCAAGATCACAATTTGTTATCAACCGTGCCAAACATGGCTGACCTGACCACGAAAGGTCGATTCCTGCGATGCAACCAAAGAAACACAGCAAGAACAAGATAAAAGCAACTAAATTCGCTGAAATTAGATTAAGCTCACACAATCACTATAAGATAGCACTTCAATGCTAGCAGTAGACCAGCTGGTAAAAGCCAGTATTCCCAGCACTTTAGCTGCTGGGAATAAGGTTTGCTACAGCTGGGCAAAAAGGTGCTACGAAAAGTTTTTCCCAGCTGTAATTTTTTTCCCAGTTGTAGGTCCAATGGCAAAGAGTATTCCAAGCTGTAGACCGCTTGAAAAGTTTGAACTTTTCCCACCTGTATGTCCACTTGTAATATATTATTCCAAGCTGTATAACTATTTGGAATATTTTTTTCCCAACTGTAGGTCTGGGGGCAAAGAGTATTCTCAGCTGTAGGTTGTCCATTTGTAATATATTATTCCAAGCTGTATAACTATTTGGAATATTTTTCCCAGCTGTAGATCTGGTGGTAAAAAGTATATTATTCCAAGCTGTATAACAATTTGGAATATTTTTTCAACTATAGGTCTGGTGGCAGAGAGTATTCCCAGCTGTAGGTCGCTTGGAATGTTTGAACTTTTCCCACCTGTATTCCACTTGTAATATATTATTCCAAGCTGTATAACTATTTGGAATATTTTTCCCAGTTGTAGGTCCGGTGGCGGAGAGTATTCCCAGCTATAGGTCACTTAGAAAGTTTGAACTTTTCCCAACTGTATATCCACTTGTAATATATTATTGCAAGCTGTATAACTGTTTGGAATATTTTTCCCAGCTGTAGGTCCGGTGGCAGAGAGTATTCCCAGTTATAGGCCTCTTGGAAGTTTGAACTTTTCCCACCTATATGTCCACTTGTAATACATTATTCCAAGCTGTATAACTATTTAGAATATTTTTTCTAGCTGTAGGTCCGGTGGCAAAGAGTATTCCCAACTGTAGGCTTGAAATTTGAATTTTCCCACCTGTATGTCCACTTGTAATACATTATTCCAAGCTGTACAACTATTTGAAATAAATTATTACCAACTGATCTGTTATTGAGAATTTAGACTATAAAATTTAAATATGTGAATTATTTGTAGTAAATTTACTGCTAGGAATTGTGTCAATAATTAATTTTAAATATATATTTTTTTAGTAATTAGGCAACAATATTACAACTAAAATTATAATATACACTATCCTAACAGAAATCACACCACATTTTATTGAATTCTTTGCTTTATATAGCCATTGACAAGATTCGTAATGGTCACAAATTATTCAATTGACAAAACCAAACAAAATAGATATAGAATCTCTGAAATAATTGCAATAAAAATATCACTTAAGAATTCTGTTCCAACTACAACTATCAAAAGTAAAATATTCCACTTTCAAACTCCTCTTATGACGTAAAATATCTTCATCACTTCATATGATTTTAACACCTTACTGTAAACCACCTACATAAGAAAAGATATTGATTACAATAGCCTTGAGATAAATATATACAAATCAATAACTTTTGCTTTAAGTAACATATAAAACATATGACAATTATAATAAAAGATTGTTGGTCGATTGTTGTATAACAAGTACAAGCTGTTGCTTATGCGAATGAGAAAATTGTATTGGTTGACATGACTTGCATACACTTGATAAAATAAATTAATCATATGAAAGTGAGCTACTAGTTCAACGCACAATTAACGTACACTTAAAATTTAAAAAATGAATAACATGTGGATTGTGTTGATAACATCTCACCTTTATAAAATTATTAAGTATTTCCACTTAGTTTCAACTAATTCTCTTGTCCCTTTCACCTGTAAGCATTTTTTTTAAGAACAAAACAAGACAAATGAAAAAATAGTAACTAACCAGGTAAATAACAGGTTAGAATTATATATACCTAGAACACGAGATGGTCTACCACCTATTGTTGTATCATCTTGGATCTACAAGTAAAAGTTCATAGTTTGTTTACTTAGATAGTATTAGTAAGTAAATAAGAGTGATTATACTAGATAGAATGATTACTTTTTCACGTGGCCATGCAATTGATCGTCCAAGTGCATCAGACATTTTTTTAACATTTCCATATGGACGTAACAATGGAGCATCTCTTTTCAACACATAGTTCACAACCACCTCACAACACTCGGGCCCAAGAGGTGTGTCACCAACTCTTACACTTCGAGATGCCCTTTGAAGCGTACCCTTAGCAACAAGAACATATGGCCTCATAAAAGAAATCAAAATAACTTCCTTTCCTCCCTAAAGATCAAATAGAATTGCATATAAGCTCAATGGTTACCTTAATAATGAGCATCCAAATTCAATAGAGTATAATTAACTGGCAACTATTACCTCCTCATGCCTATAGCGTGGTACATCATGTGTCTTACCAACTCTCCTTTGCATATCTATACAAAAATGAAGGATAAGTTGATAGTCTAAGTATTGTTAGGTTAGGTACAACTTTGAGGTAAAATAATAAAATGTAAACTTACGTTTCGTGGAACCCTATTTTCACCTGTAGATGACTCTATAGAACAACCATCACTTTCGTCTCCCGTGTCCTACAGCAATTAGTACATAACATTTGAGCAATTTAGTAAATAACCATATGTATATTATTGCTTAAATATTATAAAGAACACATATAAAAAAATCACCTGCACATGACCCTTAGATCTCTGATTGTAATCATTATCTATATTTTGCCTAGCCTGTGAAGCAAGCATTTGCTTCAATTCTTCAATTTATTTTTCCATCCGTGTCAATTGCTCTTTGTTTCCCACACTCTCACTCTCCATTTTATCTAGCCTCTATCAAAAGATTATTCTGATTTTGAAGTCTTATCCTTGCTGTATTAGCTAGTTGAGGCTTAGTGGATGAATACTTTTGTACCCCCGGCATCTTTAAGTCTTGAGGAGTAGGGCCCAAACCAATAGCACGTACACATGAGCGTTTTTCTTTTCCAAAGACATGGTAAAATAGATGTCCTTCTGTTATGGTTTTTTTAGCGAGTTCTGGCTTGTTGGCACATGTCTCCGCAATTGTTTTCTGAAAAGTAGATAAAGCTCATATATATATATATATATATATATATATATATATATATATATATATATATGTTTACATTTGATCGTTGATTATAAATACATGTAACCCTTCAATGACACTTACAATTATGTCTTCAGCTCCTTTTTCTGGAACTCCATTTTTATGGGTATGTGCTTTGATAAAAACTTCATGTCTAGTGGGCATATAACCCAGCTCTTTGGACTGCACTTCCATTAATATTGACAATTAGTTATCTAAAGAAAGTAGAAATAAATATTAAGACATTTAATACCATATCATGTGCACTCCGAGCAAGACTCTTGCTTCCAGCAGTATGTGTCATTGTCATTTTTGCACTATTTGCTTTTCCAATTTCACTTAGAGTCTATAAGATGAGAATATAATTATTTGCATAAAATATATTTAATTTGTAATTAAGAATCATTTATAAAGAAGTTTTACCTAACTTTTCGGAGCTCTCCAATGCTCTATAAGCCACATCCAATTTGTTTTAGGTACTCTAGAATCAATCTTCATAGAAAAAAGTTCCTCATCAGTTTTTGTTTCATCAAAATAATTCCTCTTTATTTCACATTTGAAATCTTTCCATTTCACTGCCGCTTTTTGTAAAACCCAATCCTCAAGGTCATCATGAACATCAAAAAATTCCTACAAAATTATCAAGTTGTCAATGATTATATACTATTATACTATACATGTCTATGGAATACATAGATCATGAGCCTACAAAACTTGTCACTAGTTACTATTTTGGTTGATTTTAAATAACTATAAAGGAATGCTATCCAATTTATGAAGTAAAATTCAAAATGCAAGTAAAAAATCAAATATAGAATCAAACTCTCTTTTCATATTAGAATGACACATCTAATAATAAATTGCAAAGCTCCACATATATATTTTCACCCTTAATTAGAAGGAAAATTAGTCAGTGCTATGTATAGTAAGAGGAGCTATTGAAGCATATCTCAGTTCTATTAAAATATACATGTAAGGATGAAATGAGAGTAAATTAATTTAGACTTCTTATTCTTAGTAGTATACAAATGTACCTTTACAGTAGCCCAAACAGATTCCTTTTTATCTGCATCAGTTTCATTCCAGTCTTTATAGGAAAGTGGTAGTCCTGATCTCACTATTGTAGAAATAAAGTTGGTTAATGGTGAAGCTTGATCACCAACTGGTTGATTATTCATATTATGGTCAACATGAATTTTTGGTTCATTCCTTCGCTTCCATATGTCATGCTTGGTAGTGGGTCCTTGTCCCTTCCTTTTATTTTTTTGACCTGGATGAGTTTGCTCTACACAAATATGCAATTGCAAATAACAACCAATGATATAAAAAAGAGAGCAAAATAATGCAAAACTATACTTAAATATACCTATATTCAATGTTTCATCTTCATTATCACCAAGTTGTTGTTCTTCCATAGAAATGTCGTCAGGATCTTCATTTTCAATACGTTCATTGCTAGTGATATGCCTTTGACATTGTGATGGCTCTTGATGGGGAACTACAGACTAATCATTGGTGTGCTATGACATAATCAACATGCATCATATTGGGAGATAATTACAAAATAGTTCTTAGAAACAGAAATTAGCAACACATCAAGTAAAACAAATAACCTTTTTAGTTCTTGTAGATGGTCTCAAGACATTTTCCCTCATTTCATTTCCAGGAAGTCGTATAGGCAAGCGCAATGCTCTCAATACCTCATTGTTTCTTTCAATGTTTGCTTGCCGTAACTCTTCGTACTCATTCCGCATAACTCCATTATTTCTTCCTCTTGCGTTTTGCATCTTTACGGCTACAATAAAATTTTACAATATTAGACAAAAAATAAAAGAACATGGACATAAACAACACATTCAATGAATAGCATCTTACTTCCCCATTTGAGGTGGAGATTTCTCAACAAGTATACCATCAATGTTTGTTCTAACACAATTATTGTTGCCATCTGGAAGATTAATTTCAGCACCAAAATTCACCTCAGAGATTTCGCTAACTTTGTCAGTTACCACTGTATTTTCAATTTTTTCCTCCGCAGACATGTCATAGAGGTCTCTTGGCCTTGACTCAATGACAGCTTACCAGTCTTTATCGATAGGATCCTCAACATAATAGACCTGAGTAGCTTGTGATGCTAAAATATATGGCTCATCTGATAATTTTTCCCCCGTATTAATTAAATGCTTGAAGTTCACTGTCGTAATCCCAAATCTATCTTTCTTAACCCATTTGTCCTTTCTGAGAACGTCAACCCAATCACATTTGAAGAGAACAACATTACCCTATCGACGATAATCTAACTCAAATATCTCAGTTATGACACCATAGTATGTTATACCTCCTATTTGTGGATTTTGATCCTTTGAACTAGAAAAACTACAAGTTTTTGCAACAATAGCTACCCCACTACTCTGAACTGATCTGCCCTCATCATAAGATATTGTATGAAAATTGTATCCATTTATTGAATAACTGTTATATTTTGTTGCGATCATAAAAGGCTCACTTGCTAGTACCTGAATCTCTTCTCCTACATCTTCCCCAGTTGATAGTAACTCATTGACCCAGAAAAATTTATTTATACGACTAATACAGAAACATTGCAATATGTATTTAGCTAAAATTGTTGTTTATAAACTTATATGCAATCTAAACCACTCATGAAATGTTGCATGATGTATATGCTCTCTCTCATGAATCCTTTGATGACCAATAGATGAAAGATACCCCAAATGTTTTCTGCAAATATTTTTTGAATGTAAGATATTATAAAATATATATTTGAACTAATTTAATAAAATTTAATAAAAAATTAGCTAGAGAACATACATCAAATATGGTTCAATATGCTCATAATTAAATAAGACATATCTGTGAGCTTGAATCCATGTTTTATGGTCCAACGTAATAGTGCACTTGCTAGTCAAACAGTGACCTATGTTGTTCAAGTATGTGGTACCAGTTGACAAGGTATTGAATTGTGCATCATCATTTCGACTCGGCCGATTAAATCTAGTCTCACAACCATGCAAATAACGAGAGCAAAATGTCATACTCTCATCAAATATATAACCTTCCGCAATTGATCCTTCTGGGTGACTTCTAGTTCGAACATAGCTCTTCAACCTCATCAAAAATCCATAAAGTTTTGAAATAATTAATTAATGAAAATATTAATAACAGTCTAATGAAATTGAGCCTTCTACTATGAAATTAATATACCTTTCTATGGGATACATATTGCGGTACTGGACAGTGCCAGCAATCCTTGCCTCAGTAGGAAGATGGACCATTAAATGCACCATAACATCAAAAAATGATGGCGGAAATATTTTTTCAAGAAGGCACAAGGTTTCAGAAATTTCAGACTCTAATCTCTCCATATCAGTTACATTGATTACAGGAGAAAATATTTTCTTGAAGAAGATGCTTACACGAATCAATGCAATACTAACATTTTCTGGTAGTATCCTTCTAACAGCCAATGGAAGCAAGTGTTCTAAAAGAATATGACTGTCATGGCTTTTTAACCCAATTATCTTCATATCATGAACATTTACATGACTTCGTATATCAGCTGCATATCCATCTGGAAATTTAACTCCTTTTAATACTTCACAAAACATTCTTTTCTCTGCAGAACTCAATGAGTAAGATGCAAGAGGTAAATAGAACTTGTCCCCTACTGAGATAGGATGCAGATCCTTCTTGATACCTAACAGTTGGAGGTCCAAGCGAGTGTTCAAATTGTCTTTTGATTTTCCATCAATATCCAAAAGTGTGTTAATTATATTGTCACAAACATTTTTCTCGATATGCATCACATCAAGATTATGCCGCAACAAAATATCCTTCCAATAGGGCAATTGCACCCATATTGGTTGTTTTTTCCAAATAGTTTTTGGTTCACCATCCTTACCCTTACACTTTCGGGATGGTCTTTTCCCTGTTGGGTCCTTCCCAAAATCATTTTTTACATCTTTTGTTTGTTCTATAACATCATGTCTAGAAAGAGAATCTGGGGCTTCCCTATACTCTTTGGTACCATCAAATGACTCACTATCATTTTTAAATTCATGACAAGAATGCAAGAATCGATGATGTCCCATGAAGCAATGTTTTTTACCATTTTTAAGACAAAGTGAGCAAGTATTTGCATGGCAAACAACACATCCAACCTCACCAGAAGTAACTTGTCCAGATACATATCCATATCCTGGATAATCAGTAATAGTCCAGAACAAGGCGGCACGCAATTGAAACCATTGACCAGATGATGCATCACGAGTTTTGACACCATGCCACATCTCTAACAAATCATCGATCAAAGGTTGAAGGTAGACGTCAATATCATTTCCAGGAGATTTAGGACCAGGAATAAGCAGAGAGAGGATAAAATTTGGTTGCTTCATACACATCCATGGTGGAAGGTTGTAGGGAATCAAGACAATAGGCCATATGCTATGTAATGAACTTAGGCTTCGGAAAGGATTAAAACCATCTGTTGCCAAACACAGCCTAATATTGCAACAGTCAGAACTGAAGTCTGGGTACCTGTGGTCAAAATCCTTCCAAGTGGGAGAATCAGCTGGATGGCGTATCAACCCATCTCTAGTTCGCCCTTCACTATGCCATCTCATATCAGCTGCTATCTTTGATGACATATACAGTCTCTGGAGCCTCTTTTCAAGTGGAAAATATCGAAGAACCTTTCTAGGAATTTTGTGTACTCACTTCCCATTAGGGCTCTTCTTTTCTATCTTCCATCTGAAAGTTCCACTTTTTGGGCATGAGTCTATATTTGCATGCTCTTTCCAAAATAGTATACAGTCATGTTCACATGCATCAATATTTTCATAACCCAACCCAAGACTTCTCACCATCTTCCTTGCATCATGGAAGTTTTTTGGCATTGTGGCATTCTTTGGAAATGCTTCCTTCAGCAAGTCTAATAACAAATCAAAGCTACTGTTACTCCATCCACCTAGGAATTTTATGTGAAGAAGCCTCACAATAAATTGTAGCTTTGTGAGTTTGCACCTAGGGTAGAGCTCTTGACTAGCATCACTTGCTAACCTATAGAATATCTCAACATCTACATCTTGATCCTCCGAATCGGAACCATCACCACCTATATCACCAACTTCTTGGTATCCACATCCTATGTCATGTATCATTTTAGTGATCTCATCTAGCTGCGGCTCACTATCCATATTAGGAACATTTTCTATATTAGATTTCTTGTTTGTCCTGTGCAATGATGTTTATTCACCATGAAATATCCACTTGGTGTATCCTTCTAAAAACCCATCACAAATCAAGTGTTCATAAACAACTTTAGCTTCTCTCCAAACACAGTTCACACATTTTCTACAAGGGCAGAGAATTTCATTTGCTTTTGCAGAATTTGCAAAAGCAAACTCTATGAAGTCCTTTATGCCTTGGTTATACTCAGTTGAGTACCTACATTTAATTATCATTAGTTTCAATCAAAAGAATAACATAAAGTAGCTTTGTATTTGATTTAGTGACTGAGTGTTTGTTTTCTACCTAGCCGCACTCATCCAACGCTTGTCCATAATAAATGCCAAAGACCTTAAAATCCTCGTAGTCTTTCCTTATTATATGGCTTACTGTAAGAATTAGCTAGTATATCTGAAATAAAATCAGCTAGTATCATTACTAGTTTAATACGGATTTAGTCTGAAATGAGTTTATAAACAAGAACACAAATAGACGGGGGAGGGAGGGTTCAAATACTTCCTATTTAGAAAGAAGTAATAGCTTACTGCAAAAATTTCTCTCTCCAAAGTGATTTGAAATTACTAGGTTAATTTTAATAATAATCTCAGCTAACTACAAAAATTGACTAGCAAAATACAATTTGATAGGATAAGTATTGGCCCATGACACCATGTTATTGTTCATGTAAGCAAGCAATAACATCATTCTATATAGTCACTCATTCATTGTTGAAATACTTCTTTTGATTCATAATATAAGTTTACTTCTTATTCACATGCGAATTAAGAGTATTGAATGAGAGAAAATAATCATAACAAATTAATGGTGCCTCTATTATATAAAGTTTGTATGTGTGTGGAAAAAATGTTAATGGAGGCGTGAGACGATACCATAGAGGATAAATGAGTCAAACATGTACTAAATAATATATTGGAATTATAATAAGGTTTATATTGTGAAATATAGAAAAATAAAAATAGTCTTAAATTGTGAAAAGGAAAGTGTATGACACAAAGGCATAATTACAACCTGCAAACAAATATAAGTACTTAAATGGAAAAAATATAGATCTATCAGGAAAATTGAAAAATATGGGATTAGGGGTAAAAATTACTTTTCCAAAAACCATAAAAAATTCAAATTAAGGCACACAATTGGTGAGACTTTCTTCCTACTTGTCTAATTTTTCTCACCAATGTGAAAATACAAACCCATTTGATATTTAACTTCTCCAATTAACAGTCTAAATACTTATATGATTAACATTGTATGCCAAAAAAAATATACTATTGGTCCTTCTAAATCATTGATTTCCAGGTTAAATGATAGTTCTAAAAAAAATTAAATGCTAGTTTTAAAGAATTGATGTTCAAGACTTAGTTTGGTCATGTTTTGGATTCAACTTCTATCATAGAGAAACTGAAATCATATATGATATAACTCTAGTTCGACATATACTAAAAACTAGAGTTCTGATAGTGTTAGACAAAAGACTATTATTTTGTTGTTTTAAATAAAATTTACATCTTATAATAGAAGGTAATTGAGTTGTAATCAATGACATAGCCATATAAATAATTGTAACTTTATGAGTATTTGTAAACATGAAGTTAGAGCTGTTAAAGCACATCAAATTCTTTAGTGTAAAAGTGGTTTCAACTTCAGGCAGAAGCACCAACACCACAATGGATCTAACCTGCGGATTCTGTAGGAGCATATATATGCACAAACACAATCACATAACTAAGAGTATTTCCATACATTTCACATCTATGCACCAAAATTATAAAAAATTCACTAATGTCTATCTAAAGAGATAGATACAAAATTGTTAAATAGTTATGACTATATAACATAAGACTACTATTTTTTCTATTTAGTGAATACATTGTGTAACACATACAAATTAAAGGGCATGCATGCCTTTCAGAATACAATGGTTGACTCTGTCCAGCCTTCCTGACATATAGAACTTTTTCAGGGTGATTAGTGATGGAAACTACTCAAAATATAGCATTATTAGTGTGCACATTATACATACTCAAATCCCTTGTTCTTTAGGACCATGTCCACCAACTATTATAGAATCCACTTTGTTGCTGATCACTGATCACTTGAGTCCTTGCACTTTATTATTTTGGTCAAAATAGTCCTGAACATTCATCCACCTATGCAACATGGGAATAGAAGAGCCTATTAACAAGAATTTGATCAATATAAGACTAGAAAGTACAGAAATTTGGTGTTACAATTTGAATTTATAAATATCATATCTAAATCACTAACTCTTGTTGATACTATATTACTCCAAATAAACTAAAATCTTTATACAATAGCCAACTACAAAAATTTGGAGTTATAATTTGAATCTCTAAATATCATATCTAAATCACTAGCTCATACCAATGCTATATTACTCCAAATGAACTAAAATATTTGCACAATAACCACTAGTTAGCTCCTCTCTTTGACATACTTCTTGTTCATATACAAATAGCATAAACAAGAATCAAATAGCAGCAAAAATAATAATAATATTACCTGATTGCAACTCATTTTTCCAAAGATAAAACCTGACAGGAACAATCTCCAAGTTGGACGTCCAATCTATGAAATCTGAAATTATGCAAATAGAGAAAGTAGATTGAAGAAACAACTTTCAAGGCAAAAAAATACAAATGCAATTTAAGAACAAAAAACATAAGTTAGGGGAGGTGTGGTTAGAGGCATCGTGGTGGGTAATCGTAGCAATTAATTTCCATAATCATGTTTCTCATACCCAAATAAACTAAAATGCCGAAATTTTCTTGGAACATAAACTACTTCTCTGTAATATGAGGGAGTGGTGTCACTGAAATTTAAATACACACACACACAAAAGATCTTCACCAAAATGCAGGAGTAATATATCAGCACACAAAGACGAAATTTCAATCGCAAAGTGTGAGAACAAAATATGATAATATGTTTCAGAAACTTCAATGGTAACTATTGGCAGTTTTACAACTGCTACTAGATTGAAAATGACTACCCAGTAAAGAAAATAATATCAAGGATATGCAGCAGCAGTACATTATAGCAACTTTCGCTGCAAATGCCCCTCAAAAATATTTCCAAACAAGTTTAACTGGGTAAAGCCGCATCCAGATAGAGTCCATGGGGTTCGATACTACGCACATGGATAAAGATAAGGAAGCTACTTTTTATCAATACTAAACAATTGTTAGGAACAGGGAAACCATCTGCGGATAGCAAGAATGCATGAGTTATTTGAGACATAATCACATATCAACTGAGCTTCATTAATATCATATAAGAGTCTAGCTTCATTAACCAAGTCTTTTATGTATGAGAAAATATTATCAATATTCAATTAAAACAAGGCAACATCCAATAAGAATCTAGATCTAGATGTATTCATCTATGAATTATATAAACATTTTTTACCAGTTTTCAAGCAAGATCTGATGAACCTTTTCAATGACTTCTATGAACACAGGCTAAATTTGGAAGTAACAAGTTCAACATTCATCATTCCTATGTCTAGAAAAGAGAACCCAACTCTAGTCAGTGAATTCAGACCAATCTCTCTGATTCACAACATGGTAAAGATTATTAGCAAGGTATTCACTAACATAACAAAGCATATGATGCCACACAATGATAGATTTAGGGGTGTAAATTCAGTGCATATAATCTAAAAAAATCCGAGATCTGAAACTGAAAATTGTCATTTTGGTATAGTTGGTTGGTTTTTTTTTTGGCACCGGAATTATAAGCTGAATTCAGATTTCGATTTACATATGTGAAAGTTCTCAAGTTCAAGAATATAAAAAGACATTAAAATGTAAAATTTGTAGTTAATTTCAATACCTATGAAATGAAAAAATTGAATGATGTAGACAATTTATTGGCTAAATTAACAAGAAAAATTAGGGACCTAATTTGGTAAGTTAAAATTTGAATTTGGAAACCTAAATAATACAATCATACAAGTTTAAGGGCTAATAGCATAATTTATTTTTCTTTTGTTTTTTTTTGGGCAGTAACATGATACACACTTCTTGGTCGACACTGCATTGTCAACTAATCTTAATTTGTAACATTAAGTCATGGTTTACTTCACTGTTTTCGAACCGGTGATCACTTCACATACAGTTAATTTGTAACATTGCAAGTGCAAGTTGTTCATAATATATTACTTCTAATGCACTTGTAATTAGCGTTAGGTCAAATCAATAGTACTACCAACTTAGTACTACTTACGAGCTTCTTGGTCGTGATGCAATATCGTCAAATGTCAACTCAACTAATTTTATAGATCAATCAGCCGATGGATGAATCAATTAATTTCTAAATGTGCAGATTTATTTAGGTCATGGTTTACTTCACTGCCATATGCATGGATCCAACTGGCAAAATTACAACTAATCACTTCATGTATTGATTAATTTCTAAACGTGCAAGTTGTTCATAATAATATTGGATGGTCAAATGTAGACCTGATATTGGATAATACATCCCTAATTTGCATCTAGTATAGGCTAGTAGATAGCTTCATGCAAGATCCAGCTCATGCAATCTCTACTTCAATCCTTACACCCTCCCTTCCAAACTATAATGGCTATAGTTTTACAATGGAGCTATTATATAACAAAAAATTATATAAATCCAAGTCACATGGTAGTAATTGATACCTTACTTTCATACCACAGAAGTTTAAGAAATTGAAATACAATTTACTCTTCAATATAAAAAAAAGAGGGAGTGAACAGACTCATAGGGTAGTTGGAGATAGACATGTGCAAACTACGGGTTAGGCTACCCTACCAAAAAGCACAAATCTATCAAGGTGGGTTCGGTCCAAGCTAAGTCCTATGAGCATCTGGGTTTATCTGAGTTGATCAGATGTATATCTAGTAAACACAACCGAATTAGAATGATCTTTCTACAAAACCAAATTGAGTTGGTCTTTCGAAACACCCTATTCATGTAAATTGAGCTAGTCTGTAATTAGTATTTCACCACTCGTGAAATGTGTGGTTGTAAATTTCTTAAAAATATTTAAATTGTGCATTCAAACATTTCAATTGTTTCTTAAAAACTATGCCTTCGAACATTTCAGTTCTAGTTATCTTGATCAAGATCTAGTTCTAATGAAGTGTTTGTTCTGAAATGGAGTTTCTAATTGAGTGTTGCCAGCATTTTCTTGGTTGGTGTCTGAATCAATCACAAGAGAATAAACTTGAACTCTTCCACACAAGGCACAAAATGCTAGATCTTTAATATGCTCTGAGTCTAAGTACAATGGATAATTTCCTATCATATCATTTGATATACTTGATAGTTGCAAGTGTTCCAAGATTTAAGCAGTCTATTTCTAAAGATTTCGGCAGTCTTCAGCAATGATAGAACATGCATCTGGAGTTCATCAGGATGCAACATTGCAAAGCCAGGAAAAGAACACTACAACCAGAAGTGTTGGAACAGTTCTGCTTACCTCGGATTGGTGCCTCGTGCCTCACCCCTCTGTTGCGCACCTGCTTCACCGCTGTCGCTCCACCTCTGCTATTCACCACACACCCTGTCACTAGCGTTTCGAGGGCCACACCGCGAGACACCTCACGCACGGTGGGAGAGTAGATCAAAGATTGGGGAGGTTTCTCGGCGAATTGGGAGTGGTTTCTCGGTGAAGGAGGTTGGATTGGGGAGGTTTCTCGGCGGAGTGCTGGAGATGGAGAGGATTGGGGGTGGTTTCTCGGTGGTGGAGGTTGGATTGGGGAGGTTTATCGGCAGAGAGCTGGAGATGGAGAGGATTGGGGGACGTTTGTCGGTGGAGGAGGTTTGATTGGGGGAGTTTTCTCGGCGGCCGGAGAGCTGGAGATGGAGAGGATTGGGGGAGGTTTGTCGGTGGAGGAGGTTTGATTGGGGGTTTCCTCGGCGGTCGGAGAGAGGTTTAATTCTAGTTGGAGGTTGGATTGGGGGAACCGATCGAGGGAAGCAGGGAAGGTAACTAATAAATCTGCAGAGGAAGATTTTATATTTGGTGCAAAACCAACAAATAAGCAGAAAATATTTTTTTTTGAAAATTTCCCTCCCAAAATAATAAATCTGTTATTATTCTGCTGAAAAGTTTCAGTTTTACGCCAAAAATATATAAATTACTTATTCCTAGCGGTAGATCTACTAAAAATAATAATTTTTCCTAGCTGGCATACCGGTGAAATATAAAAATTATATTTTCAACTATAGAACTGCTGGTAAAAAAAAAAATTTCCCAGCGAAAAAAATATTCTCAGCTGTAGATCTGCTAAAAAATATCTTTTCCCAAACTGATCTACAGCTTGCTATATATTATTTATTCCTAGCGGTAGATCTACTAAAAATAATAACTTTTCCTAGCTGACACATCGGTGAAAAATCAAAATTATATTTCCATCTGCAGGACTGCTGGGAAAAAAAGTTTTTCCCAGTAGTTTTACAGCTTGTGCTGGCCTACCGTGTTGTAGTGAATTTGGGATTTCGAGCTCATTCCTGATGAGCCGATACAAAAGGAATCGAGGAAGTTTCACACGCGCATCGATAACTAAACAAAAAAAAACTTCTTTGCAAACTAAAGCATAGCAATCAGATGCATTAGGGTCTATCTCAGTTATTTCAGATTTGGTAGCAAGCAAAACAAAACCTTTCAACTTAATTTCAGCATGGTTAGAACTAGGTTCGTTCTTTTTTGGTTGAACAAGTGGTTTAGCTATGATCTGATTTTCATCTTTGTTATTCTCCTTTTCTCTATTAGCTCTCTCCAATTCATCCTTTAAAATTGCTTCAGGAGACATGGGTAGCAAAGTGATCCTTTTGTGTTTAAACATGAGAGTATATTGATTGGTTCTACCATGATGCAAAACATCTCTATCATATTGCCACAGTCTACCTAACAATAGGGAACATGCTGCATAGATACGACATCGCAATCAGTATAATCATGATAGGCTCCAATAGAAAAGTGTACTCTCACAATGCGAGCTACCTTCAGCTTACCACAGTTGTTGAACCATTGAATGTAGTAAGGGCAAGGGTGCTGATTCGTGGTCAAGCCTAGCTTCTCGACCATGTCCATGCTCGCTAAGTTGTTGCACACTACTACAGAATTACTTTACACTATTGGTTCAAAATGGTCTATACTAACGGTTCTCTTACCGCTAGTGATCGGCACGATAGAATAAACCTAGCACAACTCTAACGGTTACAAACCGTTAGTACAATACCTATATTCCAAGGGTCCATTACTCGTAAATGTTAGTACTGGTACATTTCTTCTATCGGTTCAGTACTCGAAACCGTTAGTATTATAAACTTTCTTCCATCGGTTCAGTACTCACAACCGTTAGTATTGTTAAATTTCTTCTATCGGTTCAGTACTCACAACCGTTAGTATTGTTAAATTTCTTCTATCGGTTCAGTAATCACAACCATTAGTATTATGAACTTTCTTCTATCGGTTGTAGGTTATGAATCGTTAGTACTAGCATAACTTCTTTTAACGGTTCTGAGTTAGAAATCATTAGAATATGTTATAAGCAACTATACAAATGAAAAAGGTGCATTCATAGATACAGCAATACAGAGATACACACATTGGACAGATTGAATCTAATTATTCACAAATACACCACAGAGAACAGGGTTTTTTATTTTTGTAAATAATCTAGGTTAAAAAATTAATTTCAAAGTTGACCCACTCTACCGATCATGTTTGCTGGAGCTATTGTAGCCATGGGCATGGTTGTGAAGAAGTTGTCGAGGAAATGCAGTCAATGGTTGTCGTGGAGGTGGTCGTAGGTCGAGGTAGAGGAGGTCGTCATGACTGGAGTGGTTGAAGATGTGATTGGTCGAGATCAGAAGCCGAGGACGAATGCAGCCAAACCAAAACAACGAGGCTAACAAAACAACTTACAACAGAAGCATATTCAGCAAGAGTCTTGGCAAGAGTATGGATATAAACAAAATTTTGCCCATTGTTCTTGATACTCAGTTTTGTGATAATCAACACATTCGGTCTATGGAGATGCCGACAGATGCGAACTCGATTACAAATCTTAATGACCAACAATACATATTATCAGTAATGAACAACGACTGAAACATTATTAACTTTTCCAAAAATCAATTTAGCAAAGGAAAAGAGATAAAATGCAAGCGGCAAGAACAATTCTAATCGAGTTGGTCAAGAACACTTATAGTTCGTGGAGTGGCCTATGAAGCACGATGCAGTGGTCGATAGCGGTGGGAACCCAAATGCGAGCGGAAATGGTGGTGCAAGAGTGAAAAGGGGACGTCGGGGAGGCTAGGGTTTTCCGCTCGCGAGTAGAGACTTATTTGGAAATGTGTTTGGTTGGACTGGAGGGAAAACTCTCGCGGGTTTAACCCAAGGTCTTGTACTATTTTATTATCGGTTCAAAAATACAACCGTTAGTGAACTTTCCTTTGTTCTAAAGGTCCCCACTATCATAACCATTAGCATATATGACGTCCTTTCACTATCGGTTGAATAAACAAACCGATAGTAAAAATTTTATCTCTTCTGCCGGTTCGTACACTAATAACCGATAGTAAAAATAACGTAATTTTACTATAAGTTAAATAAACAAATCGATAGTAAAATTTTATCTCTTCTATCGGTTCGTACACTAATAACTGATAGTAAAAGTTACATGCTTTCCTCTCTTCTAAAGGTCCCCACTGTCATAACCATTAGTATATATGATGTCCTTTTACTATCGGTTGAATAAAGAAACCGATAGTAAAATTTTATCTCTTCTAAAGGTCCCCACTGTCATAACCATTAGTATATATGACGTCCTTTTACTATCGGTTGAATAAACAAACTGATAGTAAAATTTTATCTCTTCTCTCAGTTCGTACACTAATAACCGATAGTAAAAATGACGTAATTTTACTATCAGTTAAATAAACAAACCGATAGTAAAATTTTATCTCTTTTATCGGTTCGTACACTAATAACCAATAGTAAAAATGACGTAATTTTACTATCAGTTAAATAAACAAACCGATAGTAAAATTTTATCTCTTCTATCAGTTTGTACACTAATAACCAATAGTAAAAGTTACATGCTTTCTTCTCTTCTAAAGATCCCCACTGTCATAACCATTAGTATATATGACGTCCTTTTACTATCAGTTGAATAAACAAACCGATAGTAAAATTTTATCTCTTCTATCGGTTTGTACACTAATAACCGATAGTAAAAATGACGTAATTTTACTATCAGTTAAATAAACATACCAATAGTAAAATTTTATCTCTTCTATCGGTTCATACACTAATAACCGATAGTAAAAGTTACGTGCTATTTACTAACGGTTTCCCAGACCATAACCGTTAGTATAAAACCTCTTCTCCACTACGGTCCTCGTACACTAACGGCTTTTTCCCAGATTGCATATAACCATTAGAAGATAGGGGTTAGTGGACTGTATTTCTATAGTAGTGGCAACTTCCTCCATCGATGATCGTACGGCATGATCGGTCCTTGACAACAAACTTTGTTTGGAACAAGTTGTGACGTTGATTCTGTTCAGCAAGCTCCATTTGTGCACTAAGCACACGCTTCACAATGATGCTCAAATATCAATCATTAATTTCAGCACCATATTGTTCATGTTCAGCTTGTTGCCCTTCACTTGCATGGTTAGTTGCAAGCATAGTATATTCCTCTTCAATATCACTAGCTAAAGTGTACTCACCATCATCCTTTATGAGTAGGGCTCGCTGGCTAGGACAGTCACGCATGATATGACCGAATCCTTACAACGGTGGCATTGTGTTTCTCGTGCCCTACCGATAGAAGCAACCGATGATGAACTTTGTGCGGGGGCTTGGACTGTACTCCTACTCGTCTCGGTCACTCGTGAGGGTATTTTGGAAGCACTAGGACGTCGGTTGTTGCCGGAGAAACTCGGTGCAGGTGCTCGGCTCAATGTGTTGTATGGAGCTTTCGGTTGGGCACCTCCGAAACTCCCTCTCGGCCTCAACTTCCGTCCCTGTACTTCTCTCTCTGCCTTACAAGCAATATGAAATAGATGAGTGATAGAGTTGTATTCTTTATAGTCAAGAATGTCTTGAATGTCTCGATTTAAACCTCCAAAAAATCTAGCCATTTTAGCTTCATCGGTTTCTTCTAAACCACAACGTAACATACCAATTTGCAGTTCTTGATAATAATCCTCTACAGAATTACTACCTTGGTTCAGACGTTACAATTTATTCAGCAAATCGCGAGCATAATATGAAGGCACAAATCTATGTCTCATCACTCTCTTCAAAGCATTCCAAGTTCTAAGTATGTTCTGGTTATTGCGACAATATTCACTCCACCAAACAGATGCAAATTCAGTAAACTTGCTAGTAGAAGCCCTAACTTTCTTATCTTTAGAAACTTCAAAGCAAGCAAATTTTTGTTCTATAGCTAATTCCCAAGTGAGATAGGCATCAGGGTCATACTTTCCAGTGAATGAAGGTATAGTCAATTTAAGCTTACCGAATGAGTCATCATGACCACGCACCTCTCGTGGTGGAATTATTCTCATACCGTTGCGATTGAAACGAAGACGCCGATGGTCACGATCATTGTTGATATTGAATCCTCCATCGGACTCCGTATCAGCAGCATATTGATTTCCTTCGGCATTGAAATCATCTTCGACCTCATCAGTCCATGCTTGGCGTCGAGGTACATTATTGGCAGTAGTAGCAACAAGGGCAGCAGCCGGGGCAACCGGTGCTTCTTTCTGCTCCAATTGCTCCACTCGAGTGGTGAGGGCAGCAAGCGCTTCGTTATTGCGGTCTAGAATCCTTTCGATACGCTCAATGTGCGTATTAGCAAGCGGTTGAAGTGTGGTTTTTTACAAGTCATTTGATGTTGTGGCGACCATTGTCCAAGTCAACGTGCCCACCTTCTGAGAGAGGATGGTGAGTATACTAGTGCTAGTGACATTGATGAAGAAGAATATGCCCTTGTTGCAACTAACAATGTAGGTAACACTGAACCACAAGAAGAGATCTTGAGTTCTGCATTGGTGGAGAAATACCCGGCCCTTGTTGTCACGCGTGTCCTTAGTGCACAACCAGTGCGTGCTGAACAGAATCAATGCCACAACATCTTTAGACAAGGTTTGTTGTCAAAGAGCGTGCTGTGCACGTCATGGTTGATGGAGGTAGCTGCAACAATCTTGCTAGTGTGGACATGGTCGAGAAGCTGAGATTGACCACGAGTTCACATCCACAGCCATACTCGATTGAATGGTTAGATTCGTGTGGTAAGCTCAAGGTGACTAAAACTACGAGTGTACACTTCTCCGTTGGTTCTTACCATGATCACGTTGACTGCGATGTTGTACCTATGGATGCTTGTTCACTGCTATTAGGTAGGCCGTGGTTATATGATAGAGATGCCATTCACCATGGTCGGGCCAATCAATATAGTTTTTTGTTCAAGGGTAAGAAAATTATTTTGGATCCTATGACCCCTGCAGAGCTGCTGAACATTGATAAAGAGAGAGGCCAAAGAGAGAAACAGGAGTGTGATAAAACTGAAAATCAATGTGTAGCTCAAGAACACAACCCACCAAACGAACTTGGAGTTGAACAATCTGAGATTAAATTGAAGGGTGTTGTTTGGTTAGCTACAAAAATTCCTTCGCATGATCCATTGACGAACAAGGATTCATTGCAAGCATCTATTTTTTTGCCTCCTGTTGTTGCCACTAACCTTTTGCAGGAGCATGAGATGGAGTCGAGGACAACTCCAATTCAAAAGGGGGAGGATGATGAGGACATCACTGACACAGTTGCAACCGCCGTTCCTTCCCCTACTACTTCTTTGATGCATGGAGGCCTCAATCCACAAGCCGTTCCTTTCAAGCCTACATCAGTAGTCCAGAGCCTCATGCCAGAAGCCACAATGCCCCAAGGAAGGTCCCACTCAAAGCCCAAGTCGCCATCGAAGCCCAAGTCGCAGAATAGCCTGTTTCGGCAGTCCAGGAGCAGTCCAAATTCAAACGGTTGTAACTTTCGCGTCCGAAGTCTGTTTTCGACGATCCACCACTACACGGAAAGCTTATCTCCTAATCTTTCCAATGGTTCTAGTGCTACTGCCAGCTTTGGCCAGGAATGATGGGAATCGCCAAAATACACCACAGGACAGAAACTACCAAGTGCTGCGTCACCTCTTCTTTGGGCCAAAAGCCCATGTATTCCTAGGGTTGCGTGTGTGTGGGTACCATCGTGGCCGGCGCTCTTCCTCTGGCCACCACTCTATTTATGGCCGCCACTACCCTTCTTCTTGCTCGGGTTTTGTTTTGTTTAGTTATCCACTACGCGTGTGAAACTTCCTCGATTCCTTTTGTATCAGCTAGATCATCAGGAATGAGCTCGGAACCCCAAATTGTGTGAGCTTAATCTAATTTCAGTAAATTTAGTTGCTTTTATCTTGTTCTTGCTGTGTTTCTTTGGTTGCATCGCAGGAATCGACCTTCGTGGTCAGGTCAGCCATATTTGGCACGATTGATAACAAATTGTTATCGTGGTTTGACGATTGCCGACATCCATGCCTGTCTAGATTGGTAGCCGCTTCGCCTAGGTCACGTTCCACCCAACCAAACATACCCTCTCAATTTGGTACAACGAAGGAAACCTTGTCTGAAAGATGTTGTTTGAAACTTGTTTGGAATCGAGGAAGTTACTCGAATGAATGGTTAAATTCGTGTGGTAAGCTCAAGGTAACTAAAACTACGCACGTACACTTCTCCATTGGTTCTTACCATGATCACGTTGACTGCAATGTTGTACCCATGGATGCATGTTCACTGCTATTAGGTAGGTCGTGGTTATATGGTAGAGATGCCATTAACCATGGTCAGACCAATCAATATAGTATTTTGTTCAAGGGTAAGAAAATTGTTTCGGATCCTATGACCCCTACAAAGCTGCTGAACATTGATAAAGAGAGAGCTTAAAAGAGAGAAACAGGAGTGTGATAAAACTGAAAATCAATGTGTAGCTCAAGAACACAACCCACCAAATGAACTTGGAGTTAAACAATCTGAGATTAAATTGAAGGGTGCTGTTTTGTTAACTACAAAAATTCCTTCGCATGATCCATTGACTAACAAGGATTCATTGCAAGAATCTATTTCTTTGCCTCCTATTATTGCCACTAACCTTTTGTAGGAGCATGAAATGGAGTCAAGGATGACTCCAATTCAACAAGGGGAGGATGATGAGGACATTGCTGACACGGTTGCGACCGCCGCTCCTTCCCCTACTACTTCTTCGACGCATGGAGGCCTCAATCCAAAAGCTGTGCCTTTCAAGCCTTCATCAGTAATCCAGAGCCTGATGCCAGAGGACTCAACGCCCCAAGGAAGGTCCAACTCCAACTGCAAGTCGCCGTCAAAGCCCAAGTCGCAGAAGAGCCCGTTTCGGCAGTCCATGAGCAGTCCAACTTCAAACGGCTGTAACTTTCCTAAGCTTTCCAATGGTTCTCTTCCGACTGCCAGATCTGGCCAGGAACGACGGGAATCGCCAAAATACATCACAGGATAAAAACTGCCAGGTGCTGCATCACCTCTTCTTTGGGCCAAAAGCCCATGTATTCCAAGGGTTATGTGTGTGTGGGTACCATCGTGGCCGGCGCCCCTCCTCTGGCCAACGCTCTATTTTTGGCTGCCGCTACCCTTCTTCTTTCTCGGGTTTTGTTTTGTTTAGTTATCCACTGCGCGTGTGAAACTTCCTCGATTCTTTTTGTATCGGCTAGATCGTCAAGAATGAGCTCGGAACCCCAAATTGTGTGAGCTTAATCTAATTCCAGCAAATTTATTTGCTTTCATCTTATTCTTGCTGTGTTTCTTTGGTTGCATCACAGGAATTGACCTTCGTGGTCAGGTCAGCCGTGTTTGGCACGGTTGATAACAAATTGTGACCGTGGTCAGCCTAGGTCACGTTCCACCCAACCAAACTTACCCTCTCACCGGTAGATCGGCATCCATTGACGCATTAAAACTGGCCCAATGCCATTGGCTGACATTGGCTGACAAGGGCTGATAATGCCCAAGAATGGCATTGACATGGTTTGAATAGTTCCCATTGGCCAAAATGGGTTTTGATTCAAGCATATGGTGCACAAAGTAGTGAGGCAACTATTTGACAAAGTAGTTTTTGTTTTGCATGACCAGAGGTGGGTGAACAGGGCTAATGCCACTAGCTGGCATGGTGTGGCATAGAGTTGACATGGCCAGAAACTAGGGTTTAGTATAACTTTTGATCCAGGGCTCTAAAGGATGCACCACTTTGTCTGGGAGGTAGGCCTTGGTAACAGGGACAAAAGGCATAACAGGATCTATGGCTGGAGATGGCCGGACGGCAAGGAAATCCGGCGAAGAACACGGTGGCCGAACTGTTCCAAACAGTCTCTGGACAAGACTTTGGCATAGTAATAACTCTCGATCTGGGCCGATCCAGGTGTCGAGCTAGAAGACAAAAATGCTCATGGGGTCAAGGCACATCTACTAGACAAGGTGGTTAGGGCTGCAACGGCGGGGAATGTAGTCTGGCGACCGGCGCTAGAGAAGAAACCACAAAAATGGGGCATTTTTGATTTAAGCCATTTGAGGTCGATTCCTTGCTTGTGGAGTGACTTAGGGGTATAGGAAGGCTACTGGTAAGGTTAGACTTGCTGGAGGATCACCGGAGAAGCTCAACGGCGAGGTCCAGTAAACAGATGGAACACCAATTTGGGGTTTTCTTGATCTGAGCAAAATTGATGTTTCTGAGCTTATAGGATTGCTATATTTAGCTCAATGGTCAATTTAGTCTACAGGTTCGAGGGTTAATTCGGTCTAATTTAATCAGCATTGCCTAAATAGGGGTTCTGGAAATCCCGGCGATCGCCGGCGACCTGATGCATAAGAGTTCAATTCACTACTACAGCACGATAAGAGAGATGGGAGGAGCTTACTGGTGCTGTTAATTTAGCTGAAGGGACTGTGGTTGAAGCTGTCACTGTGAGCCTCCTTCTGTGCTCGTCGGAGAAGACGACGAAGACGGCGAGGTTAGAGACTTGAGTGGTTCTGGTGTGTGTGTGTACAAGCAATGGCCAAGGCGCTCCAGTGGCCGTGCCGGCTTTGCAGGCTGGCGTGCGCTGTCTCGGGTGATGCAACGGCGAACTGACGGGCTCCTTCGGCATGCTTGCAACGTGGCGCAACTTTGCTGCTGTTGTTGGGCGCGCGCGGGAGAACGAAGGCAACGCTGGCGAGGGCGTGGCTGCTCCACGGTGGCGAACAAGATGCTTACGCATGGCAATGAAACAACGGCGAAGGTGGCAGTGCAGGTGATCGATGGCGACAAAGCTACAGCAACGAACGAAGCCATAGTCGCGGTCGAGCGCTCCTGCTCGTGGTCGAAGACAACAGCTCGAGGTCGATTAAAACAGCGGATCTGGTCGTGAACAGGAGTTTTGGTCGATCCAGGGACCTAATTGCGAGGCTCTTTACTTGGGCTTTGGGCTGATTTGTAATTTAGGGCTTAGGGAGGAGTAATCTGGAATCTGATTTCATAATTGCGTATAACCTTTTCCCTTGATCTCATCTGGCAGTAATTTGAGCAAATTTGAATAAGATTTGATGAAATTTGGCAAAATCCGAAAATAGGGTACTTTACGATAAGATAACCTGATTTTTTGTCGATTTCGAATTCTGGCAATTGAAGGGAGATTTGGAAGTCTGGACAGAAGGGAAATCTGTCTCAAATAGCATTTGGGAGGTATTCCCTAAAGAAATTCTGGAAAAGGAGTTGATTTGTGGCTTTTAGCATTTTTAGGTTTTCAAATATCTGGAAAAGGACTGATTTGCAGTAAAATTTGGACTGATATGCGAAAAGGCTTAGATGAAGTAATTTGGCTACCAACTTTTTGGTGTAAGATGATGATGCATCTAGAAACATATTTCAAAAGACACTTGAGTCTAGATAGGGTTAAAATCAGATGGTTCTTCTGCTGTAATCTGTGGGTACTGAAGGTAATTTCAAATTACCATTTTCGAAAACAGAAGAAGTGGATGGCTCTAGGAGCTAGAGGTCGAATTTGGTCTGGCTCCTGATGGATTTTATGTTCAGGGTAACTGATAGGTTAAATCTGAATGGTCAGATCTTGATCTGGAGTTATAGAGTAGATTTGGAGATTTTTAGGGTTTGAGAGAGATTAGGGTTTAGTTGATTTGGCTACTACTACAGAGATACATGCATGCACGATTTTATGCAGAAATGCTTTTCACCCCCAAAACCAGGGTGTTACACCTAGCATCTTTATATACCTTCTCTTGTTTCTTTGCTTGTCTTTTGGGAATTTATTTTGCAAAACCGATTCACCCCCCTCTCGATTCGCCATCCTGGTCTTTCAGCACTGGACGAGATGCAAATTACTCGTTCGAAGATAAAACCCATAATTCACCCATTTTATGGGATAATCCCTGGTCCCTCGATGATGCTGATGGGACAAATTGTATTACCGGTAACATTGGAAGAGCCAGAAAACTTCCTAATATAATTGATTACCTTTGATGTAATTGATTGCGATTCGGCATATAACACTATTTTTGGTAGGCCAGCTCTTTTTAAGTTCATGGCGGCAACGCATTATGCTTATCAATGCGCCAAGCTGCCGGGCCCCAAAGGCGTTATTTTAGTCCGAGGCAACCGGAATACGGCACTTACTGATCGGCTATCTCTGGAGTTGGTGGATCAGCTTCCCCTTTGGGATGTTAAAGCTACGACCATGGCCTCAGATACGATCAAAGTTGCCCCGCGACCAGATGAGAAACTAAATCTAGTTCCGTTGTACCCAGATGATCCATTAAGAACCATACGGATTGGATCAGGTCTAGACGACAAATAGGAACTCGAGCTTGTTACTTTCCTATGGGCTAACGCAGATGTGTTTGCGTGAAAACCATCCGTCATGCCTGGAGTCCAAAGGGAAGTAATTGAGTACAGACTAGCAATTCGGCCCGGACAGCGACCAATAAAGCAAAAGCTCAGACGCTTTACTGTTGACCAGCAAGCAACCATCCATTTGGAGTTGGACAAACTCTAGAAGGCGGGATTTATTCGCGAAGTCGAACATCCTGAATGACTTGCAAATCCGGTCATGGTCCTAAAGTCAAATGGTAAGTGGCGCATGTGCGTCGATTACACCAGCCTAAACAATGCCTACCCGAAGGATGATTTTCCCTTCCTCGCATTGATCAGTTGGTCGATTCTACAGCGGGTTGCGAACTGATGAGCTTCCTACATGCTTACTCAGGGTACCATCAAATTAGTATGGCAGAAGAAGATGAAGAGAAAACTGCCTTCGTCACACCATTTGGCACTTACTGCTACGTCAGAATGCCATTTGGTCTCGAGAATGTCGGTTCCACTACCAGTGCTTGATGGAAAAGACATTTCTTTCCCAGTTGGGTTGTAATCTAGAAGCTTACAGAAGTGCATTCCACTAACCCATATCTTCTAACGGTTATAAGCAATCTGGAAAAAATCCAATAGAATAGGACAACAGTGGCGGGAAAGTGGCATTTTACTATCGGTTACATACTAGTCCAACGTTAGTGAAATGCAAATATTTTTTACTATCGGTCATTACTGTACAAACCCATATAATATATTAAATAGTACTATCGGTTTTTCTCGCGTAACTGATAGTGAAATTACTGACTTTTTACTATCGGTTCTTACTGTACTAACCGATATAATATAGTACAGTTTACTATCGGTTATATAAAACAAACCGATAGTAAAATGACTTCATATAAACTAATGGTTATGACAGTGGGGACCTTATTTTTACTATCGGTTTGTGTTTTTGAACCGATAGTAAAATTGTACAACTTAATTAGGTCGAACCCTGCTGTGCGCTCTGCATGTTGGAATCATTTCAGCCGTGCACGACTCCAAGCTAGAGTGATCTGGAGAAGCTAGCTGAAAGGTTGATCATAATTCCATCCCCCTAGCTCGGTATTGTCATCTTCTCATCACCTCTCTCTCTCTCGATCACACTTTCACACTCTCCCTCTCTCTCTATACTTGCAATTCATTAAACTAGATACATGTAGCTCCAAACTAGCTAGAAGGCTAGGTTGTCTAGCTAGCTATAGCTTGCTGAATTTAAGCAACTAGCTAGCTGGCTCTTCCAATTAATGCATGCATCAAGTTAATTAGGGTTTCATATATACAAATCCATTTAATGTAATTAAGCAGCTCATGTACACACATATGGCCTAGCTAATTATGTTTCATGCATATATGCATGCCCTGAGTCATTAATTATTTATTTGAATTTGTCAATTTTGTGAAATAATTGTAGATGGATCGAGAATATTGGATGTATGGAATAAAACGTACTACTGTTGAGTATTTGGAGGCTGTGAATGGGTTTATTCAATTTGCTGACCAAGAAAAGGCGAAGAAGGGAGAGAAAGATATGCATTGTACTTGTATAGATTGTATGAACTTAAAAAGGTTCGGCAACTCTGATCAGATTAGGAGTCATTTGATTCATCGTGGTTTTAACGCACGCTATACCCGTTGGATATGGCATGGTGAAGATCTTGAGGAAACAAGCACCGCTACCACTCAGCAGCACCCGGAAGTGGATTGGAATAATGATGATCATGATCAGAACATTGGTAATGTTCATTCGGAAGTCCATGTAGATGACGACAATTTAGATGAAATGTTACGTGATGTAGAAGAAGACTACAGCGAAAACGATTTAGTTAAATTTGAGAAATTAATTGTTGATTCTGAGAAGCCTTTGTTCCCCGGATGTGCAAAATTTACAAAGTTGTCTTCTGTGTTAAGATTATATAACTTGAAGGCAAGCAATGGTTGGAGCGATAAGAGTTTCACGGCGCTATTGGATCTGTTAGCGGACATGCTTCCAGAGGGAAATGAGTTGCCAAGATCGGTTTACCAGGCCAAAAAACTATTGTGTCCGTTGGGAATGGAAATCGAAAGAATACATGCATGCCCAAATGATTGTGCTCTGTACCATAACGAGTACGATGTCGACGATTCGGACTCGGGGTCCTCAGCCGAACTTATGCAAAATTTGTAATTGTGAGACCTTTCAAGATGACCCTCCGGAAGGTATGCCGAACAATGGTGAACAAGAGCACAGAGAAATTTATACAGGTTCGGGCCCTCGATGGTGGGAGTAAAAGCCCTACGTCCTGTTGGGATTTCACTATATCAGATAAAGCTTTACAAACTAGCAGGGAGAAAACCTCACAGGTGAAAGTTTCCCCTATATAAGTGTACAAAAAGAAGCTATAGGAGACTTGTAAGTGTTGTCTAATCTAAGCCGTAGACTTGGCTGTTTGAGTGATCGAGATATCTTTTATCTTGCTTATCTTTGGAGTCTGGTTCTTCCAAAATGTCTTGGATGCCCCGTTTGATGTACTTTGCCACCTTTTTATATTTGTCGAAAGGGTGCCATATGAAGAAAACTGCATCAAACGGTTGGATGCGGTTGTTGAAGAACAGCTGTTAACTTCTACGGAGGTTATTAACACGTGTTAATCATGAATAACCACATATAATAACCTCTGACGGTTGGTCTTCAACGTGGAGGAATCTTCGGGATGCTTGGAATATCCTGGTATAAAGATAACCGAACAAACTCCAAGCACCTTGGTCGAGAATGTTCTGACCGCGGAATATGGGCTGTCCGCGCAACATCCCAGTTCCCAGATATTCAGTCCAGTCCGCGAATAGCATACGAACTTCTGACCGCACAAAGCTGTCGGCCTGATCGCACGAAACCCGCGACCTGATCGCGTAAAGCTTGCGACCTCATGGTGATGCCCCTCAGAAATAGCTTGAGTTCGCATTGAACCAAATACATGTCTGGTTCGAACCTGTCTTGAACCAAAAGTTTATTAGAAGTGACCTGGGTGTCAATCCTCGTCAGCTAGCCCCCAAATTCGAAGAAAACGAAGAGACGTGTTTATTTCGAATTTTAAAACCATGCATTGGATTTTTAACCCGACTCTTCAATTTTTCCACTTAGTGGCGCACTAAGTGAAAACGGTTGGTTTCCCAAGACGGGTTCTGACATTACGTGACGGGCAATGATAACACCGTAGAATTGTTTTTATCTCGAGATAAAATTGTAAATGCTTTGACGAAACCCGAGGCGCCTGGAATGCAAACCGTCACCCAGGCGGCTATAAATACCAGGCTCTTGGATTTGTAAAACTCCACAATTTCCCTCCACGTCTAAGTCCTTTTCTTGTTATCCTGCCTCCTTCCTTGTCACATACTCCTCCCAATGGCAGATCATGAAATCATCGAGCTTGAGAGCGATGAAGGGGAAATTGTCGAACAAAGGCCTCAAACGATTGAAGTCTTGTCTCCCTTAAGGAAGAAACCCAAGGTCGACGAAGGATCTTCTAGTGGAACAAAGGTGAAGAATGTAGCAAGTTTCTTTCTTCCTTCAGTTCCTTTGGCCCTCCCCGTTCATGCCTCTCGGCAAGTTAGGCCTTTATCCTTAGAGAAAGATCCCATCACATTCAATTCTCCCATTCTTTTGGGTGATCAACATCCTGGTCGGCAAGCGGTGACTATCCCTCGATGAAATGATCGCCATATTGGGTTGGCGAAGCAATCTTCTGATGGGAAGGTTGCTCTTCCACCATATGATGATCTTCCTCCCAAGATGGGTGTATTAACGGGTTATGCACCGGGACAGGTAACAATTCTTCTCCCCTTTTGCTGATAATTTTAGTTAGTATGACTAACTTTTGCAAAATGCAGGAGGTAGGAGGCTCCAGCGATCAGCCTTCTGCTGCTCCATCTCTTCCTTCCGGACAGACTCTTCTGGAAGAGAAGAATGCCCTGGAGAAGAAGACCGAGGAGATGGCCTCGAAGATTCTGCGTTTAGCAGAATGTCTTGATTGATCCCGAGAAGAGGCGCACCATTTCCGTCGAGAGAGGGACTTCGCTCAGTGTAACACCCTGAGTTAGGGGTGAAAATTTCCTTTTTCATCAATAGCATGCATGCATGTATCTGTAGTATTAGCCAGATCAGTTTCTATCTCAAGCCCTAAAATCTCCAAAATCTATTCTGTGATCTCAAATCAAGATCAGATTGTTTAGATGTGATCTATTAGTTATCCTGAATCTAAAAGTCTTTAGAATCTAGATCCAATTCTATCTCTAAATTTCAGATTTATCAACTTCTTCTGTTTTCGAAAACAGAAATACCTTATATTACCCAAATACCCTAAGTTTAGAAATACAGATTTAATCAAAATCTTGACCAAGTTCAGACCAAATTATTCCTGGAATATAATCATGGGTATGTCAATACCTTAATCTAAAAAGTTGACAGCCAGATTCTGCCATCTAGACTCTTTTCACAAATCAGTCCAAGAATTATAGCAAAATAGTCCTTATCTGATATCTGAAAATCCAAAAAGGCTAAAATCTCCAGATTAACTCCAAATTCAGAATTTCTTCAGCAAATCTTCTCAAAATGCTATTTGCCACAAGTTTCTCTTCTGTGCAGATATCAAAATCTCATTCCAAGTGCCAGAATTCAAAATCAAATGAAATTCAGATTTCAATTACCCTAAATTACCCTATTTTCAGTTTATATCGAAAACTATTCAAATGTGTAAAATCTTATCATTTATCCTTGCCAAATACCTTGTTGAATATAATATACCAGATTAGCGAAATCAATTTCAGTTTAAACCTCCCAGAATTTCAGATTTGCATTTCAGTCCAAAACAAGAAATCAAGTATTGCAATTAGGCCCCTAATTCGACCAGGGAAGCAGCCAGTGCACGACCAGGAACCGCCGTGCTTGTGCGCCGTGGTTGCTCATCGCCGGTGAGGCTTCGCCCGCGCTCGTGACCGTGCATGCTGGTGCGCACGTGTCCCCACTCCAGCTAGTGCCGTGGCAAGGCCGCTGCTACGTCGACGACCAGCGCTGCTCCCTCGCGCGATCAACGGCTTTTTGTCAGCAACTCCTCGCCACGTCGCTTTGCCGCGCCAGTGTTGTCGCCACCGCTTGCTACAACTTTGCCAGGTCCCGATGAGGCGACACTGTGATCAACAGCAAGCTTGTCGCCGTCGCATCACCGTTCTTCGCTGTGTCTTCGCCGCTGTTGCTCCAGCACGCAACCAGTCAAGTCACCGGCTGCCAATTACTTCGTTGTCTCCTTCTTGCTTGCTTCGCCTGGCCTATTTATACACCACTGTACCCCAGCAACTTCTTGTTTCACTGGAAATCAGCTAAGTCTCGAAACTCTCCTGTTTTCGTCTTCTTCTCCGGCAAGCCGTCAAGGAGGCTCACGGTGCCAGCGCTCTACATTTAATTTCCTGCCAAATTGACAACATCAGTGAGTTCCCCTACTCATCCTCTCTGTGTGATATCATTTAATTGTTCTCCGGTGGACTCTAACACCGATGATCGCCGGAAATGGCTGAAAGTCGAAGATGCCCTGTTCCGGCAATGCTGGCCAATCTACCTCGAATTAGCCCTCGATCCTATAAACAAAATTGATCAGTGAGCCAAATCAAGCAAGCCTGTGAAGTTGGATTTCAAAATTTAGCAAGAATCGAACCTTTTCCCTAAACCGAGCTTCACCAGAAAACCGGCGATCGTCGCCAGGCTTCTCCAGTGATCCTCCGGTCAATTTGATGTTACCAGAAGCTTTCTTTTACCTCCTTCATACTCTCCAAGCAAGGAATTAAGTTCTCTCGGCCTGTAGCAAAAATGCCCAAATCCAGTGATTCTTCTTCGGCGCCGATGACCGGGAAAGTTTGTTCCGGCCATTTCAGCCCTCGAAACTTTGTCTAGTATGTGTGCTTTGATCTCCTGAACACTTTTGTCTTCTAGCCCGACACCTAGATCGGCCTAGATTGGAAGTTACAGCCATGCCAAGATCTTGTCCAGAACTGCTCCAGTGCAACCAGTTCATCTCTGTTCATCATCAAATTTCTTGCTTTCTAGCCATTTTCAGCCCTAGATTCTATTGAATGATTTATTCCTGTTATCAATGCCTACCTCCTAGACAAAGTGGTGCATCATTTGGGGCCCTAGATCAAAAGTTATGCTAAGCCCTAGTTTCTGGCCATGTCAAGATTAATGCCAGGCTATGTCAGTCAGTGGCATTAGCCCTTTTCACTGTCTTCCAGATGTGCATCTTGAGCATAACTTTGTCCCTTAGATTCCTGAAGTTGTGATCTACAATTTCTTCTTCTATCACAACTTGATTTGAGCCCTTGAATTATAATTGTTGCTAAACCCTAATGTTTGACATTTTCTCAGTATATGCCAGCCAATGGCATTGGCCTTGTTTACCCACTTCTGGTTGTGTAAGTTGAAAACCACTTTGTCCACTAAATTTGTAGAGTTGTGATCTACATTTTATTCTACTACCACAAGTTGAGATAACCCCTCTATCATTCATCGACCCTATGTCGATGCTTTGAACCGAATGTCGACCTAAAGACGTTCGCTGTTTTTGAGCGAACCAGTCGCAACCTTGATATCATTCTGATACCTTGAGACATTGGGAACCTTGTAAACCTTTGACAGCTAATCTTAACATTGGTTTCCTTAACTTAACCCTAATCAGCCTCTAAACCCAATCATTTCAGAATCATCAAGACTTCATCTTTGCATCATTGCATATAGTATAATAATGTATTGAAAAGATTATGATTATTGGTTGTTTGTTTGATTGGAGAGCAGATCAAGAGCCCGAATTCGAGGACTTCACTGCGGACCCGTCATCGACTGCTGTATTTTACGACGCGGAAGGCAAGTCATATTCTTGGTCATCTTGAACCTATATTTTAAATGTTGCTATAATATAACCTTGAATATAGGCAATATTGCATGTGAAAGATTGAGAATGATTGATTTATGAATTGGCAGTACTAGACTGGTTATCTGTGAAATGTGAAATAAACAAGTTTCGAGCCATGAATTATTATATGTATCTGTATACTTATATTCATGAAATAAAACCCCTAGCCGTGACTAGAAAAATGGTATGGATGGCTGTAGCACTGGAGGTGCTAGACTGCAAAGGAATGCAGGCATTGAAGGTGCAGGGTTGTGGATGGTCTGGTCACTGGCATATAAGGACTAGAACCTTGTGTTGTGCGTCTAGTGGCATGAACAACGTGCTAACCGCAAGCCTGGTATGGGACAGGCCTGAACAAGTACTTATGTGGATCGCACATGAAACCCCTGCATGAGATGTGTTGTGATGATTGATTTGGAGGCTGACTCCCACTATCACTGAAGGTGATCTGACATTAGACCCAGCAATGGGGAAATGAGGTAGGGGTGGGGGTATAGCCCGCCACAACTGTGTTTCGCGAGAGATCCACAGGGTCAGGGGTGAATTGTAAGTGATGCATAACAAAAGTTCTTGTTATTTCCACCTTGCCACTCACACATGGTTGTGAGGAGGGGTCTAATCATTTTGATAGGATGGGCTTGAAAGTGGAATATCTTGCGGGTAAATTGGTACCTCTCTGCAGAGTTAAAAACGTATTCGAATACTCCGAGCTCCCGGGTTTATAGGAGTCTGCTGCGGTGGATTAAATCCACGGGGTGTGACACAAGTACTATTTTCTAAATAAAATATGTTTAAATCAAGATTACCCAAATGACATGTGTTGTCATGATAAGGAGTGCTGCCGTGGGCTGTCGTGTGTCGACGTGTCGCGGTAGTGCTATAATCTAGTGAACATGAATGATGATGTTATAATATGAAAAGTACTGCCATGAGATGAGGTATGAAAGAAAAAGATTATTTTATAAACATCCATAATTCTTGACTAGTCTAGGTTCATGTCATCACTACTATATGTATCTACTCTTACCTATGACTTGCTGAGTACGTAAGTGCTCACCCTTGCAATCTACAAATCAATAGACGGAGCGATCAACAATCAAGATGAAGGCGTGGAGAACTTATTGGATCCAGAAGGAGGAGCGTCAGTCCCGTCATTACCCTGATGTGTGTTGTTCTGCTGTCCACTTCTCTTTTTGTGGGTGGGTCACCTATCTTCTGCTGTGTAGAAGTTATTTTGCTAAACCATGTATGCCGTGAAGGCATTGTAATCTCCTTATGTAATATCAAGGCCAGCAGGCCACACTGCTTAACTATTTTGTAAGTTACTCTGTTGCAATGTGATATACTCCTGTGCTTGACTTATCCTGGGACGTCAAGGGTATGTGTATGCTATGCATATATGGGACTAGCTGCAGCGAGCTAGGTCTCTACAGGAGTAGTCGTAGTCCCAGTCTCGGGGTGCGACACTCAGCAACAGCGAGAACTCTCTGACTTGATTAGGGACAATAGTGCGTCTGTTGTTAGGGACGATATAGATAGACTTAGGGTAGTTGCTAGTTCCCTGGGGGTTGCCAGTGTAAATTCTACTGACAACAACATGTCCCTTGGAGAACTTTGTAAACTTCTTTTGGAGCAAGTCGATGTTTTGATCAACTGCATTCCTTTTGTATGTAAAGAATGTAAGAAATAAAAGGTTCTTATTTCTCATGAATATTCTTCACATCTTCTGTGTGAAAATATAGCCATAAACTTTACGTTCGCGACCATTCATACACAGGAAACTTTAGTTCTGCGATCAGAATCTCTTTTACGAAAAAAGCACCGCGACCTGCCCTGATTCCGCGATCAGTTTCAGAGCCACGGTCAGAACTAAAGTGCGACCAGAGTTGGGACTCGGTCAGGCTGTCACTCCGATTAGAATCGAAGTTTTAGCCTAAAACACGATTTCGATAAAACCATAACCCAATTAGAAACACTCCAGTACGTCAAAAATTGAGTTACATGATTTTTTCGAATAAAATGTTCAAAGTATAAAAAGGAAAAATGTCTTCTGAAAAGTACTGAAAATTTTTCAGTCCTTTTGCACTTTCAGTTTCCAAAACAAAGAAGTCTTTTTGTTTCAGATCCGACGCCTGAGTACTTTATAGGGTCCATCAGAGATAGTATCCATTATGGGAAATGAATAAAGCATTCAATGGAACATTTGAAATGAGCCGTTTACTCATTAATGCGTCGCCTTGGGTCTATAAAAAGAGCAGATGTCTTCTCAAAGAAGCCACACAGCTAAAACCCTCATTATTCCCGCCGCTCAAAACCCTCATTTTCTTCAGCCTTCATCTTCCCAAAATCGCCAGCTTTCCCTTTGATTCTCCACCAAAGATGGCGTCCTGGAGCAGATCCATCCACCATTCTGAGGAGAGCCTAATGGCGTTAGAGAAGGAGGAGATCCTTTCTCCGCGGCTGCTCATTAACTGGCGGCCTGCGGAGAAGGACCAAGAAACCCCAACTGTCCAAGAAGGCGAGTTGGTGGTTTTTGAGGAGTACCTGCGTTGCGGGTTCTGATTCCCCAAGAGTCGGTTCCTCAAGGATGTCCTTGAGCATTATGGGTGGGAACTGATCAACCTCCACCCCAACGCGATGCTGATCCTTACAGTATTCCAGCATCTTTGTGAAGCCTTCGTCGGAATATATCCCAGCGTGGATCTTTTTCGACGATTCTACTTTTCGGCGTGGTCGAAGAGCACCAACGCTGCCGGATGCATCTACTTCCGACTGAGGGACAAAAAGGAGTATCCCTCCCCACCCTTGCGAGATTCTGTGCACGGGTGGCACCAAAGGTGGTTTACTGATCTCCACCATCCGAAAGCAGTTTATGGTTTGAAAACTCGCGACCAGAGAAGTCGAGCGAGTTAGACATTCCCCCGGCGATGAACTCGGAGCTTTCGAAGCATGCCGAGGTGATTCTTCACTTGGTCAATCAAGGATTGACGGCTCGAGACATCATTCGAGACTTCGTGAAGAATCGGGTGAGTCCTCTGCGTGAAAGGGCTCATCCGGCGTGGGAGATTAGGTCCATGGCTGATAGCACCCTGGACTACAGTCAAGGTATTTATTTCTTTGGCGCTGAACTTTCTCATTTTTGAATTGTACAAATTCTGACTTCAGTTTGGGAACAGTCCTGCCTTCATCCGAGATTGAAAGGCGGACCAACTCCCTCCTTAGGGCCTACAACTCCGATGTAGAGGGCCCTAAGGGATCACCTCGTCCCCAGAGTCTGATTCACTCCGGCGACGACCTTAAACAGGAGCGCCGAAAGGTACATTCTCTATCTGGCCTCAATTTTTTAAGATCTTATGCATGTCCTGCGTTAAACATTTTCATCGAAAATGTGAATCAGCTCCTAGGAAGGTTTGCCGAGACAACTTTCCCGAGTGAGAACATAGGTTCCATGGGAAGCCGACGGTAAAAAACGTGAAGAAGGTCTCCCAAAGACCCAGGACAAAGAGTCCTGCCTCCAAGAAGGCCAGGGCAAATCCTGGGGAAGGGTCTTCACGGAGCGTTCCTCCTACCGCAAGAAAGACGGCGGTAAGATATCGCATCCCTTCTGTTTTACCAGGTGCAGATTGGAATCACTTCTTCGTCGTACAGGGAGAGGGGAGCGAGGAGGAAGAAGATGACGTTCCTCTGATCCTCCGGAGGAGGAAGATCGTGGATCTCCCATCCGGCGATGCCCCAAGCTGCCCCGCAGAGATCACTACTACCGAAGAGGTGGTCATGGCAGATCCTGCGACCACCGAAAATCTTTGTTCCTCTGGTCGAAAGGACGACCACGGTAAGGATTCCTTTCTGTCATTCCTTTTATGATTTCTTCTGTATGTTTGACAAATCAATGCTCATACAGGGAGAAGAGCTTCTCCCTGTGACTACTGCGAGTCCCAGGGGGGAAAATCCTCCTCCTCTGCAGACGGAGGAGGAGGTAATTGAGCAAAGGCCGGTGGTGGTGGCTCCAGCGACCCAGGAGTTGCCAAGGCCTTCGGATGTAGCCCCACCAGCCAGTACGGTAGCCCAGGTAAAGACCTTGCTTTTTGTCTCTATCTGTTCCTTAGAAATATGCTCATAGCTGAACATATCCAGGGGGGAGCTACCTTGTTTGCCATGAGGAAGGCAAGAACCGATGATGGTTCTTCTTCCCAAGGGGAATCTTCCCAGAAATCCCAGGAGCGAATGGGATTTCAAATAAGGTAAGAACCTTAAACTTGGCAATAATCTTAAATAAAAACTGCTCAAATTGTCTTTCTTGTCAGGCAAAGAAAGACGGCGCCCAGCTCTTCAACCGCCTCCGGAGGGGTTGAAGCCGCAGCTGGTGCAGGAGCTTCCAACGAAGAACGCTCCACCCCTGTTGTCGACGATTCGGACTCGGAGTCCTCAGCCGAACTTATGCAGAATTTGTAATAGTGAGACCTTTCAAGATGACCCTTCGGGAAGGTATGCTGAACAATGGTGAACAGGAGCACAGAGAATTTAGACAGGTTCGGGCCCTCGATGGTGGGAGTAAAAGCCCTATGTCCTGTTGAGATTTCACTAAGTATGGTGAAATGTTTACAAGTGGGGGAAAAAGTCCTCACAGGCGAGGATTTTTCCTGTAAAAGTGTACAAAAGATAAGCTAAAGAAGACTTATAAAAATGTTATATGAGGTGTGCCGTAGACTTGGCTAACTTGGATCCCCCCCTTGATTGATGCTTCATGCCATCCTTTTATACTGCTTGAAAGGGTGCCATGTGAAGAAAACTGCATCAATCGGTTGCACGGACGGTTGGATACGGTTTTTGAAACTGCTCTTAACCTCCACTTAGGTTAAACACGTGTTATTCATGGATAACTGTACGTGTTAACCTCCTGACGGTTGATTTTCCACGTGTAGGAATCTTCGGGATACTTAGAATATCCTATCGTACGGGCAACCGAATAGATAGATCCCAGGTACCCTGATCGGCAGATGTTCTGATCGCGGGATTCGACTGACCGCGTAATATCCCGAATGTGTAGTTCGCGTATAGCCCACGAACTTCTGACCGCGCAAGGCTTACGGTCTGACCGCGTAAAGCTGCGACTTGATCGCGTAAAGCTTGCGACCTCGTGGTGATGCCTCTCAAAATAGCTTGAGTTCGCATCTCCAGACATATGTCTGGTTCGAACCTGTCTTGAACCAGAAGGTTATTAGAAGTGACCCGGGTGTCAATCCTCGTCAGCTAGCCCCCAAATTCGAAGAAAACGAAGAGACGTGTTTATTTCGAATTTAAAAAACCGTGCATTGGATTTTTAACCCGGCCCTCTAACTTCTCCACTTAGTGGCGCACTAAGTGAAAACGGTTGGTTTTTCAAGACGGGTTCTGACATTACGTGATGGGCAATGATGGCGCCGTAGAGATTTTTATCTCGAGGTAAAATTGTAAATGTCTTAACGAAACTCGAGGTGTCTGGGAGGCGAACCGTCGCCCTGGCGGCTATAAATACCAGACCCCTGGTCATGTAAAGATTTACAATTCCCTTTTCACGCCTAAGTCCTTTTCTTGTTACCTGGCCTCTTTCCTTTTCACATACTCTTCCCAATGGCAGATCACGAAATCATTGAGATTGAGAGCGATGAAGGGGAAATTGTCGAACAAGGGTCTCAAACGAACGAAGTCCTGTCTCCCTTAAGGAAGAAAACCAAGGTTGACGAAGGATCTTCCAGTGGAACAAAGGTGAAGAATGTAGCAAGTTTCTTTCTTCCTTCAGTTCCTTTGACCCTCCCCGTTCATGCCTCTCGGCAAGTTAGGCCTTTATCCTTAGAGAAAGATCCCTTCACATCCAATTCCCCCATCCTTTTGGGTGATCAACATCCTGGTCGGCAAGCGGTGACTATCCCTCGACCAGATGATTGTCATATTGGGTTGGCGAAGCAATCTTCTTCTGGGAAGGTTGCACTTCCACCATATGATGATCTTCTCCCCAAGATGGGTGTATCAACGGGTTATGCACCAGGACAGGTAACAATTCTTCTCCCCTTTTGCTGATAATTTTAGTTAATATGACTAACTTTTGCAAAATGCAGGAGGTAGGAGGCCCCAGCGATCAGCCTTCTGCTGCTCCATTTCTTCCTTCCGGACAGACTCTTCTGGAAGAGAAGAATGCCCTGGAGAAGAAGACCGAGGAGATGGCCTCGAAGATTCTGCGTTTAGCAGAATGTCTTGATCGATCCCGAGAAGAGGCGCACCATTTCCGTCGAGAGAGGGACTTCGCTCAGCAACAGCGAGAACTCTCTGACTTGATTAGGGACAATAGTGCGTCTGTTGTTAGGGACGATATAGATAGACTTAGAGTAGTTGCTAGTTCCTTGGGGGTTGTCAGTGTAGATCCTACTGACAACAATATGTCCCTCGGGGAACTTTGTAAACTTCTTTCGGAACAAGTCGATGCTTTTATCGACCGTATTCCTTTTGTATGTAAAGAATGTAATAAATAAAGTTTCTTTTATTCATATGAACATTCTTCATACCTTCTGTGCGAAATTATGGCTAAAAGCTTAGTCCGCGACCATCCATACACAGGAAATTTCAGTTCTGCGATTAGAATCGCGCTTTAAAAGATCACCATGACCTGTCCTGATGCTGCGATCAGACTTAAGGCCGCGGTTAGAACTGAATTGCGACCAGAGATGAACATCCGGTTAGACTATTACTTCGATTAGAGACGAAGTTTTAGCCTAGAACATGATTTCGATAAAACCATAACCCAATTAGAAACACTTCAGTACGTTAAAAATTGGGTTACGTGATGTTTTCGAATAAAATGTTCAAAGTATAAAAAGGAAAAACGTCCTCTGAAAAGTACTGGAAATTTTTCAGTCCTTTTACACTTTTAGTTTCCAAAACAAAGAAGTCTTTTTGTTTCAGATCCGACGCCTGAGTACTTTATCGGGTCCATCAGAGACAGTATCCATTATGGGAAATGAATAAAGCATTTAATGGAACGTTTGAAGCGAGCCGTATTACTCATTAATGCGTCGCCTTGGGTCTATAAAAAGCAGGAGGTAGCTTCTTGCGGAAGCCACTCAGCCGCGAAAAAACCCTTAGAATTCCCGCCGCTCAAAACCCTCACTTTCTTCAGCCTTCATCTTCCCAAATCGCCAGCTTTCCCTTTGATTCTACACCATAGATGGCGTCCTGGAGCAGATCCATTCATCATTCTGAGGAGAGCCTAATGGCGCTTGAGAAGGAGGAGATCCTTTCTCCGCGGCTGCTCATTAACTGGCGACCCGCGGAGAAGGACCAAGAAACCCCAACTGTCCAAGAAGGCGAGTTGGTGGTTTTCGAGGAGTATTTTCGTTGCGGGTTCCGATTCCCTGAGAGTCGGTTCCTTAAGGATATCTTTGAACATTACGGGTGGGAACTGATCAACCTCCACCCAAACGCGATGCTGATTCTGGCAGTATTTCAGCATCTCTGTGAAGCCTTCGTCGGAGTATATCCCAGCGTGGATCTTTTCCGACGATTCTACTTTTCGGAGTGGTCGAAGAGCACCAACGCCGCCGGATGCATCTACTTCCGGCTGAGGGATAAAAAGGAGTATCCCTCCCCACCCCTGCGAGACTCAGTGCACGGGTGGCACCAGAAATAGTTTTATTGCACCCCGCCGACCGAGAGCGGGCTGTGGTTTGAGAACTCGCGGCCGGAGAAAACGAGCGAGTTGGATACTCTCCCGGCGATGAACGCGGAGTTCATGAAGCATGCCGAGGTGATCCTTCACTTAGTCGAACAAGGGCTGATGGCACGTGACGTCATCCGAGACTTTGTGAAGAATCGGGTGAGCCCCCTACGTGAAAGGGCTCATCCGGCTTGGGAGATCAAGTCCATGGCGGACACTACCCTGGACTACAACGAAGGTATTCATTTCTGACATCGAAATTCTTTTATGTCATTTTTGAAATGTATTAATTTAACTCGTATCTGGGAACAGTCCTGCCCTCAGCTGAGATTGAGAGGCGGACTAACTACCTCCTCAGGGCGTACAACGCCGAGGTAGAAGGCCCCAAGGGATCTCCTCGCCCCCAAAGCTTGATTCATGCTGGCGACGACCTTAAACAGGAGCGCCGAAAGGTAAACTTTCCACTTGGCCTCTGTTTTGCAGGTTTCATGTATGTCCAGCACTAATCAATCCCGTTGGAATGAGAATAGCTCCTAGGGAGGTTTGCGGATGCAACATTCCCAAGTGAAAATGTCGGCTCTCTGAAGAAGCCGACGACGAGGAACGTGAAGAAGGTCTCTCAGAGACCCAGGACAAAGAGTCATGCCTCTAAGAAGACCAAGCTGAACCCTGGAGAGGGGTCTTCACGAAGCATTCCTCGTCCCGCAAGAAAGACTGCGGTAAGATATCGCATTCCTGCTACTTTTTCAGGCGCGACATGGAATCACTTCTTCGTCGTACAGGGAGAGGGGAGCGAGGAGGAAGAGGATGACGTTCCTCTGATCCTTCGAAGGAGGAAGATCGCGGATCTTCCATCCAGCGATGCCCCAAGCTGCCCCGCAGAAACCACAGCTGCCGAAGAGGTGGCCGTGGCTGACCCTGCGACCACCGAAGATCTTGTGGTCGCGGGTGACCTTCCAATTCCTGAAGCCCCCGAGGTTTCAGGATCAATCATCTCTGCTTCCCTGGTCGAAGGGACGACTAAGGTAAAGGATCTTTTCGATTATTCCCTCCATGACTCTTTCTGCGCATTTGACAAGTTAATGTACATACAGGAAGGAGAGCTTCCCCCTGGGTCCACTGGGGATTCCAGGGAGGAAAATCCTCCTCCTCCGCGGACAGAGGAGGAGGTAGACGAACAAAGGCCGGTTGTGACGGTTCCAGCAACTCAGGAATCGCCAAGGCCTTCAGATGCAGCCCCACCAGTTAGTCCGGTGGCCCAGGTAAAGACCTATGTGTTTTTACTTGTTCCCTAAGAATATGCTTGTAACGTGACATTTGCAGGGGGGTGCTGTCTTATTTACCATAAGGAAGGCAAGAACCGGAGACGGCTCTCCTTCACAAGGGGAATTTTCCCAGAAGTCTCAGGAACGAATGGGATTTCGAATAAGGTAAAAACTCTTACTTGACAGTAATCTTAGATAAAAGCTGTCTGACCCATTCTTCCTGTTAGGCAAAAGAAGACAGCGCCTATACCTTCAACCGCCACTGGGGTGGTTGAAGCTAGGGCTAATGAGGGAGCCTCTAACGAAGAGCGCTCTACTCCCGTGGTTCAGGAAGTCGTCCGGACCGCGGGAGGTGAAACAAGTGCAGGGACTAGGTCACCACCAGTGGCCTCTGGGGGTGGCATCCGGCCGGCACTCCCATCAACTGTCCCCGTCGCAGGCACTTCAGGCGCGCTAGCAAGGATTCCTGCTAGCATGGATGATGCCGCTTTGAATAAGTTTATGAAGGTATGATCACCTCTGTTTCGGCGCTTGAATCGCCTTTAGAGCATACTTGACTCTCTTGCTTTGTGTCACAGGGCTTGTCATGGGTGACGAGCCAGTCGCATGCTGCAATGGCTAGCATGGCGGCTGTTCAAAAAGATTGTGACAGCTTGCGCAAGTGAGGATCGTCATTCTTCTGTTAATATAAGTAGGCTTTAATTGTGACTAACTTGATTTTGCTGCAGAGAGGTTACATTCTTGAAGAAAGAGTTAGCCAAGATAAGTCTGAACTCAGTTTCAGAGTTCCAGAAACTACGGACTGAAATCAATAAACTTCAGTCTGAGAAGGCTGGTAAGTCGATCCTCAATTTGGGAAGACTTAAAGCCGTTTCTTGTTTAATAACCTCTTTTCTCTGTACAGCGCAAGCAGGTCACATTACACAGCTTGTCAAGGACAAGATGCTTCTTGAGTCCTCGCTCAACCATACTGATCAAGTGGTCAAAGAGTTGAGCCTACTGGTCTTCGAAAAACTGAAGGCCATAGCCAGCCTCTTGAATACCAACGTGGTTGAGTTGAGGAAGGATGACCCAACTGTCAGCGATTGGGCATCACTGCTCACAACTCAAGCAGAATCACTGCTCGAATATCTCCCTGGAGATTTACGGCGACGTGAAGAGACAATCAGGACGAGAGTCCGATCAGCCGCTTCTGCCGTACTCAGCCGGGTTCGACTTCACCATGGCCCAGATGCGAATCTGAGCGCGCTGGTGGGACCGGTTGAGGTCGAGAGTGATGAACTGCTTGATGCCATTATTGAAGAAGTTAAGCCCTTCGTTGACAAACTTTTGGCTGAGCTGAGGATCAAATGATCCTTATATTTTGTAATCAAACAATTGTAATTATAATACTATGTATGTAAAACTATTTTTTTCAAAAGAAAGTGCATATTCACATCATAAGTTTCACACTATAAGTATATTCCTCTAGCCCCCGCCTCTGTTTTATGAATACTGAAGCCTTAGTATTTTAAGCAGAGGGGAAAACATAAGTATGATGACCAGGGATATGTGCTTCAAACCGATGGCAAGATTAAAGTAACATTTTAACCTTATTGCAAACTGGTAGCCACCCAAATGACCGAGAACTAGCCAGATAGTCCCGTGTGCGTTGAGAAACGGCTTATTTAGGTGTGACTTATCTGGAAGTGATCATGGGATTGACCAGCGAATCCGGTTAAAAAATGCTGTAATAACCTAACCGCCGGCGATCAGCCCCCAGGTCGAATTTGTATAATTTGAGCTTTAAAGAAAAACACTTATAGTATGAAAACAAGACATGCTTTTTATGAAAAGATGCTAATTGAACAGGAAAAAAGTGATTGGAATACTTACACGTAAAACTTGTGAAGTTGATCGATGTTCCAAGTATTGGACAAAATCCGACCATCCTCCATGGCTAACCGCGCAGATCCTGGCCGCGGCACTGAGACGACAGTGTATGGTCCCTCCCACTTTGGGGAGAATTTATTGCGGTTAGACTGGTCTTGAATTTTTCGTAAAACCAAGTCGCCCACGTTGAGATCACGTGGTCGCACCTTTTTACTGTGATACTTGCGTAGAGCCTGCAAGTATACCGCGGACTTAATCAGGGCGCGATCACGCCGTTCTTCCAGGAGGATGAGATCTTGCGATCGCTGTTCGGATTGGTTGACCTGTTCGAATTGATTCGTGCGAACAGATCCAATACTTACTTCCATAGGCAACACAGCCTCGGCCCCATAGACCAAATGGAAGGGTGTCTCACCGGTGGCTCGACTAGAGGTAGTCCGTAGTGCCCATAGAACAGTATAGAGCTCGTCTGCCCAAGCCCCCGAGCGGGTCTTGAGGCGATCAAAAACACGTTTTTTGATGCCTTGCAATACTTGCCCATTGGCCCGTTCTACGGCACCATTGCTTTGTGGATGTGCCACGGAAGCAAAGCACACTTTAGTCCCAATCTGATCGCAGTAGTCTAGGAAAAGACCGCTAGCGAATTGAGAACCGTTGTCTGTGATGAGACGGTTTGGAACACCAAATCGTGCCACAATGTTCTTGTGAAAGAACTTTTGTGCGGCTGATGCAGTAATATTTCGTACTGGTTCGGCCTCAATCCACTTTGTGAATGTGTCAATGGCTACGAACAAAAACTTGTATCCATTGACCGCTTGTGGCATAGGACCGACGATGTCCATTCCCCAGATCGCGAAAGGCCATGCGAGAGGAATAGTTTGCAATGCATAAGCAGGTTGATGAACCTGTCTTGCATGAAACTGACACTGTGGACACATCTTGACCATAAGCTTGGCATCATCGAGTGCCGAAGGCCAGTAGAATCCCTGTCGAAAAACTTTTCCGACCAGTGTTCGGTATGACGCGTGTGCACCGCATACACCGTCATGTATTTCTTTCAAGAGGGATTTTCCTTCCTCCTGAGATATGCAGCGCATGAATACTCCTTGAGTACCCTTTCTGTACATAACCCCATCTATGAGTTTGTACAGACGCGCCTTTCGAATTAACCGATCGCTTTTGGTTTCATCCTCGGGTAGGGTCCCATGTTCAAGATAGACCCTCAATGGATGAGTCCAATCTTGTTCCTGACCGAGGGTGGCAACGAAGGCTATTGCCGGATCATCCTCGACCGAAGTCATGATCGAAGGATGGTCCAAGTGTTCAATGAACACTCCTGCCGGAGCGGATGAGCGTGAGGATCCAATTTTGGATAATTGGTCTGCGAGAATGTTGTCCTTTCGCGGGATGTATTGGACTTCGAAATGACTGAAGTGTTTTTCCAATCTCCTCACTTCCCCCAGGTAATGAGCCATTGTCTCATCGGAGGTGCTGTACTCCTTGTTTACCTGGTTTACGACCAGCTGTGAGTCCCCCCTCACCACTAATCGACGGACTCCGAGGAATTTTGCTGCCCGGAGCCCTGCAAGAAGACCTTCATACTCTGCTGCATTGTTGGTTGCAACAAAGTGTAGTTGAATGACATACTTAAGCTGTTCGCCCTGAGGCGTAACGAAGACCACTCCAGCCCCCGAGTGTTGAAAACTACGGGAGCCGTCAAAGTACATTGTCCAATAATCGGGGCACTCCAGTTTCTTTGCCAACTGCACGGGTGGCTCAGGGTTGGTCCATTCGACCACAAAGTCGGACAAAACCTGAGATTTAACCGCCGTGCGAGGGGTGAAATGGATCTCAAAGGCACCGAATTCGACCGCCCATTTGGCGATTCGACCAGATTTCTCTGGATTTCGGACAATATCCCCTAAAGGAAAAGAGGAGGGTACTGTGATCTTGTGTGCTTGAAAGTAATGTCGTAGCTTACGGGAAGCCATCAGTAGCGCGTAAAGTATCTTCTGGACCTCAGGGTAGCGCTCCTTAGGACCATGAAGTACTTCGCTCACATAGTAGACGGGTCTGTGCACTCCTTCCCTTTCCGCGATCAGAACTGCGCTGACCGCGTGTGGGGTGGCCGCCAAATACAGAAGTAATGGCTCATCCTTTTCAGGAGACACCAATACTGGCGGACTGGATAGATATGTTTTCACCTCCTGAAATGCTTTTTCGGCCTCGTCTGACCACATGAAGTTATGATGTTTCCGCAAGGCTTTAAAGAAAGGTAGTCCCCTTTCGCCTAATCGCGATATGAAGCGACTTAAAGCCGCCATGCGACCAGCCAGTCGTTGAACATCCTTCATGGTCGAGGGCGACCTCATTTGTTCAATAGCTCTGATTTTCTCAGGATTAACCTCAATGCCCCTGGAACACACAAGAAAACCAAGAAGCTTTCCTGAAGAAACCCCGAAAGAACATTTCTCCGGGTTCAATTTTATTCCAAAGCGATTCAAGTTACAGAAGGTTTCAGCAAGATCGTCCAAATGAGACAATCTTTTGGTACTCTTTACAACCAAGTCGTCTACATATGCCTCGAGATTACGCCCTATCTGGGAAAGAAAGGTCTTTTGCATCAAGCGCTGGTACGTGGAACCAGCGTTCTTGAGACCGAACGGCATTCTGACGTAGCAGTATGTGCCGAATGGGGTGATGAAGGCAGTTTTCTCTTCATCGTCTTCTGCCATGCTAATTTGATGATATCCCGAGTAGGAATCCAGAAAACTCATCAGTTCGCAACCCGCAGTGGAGTCAACCAGCTGGTCGATGCGGGGAGGGGGAAAGTCGTCCTTCGGACAGGCACTGTTGAGGCTAGTATAGTCGACGCACATGCGCCACTTGCCATTTGACTTGCGGACCATGACCGGATTGGCGAGCCAGTCCGGGTGATTCACTTCACGGATAAACCCGGCTTGTAAGAGTTTGTCTAACTCTTCTCGGATGGCTTCCTGTCGGTCGGTGGCAAAACGCCTGAGCTTTTGCTTTATTGGTCGTTGTCCAGGTCGAATTGCTAACCTGTGCTCAATTACTTCCCTTGGGACACCGGGCATGTCGGACGGTTTCCACGCAAACACATCTGCGTTAGCCCGGAGGAAAGCAACGAGGTTGAGTTCCTATTTGTCATCCAGGGCTGACCCAACCCGAATTGTCTTGGATGGGTCATCTGGGTACAAAGGAACTTGTTTGAGTTTCTCATCTGGTCGAGGAGCAGCCCTGATCGCATCGGTGGCGACAGTGGCGACCTGAGCGTCCCGGAGGGGAAGTTGATCGACCATCTCCAAAGATCGCCGGTCGCACGTGAGCGCCACGTTGCGACTTCCTCGGACCGAAATGACACCTTTGGGGCCAGGCAATTTCCGGCACTGATAAGCATAGTGCGTTGCCATCATGAACTTAGCAAGAGTCGGCCTGCCAAAGATTGCATTATAAGCTGAATCACAATCGATTACATCGAAGGTAACCAATTCTGTTCGAAAGTTATCTGGTTCTCCCAGAGTGACCGGGAGGACCACTTGTCCCAATGGCATCATGGAGGGGCCTGAGATTATCCCATAAAACGGATGGATTATGGGCTTGATCTTCGAACGAGGAATTTGCATCTCGTCGAGTGTCTTGACCAATAAAAGATCAAGGGAACTTCCCCCATCGATCAGGACCCTTTCGACTCTCGCGTTACTGATGATTGGGGTAATAACCAGAGGTAACCTCAATGGTCTAGTTAGCCCCGCAGGACAGTCAGCGTGATCGAACGTCAAAGGCATATCCGACCAACGGGGATATTGAGGTTCACCAAGGGATGTCTCCGTTTGGTTAACCTCTCGGCAAAAAGTTTTAAACTGCCTTTTGGAAACGAAAGAGGAGGAACCTCCGAAAATGACATTAACATGATTTTGAGGTACCTGGTAAGCCATTTCTTCGTCTCCATCGACGTCTCTAACCCCGCACGCCTGCTCTTTGGGCGGTAAGGTTGGCATTGGCCCAGCTCCTTGGTAGAAATCGTCCAGCTGTTTCAACCAACTCCTGCAGTTTTTGAGATCGTGGCCTGCGGAATTGTGGAGTGGACACCACCTTTTGCCCTCCTGTGGATTAGTTGATTTTTCTGGCTGGTCGGAATCCCGGCCACCAGAAGCAGTTTTACTTTTAAAAGAAGACTTATTACCTTTGGTCGAAGGTGGTTTCTCCGCGGCCGCGACCTCACGGTACTGTCCAGAGCGGTTCCTCTTCGACTTTTTTGACTTCCCGCCTGGTGAAGACTCCGGCTTTTTGCTTGAATCTTCTTTTTTGGCGTCCTTGAAGCCTGGTTGGGGCGGTAAGTCCCCCATGTCAACCATTCGGTTCCATTCGACTGCCTCGGCTGCATCGGAGTATCGATCAGCCATATCGAACAGATCGGCTACTGATCGAGGAGGGTGGATGAGCAAGTCTTCAGTGAATCTCCGGTATCGAACGGCATGCTTAAATGCCCTGATTACGGAGCCCTCAGATATGTTCGGGATGGTATTTCTTACCCCGACAAACCTCTTGACAAACTGCCGAAGCGTTTCGGTCGAAGTTTGCCGCAATCTATGCAAGTCGTCCTCCTTACCCGGCTTTTGGTAACAGTTTTGGAAATTGCTGAGGATGGCATCGCATAGCATTTCCCAATTGTAGATAGAACCCTCAGGCTGATTGAACAACCAGGTTCTAGCTGGTCCTACGAGGACTGTTGGCAGGTAGTTAGCCATGACCTTGTCATCGCCTCCTGCTGCTTGGATGGCAGTAATATAGATCTGAAGAAACTCGGATGGGTTCTGAGTTCCATCAAACCTCTCAATGGCCCCTGGTCGAAACTTATCGGGCCAAACGACTGCTCGTAGGCCAGGCGAGAAAGCTTTGCAACCAACGTAAGGACCGTGAACCGTCCTGCGACTTTCGGTCGGGTTTCGAGCAAACTCACTTAATGGCGAGGTTACTCGGGGTCCCAAACGAGAATGAACGGGAACTCGATCCCTACCACGAGAGTCCTGCGTTCACTGATATTTGTCCTGTCGGGACGGTATAGGCGGCGGGTAATTTCGTCGGCCAGAGCCAGAATGAGGACCATCTCGTTCATGGGAATGTGTCACTGAGCGGGAAGAGGCTGTCGGGGTCACCTCGGATGCGACCTCATCCAGTCTTTCCGCCAGGATCCTGAAAAAGGCCGGTCTCTGTGCATCCGTGACCGTAGGAGGAAAATTGCGCATGACTTCCGCGATAGATCGCAGTCGACCATGGGTACTTCTCCTAGGGGCACCAGGTGTTATTGTTTCCTCGTCCACTGGGAAATGCTCCGGTGGTAAGGAAGGAGTCTGGTCACGTCTACGACCACGCGACCGTCGAGAAGAACTCGGGGCAGCATCGTAACGAGCCTGCGCATCTTGAAGAGCCTCTAGGGCAGTTCTGCGCAGTTCGCTGTTTTGTTGCTCGAGATCTTGCTCCTCCTCCTATTTGCGATCTTGTTCTTCCCTGGCAGCCTGTTGATCGGGGGTTTCCTCCGACAACGCAGCAAACTGCCTAGGGAGAGAGGTCGCTGATGGGGAGAACATCTCAGTTTGTTCCGAGTCGGACTCAAAATCAAAGAGACGGTGGAGGTTATCAGGGTCAAACCTTCCTGGGCTAATTTCAGGGTCACCATCACATTTTCCCTCAGCGGGATCGTACGATGGGCCGGACTCATCACCTAGCACATTAAGAGCCTCTGTGGGTTCCGACCTTGTGCCAGTTACCTCTTGGTCGATTAACATGACTTGGGGAGATGATTCAGCCTGGGGAAGATTCTGGCCTTCGACCTCTTCCATCGGAACAGGATCACTTGGAGAAGGCATTGGGATATGAGCATAATCCTCGAGATCGAAATCATTCTCAGAATCATATGCTCCAGCCATGTTTCGGCGAACCTCCGAATTTCAATTAGGACGCCTTGAGAAAGGCCCCACGGTGGGCGCCAGCTGTCGACGATTCGGACTCGGAGTCCTCAGCCGAACTTATGCAGAATTTGTAATAGTGAGACCTTTCAAGATGACCCTCCGGGAAGGTATGCTGAACAATGGTGAACAGGAGCACAAAGAATTTAGACAGGTTCGGGCCCTCGATGGTGGGAGTAAAGGCCCTACGTCCTGTTGAGATTTCACTAAGTATGGTGAAATGTTTACAAGTGGGGGAAAAAGTCCTCACAGGCGAGGATTTTTCCTGTAAAAGTGTACAAAAGATAAGCTAAAGAAGACTTATAAAAATGTTATATGAGGTGTGCCGTAGACTTGGCTAACTTGGATCCCCTCCTTGATTGATGCTTCATGCCATCCTTTTATACTGCTTGAAAGGGTGCCATGTGAAGAAAACTGCATCAATCGGTTGCACGGACGGTTGGATACGGTTTTTGAAACTGCTCTTAACCTCCACTTAGGTTAAACACGTGTTATTCATGGATAACTGTACGTGTTAACCTCCTGACGGTTGATTTTCCACGTGTAGGAATCTTCGGGATACTTAGAATATCCTATCGTATGGGCAACCGAATAGATAGATCCCAGGTATCCTGATCGGCAGATGTTCTGATCGCGGGATTCGACTGACCGCGTAATATCCCGAATGTGTAGTTCGCGTATAGCCCACGAACTTCTGACCGCGCAAGGCTTACGGTCTGACCGCGTAAAGCTGCGACTTGATCGCGTAAAGCTTGCGACCTCGTGGTGATGCCTCTCAAAATAGCTTGAGTTCGCATCTCCAGACATATGTCTGGTTCGAACCTGTCTTGAACCAGAAGTTTATTAGAAGTGACCCGGGTGTCAATCCTCGTCACCTGTGGTCCAGGAAGTCGTCCAGACCGCAGGGGAAAGAATAAATGTAGGGACCCAGTCACCACCGACGACTACTGGGGGTGGCGCCCAGCCGGCACTCCGACCAACTGTCCCTGTAGTGAGCGCATCAGGGGCTCTAGCGAGGATCCCCGCTGAACTGAATGATGCTGTCTTACAAAAGTTTATGAAGGTATAAAAAACCTCCATTCTCGTGCCTGAATTGTACTTAGGACACCTTTGATCTTCTTCTTTGGCATCACAGGGATTATCCTGGCTAATAAGCCATTCGCATGTTGTGATGGCCAGTACAGAAGCCATTCAAAAAGAACGCGACAGCTTGCGCAGGTGAGTATCATTACCCTTTGGTTAGTATGGGTGCATTTTGGTTGTGACTGCCTTGATTTTGTTGCAGAGAGGTTATATTTTTGAAGAAAGAGGTGGCCAGTTCAGTTTCAATGTTTAAGAAACAAGAAACTGAACTTAACAAACTTCGATCAGAGAATGCTGGTAAGCCAATTCCTGATTAAGAAGACTTGAATCCATGATATGCAAATAACCTCCTTTCTCTGTACAGCGCAAGCAGGTCGAATTACGCAGCTCAGTCGAGACAAGGAGATTCTTGAATCCTCGATTCGCCACACCGATCGGGCAATCAAAGAGCTGAGCCTCCGGATCTTCGAAAAACTGTAGGCCGTGGCTGATCTCTTGAAGACCGACGTGGTAGAACCGAAGAAAGACAACCTCAGCATAAGTGACTGGACATCGCTGCTCACTGCCCAGGCGGATTCACTGCTCGAGTATCTCCCTGGAGATTCACGGCGATGAGAAGAGGTGATCAGAACTAGGGTTCGATCAGCCGCAGTAGCCGTACTCAGTCGGGTTCGACTTCACCATGGCCCAGATGCAGATCTGAGCGCACTGGTGGGTCCGGTTGAGGTCGAGAGTGAAGAGCTGCTCGATGCAGTCATAGAGGAAGTCAAGCCCCTAGTAGATAGACTCCTAACTGAGCTGGGGATCGAATGATCCTTATTTTTGTTTTTAGAAAATTGTGTATAATGCAATGTATGTAAAAAATCATTTTTGACAGGAAATAAATATTTCGCATTTTCATAATATGAATTCCATACTATGAGCACATCCCCCCTAGCCCCCGCCTCTGCTTATGAACACTAAAGCCTTAGTGTTATAAGCAGAGGAGAAAACATAAGCGTAACGACCAGGGGTATGCATATTAAACCAACGACCAGGATCAATGTAACGTCTAATGTTATTGCGAACTGGTAGCCACTCGGATGACCAAGGACTTACCAGATAACCCCGTATGCGTTGAGAAACGGCTTATTTAGGAGTGACTTATCTGTAAGGGATCATGAGATCGACCAGCGAATCCGATTAGATTGTTGTAATGATCTGACCGTCGGCGGTCAGTCCCCAGGTCAAATGCATATGGTACGGGCTTAAAGAGAAAAACTCATTGTATGAAAGCAAAACATTTTTTGTTATGGCAAAAGATGCTAATTGAACAGGAAAAAAGTGATTGGAATACTTACACGTAAAACTTGCGAAGTTGATCGATGTTCCAAGTATTGGACAAAATCCGACCATCCTCCATAGCTAACCGCGCCGATCCTGTCCGCGGCACTGAGACAACAGTATAAGGACCTTCCCATTTTGGGGAGAATTTGTTGCGATTAGACTGGTCTTGAATTTTTCGTAAAACCAAGTCGCCCACGTTGAGATCACGTGGTCGCACCTTTTTACTGTGATACCTGCGTAAAGCTTGCAAGTATGCCGCGGACTTAACCAGGGTGCGATCACGCCGTTCTTCTAAGAGGATGAGATCTTGTGCCCGTTGTTCGGACTGATTAATCTGTTCGAACTGATCTGTCCGAATAGAACCAATACTTACTTCCATAGACAATACCGCCTCGGCCCCATAGACCAAATGGAAGGGCGTCTCACCGGTGGCACGACTAGAAGTAGTTCGTAATGCCCATAGAACGGTATAGAGCTCATCCGCCCAAGCCCCCGAGCGGGTCTTAAGGCGATCAAAAACACGCTTTTTAATGCCTTGCAATATTTGCCCATTGGCTCGTTCTACGGCACCTTTGCTTTGTGGATGGGCCACAGAAGCAAAGCACACCTTGGTCCCAACCTGATTGCAGTAGTCCAGAAAAAGACCGCTGGCGAACTGAGAACCATTGTCTGTGATGAGACGGTTTGGAACACCAAATCGTGCCACAATGTTCTTATGGAAGAACTTTTGTGCGGCTGATGCAGTAATATTTCGTACTGGTTCGGCCTCAATCCACTTTGTAAATGTGTCAATGGCTACGAACAGAAACTTGTACCCATTGACCGCTTGTGGCATAGGACCGACGATATCCATCCCCCAGACCGCGAATGGCCATGCGAGACGAATGGTTTGCAACGCATAGGCAGGTTGATGAACTTGCCTTGCATGGAACTGACACTGGGGACACGTCTTGACCATATGTGTGGCATCATCAAGTGCCGAAGGCCAGTAGAATCCTTGTCGAAAAGCCTTTCCGACCAGTGTCTGATATGACGAGTGCGCACCGCATACACCGTCATGTATTTCTCTCAAGAGGGACTTTCATTCCTCCTGAGATATACAACGCATGAATACTCCTTGAGTACCCTTTCTGTACAAAATCCCATCTATGAGTTTGTACAGACGCGCTTTTCGAATTAGCCGATCACTTTCGGTTTCGTCCTCGGGTAGGGTCCCATGTTCAAGATAGACTCTCAATGGATGAGCCCAATCTTGTTCCTGACCGAGGTTGGTAACGAAGGCTATTACCGGATCATCCTTGACCGAAGTCATGATCGAAGGATGGTCCAAGTGTTCAATGAACACTCCTGCCGGAGCGGATGAGCGTGAGGACCCAATTTTGGATAATTGGTCTGCAAGAATGTTGTCCTTTCGCGGGATGTATTGGACTTCGAAATGACTGAAGTGTTTTTCCAATCTCCTCACTTCCCCCCAGGTAATGAGCCATTGTCTCATCGGAGGTGCTGTACTCCTTGTTTACCTGGTTTACGACCAGTTGTGAGTCTCCCCTCACCACTAATCGACGGACTCCGAGGGATTTTGCCGCCCGGAGCCCTGCAAGAAGACCTTCATACTCTGCTGCATTGTTGGTTGCAACAAAGTGTAGTTGAATGACATACTTAAGCTATTCGCCCTGGGGCGTAACTAAGACTATTCCAGCCCCCGAGTGTTGAAAACTATGGGAGCCGTCAAAGTACATTGTCCAATAATCGGGGCACTCCAGTTCCTCTGCCAACTGCACGGGTGGCTCAGGGTTGGTCCATTCGACCACAAAGTCGGCCAAAACCTGAGACTTAACCGCCGTGCGAGGGGTGAAATGGATCTCGAAGGCACCGAGTTCGACCGCCCATTTGGCGATTCGACCAGATTTTTCTGGATTTCGTACAATATCCCCTAAAGGAAAAGAGGAGGGTACTGTGATATTGTGTGCTTGAAAGTAATGTCGTAGCTTACGGGAAGCCATCAGTAGCGCGTAAAGTATCTTCTGGACCTCAGGGTAGCGCTCCTTAGGACCATGAAGTACTTCGCTCACATAGTAGACGGGTCTATGTATTCCTCCTCTATCCGCGATCAGAACGGCGCTGACCGCGTGTGGTGTGGCCGCTAGGTAAAGAAGCAACGGTTCTCCTTTGGTCTATGGGGCTGGATAGATATGTTTTTACCTCCTGGAATGCTTTTTCGGCCTCATCCGACCATGTAAAGTTATGATGCTTCGGCAAGGCTTTGAAGAAATGTAATCCCCTTTCGCCTAATCGCGATATAAAGCGACTTAAACCCGCCATGCGACCAGCCAGGCGTTGAACAACCTTCATGGTCGAGGGCGACCTCATTTGTTCAATAGCCCTGATTTTCTCAGGATTAACTTCAATGCCCCTGGAACACACAAGGAAACCAAGGAGTTTTCCTGAAGAAACCCCGAAAGAGCATTTCTCCGGGTTTAATTTTATTTCAAAGCGGTTCAAATTACAGAAGGTTTCAGCGAGATCGTCCAAATGAGACAATCTCTTGGTACTTTTTACAACCAAATCGTCTACATATGCTTCGAGATTACGCCCCATCTGGGAAAGAAAGGTCTTTTGCATCAAGCGCTGGTACGTGGAACCTGCGTTCTTGAGACCGAATGGCATTCTGACGTAGCAGTATGTGCCGAACGGGGTGATGAAGGCAATTTTCTCTTCATCGTCTTCTGCCATGCTAATTTGATGATATCCTGAGTAGGCATCCAGAAAACTCATCAGTTCGCAACCCGCAGTGGAGTCGACCAGCTGTCGATGATTCGGACTCGGGGTCCTCAGCCGAACTTATGCAAAATTTGTAATTGTGAGACCTTTCAAGATGACCCTCCGGGAAGGTATGCCGAACAATGGTGAACAAGAGCACAGAGAAATTTATACAGGTTCGGGCCCTCGATGGTGGGAGTAAAAGCCCTACGTCCTGTTGCGATTTCAATATATGAGATAAAGCTTTACAAACTAGCAGGGAGAAAACCTCACAGGTGAAAGTTTCCCCTATATAAGTGTACAAAAAGAAGCTATAGGAGACTTGTAAGTGTTGTCTAATCTAAGCCGTAGACTTGGCTGTTTGAGTGATCGAGATATCTTTTATCTTGCTTATCTTTGGAGTCTGGTTCTTCCAAAATGTCTTGGATGCCCCGTTTGATGTACTTTGCCACCTTTTTATATTGGTCGAAAGGGTGCCATATGAAGAAAACTGCATCAAACGGTTGGATGCGGTTGTTGAAGAACCGCTGTTAACTTCTACGGAGGTTATTAACACGTGTTAATCATGAATAACCACATATAATAACCTCTGACGGTTGGTCTTCAACGTGGAGGAATCTTCGGGATGCTGGGAATATCCTGGTATAAAGATAACCTAACAAACTCCAATCACCTTGGTCGAGAATGTTCTGACTACGGAATATGGGCTGTCCGCGCAACATCCCAGTTCCCAGATATTCAGTCCAGTCCGCGTATAGCATACGAACTTCTGACCGCACAAAGCTGTCGGCCTGATCGCACGAAACCCGCGACCTGATCGCGTAAAGCTTGCGACCTCATGGTGATGCCCCTCAGAAATAGCCTGAGTTCGCATTGAACCAAATACATGTCTGGTTCGAACCTGTCTTGAACCAAAAGTTTATTAGAAGTGACCTGGGTGTCAATCCTCGTCATACGAGGATTTGCATGTTTGTCCAAGATGCGGTGCATCGCGGTATAAGCATGGGGACAGAATTTATCACAATGGATGTGATGAGGTAAAGAAAGGGCCTCCGGCCAAAACTGTGTGGTATTTGCCTGTGACTCCCAGATTGAAACAGCTGTTTGCAAATCCGAAAGATGCGAAGTACTTGCGTTGGCATGTTGAAGGTCTGAAACAAGACGGAAAACTAAGACATCCAGCTGATTCCATTCAATGGAGAAACATTAACAGAACATTCGGTGAGTTTGGCGGCGAAGTGAGGAATATAAGGTTTGGGATGAGTACGGATGGTATGAATCCACACGGAAATATGAGCAGTCGACATAGCACTTGGCCGGTTCTTTTATGCATCTACAATCTTCCTCCTTGGTTATATATGAAGCGCAAGTACATCATGATGTCGTTACTAATTTCAGGACCCAGACAACCCGGGAATGATATTGACGTGTTTCTATCACCGTTAGTCGAGGACTTACATAAATTGTGGAGCGAAGGGGTGCGGGTGTGGGATGCACATAAGCGAGAGAATTTCATGTTGCGGGTCATGATATTTTGCACCATAAATGATTTCCCGGCCTATGGAAATTTGTCGGGGTATAGTACGAAAGGAGGCAAGGCTTGTCCTATTTGCTTGGATGAAACTGAAAGCATGTGGTTATTGAACTGTAGAAAAACAGTGTACATGGGTCACCGCAGATTCCTTCCGATGCATCACGCCTATCGTAAGAAGAGGAAGGCATTCAATGGGAAGCCTGAGAAAGGATCAGCCCCAATGTTTGTGACTGGTAAGGAGCTTTACTTGCGCGTGAAGGACATCAAAGTTGAGTTCGGTAAATGTTCTAAACCTCCAGGAAAAAATGTTTGGAAGAAGAGATCGATTCTTTGGGATCTGCCATATTGGGAGCACTTACAAGTTCGACATTGCATTGATGTCATGCACGTAGAGAAAAATGTTTGTGACAGTTTGACTGGTTTGTTGTTGAACATTCCAGGAAAGACGAAAGATGGCATCAACGTTCGCCGTGACGTGCTCGACATGGGCATAAGGACTGAGCTTGCACCGTTGGAGAAGGGAAAGCGGACATACCTCCCCCCGGCCTGCTATACTTTGTCAAAAAGAGAAAAAAACAGAACTCTGTCAGTGCCACATGGTGTCAAAGTTCTATGCGGGTATTCTGCGAACTTGAAAAAACTTGTGTCCATGAAAGACTTGAATCTGGCTGGTATGAAGGCCCATGATTGTCATGTACTGATGTCACAAATGCTTCCCATTGCTATCAGAGGCATTCTCGCAGTCAAAGTCAGAGAGACAATTACAAAGCTATGTTATTTCTTCAACACAATATCTGGCAAGGTTCGTAAGCGTGTACTCCTAGCAAGTTAATTAGCTCCATTCGTGGAACTTGTCAGATTTTTTGGATCTGAATATTTGCTGCAACTGTGTCCTTGCAGGTAATTGATCTGGATGGACTGGACGATTTGCAACGCGATGTGACTACAACTCTTTGTCAGCTGGAGATGTATTTCCCTCCATCTTTTTTTGATGTTATGGTCCATCTAATTGTTCACCTTGTCAGAGAAATTAAGTTTTGTGGACCCGTGTTCCTGCGCTACATGTATCCATTTGAGAGATTTATGGGTATCTTGAAGGGATATGTAAGGAATCGACATCGGCCTGAGGGCAGTATCATTGAAGGTTATGCCGCCGAGGAGGTGATCGAATTTTGCACCAACTATATGGCCGGGGTTGACCCAATTGGCGTTCTTACGTCCCGGCATGAGGGCAGGCTTCAGGGCATTGGAACGATTGGATTTAAAGCAGTCGTCCCCTCTAGTGGCCTTTATGCAAAGGCCCATTTTTGGGTCTTACAGCGCATGACGGGGGTGGAGCCATACATATACGAGCACAAGGAAATGTTACGGAAACATAATCCCTCGAAGCCAGAGATTTGGGTCACCAGAGAACATAATAGGAAGTTTGCTGGGTGGATCGAAAATAAAGTCATGCAAGCTTCTGAGGGCGACGTAGATGAAGTTGTTACATGGTTGGCCAGAGGGCCTAGATTTACTGTAGGGACTTGGCAGGGGTATGACATCAACGGCTATTCATTTTACACAAGAACTCAGGACGAGAAGAGTACTATGCAATGTAGTGGAGTGACACTACTTGCTATTTCGGAGGATGCCAGGGCAGTAAGGGCACTCGACTCATATTACGGTGTTATTAAGGAAATATGGGAGCTCGATTATGTATTACTTAAGATTCCTCTGTTTCGATGCCAATGGGTCGAAATCCCTCGAGGTGTTAAAGTCGACAATTATGGGTTTACTCTTGTCGATCTCGGTGGAGTCGCACACCAAGATGATCCATTTATACTTGCTGAGCAAGCCACACAGGTGTTCTACATCGTTGACCCGGCCAACCCAAAGTTGCACGTTATCCTTCACAGTAAGAGACGTATTGTTGGGGTCGAAGACGTTGTGGATGAAGAAGAGTATGATCAGTTCGACGAACTACCTCCATTTTTAGATGGAATTCTTCAATCTGTCCCTACCGAAGATATTGACGAAACAAGTTACCAGCGAGACTACCACAAAGAAGGATTATGGGTGGACAACCATTCTTGACTAATTTGCAATATGTAAGTGACGTATATTACTTGGATCTTTAATCGAAGAATTCTTCAAATCATTTTTCAAAAATTCTTTGGGAAAACATACGTGATGCATTGAGAATCATTTATGCAAATTTTCATTTCAATTGGTGTATATACTTGATTTGAGCAATAATTGATTCTTTTCACAAATCAATATGAAACTACAAATTTTCATTACATGATTGGTCTTTACTGTTCATTTATTTCAAAATTATTGGAAGTCATTTGCATGGGGTTTCAGGTGTCTCTACAAGTGCAAAATGATGTACTGAGGCCCATCTGTAATTATTCTCAGGAAATCCTTTTAAGTCAATAACACGGTATTCTACTATCGGTTTCAACTTCCCAACCGATATGAAATTAACATATACTATCGGTTTATTGTTAATAACCGATAGTGAAATACAATGCAAAAATGATGTGCTGAGATCATATGTAATTGTTCTAAGGAAAATAACATTGTAGTTTACTATCGATTTCAACTGCCAAACCGATATGAAATTAAAATTTACTATCGGTTTTTTGTTCATAACTGATAGTGATTTGTACTGTGTTATGAGCCCCTGTTCTTAATTTACTATCGGTTAGTAATTTTCCCTCCAGTGCAACTGATCACATTCCAAATACTCACGCGCGGAAAACCCTAGCTTCCCCGACGTTCGTTTCTTCGCTCCTCTGCGCCACCATTGCCAATCGTAATCCGGAAAACCCTAGCTTCTCCACCGCCTCCGGCCACTGCATCGAGCCACCGCCTCCGGAAACTCCACGAACGACTGCAAGTGTTCTTGACCAAACCGCTCGCGTCAATTGCTTAAATTTATATGCAATGGTTCATATGTGGTTCAATGGTTTACAAATATAAAACTAGAGTAAAATTCGTGAATTACAAACTTGATACTATGAGAATGACAGATTTGATGATAATCACTAGGAATTTGCCATACAGTGTAGTCCACTATCGGTTTATTATTTAGAACCGATAGTAAATACCGTAAACTGAATTTTCTGTTAATTATTTTCCATTTTCTAATTTTCATATGAAATTTTTGATCACTTAAATTTTAACAGACTTTATGTTCCTACAGAGAGACTAGCATAGTTTGCACTGCTAATTTTATATATTTTACTGAATACAAACTTGATTACTATCGGTTTGACTTGGAAAACCGATAGGAAATAGACTAATCTGAATTTTCTGTTAATTACTTCCCATTTTCTAATTTTCATCTGAAATTTTAGTTCATTTAAATTTTAACAGACTTTATTTCCTGCAGAGAGACTAGCATAGTTTGCACTGCTAATCTTATAAATTTTCCTGAATATAAACTTGATTACTATCAGTTTTACTTGGAAAACCGATAGGAAATAGAGTCTGTCATAGTTTGCACTGCTAATCTGAATTTCTGTTAATTACTTCCCATTTTCTAATTTTCTTCTGAAGTTTTAGTTCATTTAAATTTTAATAGACTTTATGTTCCTTCAGAGAGACTCACATAGTTTGCACTGCTAATCTTATAAATTTTCCTGAATATAAACTTGAGTACTATCGGTTTTACTTGAAAAACCGATAGGAAATAGAGTATGTCATAGTTTTCTCTGCTAATCTGAATTTTCTGTTAATTACTTCCCATTTTCTAATTTTCATCTGACATTTTGGTTCATTTAAATTTTAAAAGACTTTATGTTCTTGCAGAGAGACTAGCATAGTTTGCACTGCTAATCTTCATATCAATTGATGGTCTGTTTATGGAATTTTAGGTAAAGCCATGTCGGCATCTTCCTCGGCTGATAGTAGTGATTCGGGGAGGGCAAACGTAGATGGCGCTGCCTCGTCCCAGCGCATGAGGAAGGCGCGAGGCGCGACAATGTTGGGTCGTTTGGCCAAACGCGTGGATCTTCCATGTGAGTTCAACCAGTTCGGGAGACCGATCGGGAAGAACGCCGGCCACTATGCTGCCTATGTTGCCTTGTTGGCGAAGGAAAGGGTGAAGATCACCGTCCAGAGCTGGAAGGACGTCAAGGCCGACGAGAGGGATAGGCTGTAGGCGGAAGTGAAGGTAAAATTAATCAAAATCACTGAACTCTTGAGTAATCACATTCCCTTGGTTTATCCCAGAGATTAGGTAAGTCCTGCTTATATGCAACATTTGAAACAGGCCAAGTGGAACATCCCCGACGATGGTCCCAAGATAGCTTGCTTGAAGGACATGAACAACACGTGGAAAACCTTGAAGAGCGTCCTCGTCAGTACCTTCCTCGCTAGAGGCAAATCTCCATGCGAGAAGTACCCCTTCATAACGGATGAGGTATGGGAGCAATTCGCCCAACAGAAGGGGACTCCTGAGTTCAAGGTATGTATGGTTCCTTTGCTTGGTTACACCATTGTATGCAGTAAGCAGCGGTGCATTAATTTTCTTGTTTCTGGTACGAAGGCCCTCAGCGAGAAGAACAAGGCAATCCAGAGGAGGAACGACCACCCACACCGGCTCAGCTCTCGCGGCTATGCGGGGAAGGAGGAGCAGTGGAAGAAGGCTGAAGACGAGGCATCGAATTTCGTTGACTCTCCTGACCTACCACTCTCCGAGATCCGCGATTAGCGATGCAAGCGCTGGTGGCTGGCCAGAGGGACCGTGTCGGCCACGGGGACTGCGGCATTCCCAAACCCCAGGGACGTCGAGGTCGTGCAGCAACTCGTAAGTTGGCGAACTTCCTGGTTGGAATCATAGAGTGTGGTAGAAAAAACTATGATCACTAGTGTGCGCACAAGTTTGTATATATTTCTTCCTCACAATGGAGAGCTTTCAATGTAACAGATCTCTTGCTCGAAGGAGGCGACCGAGGGATTGTTCACTCCCCATAGAGAGAACGATATCCTTACCCGGGCTCTAGGGAACAAGGAGCATCTAGGGCGGACGCGAACCGTGGGGGCTGTGGTGCCATGGAAGGAAGGCTTCTCGGAGCCCGGGCAAAAGGCGAAGAAGGCTGGCAGCTGGAAGGAAAGGGAAGTGGAGCTATCTCAGAAGATACGGGCAGATGTGACAGCACAATTCGCGGACATGTTCGCTCAAATGAAGGAGAAGTATGAACGCCTCAGCGGAGTTGTGCAGTCCAAGGGTTTAGATCCAGCTGCCGAGGTTGACACTGCCAGGCCGAGTAGTTGCGACTCGAAGGTTCACGTGGATCTGGTGGACCTGATGGAGGTATTGCAACTGTTGAGCTATATATGCAGTTCGGTTGATGCCACTCCCGTTATGTTAGAATTGTTTCGCTAACCTGTTATAATTGTTACAAATTGCAGAAGCCGGAGAGCTGTAGCCTATTGATCAACATAGGCGACAAACCTGTAGTGGTTGCAAACGGGGTCATATACCAGTCTTGGGAGGATGTCCGGATCCATTGCGTACCTCTGGAGCCTGGATTCGCAAAGGTACAGGTGGACATGGCCCTCCTGGGCTGCAGCTCTTTTCCGTTGCCCGTCCCAACGGACGAAATGCGGACAATTGGTGAGGCATTAGGCTCGTACATACAGTGGCCCAAGAAGGGTGTTAGACTACAAGAGGTAAACCCTAGCCATTCTAGCTTACAACTCAGTTAATATACTCAATTTGCAAAATCTAACTTATTCGTTTGTACTTAAAGTGGACGATGGATACCAGCTCACTTCCTAAGGACACCACCCCCGCCACAACGCATGAGCGAGCTCCTTTGGCCCCCATGCATCCTCCGACAGGCTCAAACCCTTCACCATCAAATGAGGCCGGCGGCACCACACCCCAACCTTCGAAGGTATACACTCGCTCCCCGCCCAAAGGCAAGGGCAAGGCCAAACAAAGCCAGCCGGGTACGTTCAAGAACGGGTCCCCACTCGTGTCGGAGTACCGTCTGCGCAATATGGATCAAATAACCAGAAGTCTCCACGAGTGGTACCTGACCCGGTCTAGGCACCACATCAACTTCTTGGTTCACTTCAGGCCAGCCCATTTTCACCGTGAGCCCGGGAGCATATCGGTGGCCCATGAGGATTTGTTCGACCTCCTCAACTGGCGGGAGCTTGATATGTCCATCATACGGACTGGAGTCCTGTGAGTTTGCTGTTCTCTGAAGTTATCACAGTTCGTTTCATAAATCTAATCACTTTGTATGCACTACTTACTAATGTCTACTTTGCATCCAGGTGCATGTATAGGCTGGCGTCGATGAGGGCATGTGACAAGGTGGGTTTCCTCAACCTAGAGAAAATAAGCCTCACGATGCTAGAGCACGACCAAGCACATGCGGAGGAATACATATCAAGGGCACTACTAGCGCAGCAGGATCGAGAGTTCATCGTTGCGCCGTACCACCAAAGGTTAGTGCATTTCCTACTAATTTAACTCATTCTTGTATGTTACGCCTAACATATGTATGAAACGGTTCGCTTATATATGCAATGTAGGGGCCACTGGGTCCTCGCCGTCATTTTCCCATGGATGAATGAGGTCTATTACCTCGATTCGATGAGAGACAAGGTGGCGCATGTTTTCACCCTCACATGGCACATAGACGCGTAAGTAACATAGTTGTTTTAAATTTTTCTCTGACTAGCTAATTAATGATAACATATTAACCTGCAATGCTAAATTAAATACAGGGCTTTCAAAAATTATGCTAGTGCTGGAGGGAGGCATGACGCGTCGAAGGGCACAACAGTTTCTTGGAAAGAATATGAGGTAATTAATACGGATAGAAGTACTCATGATGAGTCTTTTAATTTAAGCTTAATTAGTTATTTCGAGTTAATGTGGATTTATGTCTTTGCATATGCAATTTTCCTAGTGCCATCAGCAGCCACAATCGTGGGAATGTGGCTTCTATGTCATGAGATTCATGTATGACCTGATCAGGAGAAACTTTGCCCAATTCCCTAAGATAACCATTTTTTCTGACTCAAAGTCGAACTTTAATAGGATGTGACGTATGATACTAACTTCATACACGCATATATGCAGAGCGCCATGTTGAAAGAGCAATATGAGTTGGGTCAATTGAGGGAGCTGCGAACAATTTGGGCTCAATATGTGATGGAAGAAGTGGCTATCAACAATCAATTGTAACTGACTTGTGTAATATATGTTGAATGTGTTGATTGCTGTATTGGTGAATAAACTCAATATGTGAATAGATTCATTGATGTATTTGTGAATAAACTCTATCAATATGTGAATAAATTCCATTTGTCCAATGAATGTGTATATTACTGTATTAGTGTATCTGTGAACAAATTCAATATGTGAATATTGCTGTATATTTGTAAATATTGGTGTATTTGTGAATGATCCAATGTATCTCTGCATTGTTGTATGTATAGGTGCATGATTCCAGTACTAACCGTGTCGAGTACATAACCGATAGGAAAAACTACATAGTACTATCGGTTATATACTACAACCGATAGAATAAATATTACAATACTATCGGTTCATATACAACAACCGATAGAATAAAGTTTCCAGTACTAAACGTGTCTACACAATACTATCGGTTTAGATCCCAGCAGATAGAAAAAAACATACACATTACTATCGGTTTAGGTCCTAGCCGATGGAAAAACCTACACAATACTATCGGTTTATATCCAAGCCAACAGAAAAAATATACACAATACTATCAGTTTAGATCCGAGCCGATAGAAGAAATAGTCGATAGCGATTAGTGAACGTTGGGAATGTAGATGTTTTACTAACGATTTTTAACCGATAGTAGTGTGCTACGTTTCTACTATCGTGCCGATCACTATCGGTAAGAGAACAGATAGTAGAGTGGATTTTTAACTGATAGTGAAAAGCATTTCTGTAGTAGTGTTACATCGATGACTTGGTTGTAAAGAGCTCAAAAAGCTCTAGTCACTTAGATGATCTTGCTGAAACCTTTTGTAACTTGAATAAACATGGAATAAAGTTAAACCCAGGAAAGTGCTCCTTCGGAATTTCTTCTGGTAAACTTTTGGGTTTCCTTGTTTGTTCGCGAGGCATCAAGGTTAATCCTGAAGAAATTAGGACCATTGAGCAAATGAGATCTCCTTCGACCATGAAGGACATCCACAGCCTACCAGGTCGCATGGCGGCTCTAATCCGTTTCATATCGAGTCTAGGTGAACATGGATTGACTTTCTTTAAGGCTCTTCGCAAGCACAATGCTTTTACCTGGTCGGATGAAGCCGAAAAAGCCTTTCAAGAGGTCAAAGCATACTTCTTTAGTCCGCCAGTACTAGTCTCTCCAATTTTGGGGGAGCCACTACTCCTTTACTTGGCGGCCACTCCTCACGCCGTCAGCACACTTCTAGTCGCGGAGAGAGAAGGTGTACAACAACCAATCTATTACCTAAGTGAAGTGCTTCATGGTCCAAAGGAGCGTTATCCTGAGGTCCAGAAGCTACTTTACACACTTCTGATGGCTTCCCGTAAGCTACGACATTACTTTCAAGCACATAAAATTAATGTTCCTTCGTCCTTCCCATTGGGAGATATTATCCAAAATCCGGGAGAAATCTCGTTGTATTGCGAAGTGGACAGTGGAACTTGGAGCATTCGACATCCATTTCACCCCTCGCATAGCAGTTAAATCTCAAATTCTTGTAGACTTTGTGGTCGAATGGACTAATCTCGACCCTCCTGCGGAAGAATCCAAAGATTTACAATGCACCGACTATTGGACGATGTATTATGACAGCTCTCGCAGTTTTCAACACTCGGGGGCTGAAGTGGTCTTAATCACGCCTCAGGGTGACCAACTCAAGTATGTCATTCAATTACACTTTGTTGCGACCAACAACGCAGCAGAGTATGAAGGTCTTATTGCAGGGCTTTGAGCAACTAAATTCCTCAGATTCCGTCGGCTAGTGGTGAGGGGAGACTCACAGCTAGTTGTAAACCATGTATACAAGGGGTACAACACCTCCAATGAGACAATGGCTCATTACCTGGGGGAAGTGAGGAAATTGGAAAAACACTTCAGTGATTTCGAAGTCCAATATATCCCGCGAAAAGACAATATACTTGCAGACCAATTATAAAAAATTGGGTCCTCACGCACATCCACTCTGGAAGGAGTGTTCGTCGAACACTTAAAACACCCTTCGATCATGGCTTCGGTCGAGAATGACTTGGTGACAATTTACGTCGCCAACCTTGGACATGAAGGAGATCGGACCCGACCATTGTAGATCTATCTCGAACATGGGACCTTGCCCAAGGATGAAACCGAAAGTGATCGGTTAGTTCGAAAGGCCCGTCTGTATAAAATCATTGATGGAGTTTTATGTAGAAAGAGTACTCAAGGAGTATTCATGCACTGTATATCTCAAGACAAAGGTTCATCCCTCTTGAAATAAATTCATGAAGGTGTATGTGGTGCATACACGTCGTACCGGACACTGGTCGGAAAAACTTTCTGATAGGGTTTTTATTGGCCTTCGGCACTTGATGATGCCAAGCATTTGGTCAAGACATGCCCATAGTGTCAATTTCATGTAAGGCAAATTCATCAGCCTGCATATGCCTTACAAATTGTTCCTCTAACATGACCTTTTGCAGTCTGGGGAGTAGACATCGTGGGTCCTATGTCCCAAGCGGTCAATGGATACAAGTTCTTATTCGTAGCCATTGACACGTTTACCAAGTGGATTGGAGCTGAACCAGTCCGCAACGTTACCGCCGCTGCGGCGAAGAAATTCTTTCATAAGCATATTGTCACACGATTTGGTGTTCCAAGTTTTCTTATTACCGACAACGGTTCCCAGTTCATTAGTGGTCTCTTTTTGCACTATTGCGACGACATTGGGACCAAAGTGTGCTTTGCATCTGTGACTCATCCATAGAGCAATAGAGTCGTTGAACGCGCCAACAGGCAGCTATTACAAGGCATCCAGAAACGTGTTTTCAATCTCCTTAAGATGCACTCGGGGGCTTGGGTAGATGAACTCTACTCCGTTATATGGGCTCTACGCACTACTTGTAGTCGAGCTATGGGTGAGACGCCTTTACAACTAGTATATGGTGCTGAGGCTGTCTTACCTATGGAAATTCGCATTGGTTCTATTTGTGTGGATCTGTTTGATCATTCCGATCAACATGAACAACGTACCCAAGATATTACCCTCTTTGAGGAGAAACGCGATCGGGCGTTGATCAAGTTTGCAGTATATTTAGAAGCTTTGCGTAAATACCATAGTAAATGGTGCGACCTCGTAGTCATCATGTGGGCGACTTGGTTTTACAAAAAATATAAAACCAGTCTAATCGTAACAAATTCTCCCCTTAGTGGGAAGGCCCTTATACTGTGGTGTTAGTACCGCGATCATGATCAGCCTAGTTAGCAATGGAAGATGGAAGGATCTTGTCCAATACTTGGAACATAGATCAGTTACACAAGTTCTATGTGTAAGTCCTTTCCATCTCTTTCATCCCTTTCAATTAGCATGATTTTATTAAAAATCATGTGTACTTTCCTTCGCATTATGTTGTAGTTTGACTCCTTTTTGTCTCACCCTTACGGAGCCACGCTCCAGGACTGGTCGCTGATGATCATCTTATTATGATAACTAAGTTGGATTCGCTGATCGATCTTGTGGTCGTATCTAGATAAGACATCCCTAAATAAGCCGTTTCTCAACGCATACGAGACTTAATAGTATGTTTCTGATCATCCGAGGGGCAGCCAATTCATAATAAACATTGGTATCATATTAAGATCAGTATTGGTGTGACTAGATGATCGTATCTAGATTGAGACATTCCTTTATAAACTATTTCTTAACGTATAAGGAACTCGCCAGATATTTCCTGATAATCAATAACCCATACTTCTCCTGAGATTATAATACAATGCCTTCAATACCTATGATCTCAAGAGGGGGCTAGAGGAATATGGCCATAATATAAAATGAAATTGAGTCCATCTTTTTGAAAAATGAGAGGCACGCATTCGCATATTTCTTCTGTGATCGTAAATGTACAGGTACAATTCAAACAGAGGATCATCATTGTTCATTACAATGAAATTATAATAAGCCAAATTCTTTCAAAAGGTCTTCAACCAGAGGCTTGATTTCTTCCATAATGGCTTTAAGCTGATCTTCACTCTCGATTTTGACATCTCCCACCACTGGATTCAAATTCAAATTTGGGCCGTGGTGATGTCGTAATTTGCATAAGATGGCAGAGGCTACGGATCTTACATTGGTCTTCATTACCTCTTCTTGCCGTTTTGTACCTTCAGGAAGATACTCGAGGAGTGATTCAACTAGAGCCGCAACCAATTTGCACGATTCGCTGAGGCTTAAGTTATCCTTTTTAGGATCGATGATATCATCCTTCAGCAAATTTGCAACCATCCTCAGTTTTCCAAAAACTTCCGATTGGATGCTATTGCAGGACGAGATTGTTGCCTTCAGGGTTTCCCTCTCCTTGCAAATAACGTCGATACTCTTTTCGAGAGCCTCGATGGTTGCATGAAGTTGCCTGATTTGAGCTTCAGCTTGGGCACACTTCTTCTAGAAGTCATCTTTATCCTTTGCAAGAATGCTCATCTATTCCTCTTGTGCTGCATGAGCAAGATGATTGAATTTACAGCAGTTCATGCAAACAAATAACTACCTTCAATCGGAAGCATACTTATAGGAAAGTTTAGACCGCGCCTCATTGAGTTCTTTCTCCATGAAAGAAAGTCTCATGGCTAGGGTTTCCTCCTGATCTTTCCGATCAGCCACACTCTTTGTCATGGAAGCATTTTCCCTATGACAAGAAAGGCAATAATTATACTCAAAAGAAATTCAGGATACGCAAGTATAAGGATGTTTATTGTTGTAGCTGGCTGGTCTCCTTCTGTGCGACCTCAATGTGTTCAACTAGAACTTTTGATCTGGTCGCCACTTGAGTCAGATTCTGAAACACAGTGAAACCTGTTGCTTACACCTGAACATTTCTAAGAATCTTCGATCTCAGAGAAATTAAAAAAGTTTTTACTTGCCTCTAAAAGATCGTTGATTGTGGTCCTCAGTGAGTCCCCGTGTTCAGTGACGGAAACAACCGCTAGATCGATCTCTTCCTGGAAAATAGGAGTGGCAAATGTGGTTTCTTGCCGATTTGCTCCTGCTCCCGAGACTGATGCTGTTGTCTCCATCTGATTAGATTGGGGATCCCTAATTATTTCTTGGACAATGGCCTGAGAGGCTACTGCAGCCATTGTGCTTGCACCTATGTCTCCCTCGACCCCCACGGTAGGTGTTGCGCCAATTGTTGAGGAGGTCAGCAAAGCGCCGAACACAGGATTCCTAGAAATATCATGACTTGTGACATTTCTGTTTTTAAGTAAACATGATGTGGCAAGATGTGATATCCTTACTTGAGTCGAAACCCCCTCACAGCTTTGGGTTTCGGTGATGCGCTCTGGGGAGAAAGAAGCCCACTGGGTGCCCCTGTTGAAGTGTCATCTACACCTGTCCTTGTTCTCCTCTTCTTGAACAGGACAGTGGCTTCCTCTCCCTACATATTCGAAAAATGATTGAGATATGCAATGGACTAGAAGCTCATAAAATGTGAAGTTCTTACCACATCAATCCCTTCGACGTTCGAAGGAGGCATTGCCAACCCTGTAGTAGCGGCAACCACAATTCTAGAATCCCCTACGACCATGGCTGCTAAGGTAATGGTCTCAAAGCTGGGAATTTCCTCTATGGCCACAAGTTCTTCCGCGACCACGTGATCCCTTGCCTCAACATTCACCTTCGACATAGAGGACAATATGTTGGCAATAGTGGGGGAGGATGGCTCCTCTTGAATGTCAATGACCAGAGGGCTTGCTGCCTTCCTCTTGCGACGGATGAGAGGGACTTCATCTTCCTCATCCTCACTCCCCTCACCCTGTATGACTAAGAAGTGACTCATATTCGTACTTGGTATAACAGGGGAAGAGAAAATCTTACCGCAGCAGTCTTCGCGGTATTCTTCTTCGCTTTAGATGAAGACCCTCCTACGGTCTTTGATTTGGACGCTCCAGGAGAAGGTTCCTTCATCTTCTTGGCTTTGGAAGAGATTACTTTTACTCTCTTCGATGCTGTCCTCCCAGAAGGCCCAGCATTATCCCCAGGATATTTTGTTCCGATGATTCGCCCCTTCAGCAGCTGCAACATTTTTTGAAAATGCGATTTGATGATTAAGATCAACAGGCGTTCTTGGACACGTTCCTCGAAAGAAGATTTACCTTTTGACGTTCTTATCTTAGATCGTCGCTGCTGTTGATCAAGCTCTGAGGCCGGGGTGATCCTCGAGTTCCTTTTGTTTCCATGTTATACGTCTTCAGAATGTTGTTTGTCCTTATTTCAATTTCAGACAAGGACAAAACTGCATCATAAAAGAAAATTACTTGATATGGACTTTTTGTCAGTAAAATTACACATTTTGTGGATCAGAGAACATACCAGTGTTATAATCCAAGGTATTGTCCGCCATGGACTCCACCTCCCAACTGGGATGTTCCCTCTTCCTCTCTATTCTTCATGAAGTCACGGATGATGTCCCGTACAGTTAACCCCTAGTGAACCAAGTGAAGAATTGCTTGGGCCTGCTTCTGTAAGTCCTGGTTCAAGGCAAGAACAGTGTCCATCTCACTGGCCTTTTTGGTCGACGATTCTCGAACCAGAGGCTGCTCTCAGATGGAGGCGTACAGTAGAACCAATTCTGGTTCCACCCATGCACAAAATCCCGCAGAGGAAGAAAGGGATAATTTTTCTTCTCCCTAATGCGGAAGTATATGCATCTTGCGGCATTTGAGCTCTTTGACCATGCTAAGAAGTAGAAACACCAGAAGAGATCTACACTTGGTAGCACTTCGACGAAGGCTTCCCAAAGATGGTGGAAAAGTGCCAGGATCAGGATGGCATTGGGGTGAAGCTTCACCAATTCCAGCCCAAAATGTGCCAGAATATCTTGAAGGAACTTGCTATCTAGGAGTCGAAATCCACATTGCAAGAACTCTTCAAAGATTACCAGTTCGTTCTCATGGACAACAAGAGTTTCTTTGTTCTTCGCCGCCGGCCACCAGTTGATTAGCAGTCGCGGGGGAAGAATCTCCTCTCTCTCTAACACCATGAAGCTCTCAACATTGTGGTGGCTTGATCAGTTCTAGGAGGCCATTGTCTTGAAAGATCAGTGGAAAGGTGACAACTTTGATGGAGCAAGGTGCACGAAGAGGGTTTTTTGTAACGGAAATGGCTAAGGCAAAAAGAGGGTTTTTCAGCTTCTCAAGCAAGGTACCTACTCTTTTATCTACCCAAGGCCACTACTCGTCGGATCCATTATTTTAATAATTTCTCATAACCGGTATTTTCTCAAATGGAACCTGGTATCATATCATTAACCTTGTTTGAATCTGAAACAAAATGCATCTGAAACAAAATGCATTTTATTTCACATTCGGGGGCTATGGTACAGATAATTATATGAGAATTTTTTTGAGAATTTACTACCCCATGATTCCGGGATAATCTCATAATTTCAGCACTATTACGATCTCAAAATGAAAATTTTTGTGATCTCAGTACCATGTATGGTTGCAATGACGTTCTGTGGTCTCGGTACTATGTGTGGTCCCAATGCTATTATGTGATCTCAGTGCTACATATGGTCTCAATGCTATTCTGAGACCTCAATACTGTCTTGTGTTTCTCACGGACAAAGAACTACATACATGTGTATGTTTTGGTCACAGAAGTATTTACCAATAACCATTTTCCACACAGAGAATTTAAAGAACTCCAATTGGTGATTATAGATTATACATAATCATTTAAGGAGTCAAGATGTAAAGAAAAGTAATTTTATTTCTTGCATTCTTTACATACAAAAGGGATAGAGGCGACCGACCAAACCATCCTAGACCTGATCCGAAAGTAATTTACAAAGTTCTCCAAGGGTCAGACTGGCATTGGTAGGCTCAACATAGGCTGCCCCAAGAGAACTTGCGACGTCCCTCAGTCTATCGACATCGTCTCTTATTGTGAAGAAGCAGTTGTGCCTAATTGCAGTAGAGAGGTCTCCAAGCTCTCGGGCATGATCCCTCTCTAGGTGGAACTTGTGCGCCTCTTCACGAGCTCCATCAAAACACCTTGCCAGGTGTAGAGTGATCGGGAGAATCCCATCAAGGGGCCTCTCCAGCACATCTTTTTCTTTTTCGAGAGTTCTACACAAGGCAGATTTCTCCCCCAAAAGAGCCTGGATCTCAGAAAGCTAGTCGCTGGAAACCTCAAGAGCCTTCTCCTCCTGTACAAACATGGGTTAGTTCCTAAAACATGTGTCAAATAGAGAGGATGAGGATAATTACCTGAGTAGCAGAGGAAAAAGCTGAGCATGGAAGGGGACTTGGTCGTAAAGGCCCTGCAGGTGCAGTCATACCTAATCCCCCAGAGGATAGATCCAAATAAGGTGTTGAACTTGAAACTGGATGAGTTGCAAGGGCTGAAGAAACCAGAGGATGCAAAGAAAGAGGCAAGGGCAGTGTGGCAGCCCAGATCTCTGCACCCGTTAGCATTTTGGATGAAGCTCCACTAAAGGATCCTGTGTCGTGCCTGAATCTTTTCTTTGAAGGGCTCGTCTCCTCGAACAGCTGTAAGTTCCAAAATGCATTACTTTGGAAGTGTTCAAACTATGAGGAAAAGATTTACACAAGTACTTCAGAAGAGAATTACCGTCTAAAGATCCTATTCAATCTTATCTTCTATTTCTACTTCTTCCTCATCGCTCGCAACAATCTTTTTGGAGTCTCGATTCGCCATTAAGATGAGCGTAGAAGAGGGACCGAGGAGTAAGAAGATGAGGACAGGTTTTAAGAGTCTTTTCCAAGGAAAGCTTGTGAGTTTTAGAACTGGAAAGCTTCGCTATTTATAAATCCTGGAGGTGACTGTTCGCATTCGCAAATGCCTCGAGTTCTTTAACGCTCTTACAGTTTTCTCCTTGGTTAAGTAGTCAAAGATTTCATGATTACCTATCAAGATAAACCCATAGATTTTCTTGGGAAACAAACCACCACACAGCGTACAGTACATCTGAAGAAGACGAAGCATCGAGTTCTATATGCAGATTAAAATTTAAAGTTATAAATCTTTTTATCTCTTCGAATTTGAGGGCTAGCTGACAAGGATTATCACCCGAGCTAGTTTATTTAATATATATCATGTTCAAGATAAATCCAGATGTGATATGGGACCTTGTGTCCTAGCAACTACTATGGTCGCAGAGGACAGCTTCCTCCATACCAGAAGGTCGCGGGCAGAGAGAGTGAATCTATGGTCGCAGTACTTGAACTATCATAAGGTTGCAGATTATGCGCGACCAAGATGACTTGAGTGTGTTCGAGCCTTACCAGACATGTTCCCAAGTCTAAAGATAACTTCTTTGCCCATGTGTGAAGACAACCGCCAGGAGGTTAGGATGTGCAGTTGTCTACAACTGCATGTATTAATCGGCGAAGAGATTAAGTGTAGTTATACGAACTACACTATGGAAACCGTCCAAAACTACCTCACATTGGCATCCTTTCATTCAGTATAAAAGGATGGCAGATGTACGGTACAAGGGACGAAAGTGACAGACAGACGACAGAACAAGAAGACGCCATAGACTACATTAGACAGAAGTACTGAGAGAGATTGATTAGCCTCTACAAAAATCTCTCCTCCCTGTAAATTCCCTTATACATAGTGAAACCACAATAGGACGTAGGGCTTTTACTCAATCCTATTGAGGGCCCGAACCTGTATAAGTCTTCATGTCTCCATTTCATACTTGTCTTAACTTACCTGGGGACACCCTGAAAGGTCTCACACTTGACTCACAAATCTGCGTAAGATTGATTAACTACCCTGAGTCCAAATGGTCGACATTGATTATAAAGAATACAATTCTATCACTCATTTGTTTCACCTTGCTTGTAAAGCTTAAAGGGAAGTACAGGGAAGGCAATTGAGGATGAGAGGTAATTATGGCACATCTACTTCATCCAGCCCCTTCTGGCTGAGCCCCTTCTTCATCCAGCCGGAACTATTCTGCTACTTCTTCCTCGCCTTCACGTACTCCTAAACCAAGCAAATCAACCACGGTTCAAGCTCCTATAAAAGTGCCTCTTCAGTTGCTTCTACAGGGCGAACAAAGGACGTGCAATGCCACCATTGCAATGGATATGGGCACTTCATGCGGGATTGTCCAAATCAACGTGTTCTCATTGTGAAAGATAATGGTGAGTACACTTCTGCTAGTGATGTTGACAAAGAATATTCTTTGGTTGCAAATGACCATGCAGGCAATGATCATGAGACCGAAGTTGAGGTGGAGCATTTGGGTGCTGAAGCTTCTAATAGGTACATGAGCATCATTGTGATGCGTGTACTAAGTGCACAAATGGAGAATGCTAAACAGCATCAATGCCACAATTTGTTTCAAACAATGTTCATTATCAAGGAGAGTTCATGTAGAGTCATCATCAATGGTGGAAGTTGCAACAACCTTGCTAGCATTGATATGATCAAGAAGCTTGGCTTGACCACAAATCAACACCCCCATCCCTACTACATTCAATGGTTCAATTCGCGTGGTAAGTTGAAGGTCACCAGAATTGTGAGAGTGCATTTTTCTATTGGGTCTTATCATGATTATGTTGATTGCGATGCCATACCTATGCAAGCATGTTCGTTATTATTAGGTAGACCATGGCAGTATGATAAAGATACTGGTCATCATGGTAGAGCTAACCAATATAGTCTCATGCACAAAGGTAAGAAAATTGTTTTGCTTCCGATGACACCTTCTGTACTTTTGAAAGATGACTTAGAACAGGCTGAAAGAGAGAACAAAGAGAAAGGGAAAGGTACAAATCAAATTGTAGCTCAAGAGTGTTTTCCACCTAGGAAGAAAGAACTAAAGAATCTAGTGCTAGGAAAAATGAGATTCAATGAAAAGGAGTTGTTTTGCTAGCTACAAAATCTGATTTAAATGTATTGGGTGAAAATAATTCTGCATGCTATGCTCTGATCTACAAAGAGGCATTATTTTCATTAGAGGATCTGCTACTCCTTTGCCTCCTGCTATTAGTACCCTTTTGCAGGAATTTGAGGATGTTTTTTGTGCAGAAATACCACCGGGCTTGCCACCCATTAGAGGAGTTGAGCATCAAATTGATTTAATCCCGGGAGTTTCTTTACCAAACCGTGCACCATATAGGACTAATCTGGACGAAACTAAGGAAATTCAGCATCAAGTGCAAGACTTGCCTGACAAAGGGTATGTACATGAAAGCCTTAGTCCATGTGTTGTTCCTGTGATTTTAGTTCCTAAAAAAGATGGCTCCTGGCATATGTGCGTTGATTGTAGGGCTATAAATAATATAACTATTAGATATCGTCATCCTATTCCTAGGTTAGATGATATGCTTGATGCATTAAGTGGCTTTACCATATTTTCTAAAGTGGACTTGCGTACTGGTTATGATACCGGCCTAGACCATCTCGCAAGAGAATGAGGACAATGCAATGGGCGAGTATAATGTCGTTCTCTCCACAGGGACTAGAGAAAATAAATCATGTAGAACTAAACTACATTGATGGCAAATGAAATAAACTAGACAAGAGAAAGAGAGAAAATGTCAGAAGAATGCAAAGAAAGAGAAAGATGATCGCCTCGACAAGCGACTAGTGTTCGTTTTAGACTAGCGTTCGTAATACAAGAGATAGAAAGAAATCGTGTAGTGGTAGCATGCGAGGCAGCGCAGACAACCATCATCGATCGCAATCTACAGCAAGTATCAACAAACACAAGTACAAAGCAAACACCAATCATCTAGAGTTCACAACTTATCTCAGAGGCAATGAGGCCAACTAGAGCTATTCTGGACTTCGGACACTGATACACCAGAGCAGGATGCAAACAGAGGTGAAATGCCCTAATACATCTATTCCTTAGCCTAAAACCAAAACATAGTCAATTAATACTTCGACAATAATGAAAGAACATCACTGTAGCATAACTCATTTTAAATTATAGAAAATCAAGCTGAGATCGGAGTTCGCTTAAAAAGATTTAGTTCAGTTCAAAGAAGCAGAATTTTATTTATACTGTAACACAAGAGCAGTTGAACAACCAGAAGCAGGTCCAATATCAATCACACAAAAGTCTAATAATTTCCCAGCAGTAGCATATGTTAACTGAAGTTTGGAATTAACAACCAACATTTCATTTCATCTGAGCATGAGTCAACAAAAGCATTAAACAATTCATTGCTCATTACACTAATTTAGTGCAAGACATTCACTTTGAACAACAAAAAGAGAACTGCTTCAAAACTTAGTAGACTATCATTTCCGTTCAACTCATTATAATTCATCTCAGATCAAACTATCCAGGCAATCACAGAGAAGATTCACTTTGATTCAACTCAAAAATTGGAAATTGAGAATTCAATTCAAAAATTACATACAAGCATTCATCTCATACATCAAATGCATTTCAGTTTGTCAGAATTCAAGGACAAAGAAGATGAGAAGAATTGAACCAGTCATGATAGCGGCTGGAGTTGCAGGATCTCAATCGTGGTCGTGGCAGTGGAAGAGGAACTAGAGTTGTCGATGTTGCGGAAGCAGCTGGACCTCAGCTGCTGTTGGAGTGGATGGAGGCGGTCGATGTAGCTTAGGTGGTTGTTGTCAGTTGAAGCCGTACAGGAAGTGGTGGTCAATGGCAGTCGTTGTTGAAGTCATAGCAGACGACGAGGGAGCTGGTCGAATTAGATACTCATGGTCGCCGTCGGCCGTTCAGGTCATCGAGGATGGAGAAGCTGGTGGCTCGTCGGAGATGATGAGTGAGACGCCGAAGTTGGGGAAGATGGCGGCAGCGGCAGTGTGGTGAGAGGCGAGGGAGAGAGGGGCTGCGCAAATCTATGCGGCAGCGCGGGATCTGTGAAGGTGAAGAAGAAGCACTGGAGCAAAGGAAGAAGAAGAGGAAATCGGGGCACGATCGGGCTATAGGAGAGGCGCCCCGACGGCAGCGTTAGATGAGCGGCGGCGGCACAGGAGAGCGGTGGAAATGAGAGGCGGCAAGAGCTTTGGGGATGAGAGAAAAAGAGGAGGCGGCACGAGCCAGCTGAGAGGAAGAAGAAACCAGGATGCAGAGAGAGAGGAGAGGAATAAGAAGCCGACTAGGGCCGGGGGTGGACGAAGGTGTGGATCTAAGTTTGGGGGTGGTAGAAGAAGAAACTTCAGGTGAGGAAAAGAGGAGATGGCAGCTGTCACCATCGCTGTCACTATGGCCGAGAACGGCGCCAGAGAAGAAGAAAAGGGGCGAAGCTAAAAGAGGAGGAAAAACAAAGAAGAAGAAGAAAGGAAAGGGAAAGGAGGAAGGAGAAGAAGTTGCACCGCGGCGTACGGTCTGGCCACCGGCGTTGAGGTGGGACGGAGGTGTGGAAATGGTGAGGGGGAAGAAGAGAAGAAGAAGAAAAAAAGCAAAACGAGGCTCAAGGTCCAAAAGAAGGCGGCAGCTTGGGTTTATGCCATGTTTTGGCATTTTTGCGATCAGGCCCTCGGGATTTTGGAAAATTACATTTAAGTCCTCCCACTTAGGTTTTGGGATTTCTGAGTCTAAGCCAAAATTGGGGTTTCAAAAAATTTATAGAGAAGGCCCTAGGCTAATCGGATTTGAGATTCTGGGCGCGTGGAGAATCCGATTTCAGTACGGTCAGTTCCTACACTTCTGTAGAAACACGTGCTTCTATCAGGAATCGACCGAGTGTCAGGTAAATTCAAAGAGACATGCCCCATCAGCATAAATCCACCCAAATCTCATCGTCCTGCAAATAAATCATAAAACAAATAATATGATTGATTTGATGATAAAGTTATGTATGATTAATGCAAATGCCACCTTATGTGGCTGAATGTGCATGATTGGGGGGTTAAACATATAGAACATATGCACAGATATGACAATTATCAGGTTACCAACAAATTAGAATGAAACTTGGAGATGAATGGAAAATAGCGTTTAAAACTAAGTTTGGATTTTACGAATGGTTAGTGATGCCTTTTTGTTTAACTAATGCACCAAGTACATTAATGCGTTTGATGAATGGAGTTTTACACACTTTCCTTAGAAATTTTGTGTTGGTTTACTTTGATGATATTCTGGTTTATATCAAGTCACTTTCAGATCATCTTGAACATTTACGTGATGTGTTTATTGCTTTGTGAGATGCACGTTTGTTTGGTAACATCGAAAAGTGCACCTTTTGCACTGATTGAGTTGCGTTTCTTGGCTATGTTGTGACACCGCAGGGAATTGAAATGGATGAAGCCAAGATTGAAGTCATCAAGAGCTGGTCGACCACTACTACTGTCACTCAAGTGCGGAGTTTCCATGGGCTTGCTGGGTTCTATGGCTACTTTGTGAAGGATTTCAGCACAATTGCCACACCACTTAATGAATTGACAATGAAAGGAGTTCCTTTCCAGTGGGGACAAGCACAAGAGGATACATTCAACCTTCTGAAAGAAAAGCTAACCAATGCACCATTGCTCCAACTCCCAGACTTTGTGAAGACTTTTGAGCTCGAGTGTGATGCAAGTGGACTTGGAATTGGTGGTGTATTAATTCAAGTAGGTAAACCTGTTGCATATTTTAGTGAAAAATTGAGTGGTCCTAGTTTGAATTATTCTACATATGACAAAGAATTGTATGCTTTAGTTTGAGTTTTAGAAACTTGGGTGCATTATTTATGGCCCAAAGAATTTGTGATACATTCTGATCATGAATCCCTTAAGCATTTTCGAAGCCAAAACAAATTGAACCATATACATGCAAAATGGGTTGAGTTCATTGAGTCTTTTCAATATATCATCAAACATAAGACGGGCAAAGATAATTCTATAACTGATGCATTGTCTCGGAGATTTATTTTGTTGTCTCAACTTGATTGTAGAATTTTTGGTCTAGAAACAATTAAACAACTCTATGCTGCTGATGATGACTTTAAGGATGCTTTGTTAAATTGTAAAGATGGAAAGAGCTGGAATAAATTTGTGTTCAATGATGGATTCTTGTTTAGGGGCTAACAAGCTATGCAATCCAACTAGTTCCGTTCACCTTTTGTTGTTACAGGAGGCACATGGAGGAGTATTGATGGGACACTTTGGTGTGAAAAAGACTGAAGACATTCTGGCCGAGTACTTGTTTTGGCCAAAGATGCGGTGTGACGTCGAGCGCTATATTTCACACTGCACTACATGTTAAAAAACTAAGTCACGACTAAATCCACATGGGTTATATATGCCTCTTCCTATTCCTAGTGTTCCTTGGGATGATATTTCTATGAACTTTGTTTTAGGATTGCCTAGGACAAAGAGGGGGAGGGATAGTATTTTTGTTGTAGTGGCTAGGTTTTCTAAGATAGCTCATTTTATACCTTGTCAGAAGAGCGATGATGCTACACCATATTGCTGATTTATTTTTCAGAGAGATCGTTCAGCTACATGGAATGCCATCCACTATTGTTTCGGATCGTGATGCAAAGTTCTTGAGTCACTTTTGGAGGACACTTTGGGGAAAGCTTGGCACAAAGCTACTATTCTCAACCACCTATCATCCCCAAACAGACGGACAAACCGAGGTTGTTAGTCACACACTTTTAACTATGTTGCGGGCTGTCTTGAAGAAGAACATCAAGATGTGGGAAGAATGTTTACTTCATGTGGAGTTTGCCTATAATCAATCGTTGCATTCCACCACAAAGACGAGTCAGTTTCAGATTGTTTATGGATTTAATCCCTGTGCTCCAATTGATCTACTACCTCTACCATCTTCAGACCAAGTAAATCTTTATGCTAAGAAATGGGCTGAGTTCGTGCTCAAATTGCATGAAACAACAAAGGAGAATATAGAACGAATGAATGAGAAGTATCATGTTGCTGGGAGTCATGGTAAGAAACATTTAACTTTTGAACCATGTGATCTTGTTTGCTTACATTTACATAAAGAACGGTTTCCTGATTTACGTAAATCAAAGTTCATGCCTAGAGTTGATGGTCCTTTTAAAGTGCTTGACAGAATTAATGATAATGCATATACACTTGAGCTGCCTGCAGACTTTGGCATTAGTGCCACATTTAATATTGCAGACTTGTCACCTTACTTGGGTGAAGAAGTTGAGCTTGAATCGAGGACAACTCCAATTCAAGAGGGGGAGTATGATGAAGACATCAATCCTTCGGATACAACCTTAACTCCTGTACAAATTATGCAAGGACCAATAACAAGAGCACAAGCACGACAATTAAATTATCAGGTGAGCTCGTATCTCAAGAAGAAACAATTTATCATTGGAGAATATGTTGCTACTTAAAGCTTGTGATTTTCTTGTGTTAAGTGCTAGTGCCGAGGAGGAACAATTTGGAACAGCTACCTTGGAAGGTTTCGGCTTACATGCTGCTATTGTCGTGCGTCCACATCAATTCAAGGTTTCACCAACTCATCCTCTACCTTATTGCACCACCTCCTCCTCAAGTCAAGCTGGACTCCAACCCACCCATGTTTTCTCTGTCAATTCGGACTCCAAATCAGTTCGGACTCAGTTTGATAACCGCGAGTGTAAAACTTCATAAAAACCGCATCTGGAGTCCGTTTGGGGTGTTTGAGTACTTGATGGAAAGCTTATACCGAGACCTTTCCAACGGATCCAGCCCCACCTTCAGATTAGTTGTGTACGCATCGGAATAGTCAAAACAAGGTGTCAGTTTTAGAACTAGAGATCGAGTCGTATCTGATTTGGGGTAGTTTCCTTTTTGCTACGTCCAGGGGCCTGCATGCTCTATAAATAGAGACCGAACTGGCCACGTAAAAGGGGGGCTTGTTTAGATTAGTTTTCCACTGTGAAACTACGTCGTGTGTTCTTGTGTCGACTAGACCAACAACCACGATTGCAGGCGTCCACTCTTTCATACCAATACTTGATATTCGCAATATTCAGATTGTTTTCTTTTTACCATGTTCTTGCTTGTTTTTCGATTGCTCGGAGGAATTGAACCTCGTGTTTAGGTCAACCGTGTTCTTGCACAGTTGATAATGATTCAGAGTGTGGATAGCGATTGCTTGGCGTCTTGGTCGTGACCAGTTGGTAGCTTGTGTCGTGAAAGTCTTATCCCCAAATCGAATTATCAATCATTCTAGAAGATCGGGCCACAATTACTTTTCAGATCCTCCCGGAGCATGACTCCCCTATTGAAAAGGAGCCAACTCCCGTTGGTGACTGATTCAGTCAAAACTGGAGATGTGGAAATTGGGATTAACCATCTTCGCGTGTATACCACTTGGCTACAGTGCTCGTTGATCTTTTCGTCCTACTTGAAAAGACTCTTGTGTGCCGCTTCGGGTGGTCGTCACTTTCTTCTCCAAAATCACATCTTCCAGAAGAGGTGCCTCTCGTTGATAGACCAGATCTTAAACATATGGTTCTATGGTATCGAACTCGTCATCCAGCATCAAAAGCTTGAAGAGTTTGAGGTATTCAACATTGACAACCGAGTAAATATCTATATACGAAGGTAACTCGAGCTCACAAGCATTATTACCAAATTTCTGCAAAATCCGAAAGAACCATAACGAATGGGTTTAGCTTTTTACCTTCACCTTTAAGCCTTTCCTTGCTCAGATGTAGCTATACTAGATCACATTCTTGGAATTGAGCGTCAACTCTGTGTCGATCATGTCATGCCTTATACTTGAGCTGGGCCTTAAGTAAGTTCTGTTCAACCTCACCATCGAGTTGTTGAATATCTTTCAAGAACTTTTGTGCTTGATCCTGATCAAATTCCTCATTGTTATTTTGCGCTGAGGTAGGGATCACAAACTCCATGTCAAATGGACTCTGCGGTAGAAATCCCAAACAGATCTCAAAAGAAGACGTCCCAGTCAAACCATGCACTACTCGATTAAAAGCAAACTGCAGATACAAAATACTTTCATCCCAAGTCTTCGGATGCCTAGAGTTATAACACCTCAAGAGATGAACGACTGTTTGGTTTACCACCTGGGTTTGACTGTAAATTTGAGGATGAAACACAATACTCCTCTTCAGTTTTGTATCCATCATCAACCAAAGAGATCGCGAAAAGTGATTGAGGAACCGGGTATCACGATCAGATACAATAAAATTTGGAAGTCCGAAATGTGTCCAAATGTGCTGAAAGAATACCCGAGCTGCTTCTTCTCCTGTAATAGTCTTCTTACAAAGTATGAGAACTATCATGTTGGAGAATCGATCAACGACCACAAGGAGATAGTCGTTGCCACGCCGGGTCTTAGGCAATCCTCCCAAGAAATCAATAGATATACTTTCACATGGTCGTGATGGAACTCGCATAGGTGTGTGCAAACCCAATTTTTAGTTTGCCGATTTTGAGATGTTGTAGAGACCACAACCTCGAACAAAACTGGCCACATCCTACTGCATCCGTGGCCAGAACACATGTCGATGAAGATTTTGCAAGGTCTTCGTTATCCTGAAGTGACCAACAACTTTCGATATATGCGCCTCCCATAGCCACTGTACTCAAGGTGCTCCACAAGGTATACAAAGCAAATTGCCTTTGTATAAGAGTCCTCCCCATCGCTCGAACTCAGATGGTTGTCCTGTTTTGAGCTCAGCCAGTGTTGATAGGAAATCAAGAACCTTTGTGTACATTGTTACATAGGCTTGGTGGCATGAAGGCTTGGTCTACATGAACACCGATAAGCAGAGGGCAGTAACTGGTGGTCGTGACAACATGTCAGCCAATTTATTGTGTACTGCCTTCTTGTACTTAATCACTAGATTGAACTATTGCAAATACGACATCAACTTCATGTGTCGGGATTGCTGTAGCTTGGATTGAGTTTGCAAATATTGCAATGGCTGGTGGTCGGTGTGTACCACGGTCTCTTTTACCCAAAAGATAACACTGCCAATTTTTTACGACCTGATGCAATGCACATAACTCCTTGTCGTAGGTTGGATAGTTCTTCTGAGCTCTCTGAAATAACTCGGAGTGATATGCTACTAGTCAACCGTCTTGCACGAGCATTGCGCCCATTCCATAACCTGAGGCATCAGGTTTCTAACTCAAATGGCTTTTGTAGATTCGGTAAGGCTAGGCAGGAGCTTCACTGATCTTCTTCTTTAGCAAAAGGAAGGCATCCTCATGCTTTCCACTCCACTCGAGCTTCTGGTCGATCCTGGTTATTGAGAAGTGTCGAAAAAGCTTCTGAAGGTACTAACATGCTCCCATAAAACTATGCATTTCCGTTATTGTTCGCAGTCGAGGCCACTCACGGATCACTTTTACCTTTCCGAGGTCGATTTGCAATGTACCCTTGCCGACCATGAATCCCAGGTAAAGTAGAGTTTGCTGGCCGAACTAGCACTTTTTATGATTGAGGCAAAGTTGATGTTGTCGCAGTTGCTCGAACACCTTTTCCACATAAACTACGTACTCGTCCCAGGAACGACTATAGACCAGTATGTTGTCGAGGTAAACGATCACAAATTTGTCGATGAATGGTCGTAGCACATCATTCGTAAGTCTCATGAATGTAGCCGGGGCATTGTGGAGCCCAAATGGCATGACTAGCCATTTGAACATACCTTGTCGCGTCTTGAATGCGGTCTTCCAAGTATCCTCCTCTCGGATGCTAACTTGATGATACCTTGATTTTAGATCCAATTTCAAGAAGACAGCAGCATGCTTCAATTGGTCTAACAAGTCGTCGATACGAGGAAGAGGGTACCGATTCTTGATAGTGATCTTGTTAAGTACTCGATAGTCGATGCACATCTTTCAAGTCTCATCTTTCTTCGGCACCAGCACCACAAGAGATCCACAAGGCGAATTACTTGGTTGAATTACACCATCATTCAACAATTCACCAAGTTATCTTTTGATCTCTTCATTCTCCAATATTGAGTTGCGATACATATTCAGATTGAGAAGTGTCACATCTGACACGAGTTGAATATTGTGCTTGACTAGATGTTTTGGTAGACGACCTTGAGTATTTTCGAACAGATCACTGTATTTTCTCAGTAGTCCAGAAAACTGACCAGCTTCCTCTCGGCAAGCCAACAATAGAGCTGCCCAAGTACTATCACTTTGACCAACTGGTCGAATCATACGAAGCACACATTTTTGGCATGCGTTGATGATTCGTTTGTCCTGATTTACGGTAATCAAGTACAAAGTATTGATGTGGATGTCTCTACTGATAACAAACTTTACGCCATTTTTAGTGAGCTCATACTCTTGCGTCCTTCGATGAAAATGAGTCTCCTGATTGTACAAGAATGGACTCCTAAAGATCACCTGAGAAATATTGATAGGAACAACGTCGTATTGGACCTCATCCATATAACGAGCTGAGATCGCAAATTTCAACACCCACTGACCCATAATCTGTTGGTTCACATCGGATGTAAACCAACCCAGGGGATACAGTCGTGGGTGAGTGGTCGTCTTCAACCTAAGTCAACGAACCAATCCAGCGAAAATCAAATTCATTTGACTGCTGGGATCGAATATTGCTGCGACCACTTCGTGCTTCACCTGGATGTTGATAGCGAACAAGTCCTCTGTTAAGTGATGGTCATCAAGTGAATCTGTGCCTTTCTTCTTCGGCATTTCCATCAGAGACAAGGTCGTATCCGCCTCATCGATTGAATTCACTCGGACAACTCCTTCTTTGGGTGGAGCTGTAGTAGCTGTAGCTGTTCTTTTCCCTACTCTGTTTCTCTTTGGTCGAAGCCAGGATGGAGCTTATAGCACTTATCCTTTATGTGCCTAGCAATGTGACAATGTTCACACGAGATGCTCGTACAAGATTTTGGAGTACTTTTCTTCGGACTCAACTTCTTTTTGACGAGGTTGAATTCTCCTTCGTGTTCTTATCATTGTGGGATTTATTCTTCTTCTCGATCACCATAGCAGTCGTGCTCGTGGTCGTGATGTCCTGGATATCGAACAGGCTTAGCTCAGCACTGATCGATTTCTGAAGTCCAGCCGTGTATTTTCGGAACACTTGAGGATCATAGAGCGAGATGCCAATGACCATTGCTTGTCTTCGAAACTCTGTTGTATAATCCTAGACGGATTGGTCGCGCCGTTGGTACAATCTATGCCAACGATCCGATCTCTCCTTGAGATAACCCATCGGGTAAAACTCTTGTTGCAAGAGTTGCTTGAACTGTCCCCACGTGAGGTCATCTGCTTCCCTACTGGCGATAAGGGCCTTCCACCATATCTTGGAATGGTTCTTCATCTTCAAAGATGCAAATTTCACCTTTTGAGCGTTACTGAAACTTCGTAGGTCAAAGTAGATCTAAAGTTGATCAATCTAAGAATCCAACTTCCTAGCATCGATCAGCCCATCATATATGGGTATGTCAACCCATCATATATGGGTATGTCAACTTTAGCCTTGACCTTAAAAGATCCGACAACTAAGGATGTGTTGGCGAGGTCGTCGACCTTGTAGTCGCCTTGGTCTTCATTTTCATTTGGTCTGCGTGAGCTTTCCCCAATCTTCACAACCGTAGCCTTTCCCTTTGAAGCTTCAACATCAGGAGGCATAGCCATGACCTGTTGCTTAATTCAAGCAAGCATGGTATCCATGTCGGCGGAGAGTTCAGCCACTTGTTCGGCCAAGTGAGCTTGAATGAAGGTTTCTTCAGACATTGTCAGAGACGCGACTGTCGGTACTGTCAAATGTTGGCCTTTGGTTGTAGAAGGTTCTCGCCGAATTTTGCTGGAGGTTTTGTAACCTTGGCGAGTCTTCACCATCCACAAGGAAGAATAGTTGTTCTGATACCAACTTGATCTGATTGAGATATAAATCGGTTTCAGATATACTCGATCATATGTGGACATACGGGATCTACTCGAAATTACCAAAATCCAAGTGATCGAGAACACAGTTCAAAAGAATAGCACAACTCTTTATCGCAATGAGGAACTTGTATACGTCAAATGTTGATCTACGTCGAAGGATTCTAAGAACTATGTATCTAAGACTTCGATATGATCTACTATGAGTTAGATCTCAGTTGGATAATCTATTTATTCTATTACAAGGTACTTATAGTCCGATCGCTTGAGAACGTATCAGACTCGATAACCGATTATACCTAGTCGTATCAGACTCGGTTATGCATTTTGTATCGAACTTCAGCCGACCAAATATAGTTTGAATCTATTACGTATTCGACATGAGATCCTCTTGGATCAAAATTTGTTGCATAGTCATATATTGGAGATATTTGGAGGAAAACAAAAAAATAGAACTATTGTAATCTTTGTTCCATAGTAATCTTATATTACAGTTTTAGATTATATGATCTTTTAGTTAAACAAACGAATTCATTAAAATTATCGCAAGATTCTCTATAATTTTTAAACAAACAATATACTAAATGCACCCTCTAGGAAGCGAATATATGTGTGTCTTATTAGATTTGGAATCATGTGTGTAATGAAAATTTTCTACCATGCATTTCTTGAGGAATTGATAGGGAAATTAAACAGACAGCTAATAAATTGCTTCATATAACTTAGTTTGATTTATCACAAGGCAAATACATGTTAAGTCTCTCTCGCAGACATATATAGGAAACTACGAAGTAATTTTCTCGCGGTCATCACAAGAAGCTTCTATTTTGATGGACATATGTAGGATCCTTGTCTTTTTCTTCACCGAAAAGTCCATCCTAAAACTTTGGCTTGAAGTCCTTGTAATAGTAAACTTTTCGAAAATGCATATTGGTTCTTAACTTTTGATTCGGATCCTATTTACTCCTCAATTAATAATCATATAATCTGTTAGTTTTTCTTTACACTAACACGTGCACTTGAATCCACGTGTCAATGAGATGAAGGACATCTTTTGGACTAAAGCTCTAAGTTAAGGAATCTGCTCCTCCAAAATAGAAGAATTATTGTATTAGTATTATGCACATAATTGTACCTACTAAATAAAATCATAATGGTCATTATTGATATTTTAATAAAAAATTAATATTTTTTATATTTTAATATTTAAAAGACTTGATATGAGTTGTTCATTGCATAATAAGATATGTGAAAATATATACAACAAATGCAGTAGCCCCCTTATTATAGAAGAACTGATTTCTAAAATTAAAAGACCAAAATGGTATCCTTGAAAAAAATTTCGATCGTGCGATAGACCGAAATACAAAGTTGGTAGAAAAAAAAAATAGAAGTTTTTTTATTTTATTTTGTCAAGCATAATTTTCAGGATGGTCGTCTTCTCACATGTCGCTGAATAGTAGTATCCATGTGCTTGTCAAGTAGATATTGTGTCAATTCCTACTAATTGTTTGTGATCAATTTATGTCACACTTTTGTAATTTTGTTCAACCCAACATCTAGATATGTGTCAACCCTATTGTTTAGCATAACTTTTTAGTTTAGAGTTAGACAACTAGGACTAATTCTCTCCGGTCTAATAGTGGCTTTTTTTAGCCTGCCTCCCACACTCAACTTTTTGTTGAGCCAAAGTTGGAGTTAGCAAAACATCTCATCTCTTAATTTAATCTTCTTTAGAGCTTGAACAGAATCGGAGCTAATTTTAACATAAAAATTTGAACCACATCTTGAATGGGTGCTTCGGCTATGCTATTTGTTAAACAAGTAATACTATGTTATACTACAGAGTTAAATATGTTAACCAAAACTTAAAATTGGATAAGCAGTAGTTGCATGTGACACACCTCTATGCCCAGTATCTGGACTCAAGAAGCCAGAATTTTATGACTCCCACATCTACAAAATAGAGAATTTTTTCACGAATAACCAATTGAAAGAAATAATTTCAAAAATAACCTGAAACTTTTAAAAATGTCAGAAATAGCTTTCAGTCGCGAGCTCTTCTTTGCGACTGATCTTCAGTCGCGAGCCAAGATCGTGACTGAATAGGCTCGGCCTATATGCACCGCTGGCCCAGGACCAGACCATGTCGTCTTTCAGTCGCAATCCGGGCTCGTGACTAAAATCCTTCGACCAGTCGCAATCCAGGTTCGCGACTGAAACGCTTCGACCAGCTTTGTTCGACCAGGTCTATTCGACCAAATATGTTTGAGCAAGGTGCATTTTGTCGTCTGATTTAGGTGTTTTTCGTCGAAACTGGTTCAAACGAAATCAAAATGCTCCCAAATTTTGTAGGTATGAATGCTGGAATATAACGAACACAACCGTGAAAGTGGATGGTAGAGTTTTTTTGGATAGATAGGATTTATGTTTCCGGGAACCAAAGACTAGGATTTGTTGTTTTCAAGTTATATAATGGTTAGGTTTTCAGTTTCCGACCGAAGGTTAGTGTTTTTTTTGTTTACGACGACCAAATGCTAGTTTTAATACAAAGTATTGATGCTGTTGATAAAATAGAAAGTTACACGCGTTTGTGACAGTTGCAACAACAATTGGAACCAGGTCTACAACAGCAAAAGGTGATCAAACTGCAGTGTGTCACTTGATTCTAGTAGAGAGTGTCCATCTCGGATAAAAGAGTATTTTAGTGCTCTTCTCTACCTCATTCCACTCTGAGTCGAGCTACGACATGTCATCGCATTTATACATCTCCTTTTTGTGGCTACAATGTATGTAGTTTCTATCAACTGTGTTGTAAGCCCAAGACATACTTACTGCAATATCACCCAACATCTGCACATAAAGTGTAACACCCTGGCTTTGGGGTGAAAATTCTTTTGCATAAAAATTCATGCATGCATATGTCTCTTTTAGATCAGTCAAATTAGGCCCAGCTTTATTCTATTCTAAGCCCAAAATCTTAAAATCTATCCTGTAGACCCAAATCAAGATCTGACTTTTCATATTTGATCTACTATCTATCCTGAGTATAAAAGCTTTCAGAACCCAGATTTATCAACTCCCTTCTGTTTTCGAAAACAGAAATATATTATATTACCCCAAATACCCTAAGTTTCAGAAATTCAGATTTAATCAAAATCTTGACCAAGTTCAGACCAAATTATATCCGGGTTATGATCAAGGGTATGCCAGTACCCTAATCCAAAAAGTTGGCAGCCAGATTTCATCATCTAGACCTTTATCACAAATCAGTCCAAATTGCATCGCAAGTTAGTCCTTTTTCCAGATTTTCCAGAAGCCTGAAAAGGCTAAATGTTGCAAATCAACTCCAAATCCAAATCTGATTCAGGGAACACCTCCCAAATGCTTTTCAACACAAAATCTTCTTATATGAGTTTCTCAAAATCAAATCCTAAATCCCAAAATTTCAGTATTTGACAAAATCCAGATTTCAAATACCCTAATTTACCCTATTATAAATTTCGCTCAAAAACCATTCAAATGTTTCAAATTTCATCTTCTATCTGTGCCAAATTAGCAAAATCAAATTCAACCCTAATCATCCAAATCTCCCGATTTACAAATCAGCCCAAAGCCAAGAATCAGAAATTGCAAATCAGTCCAGATTCGACAAGAGCAGCGGCTGTGTTTTCGAGCACAACCTCGTCGTGCTTGTGCGCCGTGTTCGCTCACCGCCGGCCAAGCCTCGCCTGCGCCTGTGCCCATGCGTGCTTGTGTTTGCATATGCTCACGTGTCTACGCCTCAGCCGTTGTCATGGCAGCGTCGACGACCAGTAACTGCTCCTGCGCACAACCAGCAGCAGCAGCAGCAACTTTTGTCAGTAATTCCATGCCACGTCGCCTTGCCGTGCCAGCCATTGTCGCCACCGCTTGAACCGGCCAGCGTCAAGTTCCAATACGCCCCGACCGCTGCTGGCAAAGCTGTTGCACCGCTTGCGCGCCGTTGCATCACCGCTCACCATTGTCACGCCTGCGCCCGGCCAGTCAAGTCCCCGGCACCAATTCCCTTGCTGTTTCCTCCTCGCCGGCTTCATTCCTAGTCTATTTAAATGCCCCATTGTCCTGTGTAATTCTCTACTTTACCAGAATTTGATTAAGTCCCAAATTTCTTCACCTTCGTCTTCTTCTCCGGCGAGCTCAGCACGGAGGCTCACGGTGCCAGCTTCAACCACTACACCATTTGCCAAATTGACACCACCAATGAGTACCTCTCATCTCCCTCATTGTTCTGTAGCATCCAATCGAGCTCCGGTGGACCTCATCGCTGATAATCGCCGTAGATTGCAAATGCCCTGTTCCTCTAATCAAATCGACTCCAATCCAAATTAATCTTCTTTGTAGTAGAACAAAATGCTTTGTAGCTTAATCTTTACAAACCTGTTCATCCAGAATTTGAATTCAAGTTGTATCTTGTGTTTTCTGTTCCTCACGCGCCGCCGTGAACACCTCACGTCGCCGGCGAACTCCACTCCTTCTCTTACCAAATCAACTGCACCAATACACTCCTTGTATCCTGTAGATGGTGTAGCCAAGCTTGATCGACCTGCATTATCTTGTATCACCCTCACCTCTTTTGTCGTCTTCTGCAGCTCCGGTGCCTACGTCAGCGAGCTTCAAACCTCAACTACAACTAGATTTCTTGCTCCAGAACCATCCGCATCGCTCCAGGATCATAAACCCTCAATCAATTTCTTGATTCATCCATCCTAGCTCGTTGTCGTCGTAGCTCGCCCTTGTTCCTGGAAGCCGACGACTTCGACCTCACCGTTCACCATCGTCCGGCCATCATTTCCAAATTAACTTTGCCAGCAGATTTGCCTTGACCTCGCCTATCAATTTGACAAAGTTAGCAAAGAAGTGCATGAGAGAATCAATCAAACACTCAAGCCCTAGAATCTGGCCATGCACTGACATTCAATTCACTGTGTCCAGGGACCTCCTTGAAAATCTCTGAACTCCTGGACCTTTCTGTGAAAATCCACTTTGTCAAATAGCTATCTTATGTCCTTGTGCACCTAATGCCTTCATTCAAACATGTTTTGTCCACTAAAAATCCTCAGAACCATGCCAATGCCATTCTTTGACAATGTCAATCCTTGTCAGTCTATGCCAGCCAGTAGCATTGGCCTTGTTTACCCACTTCTGGTTGTGCAATTTAGAAACCACTTTGTCCACTAGATTTGTAGAGTTGTGATCTACATTTTCTTCTATTGTCACAACTTGAGATAAGATCTCTAGCTTTCCTTGAAGCTATGTCAGAGCCTTGAACCGAATGTCAATCGGCTGACATTCGCTGTTTTTGAACAAACCAGCCGGGAGCTTGATATCCTTATTGCAACCATGAAACCCTAAGAGCATCTAACACCTATCCTTAGCCAAATTCCTTGAAACCCTAGAATCTCGACTCAGCTCAGCTTGCAGTCTTAATCAATCTCAGAATTGTTCAGTTATTCTGTTAAGCATATCTGCATATAGATTATAAAACATTTTAACATAGTCAGTAATTATTGTATGCTTGTTTGTCGCCGAGCAGATCCAGAAACTGAGTTTGAGGACTTCGTTGTTGACCCAACATCAACTGCTGAGTTTTACGACGCGGAAGGCAAGTCATATTCTTGAATATCTTGAACCTATATTTTAAGAGTTGCTATAACATATCCTTGAATATAAATAGTATTGCATGAGAAAGAATGATTGAGATATGAATTGGCAGTACTAGGCTGGATGCCTATTGAGATGTGAAAGGTGAAATGAACAAGTAATGACCCATGAACTAATATATATGTATATATATTTATATTCATGAAATAAAACCCCTAGCTGTGACCAGGTCTTTTGGTATGGAATGGTCTTTTGGTTTTCTGCTATGGATTAGTCTTTTGGAATGGAATGGTGGTACTAGCACAGGATGTGCATGGTTATAGATGGTCTAGTCACTGGCATATAAGGACTAGAACCTTGCGTTGTGCATCTAGTGGCATGAAAAATGTGCTAACCGCAAGCCTGGTATGTGATAGGTCTGAACATGTAGTATGTGGATCACACATGAAACCCCTATATGACACTTACACGATTTACACGGAGTGCAGCTCCAACACATATCACAAGATGTGATTACACGCTAACCCTGAGTGGGAAGATGCCAAATAGTGGGGGTTATGTAACCCCGCCACAACTGTGGTTTCTGAGTGGAACCATAGGGTCTGAGGTTAAACATGGCAAAATTTCTTATTATCTCCACCTTGCCACTCAGACATGGTTGTGAGGAAGGGTCTAATCATATTGATAGGATGGGCATGAAAGTGGAATATCTTACGGGTAATTTGGTACCTCTCTGCAGAGTTAAAAACGTATTCGAATACTCCGAGCTCCCGGGTTTATAGGAGTTTGCTGCGGTGGATTAAATCCACGGGGTGTGACACAAGTATGTTTTCTAAATAAAAATTGATAAGTCAAGATTACCCAAATGACATGTGTTGTCATGATAAGGGGTGCTGGCGTGGGCTATCGTGTGTCGACGTGTCACAGTAGTACTATAAATAGTGGAACATGAATAGTGATGTTATGCTATGATAAGTGCTGCCATGAATTGTGAAATAAAGGAAAAGACTATTTTACAAACATCCACACTTCTTGGCTAGCATAGGTTCATATCATCCCTACTATATGTATCTACTCTTCCTTATGACTTGCTGAGTACGTAAGTACTCACCCTTGCAACCTACAAATCAGTAGATGGAGAGTTCCATGATCGAGATGAAGGCGTGGAGAACTTTGTGGATCTAGAAGGAAGAGAGCCAGTTCCGCCAGAGCCCTGATGTGTGTTGTTCTGCCGTCAACTTCTCACTGTGGGAAGGTCACCTATCTTCTGCTGTGTAGTTGTTATTTTACTAGACCATGTATGCCGCGAAGGCATTGTAATCTCCTTATGTTGTATTAAGGCCAGCAGGCCATGATTGTACCTCCTGAAGTAGGGAAGGTTATGGGTGGGAAGACTGGTGAAGACTTGCGCAGGGCAGATGAAGATGAAGACAAAGGCGACCACAAGACCGACGACCTCGCCAACACCTCCTTAGCTGTTGGATCTTTTAAGGTCGATGCTAAGATTGATATACCCATATATGATGGAGAAATCGATGCCAAGAAGTTAGATTCATGGCTCGATCAACTTGAGACCTACTTTGACCTGAAAGGGTTTAGTAGCACTCAAAAGGTCAAATTTGCACCTTCGAAGATGAAGGACCACGCCAAGACTTGGTGGAAGGCCGTTGTCACCAGTGGTGAAGCTGACGACCTTGCATGGGGTCAATTCAAACGACTTCTGCGACAAGAATTCTATCAAATGGGTTACCTTGAGGAGAGATGGGAACGTTGGCACAGATTGTACCAACAGCACGACCAGACTGTCCAAGACTATACGACGAAGTTTCAGAGACAAGAAATGGTCATCGGCATCTCACTGTCAGATCCTCAGGTATTTCAGAAATACACATCTGGACTGCAGAAAACGATCAGTACTGAGCTAAGTCTGTTCGGCGTCCAAGATATCGCGACCGCAAGCACAACCGCTATGGCGATCTAGAAGAAGAACAAATCCCGCAGCGACAAAGGCACGAAGGACAGTGCGACCTCGACAAAAAGAAAACCGAGTCCGAAGAAAAACGCTTCGAAGCCGGGCATGGGTACTTTTTGCGATCATTGTCAAGTCATAGGACATACCAAGGACAAATGCTACAAGCTTCATCCTGAACTTAGACCAAAGAAAAATGGACCAGGGAAAAGAACTGCCACGGGTACTGCGACTTCACTCGACGAAGAAGTTATCCGAGTGAATTCGGTTAATGAGGCGGATACGACCTTGTCTTTGATGGCAATGCCGAAGGAGAAGGATGCGGATCCACCGAATGACCATCACCCAATGGAGGACTTGTTCACCATCAACATCCAAGTGAAGCACGAAGTGGTCGCAGCGATATTCGACCCCGGAAGTCGGAAAGATCTGGTCTTCGCTGGACTGGTTCGACTACTTGGTTTGAAAACAACTACACACCTGCGACCATATCCACTGGGTTGATTTACATCCAACGTGAATCAACAGATTACGAGTCAGTGTGTGTTGAAGTTTGCGATCTCTGCACGATATATCAATGAGGTGCAATGCGATGTTTTCCCTATCGATATCTGTTAGGTGATCTTTGGGAGTCCGTATCTGTATGATCGAGACACTCATCGGCGTGCACAAGAGTATGACCTCACCAAAGACGGAGTTAAGTTCGTATTCAGTAGAGACATCCACGTCAACACTTCGAACTTGATTACCGCAAATCAAGCCAAACGAATTGTAAATGCATGTCACAAGTATGTGCTTGTCATGATTCGACCCATTGGTCAAGGTGGGGGTAGTCGACAAGCATTGTCGTTGGCATGCCGAGAGGATTCTGATCGTTTGTCAGGACTTCTGGAGAATACCCAGGGTCGTCCATCGAAACGTCCAGTCGAGCACGAAATTCAACTTGTGTCCGATGCGACACTGCCCAATCTGAGGATGTATCGCAACTCAGTATTGGAGAATGAAGAGATCAAGAGACAACTTGGTGAGTTGCTAAACGATGGTGTCATTCAACCAAGTAGTTCACCTTGTGGATCTCCTGTGATGTTAGTGCCAAAGAAAGATGGGACTTGGTGTATGTGCATCGACTATACAGCACTAAACAAGATCACCATCAAGAACCGGTACCCCCTTCATCGTATTGATGACCTGCTAAACCAATTGAAGCATGCTGTTGTCTTCTCCAAATTGGATCTTAAGTCAAGATATCATCAAGTCAGCATTCGAAAGAAGGATACATGGAAGACCGTGTTTAAAACATGACAAGGTCTGTTCGAATGGATGGTCATGCCATTAGGTCTCTGCAATGCCCCAGCAACTTTTATACATCTTATGAATGACGTATTGAGATAGTTCATCGACGACTTTGTGATCGTTTACCTCGACGACATACTAGTTTATAGTCGTTCATGGGATGAGCACCTCATTCATGTCGACAAGGTGTTCGAACAGCTTCGGCAACATCGACTTCGCCTCAACCGTAAGAAGTGTGAGTTTGACCAGCAAACTCTACTTTACCTAGGATTCATGGTCGGCAACGGCACGTTGCAAATCGACCCCGATAAGGTAAAAGTGATTTGTGAGTGGCCGCGACTGCGAGCAGTTACAGATGTGCGTAGTTTTGTGGGAGCATGCCAATACCTTTGGAAGTTCATTCGACACTTCTCGATTGTGGCTTCTCCATTGCATGCATTAACGAGGATCGATCAGAAGTTCGAGTGGACAGGGAAACATGAGGACACGTTTCTCTTGCTGAAAAGGAAGATCAGCGAGGCGTCTATGTTAGCTCTGCCGAATCTCAAAAAACCAATCGAGTTAGAAACCGATGCCTCAGGTTATGCGATGGGCGCAGTGCTAATGCAAGAAGGTCGACCAGTGGCATATCACTCCGAGTTATTCCAGGGAGCTCAGAAGAACTACCCAATTTATGATAAGGAGTTATGCGCACTATATCAGGCCGTGAAACATTGGCGGTGTTATCTCTTGGGTAAAGAGAATGTTGTCCACACCGACCATCAATCGTTGCAATATTTGCAAACGCAGTCCAAGCTACAGCAAGCTCAGCACATGAAGTGGATGTCGTATCTGCAGCAGTTTAATCTGGTGATTAAGTACAAGAAGGGCGTACACAACAAATTGGCGGACATGTTGTCGCGACCACCAGTTACGACCCTCTGTTTATCAGCGTTCATGCAGATCGAACGCTCATGTCATGATGAATATGCCACTATGTACAGCGAAGATCCTGATTTTCGAATAGCACTGACTGAGCTCGAAACAGGGAAACCTACTGAGTTCGCTCATCAAGAAGGACTCTTGTACAAAGGTAATTTACTTTGCATACCTCGTGGAGCACGTCAAATTCATTGGTTGCAAGAAGCGCACACATCGAAGGTAGCTGGTCACTTTGGGGTTACAAAGACGTTGCAAAATCTTCACTGACATGTGTTCTGACGGCGTATGCAGTAAGATGTGGCTAGTTTTGTTCGAGGTTGTGGTCTTTGCAGTATCTCAAAACCGACAAACCGAAATTTAGATTTGTACACTCCTTTGCCAGTTCCATCGCGACCATGGGAGAGCATATCCATGGATTTCTTGAGAGGATTGCCTAAGACCTGATGTGGCAACGACTATCTATTCGTGGTCGTTGATCGGTTCTCCAAAATGATTATTCTTATACCTTGTCGAAACACTATCATAGGAGAAGAAGTAGCTCGGGTATTCTTTTAACACGTTTGGAAACACTTCGGACTGCCGACTTCTATTGTGTCTGATTGCGATACCCGGTTCCTTAGTCACTTTTGGCGATCGCTCTGGACGATGATGGACACCAAGCTAAAGAGGAGTACTACTTTTCATCCGCAAACTGATGGTCAAATCGAGGTAGTAAATCGCACAGGCGTTCATCTCTTGAGGGGATATAACACGATGCACCCGAAGTCCTGGGATGAAAGCATACCGTACCTGTAGTTTGCTTTTAATCGAGCAGTGCATGGTTCGACTGGAAAGTCGTCATTTGAGGTCTGTTTAGGATTTCTACCACAGAGTCCATTTGACATGGATTTTGTGATCCCTACCTCAGCACAGAACAGCAAGGAAGCATCTGGTCAGGATCGAACACAAAAATTCCTGGAAGGTATTCAACAACTCCATTGTGAGGTTGCATAAAACTTGCTGAAAGCTCAACTCAAGTATAAGGCACGACATGATCGGCACCGAGTTGGTGCGCAATTTCAAGAAGGAGATATGGTATGGTTACATCTGAGTAAGAAGAGACTTAAAGGTGAAGGTAAGAAATTCAAACCCATTCGTTATGGTCCTTTTTGGATTTTGTGGGAAGTGGGTAATAATACTTGTCAGCTCGAGTTACCTCCATATATGGATATTTACTCGGTTGTTAATGTTGAGCACCTCAAACTCTTCGAGCCTTCAATGCTGGATGATGAGCCCGATACTATAGTACCATCTGTTGAAGACTTGGTCTATCAACGAGATGAACCTCTACGCGAAGATGTGATTCTGGAGAAGAAGGTGACTACCACCCGCAGTGGCACAAAGGAGACTTTTCGAATCGGTCAGAAAAGTGAACGAGTATGTGCGGAAAAGTGGTACACCAGAGAACATGGACAAACTCAATTTCCACATCTCCAATTTGATCGAGAGGTCGCAACAGGGGTTGGCTCCTTTTCAACAAGGGAGTCATGATCCGGGAGGATCTTCAAGTCCTGATCGCATATGGCTTCGCGACCAAGTCCTGATTGCATACCGCTTAGCGACCTTAACCGTGATCGGATTGGTTCACGACCATGAAAAGGAATTCGTTCTTTGTTCAGAATTGTAGTCCGGTCCAAATATATATAACTAAGCTTATCCATTTAGGATTAGTTAGTTATATGAGTCTAATACATTTAGGTTACTGAGTCTGATACGTACTTATACGATTAGACTATAAATACCTTGTAATAGGTCTAGTTAGATCATCGAATACAATCGAAAAGTCATAGAACTTATTTGAGTTTTAGACACTTATAATTCCTTTGACGTAGGCAAGTGTGTCTAACGTTCGACGTGTAAAGCCCTCTCTGAAATAAAGTTTTGTGCAATTACTTTGGGTTTCAGTATTTCCGAGTAAGATCCCATTATTCCGCATATTATAATCTTGGCGAGCTTAGTGTGAAAACCAAGGCTAGGTCTCAAATGGATCTCCGTTAGTAAAACCTCGTTATTTATTCTAACGATTATTACTATTTATCCGTTAGAAGAGAGGAAAGTGTACTAACGGATTTGTTTTGGAACCATTAGGAAAAGTTCCATTATAAGTCAAATTAACCCACTCGACCCTTGCTGACCATCTCAATCTCTCTGTTAATTTCCTTCTGTTCCACGCTCCAAGCTAGAGTGATCTGGGCAAGCTAGCTGAAAGGAAGTTAATTCTATCCCTCTTGCTAATGTAAACTTCTCATCACCTCTCGCTTTCTCTCTCTCTCTCGATCACTCTCTCACTCTCTCTCTGCTTCCAAACTAGTTGTAGGTCTTGTAAGATCGAGGATGCCGACTAGAGGGTGTGAATAGGAGGCTTTTGAAAATTCTTTTCAACTAAACAATTTTTGCAAGATGTTAAGGATAACCTAGATTTGCAAAGGGTTTATTAACAAGCTAACATCTGGTTGCAATTAATCAATATGAAATATACAATACAACATGCAACTTGTATAATCCAAATAATTGTGTCAAGGTAAATATAAATAGTGCAAGAGAGAAACAAATGACACACAATTTTTACCGAGGTCCTAGAGACTCGCCCGGTCTCCCCTACTCCTCATTGAAGCGCTCACGCGTGAGCCTCGCTTCTATATCCACGAAGTATATTTCCACTCGGGTTGCTCCTCCACACCAGATAGGCGAGCACCAAACCTTTCACACTTTTTTGTCGCCCTCTCCAATAAACTTCAATCAAAGAGATCTTGACTCTCCTCCGACACCGTCTAGGCGATGATGATTGCCAAGAGTAATAAGTCGGACGATTTCACTTGAATGAATCAAATGCTAGAAGCTCAAATGATGCAAATGGCTGCTCAATACTCTAGCACTGGCTTGCAAATAGTGAATGGAGTGCACTAAGCAGTCTTGGCCTCTCACCAAATCTTTTTTTTGAAAATTCACTCAAGAATTTGGCTCAAATCTAGCCTCTAGAGGCAAAAGATCAAATGCAATGAACTTGGCTAGCTTACACACTGAAATTTTGAGTTCTTGAGCAACCTCAAATGCTGGCCTACACGAGGTATATATATAGCCCCTCAAGAAAACTAGCCGTTTGAAACAAAAGTTTTTTACAGGCCGAACATTGTCCGGCCATGCCGAACACAGTCCGGCCAGTGCAAGTAAATACGACCGTTGTAAACATGTCAGTTTCCATTGGGCTATATTTGTGAAGGCCGGACAAATGATCTTTTGTCTGCACAAAAGCCCCGGATAGATGCATTTGTTTCTGGTTCACTCTCAAATATGAGGTTGCACGATTTGTACAGGCTGGACAAAGTCCGGCCCGTCCTGGACAAAAGCCCTCCGGATGGATACAAATGTCTCTAGTTACAATTAAAACAAAAAGGCCAAACAATGTCCGGCCTTGCCCGGACAGCAGCCCCGGAGAAAACCATTTGTCTCTGGTTTCGTTTTGCACTTGATAAACAAGATTTGTACTAGTCGGACAATGTCCGGTCACCACGGACAATGTCTGGCCTGTGCAAACTGAAAATAGGACTTTACCAATTTTACTCAAAACTCAATTTAGGGTTTATTTGTATATGCAGATTCTTCTGTTTTTTCGCGGATAAGTCTGCTTACACACAGCAACGACCACGATCAATATGATTTAGGAACTTAAGGCCACAGGTCGAATATCCACTCGAAAATAGATGGACGAGTGGATTTGGTCGAGCGTACGCAATCGAGCTGAAAACTGGTATGACTAGCTTGAACTCCTACAACTATGACCACACTCCAACAAGGATACAGCCAATCTGGCAAACACGACCATGACCAAAGTGTAAACAAGGATACGATCAGAATGTGCAAATACGACCACAACCAGCTCTAGTAAAGAAAACAGATTGCTCTAGCTGGCGATCATGACTAAGTGCAGTTTTCAAAATTTTTTCATTAATGCAACACAAACCACACTTAGATTTTTTTAGCAATGTAGCAGGTAATTAAGTACTAGTGCAAGATGATATGAATGTATTTGAGCTTCCACACTAGATAGACTCAAGCTACTAGTTTTCAACCCCTCTTAATAGTACGATCAAATTAGTAAAAAGAAGTCCTATCAAACCAGTCTATCTCCAAACACCGAGACCGATAAAATCATAAGAAAACAATCCTTAATCTTGGATCTTACCTTCGATGAAGCTCGACCTTGTGAAGCTTGACCTCTCAAAGCTCGACCTCGCTTAAGATGACTCATATCGGCATCAACCTCCATATGCTCTTGCTCACTTTCATCTCGCAATGCACGTTGAGACTACAACACATACACTCAATGCACAACGTTAGTCTCATATTAAAGTTGTCATTAATCACCAGAGAAATTACTCCACAAAGGAGTTAATCAACAATTTTCTCTTTTCGGTAAAATGAAAAAACTATTTTCAACAAACAACAAAGGAGTATGAGATGAAACATACAATCATATAGGTTCGTATATGATAAGAAATGAACACACGATCTATACTACTTATTGTTGCATCTAGGCCATTATGCCTGATTTTGATGATTAATGAAAACAGGCATTTTAGACAAACTGTATTTCTTGAGCTATTTGGATACAAAGTCCTGTTGTCACTGATATGCAAGATGATCAAGAAAGAAGTCTTAAAATGACGAGAAGCAAATCGCAAGATTGAAGTTACAAAGGATCTAAGGTAAAATCTATTTTTACTTTTACCAATCTCGATGTTTGGAGTTTGATCGGTTTAGAAATTTGTTTTAGATTTCGACCGTACTATAAAGAGAGGTTGCAAGTTCACTCTACATTTCCAGCACAAACCGAGAAACTATTAGGTCACTGCTTTTCATTCTCTTCGGTTGGATTTGATCTGGTTTTTCAGATGAATTTTTGGCAGTAGAATTGTGTTTGCATTTTCTAGAAAGATCTACGCTGATCTGGGTTTTGCTTTTGTTGACAAAAATATAACCCTTTACATTATCTTTCAAACGAGCTATAAACACTTAAATCTAACCTCTGGACCAAAAGTTATGACTGTTTTTATCCACTCTGATTGTCAGCATGCTATGCTGACTGTCAGCATAAATTGTCAGTTCTCATTGCTGACATTTGTCCTGCGAGCATGTTTTTTGAGCTAAAATTTTTTGACTTACGTTGATTGTCGGCATGTGTTCTTGACTGTCAGCATGAGTTTCGACCTCATCTATTTTGTTTCTGAGTTTGTTTTAACTGGTCATTTTTGTGGTCAATGCTGACTGTCAGCATAAAATGTTTCTTTCCATATGCGACTACAAACGGCTAGCTAAGTTTTATCTGTGATTTTTGTCGAGCTGTGGTTGTGGATGCTGACTGTCAGCATGTGTTGCTAACTGTTAGTTTGTGCTGATTTGTTTTCTTTTTCGACCACAACGGCTAGTTGAGTTTTCTCTGAGATTTGCTTGTTTCTGCTCGTGGTCTATGCTGACTGTCAGCATAGCATGCTGACTGTCAACATGCACTGTCACTTGTTAGCTCGAGCACACCGGCTCTTTTGTTCATTTGGGCTATAAATAGAGGCTTTGAGCAGATGTTTTTTACACCAAGCAGCCTCCTTCTCTCATATACACTTGAGCATATTTTTTAGAGATAACAATCTTGATCTTTTGATCAAGTTGTGAGTTTTGTGATCCACCGAGTATTATGTTCGCATCATTTGCATACTTAGAGTTTCTCAGTGCGTGTTGGAGGTCTAGGAGGGACCTTGCAACTTATTACTCTTGATGAACACCCTCACCTAGACAGTTTGGTGGCGTGGCCGTTGATCTCTCCTGTTTGAAGATTGTCGGAGAGACTCGGCGTGATTGTAAAAGGCATCGGTGCTCGCATTTCCGGAGTGGACAAGGAGCAACCACTAGTGAGAAATATCCTTCGTGGATATTGAAGCAAGACTAATTCATTTGAGTGCTTCAACGAGGAGTAGGGGAGACCGGGCGAGTCTCTAAGACCTCAGGAAAAAAATCCTTGTGTTTGTCTTCTTCTCTCTATTTGTGCTATATTGTTTTTTTCTTATTCTTTGCAAAAGTTGTTTTTAAGTGAAAAGTTTTAAAGCCTCCTATTCACCCCCCACCCTCCAGTCAGCATCCTCGATCCTACACTTATGTCATGATAGCAATTAGCACAGATGATTAATATGCTAAGCTTCACCTCAACATATGTATCGATATCATAACCACAACAAGGAGTCATTAAAATTCCGGATCTAACACATGACCTTTCAATTAATAATTAGCACAAGCATGATGCAGCCGCAGAGCTCCCCCTCAACATATGCATCAATATTGAACCACAACACAACGAGGGAGTCATCAACTTCAAGGTTTGACAAATATCCTTGCAATTTACTTGTGCTAAGAGGATTTCTAGAAGTTTTCATTTATCATCAAAACTATCATTATCCAAATTAACATTAATCATCAAGGGTCTATCCAAATCGTCATTAATCATCAAAACCTAGATTGACCTAGATCCAACAGCTCCAAGCTTGGAGGCTAGCGAGCTAGCTAGCTAGCTTGCTGAAGTTAAGCTAGGAATATGCATTGTCCTAGCTGAAGTTAATAAGCTAGCTAGATGGCTCTTACAATTAATGCATCAATTTAGGGTTTCATATACCAATTGTAAGTATTTGTATATATATAGCCTAATTGGCCATGATTCATGCATGCATGTGTGAGTCATTAATTATTTTTTCAATTTGTCAATTTTGTGAATTGTAGATGACCGAGAATGTTGGATATATGGAATAAAACGTACTACTCTTGAGTATTAGGAGGGTGTGAATGGGTTTATTAAATTTGCTGAGCAAGAAAAGGCGAAGAAGGGAGAAAAATATATGCATTGTCCTTGTACAGATTTTATGAACTTAAAGAGGTTTAGCAACTCTGGTCAGATTAAGAGTCATTTGATTCATCGTGGTTTTAATGCAGGATATACCCTTTGGATATGGCATTGCGAAGATTTTGAGGAAACCAGCACGAGTACCAATCAGCAGGACCCAGAAGTGGATTGCAGTAATGATGATGATCAGAACTTTAATAATGTTCATTCGGATGTGCATGTAGATGATGACAATTTAGATCCAATGTTACGTGATGTAGAAGAAGATTACAGCGAAAACGACTTTGGTAAATTTTAGAAATTGATTGTTGATTCTCAGAAGCCTTTGTTCCCTGGATGTACAAAATTTACAAAGTTGTCTTCGGTACGTGCTGAGATAATATACCTTGAAGGCAAGCAACAGTTGGAGCGTGATGTGAACGGTGTCCCGATCTTCCGATAGGTAGAGGTAAATCGATTGATGGAGAACTCGACGTTGACGATCCGGGTTCCAATCAGAACTGATTCAAACTCCTGCAATCACTACACCACGGCTCTGTTGGTTATCAACCACACCAAGACACGGTTGACCTCGCCACGAAGGCTTGTTCCTGCTGTCGAGAACACAAGGAAGAACGAAGAAGAAGCAACTGAATTGCGAATTGTATTAAGCTCACGGTTGGGATTTCACAAACCGAGTTCGGTGAAACTGCAATGGCAGAATAATCTAAGAAAAATCCAAATCTAAACAGTGACGGCTACTGAGTATATGAAGAGGCGGTGTGGACAGGGTTTCTCATGACCTACTAGGGAATACATGGGCCGAAGGCCCAAAACAAGGTGTCGCAGCACCGACTTGGCCTAATCAAAATGTGGTCAAAATTTGTTTTGTTAATTGTCGACGATCTGTAATGAATTTGGATGTGGGGGCGGATCCATTGGAAAGATCTCATCGTGGGATTCTCCGTGGACTTTAAGAACATCCCAATTGGACTTTGTATCAAGGAGTTATAGTCATTTGAAGGTAGGCTGCTCTTGGATGGCCGAACCGGACTCCAACTCGAATCCGTCTTGGACTCCAACTCGAATCCGTCTTGGACTCCAACTCGATTTGGGCAACTTGCTGGTCCTCACGTCCTTGCTGGTCCTCTCCATGGTTCCTAAGTACAATATTATCACCATTAGGTAGTAAACCATTCCCTAAATCATATATATATAAACTTAGGAACGAGTTCACCTGGGAATGCAACAATCGGACTCGACCGCGCGTTATTGGTCCTTGTGTAACAAGCGGAGGATTATGGTTGGTGCGTGTATCTGAAGGAGTGATGTCCTCATCATCCACCCCCTCTTGAAGTGGAGCCGTCCTCGGCTCAAGCTCGTCTTCCGCTCCCATGTACGGCTTCAAATCTGAAATGTTAAATGTGGGACTAATCCCAAAATCTACAGGCAACTCAAGCTTATGAGCATTATCATTAATCTTCTCAAGTATTTTCAAAGGAGCATCAGCTCGGGGCATTAGTTTAGACTTTCGTAGTTCTGGAAACCTATCTTTTCTCAAGTGTAACCAAACTAAATCACCTGGTTCAAGTCTTACTTCTTTCCTACCTTGACTGCCCGCAATCCTATACTTTTCATTCATTCGCTCTATGTTTTTCTTAGTTGTTTCACGCAGTTTGAGTACAAATTCAGCATGATTTTTAGCATCAAAATTCATTCTCTCAGATGTAGGCAAAGGCAAAAGATCAATTGGAGCACGAGGGTTAAAACCATACACTACCTGAAAAGGACTTATCTTGGTGGTGGAGTGTACCGATCTGTTATAAGCAAACTCAATGTGTGGTAAACACTCTTCCCACATCTTCAAATTCTTCTTTAGAACAGCCCACAACATGGTGGACAAGTGCAGTTGACAACTTTAGTTTGTCCATCTGTTTGGGGATGACATGTAGTAGAAAACAGTAGCTTCGTACCCAATTTATTTCACAAGCTTCTCCAAAAATGACTCAAAAACTTTGCGCCACGATCTGAAACAATAGTGTTTGGCACTCCATGTATGTGTACAATCTCACGGAAAAACAATTCAGCAATATGTGTAGCATCATCACTCTTATGACAAGGTATGAAATGTGCCATTTTAGAAAAATGATCCACAACCACAAAAATACTATCCCTCCCCCTCTTGGTCCTAGGCAATCCTAAAACAAAGACCATCGAAATGTCCTCCCAAGGAGCACAAGGAACAGGAAGAGGCATATAAAGACCATGTGGATTTAAGCGAGACTTAGCTTTGTTGCAAGTAGTGCAGCGTGACACGTAGAGTTCGACATCGCGTCTCATCTTGGGCCAAAACAAGTGAGTGGATAGCACATCTTCAGTTTTCTTCACTCCAAAATGACCCATCAAACCACCTCCATGTGCTTCCTGCAAAAATAAAAGGCGAATGGAGCTAGTTGGAATGCATAGCTTGTTAGTACGATAAAGCAATCCATCATTCAGCACATATTTATTCCATGTTCTCCCTTCCTTACAATTTTCAAAAGCTTCTTTAAAATCCAAATCAGTGGCATATAACTCTTTGATCGTTTCTAGGCCAAAAATCTTGTGATCTAGTTGTGACAACATGGTATAACGCCTAGACAAAGCATCAGCAATAACATTTTCTTTTCCCTTCTTATGTTTAATGACATATGGAAATGACTCTATGAATTCAACCCATTTAGCATGTTGTTTATTCAGTTTGCCTTGACTTCTAATGTGTTTCAAAGATTCATGATCAGAGTGAATAACAAATTCCTTAGGCCAAAGATAATGTTGCCAAGTTTCCAAAACGCGCACTAAAGCATACAATTCCTTATCATAGGTGGAGTAATTCAGAGATGGCCCATTCAACTTCTCACTAAAGTAGGCAACAGGCTTACCTTCTTGCAGCAGCACTCCTCCTATTCCAATTCCGCTAGCATCACATTCTATTTCAAAAGTCTTACCAAAATCTGGAAGTTGGAGTAGAGGTGCATGTGTAAGCTTCTCCTTAAGCGTGTTGAAAGATTGTTCTTGTGCTGGCCCCCATCGAAAAGGACCACCGTTCTTTGTCAACTCATTCAGCGGGGCGGCAATGGTGCTGAAATCTTTCACAAAGTGTCGATAGAAACCTGTAAGACCATGAAAACTACGCACCTGGGTGACCGTCTCAGGGGTCGGCCAGCTCTTGATAGCTTCAATTTTTGTTTCATCCACCTCGATTCCCTGTGGAGTAACAACATATCCAAGAAAACAAACTCGATCCGTGCAAAAGGTGCACTTCTCAAAATTACCGACCAAGCGTGCATCTCTCAAAGCGTTAAAAACAGCACGCAAATGCTCAACATGTGCATCCAAAGACTTGCTATAGATCAAGATATCATCAAAGTAAACCACCACAAATTTTCCAATAAAAGCACGTAAAACCTTGTTCATCAAACGCATGAAAGTGCTCGGAGCATTAGTTAAACCAAAAGGCATTACTAACCACTCATAAAGCCCGAACTTAGTTTTAAATGTAGTTTTCCATTCATCGCCCAATTTCATTCTTATTTGGTGGTATCCACTACGCAAGTCAACCTTTGTAAAAACAATAGAACCACTTAACTCGTCAAGCATGTCATCTAACCTAGGAATAGGATGACGATACCTTATTGTTATATTGTTAATGGCTCTACAGTCTACACACATATGCCAACTACCATGTTTCTTTGGAACCAAAAGCACAGGAACAGCACAAGGACTAAGGCTTTCTCGTACATACCCGCGGTCCAAAAGCTCTTGGACTTGTCGCTGAATTTCCTTTGTCTCCTCTGGATTTGTCCTGTACGCAGCATGGTTTGGTAATGATGCTCCCAGAATCAAGTCGATTTGGTGCTCAATACCTCTAATTGGTGGCAGCCCCGGGGGTATCTCAGCGGGAAAAATGTCCTCATACTCCTGTAAAAGGTTAGTGATAGGAGGGGGCAAAGTGCTAGATATATCATCAAGTGAAAACATAGCATCTTTGCATATCAACGCATAGCACATCACATCATTCTCTTCAATTTCAGCAAAGTCATATTTGGTTGCAAGGAGAACTCCACTCTTCAACTTAATTTCAGCGGCCTTAGAGCTAGATGGTGCAACATTTTTCGCTATTTGTTTACTTTCAGATTTCAAAGCATTCTCCTTTTTCTCATTTTCAGTTCTTTCTCTATCAAAGTGCACAATTTCAGAAGGTGTCATAGGAAGTAAAGTAATTTTCTTTCCTTTGTGAACAAAAGTATATTTGTTACGTCTACCATGATGAGTTGCATCAGTATCATATTCCCATGGTCGGCCTAATAAAAGTGAACATGCTAGCATAGGTACTACATCAAAATCAGCAACATCATGGTATGATCCAATGAAAAATTGTAGTCTTACAGTTTGTGTTACTTTTACTTTACCGCTGTTGTTGAACCACTGAACATGGTATGGATGGGGATGTGCACGTGTGGTCAAGCCAAGCCTCTTGACCAGATCTAAACTCACCAAATTGTTGAAGCTCCCACCATCAATTATGGTTCTAACACGTCGGTCCTTGACAACGAGGAACATCTGAAACAAATTGTGGCATTGGGCTCTCTTTGCTTGCTCCATGTGTGTGCTCAACACTCGCTGCACAATAAAGGTCCGGTAATTATCCGTCGCCACAGTGCCTAAGGTTTCCTCATCATCGCCGTCCGCATCATGTTCAAACTCATCATCACCTGCATGGTTAGCTGCAAGAACTAATTCATCTTCCACATCACTTGCACTAATGTACCCACCATCCTCAGTAGCAATGTATGCGCACTGACTTGGGCAATCCTTCATGACATGTCCCATGCCCTTGCAGCAGTGGCACACAATCCCTGTCGTGCGACCCGTGGAAGCAACCGATGAAGAACTATTTGCTGGCGCCTGCACATTAGAAGTTTTGCTCACCTCAGAAGTTCGTGGAGGTGGAGGTGGTGCTGTTGATCGTGTCCTATTTGTTGAAGGTGCAGCAGACCGAAAAGAAGAAGATGGGGCTGGTTTGGCTTGCCCCTGCATCGGCCTTGATGCGGAGGTACCATCGAAATTGTTTCTTGTCCTTGGTTGTCCGTGTCGTCCCTGCAATTCTTTTTCTGCCAACATAACAAGCTAGAACAACCTATTGATATTATTATAATCTTTGTAATCAATAATGTCCTGAATTTCACGTCGTAAACCCCCATAACAATGAGCCATCTTTTCCTTCTGAGCCTCTACTAGTCCACAACGCAACATGCCTATTTGCAGCTCTTGGTAGTATTCCTCTACAGATTTATTCCCCTGAGTCAAGCGTTCTAATTTCTTAAGTAAATCACGTTTATAAGGAGGAACAAATCTATTCCGCATAGCTCGCTTCAAGCTATCCCAAGTATCAGGCTCTACCCCAAGGTTCACTATTTCATTCCACCAAATGATAGCAAAATCTTTAAACTCACTGGTGGTTTGCCTAACTCTATGAATTTTAGGAACCAAATGGGAATTAAATTTTTGTTCAACAGTCATCTCCCAATCTAAGTAAGCGTCTGCATCATATGCACCAGACAAGGATGGGATGGAAAATTTTACCTTAGCAAACGGATCGTCATTGCCACGAAAATAGTTACCTTCCATGCCGTGTCGATTGTGATGCACTCATTGCTGTTGGCGAATATCATGGGCAGCACGGCGCATGGTAGCCGTGTTGCGGAGCTCAGTTTGTACAGCAACCACGTGTCAGCATCTTCATCTTCAACTTCAACTTCATGGGAGGCAGCTTGCTCCTTTTCTTCTTCATCTCCATGAGGTGGACGCTGCTGCTCCATATTGTCCAACCTGGTAGAAAGGTCGGAGATGCGCCGATCCATCCTCTCAAATGCAGTCTGGTTGTCACGGTTGGTTCGAGCCATGTCATCAATGTTCTTATCGAGTTTTACACTGATGTCGGCCAACATCTTACGGATTTCATCTTCCTCTTTTGCAGCTCGAGCTCTTGTTTGCGGTCCTGCCATGGTTAGTAGTAGAAAACAGTAGACAACACAGGAGTATTATCCCTATGACTACTAGGTGGGGGCAAGTGGGACTCTCACAAAGCGTCTTATCACGCTCTTACAAGTGTTCTTACCAAGGCAGTAGGGGTGCAACCGGTGGCTGGTTCGTGATACCGTGACGAGTGTGAGTGAGGCGATTGCAAGGTAAATCTGTAACTGAGTTGGAAGAAAGTGGAGCTCGGAATGCTAATATATGTGTAGCAACAATTCAATATTAGTAATGCAAAGTTGAAAATTAGTCCAAAGTAATAGTCAAAGTGTTAGAACTAGCCTAGACACAGATCTAACTTAAGCAAGCAACTAGAATCACAAAGGACTAGAACCAAAGATGCGCCACTGAAAATTTTTTTCTTTGCTACGCATATTTTTCTTCTATGATTTTTTTTCCTTTTTTTTTAATAAACAGTGCGGCTTTTGTTTTTTTTTTTTACACTTGCCTCTTTCTTTTGCAATTGTAGAACAAAACAGAAATGTTGTTCGGCAACTCCGCACTCCAAAAGCTCCGAATCTGAAGATCTACCCAACAGAAAAGTTGTAGAGAATCTTTTTATATTTCTAACAAGTACAAGAACGTCAAAAACAGAGTTAGGAATAAAAAGATATGGCAATTTTATCGAAGCAGTCTCAGATTGAGCAATTTGAATCCGAATTGGACTAGAGTTTGAAGATTACACAACTAAATTTGCCCAAATTTTAGCGTAATAAAAACAGCCCAATTTGAAGATTACCCCAACTAACTTTTTGTGGGATTTCGTGCAACGATTCCAGAAAGTATAAGTTTATCCCAATATGAGCTCGGATGAAAGAATCATAATGAAAATACCGAAACAGATGTATTAGATTCAAACTCTACACCATCGACATTAATGGCCAAAGATCTCATAGATGGAAGCCGATTCTGACTTTTACCTCAACAGAAAAATCGTAGAGCATGATCTGATGTTTCCAGAAAGTAGAAGAATGTGAAAATCCGAGTTTGTATGAGGAAGATATGATGAAAACAACGAACTAGACAGTGGCAGATTCGAATTGGACGCGAGACGAGGAGATCGACGTGCAATTCGACTCCGCGATGAGATGCAAGACTAAAACTAGACCAAGACTAAAACTAAAAACCAGCACTCAACAACGATGGATGAAAATTCAAAGATGCAAACTAACAAGAACGATGCAAGGCTAATGGCTAGGGTTTGGGCAAGATAAACAATTTTTTTTTGTAGGGCAAATTTTCTGGACTCTAGGATGAAGAACATAATCAATCTAAACAAAGAGGGGATACAGTGCTACCTATCGGGCAACCTTCGCTCTGATACCAACTGATGTGAACGATGTCCCGATCTTCCGATAGGTAGAGATAAATCGATTGATGGAGAACTCGACGTTGACGATCCAGCTTCCAATCAGAACTGATTCGAACCCCTGCAATCGCTACACCACGGCTCCGTTGGTTATCAACCACGCCAAGACATGGTTGACCTCACCACGAAGGCTTGTTCCTGCTGCAAATCGAGAACACAAGCAAGAACGAAGAAGAAGCAACTGAATTGCGAATTGTATTAAGCTCACGAGTTGGGATTTCACAAACCGAGTTCGGCGAAATTGCAATGGCAGAATAATCTAAGCAAAATCCAAATATAAACAGCGATGGCTACTGAGTATATGAAGAGGTGGTGTGGCTAGGGTTTCTCATGACCTACTAGGGAATACATGGGCCGAAGGCCCAAAACAAGGTGTCGCAGCACCGACTTGGCCCAATCAAAATCTGATCAAACTTTGTTTTGTTAATTGCTGATGATCTGTAACGAATTTGGACGTCGGGCTAGATCCATTCGAAATATCTCATCGTGGGCTTCTCCATGCACTATAAGAACATCCCAATCGGACTTTGTATCAGGGAGTTATGGTCATTTGAAGGCAGGCTACTCTTGGATGGCTGAACCGGACTCCAACTCGAATCCGTCTTGGACTCCAACCCGACTTGGGCCGCTTGCTAGTCCTCGCGTCTTTGCTGGTCCTCTCCATGGTTCCTAAGTATAATATTATCACCATTAGGTAGTAAACCATTCTCTAAACAATATATATATAAACTTAGGAACGAGTTCACCTGGCAATGCAACAATCAGGCTCGGCCGAGCATTATTGGTCCTTGTGTAACAAGCGGAGGATTATGGTTGGTGCGTGTATCTGAAGGAGTGATGTCCTCATCAGAGCGATAAGAGTTTCATGGCGCTATTAGATCTATTAGCGGATATGCCTATAGAGGGAAATGAGTTGCCAATATCGGTTTACTAGGCCAAAAAACTATTGTGTCCGTTGGGAATGGAAATTGAAAGAACACATGCATGCCCAAGTGATTGTGTGCTGTATTGTAACGAATATGAGGTATTGCATGTTTGTCTAGATGCGGAGCATCACGAAATAAGCGTAGGGACCGATTTTATCACAGTGAATGTGACGGAAAGGGCCTCCGGCCACAACTGTGTGGTATTTCCCTATGATTTCTAGATTGAAATGGCTATTTGCAGATCCGAAAGTTGTGAAGTACTTGCATTGGCATGCTGAAGGCCAGAAACAAGGTGGAAAACTGAGACATTCAGCTGATTCTATTCAATGGAGAAACATTAACAGAACATTTCGTGAGTTTGGCGGCGAAGTGAGGAATATAAAGTTTGGGCTGAGTACAGATGGTATGAATCCACACGAAAATATGAGCAGTTGGCATAGCACTTGGCCGGATCTTTTATGCACCTACAATCTTCCTCCATGGTTATGTATGGACCGCAAGTACATCATGTTGTCATTACTAATCTCAGGACCCAGACAATCTGAGAAAGATATTGATGTGTTTCTAGCGCCTTTAATTGATGACTTACAAAATTTGTGAAGCGAAGGGGTACAGGTGTGGGATGCATATAAGCGAGAGAATTTCATATTGCGGGCCATAATATTTTGCACCATGAATGATTTCCCAGCTTATGGAAATTTGTTGAGGTATAGTAGGAAAGAAGGCAAAGCTTGCCCTATTTCCCTGGATGAAACTAAAAGCATGTGGTTACAGAACTGTAGAAAAATAGTGTATATGGGTCACCGCGTAAGAAGAGGAAATCATTTAATGGGAAGCTTGAGAAAGGATCAGCTCAGTGTTTATGATCGGTAAGGAGCTTTACTTGTGCGTGAAGGACATCAAAGTTGAGTTCGGTAAATGTTCTAACCTCCAAAAAAAATGTTTGGAAGAAGAGATCGATACTTTGGGATCTGTCATACTGGTACCACTTACAAGTTTGACATTGGATTGATGTCATGCATGTAGAGAAAAATGTTTGTGACAGTTCGATTGGTTTGTTGTTGAACATTTCGGGAAAGACAAAAATGGCATCAAAGTTCGCTGTGACATGGTGGAAATGGGCATCAGGACTGAGCTTGAACCATTGGACATGGTGGAAAGCGTACATACCTCCCCCCGGCCTACTATACTTTGTCAAAAAGGGAAAAAACAGAACTCTGTCAGTGCCTGTATGGTGTCAAGGTTCCACGTGGGTATTTTGCGAACTTGAAAAAACTTGTGTCCATGAAGGACTTGAAATTGGTTGGTATGAAGTCCCATGATTGTCATGTATTGATGTCACAAATGCTTCCCATTGCTATCAGAGACATTCGCCCAGTCAAAGTCAGAAAGACAATTACAAAGCTATGTTATTTCTTCAATGCAATATCTTGCAAGGTTAATGTGTATTCCTACTAAGTTAATTAGCTCCATTCATAGAACTTGCCAGATTTTTTTGATCTGAATATTTGCTACAACTGTGTCCTTGCAGGTAATTGATCCAAATGGACTGGATGATTTGCAACGCGATGTGACTACAACCCTTTGTTAGCTCGAGATGTATTTCCCTCCATCCTTTTTTGATGTTATGGTCCATTCACCTTGTTAGAGAAATTAAGTTCTGCGGACCCGTATTCTTGGGCTACATGTATCCATTTGAGAGATTTATGGATATCTTGAAAGGATATGTAAGGAATCATCATCTGCCCGCGAGCAGTATCATTGAAGGTTATGCTGCCGAGGAGGTGACAGAATTTTGCACCAACTATATGACCGGGGTTGACCCAATTGGTGTTCCTAAGTCCCGGCACGAGGGTAGGCCTCAGGGTATCGGAATGATTGGATTCAAAGCAGCCGTCCTCTCCAATGACCTATATGCAAAAGAACATTTTTGATCTTACAACACATGACGGGGGTGGACCATACATACACAGGCACAAGAAATGTTACGGAAATAGAATCCTTCAAAGCCAGAGATTTGGGTCACTAGAGAACATAATAGGAAGTTTGCTGGGTCGATTGAAAATAGAGTCCTGTGAGCTTCCGAGGGCTCCGTAAGTGAAGCTGTTACATGGTTGGCCAGAGGGCCAAGATTTACTATGGGACTTGACAGGGGTACGACATCTATGGCTATTCATTTTACATAAAAACTTAGGACAAGAAGAGTTCTATGCAATGTAGTGGAGTGAGACTACTTGCTATTTTAGAGGAGCCAAGGCAGTAAGGGCACTCAACTCATATTATGGTGTTATTGAAGAAATATGGGAGCTCGATTACATATTATTTAAGATTCCTTTGTTTCGATGCCAATGGGTCGAAATCCCTCGAGGTGTTAAAGTTGACAATTACGGGTTCACCCTCATCAATCTCAGTAAAGTCACAAACCAAGATGATCCATTTATACTTGTTGAGCAAGCCACACGTATTCTACATCGTTGACCCGGCCAATCCAAAGTTGCATGTTGTCCTTCATAGCAAGAGATGTATTGTTGGGGTCGAAGACATTGTGGATGAAGAAGAGTATAATCAGTTTGACGAAATCCTCCATTTTTAGATGGAATTCTTCAATCTATCCCTACCGAAGATATTGACGAAACAAGTTACCTGTGAGACGATCACGAAGAAGGATTATGGGTTGACAGCCATTCTTGACTATTTTGCAATGTAAGTGATGTATATTACTTGGAGCTCTAATTGAAGAATTAATATATATGTTGATCATGGTGCAAAACTTGTGATTACTGTGGTTGTGCACTCGAGCACATGCAATAAATATTTATATATGTCTGCTCTAGCTTGTACCTATATATGCCTGTTCATTTTAAAGTAATACATGGAACAACACCAAATGTTTATATATATGCTATCTCTAACTATTCTCAGAAAAAACCATTAGTACAAGTCACATGAAAGAATAATACAACACTTCAGCCTAGATAACACAAAGTCTATACTAACGGGTCAAGTGTATGCACCATTAGTGCATTGTATTCTATCTGTTAATACCAGCGAACCAGTAGAAGAAATTGTGTTTTCTAACGATTCATATTGTCAAACCGTTAGAAAAAGTGTCCCTCACACAATGCCACTCTCTTCTAGCAGTTACTACTAAAGAATCGTTAGAATAACTTGGGCTATTACTAACGGTTTTGTTTATCAAACCGTTAGAATAAGGCTCCCCTGGTCGAACCCTAAGCTCATCTCTTCTAGTGATTAGTACTACAGAACCATTAGAAGATACCACATGTTTTACTCTAACGTTTTCTTAATGTTAATCGCTAGAAGAAATGTCATTGTACTAACGATTTGTTTTATTGAACCATTAGAATAAGTCCTCTCTAAATAAACTCCGCCCCGGAATTTTCCCTCCAGTCAAACCAAACACATTTCCAATTATTTCTCTACTCGCGTGCACAAAACCCTAGCCTCACCGGCGACCACTTTTTCATTGTCGGACCACCATCGCCGCCAGGATTTCAGTTCTCCACCACCACCGGCCACTGCATTGTGCCATCGCCGGCCACTCCACGAACTATAAGTGTTTGCGACCAACTCGCGCCGTAGAGTTCTCCTGGCCTATCCCTAGTTCATGGTTCTCAGTCTAGGATTAGCAAGGCTCGCAATATGATTTTGAGTTCAGTATTTAAACTAGGATTTGGTTGCTCTTGGTTAGGATTTAAACTAGGGTTTGCTATCAGTTGTCGAAATGGGTGTGTTAGGAAATTTATTTTTTAACTGGAACTGGAAATCGATTATATAATTTAATTACATAGAATTTACTTAATATCATGAGAATGAAGGGATAAATAACTTAATTGATAGCTGTAGTATTTCCTTATAACAGGCTTATTTAGTCTTACCCTCTTAGTGTTGATTTGTGCATGTTTATTATTTGTTCTCTCCCTCTGGACAAGAAAAAGATCAGGTTATCCTATTTGTTTTCCTTATAGGGGTTTCAATGGTGGTTTCTGTTCTTGGCTAAAAATCCTTCCGTTTGTTGGTTTACCTAGGTATAAATATTTGTTCTTTCATATGAACACGTACAACTTATTTGCACATACGACTGTTGAGAACTTGAGATAGTAAGAATAATGTATTCATGTGGTGTGTCTGCTTAGAAATTCTGGGCATGTTTGGATCTTCTAACGATTGCCGATTTGAGCAAGCTTGCTCATCGGGCCAAAGTTTTCTGAGCAAGGTTTGCTATTTGGATCTCTTTCCTAGAAAGTGTAAAATTTAGAGTGCTTGGAGATATAATTAGTAAATTCTTAAAAAGCTTTAATCAATTGACCAATTTGGCTCTTCATGTGGATGACAATAGCCTTATGTGGTGCTCTGCGTGAATGACATAGAGCAAAACACACACACCCATGTCGGAGATTAAATTTGGTTTTGTCACAGGAAAAGATTTTCTTGGCCACCTTGGCAAGATTGCTGGGCAAAGAAAAGGATATAAATGCATACTGTAGCTAGGCAATGCTGTTCTTGGCATTGGCCAGGTGCATAAGAGAACCAAACATGCCATCTATCTATGTTCCAAGTCTTTCCAGAGCTCCAGCCGTCCAGCCAACCCATATCACTAAGTTGGTGTTACCTTCATCCCAAACTTACGAAACATTTTATGACTTGAAAAAATTTAAAATGCTTTGGTTTTCCCTTGGTGAAATGGAATCCATTTTGAAATAAAAAGGAAAAAGTCCTTTTACCTCAACTTTGAGGCTGAGTCCATTTTAGGCTGTGAACTTGTAGAGAGCCCCTCTTTTTTTTTGTCTCAACTTTGGGGATGAGTCCAAAATAATCTTTCCAAGTAACTGACAGTTGGGCCCCACTTGCGACTGACCTGAAGATTTAATGGATTTGGCAAATTTTTTAATGGAAGCCTCATTTTGGAGGTGTGCACAAATCAATACTAATAACTACCACAAAGTGTTGAATGATGAATTGTTTTAATTGTACAATCAACAATTCAGAGTCAAATCTGTGTTGATAATTAATTATTCTATGGTATTACCATTCTATTTCAGTTATGAACTTTTTCATATAAACCCTTTCTTCATATCAATTGAGTTTAAGGCTAAGTATGTGACTTCTAGTTTAGCTACTGCTTTCAGTTTGCAAACTATACTGCAAAGGCCATACACAAATTTACATGTTGTTTGTGCTATTTGTATATGAACTAGGAGTTTGCCTACGAGTTGCTATAGATTCTTTGAAAAATATGTCTATTGATCAGAGAGAGGAGCTAAGTAGTGGCTATTGTGCAAAGATTTTAGTTCATTTTGAGTAATATATCATTGGCATGAGCTAACGATTTAGATATGATATTTAGGGATTGAAATTGTAACTCCAAATTTTTATACCTCTAGCTATTGTACAAAGATTTTAGTTTATTTTGAGTAATATAGTACCAAAAAGAGTTAGGGATTTAGATATGATATTTATGACTCCACAACTAGCACACCTGAAGGGCTGTGAATCCATATGGAGTGCATGCTCATGCTGGAACTAAATGGGGGAGGAATTTAGGTTTAGGCCAAGCTAAAACTATCTTTTTGCAAATAGAATTAATGAAATATAGTTGTTCTCTTTGGGAGTTGGAAGATATTAAAATGATAAAGTGGTAGACAGAAACTAAAGAAAAAACCAAAGTTTAACTAGAATATGAGTGAGATTACATGATGTTGTGCATATCTTGAATCAGAGGATGCATCTTTGCCTTGGTTGTAGAGAAAAATATTTGATGATTAAATTCTTATTAAAACTTGTATGCAATTTGAAATGAATTCAGTTAATAGGTGGTAGTTCATCAATTGCTCCCCTCAAGGACAAATACTATGTCAAATGTGACCACTTAAGTTGTTTAATTTTATATGTACTGTACCATTTACTAGTATTGTCATTGCCATTCCATTTTAGTTATGAACTTTTTCATGTAAACCCTTTCTTTATATCAATTGATGGTTTGTTCATGAAATTTTAGGCAAAGCCATGTCAGCATCTTCCTCGTCTGGTAGTAGTGGTTCGTCGAGGGGCAACGTAGCTGATGATGCTTCGTCCCAGTGCAAGAGGAAGGCACGAGGCGTGACGATGTTGTGCTGTTTGGGCAAACGCATGGATCTTTCCTCTGAGTTCAACTAGTTTGGGAGACCGATCAGAAAGAACGCTGGGCAGTACGCTGCCTATGTTGGTTTGTTGGTGAAGGAAAGGGTGAAGATCACTGTCAGAGCTGGAAGGACGTGAAGGCTGACGAGAGGGATAGGCTGTGGGTGGAAGTGAAGGTAAAATTACTCAAAATCCCTGAACTCTATCGTAATCACATTCTCTTGGTTTATCCTGAAGATTAACTAAGTCTTGCTTATATGCACCGCTTGAAAACAGGCCAAGTGGAACATCTGATGTGACATCACCAACACAGATACGAACGCCGCTCCTTCCACTCCACCCACTCTGTCCACACCTCCCACTCCGTTGCCCGAAGACCATGGAGAACATCAAGTCAGAATGAACCCCACATGTCAAGCCTTTCAAGCCATCTACACTGAAGTTCCAGCATACCACGATGTTCCAAGACGAGCCCAAGAAGAAGCCCAAGTCGTTCACGCTCCAAGACAAGCCCAAGATGAAGCCCAAGTCATATGCAAGCTCGATTCAGCCATGCAGGAGCATGTCAACTTCAAACGGAAGTCCAGGCCACGTACGGAGTCCGGTCAAGTGAATAAGCACTTTACGGAGAAGCCCACGATGCCACCTTTCCAACGGATCTGGCCCTACTACCAAATCCGTCCGCATAGCCCGTAATCGACAAAATAATTCACAGACAGATTCTGCAGGGTGTTGTGCCACCTCTACTTTGGGCCCAAGGCCCGTGTATCCCTGGGGTTATGTGGGGGTGGGTTCTCTGGCCACCATACTGCTACTACATATGGCCGCCACCCCCTATCCTTTTTTGGTAGGTTATTTGCTACGTTGTTCCCCTGTTGTGTGAGAGAATTGTTCGTCGAAATAGTGTCCCCGAACCTGGTTTGATGAAAGATAACCTCAATTTGTTCATTCTGAAATTTAGAGTACTTTGCATCTTGCTCTTGCTCGTTTCTCCTACTGCGTGCAGGAATTAACCTTCGTGGTAAGGACATCTGGGCGTGAGAACGGTTGATAACGATAAGTGCGTAAGTGTAGCGATTGCAAGGATTCAATTCCCACTGTTGGAAGTCTTGAAATGCGAACGTCTCCGTTCCGCAAATTAGAACCTATCAAAAGATCAGCCCGCTGTTGCATCAGTTGGTATCAGAGCCACAGTTGCCCGTTCGGTATCACCACTTTTTCCCTTTGTTTTGTTGCTGTTTTCCATCACTTAGAGTCCAAAAAAAACAAGTTTCACAAAAATATTTTTTTCCCCTGTCCAAACCCATTTCTGCCTTTCGATCTATTAATTTTGGTTTGTTAAATTGAGTTTGCGTCCGTTCTAGTGTTGTCTAGTTGCTGGTCATAGCTTTGATCCTTTTTAAAAAAAAATCTCATGCCAACAACCCATCCAACAGCCCCAACAACCCACCAAACGGCCCCAACAACCCATCCAACAACAAAAACTGACCCTAACAACCCATCTAACAACCAAAACCCTAATTTTCAATCTCGGCCAGATAAACCCGTTTCCTGCCGCCGCCACCAAAAATTCCATAACTTTTAATTCCGTGATTCTTTTTGAGTGAAACCAAATAGAGAATATTCATAGCTCAATTTTCCATCTTAATGTAAATTTTCATGTCCATCCATTCAGGGAATAAAAGGTTATACACTTCGCAATCCGAGGTGCTTGCTGTTTTTCAGATCTTCAACCACGCACACTTGTGAATTTTGTGCGAATTCTTTTGTCGGTTTTCAGTAAGTTGGCCTAGAAGAAAAGTTGTGGGAAAAGCCGTGAGAAAACAGGGAAAAAAAGAATCATTGAAAAAGAAGCATCTGACAAAAATGATACGGCCAAAATACCGACGTGCTATCATGCGGACAAAAATCTGCAGTTTCCAAATTTGGTGTGATCTCGTATTTTTCAAGTTCCATATTCCATATCTTTGATTTTTTTTTCGTGTCTACCACTTGTAACAACTGCCATATCCTTCAGTTAGCCTATTCTGCATCCTCGGTTGATCAGCAACTTAGGCCAAATGCTAGATACGAACAAAAATTTAATTCTATGCAATTCTGAGATTAATTGATTGTTTAATCCTTGCTACTCATACCTAGTCTTCCAAACTCCACTTTCTTCCAACTCAGTTACAGATTTACTTTGCAATCGCGAGCTCGACCACTATCACAAGTTCTCAAGAACCAGCCCACCGGATTGTCTCGCCTGTCGCAGTTGGTAAGAAACTTGCAAGAGCTTGGTAAGAAGCTTGAGCGAGAGTGAATTTTACTCCTTGTCCACCACCTAGTAGTTGATAGGAAGAATATATATACTATGTTTTCTCTTGTCTTCTACTAATAATGACAGGATCAGAGACTAGAGTTTCAGATGGAGATGATTGTGTTATAAGAATTGAGCTCATGAATTATGTGGAGGATCATCAAAGCGCGTTGAGAGGAATCGACGCCAACCTCACCAAGCTTGCTCAAGACAATGAGCATAGGATGGAGCGAATCGAGCAGAGCATTGCCAACCTCGTCACAAGAATGGAGCACTTGGAGAGGCAGCCACCTCCACCTGTGGCTCCTGACCCTCCCAATGGAGGTGGAAGGGTGGGAAACCTTGCTGCCCATAGAGATGAAGAAGCATCCCTCGCCGACAACAGAGGGAATGATGAAGGTGAAGAGAGTGTCGGCATTCCGGATGATCGTTCTGCTGAATGGGAGGCATAGCTACGCCATCATCTTCGTCGCAATCATCATGGTATGAGAGGTAACAATGATAATGTTAATTGAAATAATGGTAATGTTAATGACACATTGTATAAAATTAAATTTACCATGCCATCTTTTGCAGGTCATTATAATCTGGATGAATGTTTAGGATGGGAGTTAACCGCGGATCAAAAATTCTCATGGAAGAATATAGCATTAGACTTGCCACTAGTGAATTTACTAACTTTGCATCATATTGGTGGCATGAAGTTAAACAAACGGATAATGTCCCTACCACTTGGAATGCTTTGAAAGAATTAATGCGAGCTAGATTTTTACCCTCATATTATGATAGAGATTTATTGAATAACTTGCAGTGCTTGAACCAAGGTAATAAGTCTGTAGAAAAGTATTATCAGGAGTTACAAATTGTTATGTTGCGTTGTAAAGTGCAAGAAGAAGGGGATGCAAAAATGTCTAGATTTTTTGGGGGTTTAAACCGCGAAATCCAGGACATATTAAACTATAAGGATTACCATAATATCACTCATTTGTTTCATCTTGCTTGCAAAGCTGAAAGAGAAGTACAAGGACGACAAGCTCGATCACAGGGAGGTATTTTTGGAGGATCTACATCAGATCGGTCCACACCTACCCCCAGGGCAGCACCCGCACCCTCTGCTGGTCGTTTTACTTCACCTACTTTCCGTGCAGGTCCTGCTGATTCTACACCACCATCACAAGCTACTGCAATGAGCAAATCAGCGACGGTGCAAGCACCAGCGAAGAGCGCTTCATCAGTGGCTTCCACGGGCAGGACTCGTGACACGCAGTGCTACCTTTGCAAGGGATGGGGCCATATCATGAAGGACTGTCCAAATTAGTGAGCCCTCATTGCAGAAGACGACGGTGAGTATACTAGTGCTAGTGATATTGATGAGGAAGATTTGGCTCTTGTTGCAGCTAACCCTGCAGGTAACACACATGAGACGGCTAGCAATGACGATGGAGTGGACAGATTCAGAGCTGAAGCTTTTGAGAGGTATATGAGCATTCTAGCGCTGCGAGTACTTAGTGCTCAAATGGAGAGAGCAGAGCAAAATTAGCGCCAAACCCTGTTCCAATCGACGTTCGTTGTGAAGGAAAGCTCGTGTCGCGTCATCATCGATGGAGGGAGTTGCAACTACCTTGCTAGCACTGAGTTGGTCGAGAAGCTTGGCTTGACCCCGCAGCAGCATTTACGGCCATATTACATTCAATGGTTGAATGCTTGTGGTATGTTGAAGGTCAATAAAATTGTGAGAGTGCCTTTTTTGATTGGTACCTACCACGATCATGTAGATTTTGATATAGTGCCTATGCAAGCTTATTCCTTGCTTTTAGGTAGACCTTGGCAATATGATACTGATGCAATTCATTATGGTAGATATAATAAATACACTCTTATGCACAAAGAAAAGAAAATCACTTTGCTTCCTATGACACCTGCTGAAATTGTGCAATGTGATAAAGCAAGAGCTAAAAGAGATAAAAATAACTGTGATAAAAGTGAGAATCATATTGTAGCTAAAGAACTGAACCGACTTAACAAGAAAGAACCTAGATCTATGAAATCTGAAATTAAATTGAAGGGTGCTGTTTTACTAGCTACTACGTCTGTTTTGCATGATATGTCTTCTATTTTGCCGCCTGTTGCTCCTAACCTTTTGCAGGAGAATGTACTTGAGTCGAGGATGACTCCAATTCAAAAAGGGGAGGATGATGAGGACATCACCAACAAAGATACGAATGCCACTCCTTCCACTGCTCCCACTCCGTCTACTCCTCCCACTCCATCGCCCGAAGACCATGGAGAACATCAAGTCAGCATGAACCCACATGTCAAACCTTTCAAGCCATCTACATTGAAGGTCCAGCATACCACGACGCTCCAAGATGAGAACCAAGAAGAAGCCCAAGTTATCCACGCTCCAAGACAAGCCCAAGATGAAGCCCAAGTCATATGCGAGCCCGATTCGGCCATCCAGGAGCACACCAACTTCAAACAGATGTCCAGACCACATACAGAGTCTGTTTGGGGTGAATTAGCACTTTACGGAGTAGCCCATGACGCCGCCCTTCCAACAGATCTGGCCCCACTACTAAATTTTATCTGGACTCCACCCTTCCATCAGATTCTGCCAGGTGCTGTGCCACCTCTACTTTGGGCCTCGTGTATCCCTAGGGTTACGTGGGGGTGGGTTCTCTGGCCACCATACTCCTGCTACATATGGACGCCACCACCTATCCATTTTTGGTACGTTATTTGCTACGTTGTTCCCCCGTTGTGTGAGAGACAATTGTTCATCGGAGTAGTGTCCCCGGACCTGGTTTGATGAAAGATAACCTCCATTTGTTCATTCTGAAATTCAGAGTGCTTTGCATTTTGTTCTTGCTCATTTGTTCTACTGCGTGCAGGAATTAACCTTCGTGGTAAGGTCATCCGGGCGTGAGCATGGTTGATAACGATAGGTGCATGGGTGTAGCGATTGCAAGGATTCAATCCCTGCTGATTGGAAGCCTTGAAACGCGAACGTATCCGTTCCGAAAAGTAGAACCTATCGGAAGATCGGGCCGCTGTCGCATCAACATCCCCAATGATGGGCCCAAGACGGCTTGCTTGAAGGACATGAACAACACATGGAAAGCCTTCAAGAGCTTCCTCGTCAATGCCTTCTTCACATAAGGCAAATCTCCATGCGAGAAGTACCTCTTCATAATGGATGAGGTATGAGAGCAATTCATCCAGCAGAAGAGGACCCCTAAGTTCAAGGTATGTATGCTTCTTTTGCTTGGTCACACCGTTGTATGGAGTAACCAACGGTGCATTAAATTTCTTGTTTCTGCTATGAAGGCCATTAGCGAGAAGAACAAGGCAATCCAGAGGAGCAATGACCACCCGCACCGGCTTGGATCTCGTGGCTATGCGAGGAAGGAGCAGCAGTGGAAGAAGGCCGAAGACAAGGAGTCGATGACCTGCTGATCTCTGAGATCTGCGATCCACGATGCAAGCAGTGGTGTCTAGCCAGAGGGACCGTGTCGTCCATGGGGTTTGTAGAGTTCCCAAATCATAAGGACGCCGAGGTCGCGTAGTGAATTGTAAGTTGGCTAACTTCCTTGTTTTCTTCTTTTTCTTCTTTAACCATAAATCCTAAAATTTTGTTCACCAAGAGAAGTTGAAGCTGCATAGATTATTTGTATCGCTCCTATTATTACCAACCAGGGGGAAAATATATAATGAGCATGAGGTAAAAATTCCAAGTTGATCCGAATCAATGCCCTTGAATTTATAAGGATACCCTTTTTCCTCTATGGGATTACATCCGAGTTATTGTGAAAAAAAATAAAGAGGTTATGGAAGTCAATATTCTCTCATTTATTGGTACTACACTGTTCATTCTCGTTCCTACTGTCTTTTTAGTTATTATTTATGTAAAAATAGTTAGCCAAAATGATTAATTGGAATTCCAATTAATCATTGAAGAAATGATAAATAAAATTCCAAGTCTTAAATGAAAGGATCTAGTTGGAATCATAAAGTGTGGTAGAAAAAACTATGATCAATCGTGTGTGAACAAGTGTGTATATATATTTTTCTCACAATATAGCTTTGAATGTAACAGATCTCTTGCTCGAAAGAGGCGAGCCAGGGATTGTTTACTCCCCAGAGGGAGAACATCATCCTAACCCAGGCTCTAGGGAATAAGGAGCATCCAGGGCAGATGCGAACCGTGGGGGTTGTGGTGCCGTGGAAGGATGGCTTTGAGGAGCACGGGCCATAGAGGAAGAAGGCCCGCAACTAGAAGGAAAAGGAATCGGAGCTTGCCGAGAAGATACGGTCAGATATGACTGCACAATTCGTGGCCATGTTCGCTCAAATGCACGAGAAGTACGAATGCCTCAGCCGAATTGTGTAGTCCAAGGGTATAGATCCAGCTGCCGAGATTGACACTGTTAAGCCGAGCAGTTGCACCTCGAAGGTTCACATGGATCCGGTAGACCTACTTGAGGTATTGCAAGACTTGAACTATATATGCATTTAAGTTGATGCCACTCCCATTCTGTTAGAATTGTTTCACTAACCTGTTTTAATTATTGCAAATTTGCAATAGCCGGAGAGTTGTAGCCTACTGATCTGCATAGGCGACGACCTGTATTGGTTGGACACGGGGTCGTATATCCACCTTGGGAGGATGTCCGGATCCACTACATACCTTTGAAGCCTGGGTTTGCAAAGGTACAGGTGGATATGGCCCTCACGGCCTACAGCGCTTTTCCGTTGCTCGTCCCAATGGAGGAAATGCGGAAATTGTTGAGGCATTGGGCCCGTACATACAGTAGCCCAAGAAGGGTGTTAAACTACAAGACGTAAACCCTACCCATTGTAGCTTACAACTCAGTTAATATACTCAATTTGCAAAATCTAACATACGTGTTCGTAACTTAAAGTGGACGATGGATGCCAGCTAACTTCCTGAGGACCCCACCCCCAGCATAGGACCCAACCGAGCTCCTTCAGCCCCATGCCTCCTCCGACGGCATCGGCCCCAACCAAAGGACGCACACCTCCTCGGAAAGCCTTTTCACCATCAAATGAAGCCATAAGCACCTCACCCCAACCTTCAAGGCATACACTCGCTCCCCAGCCAAAGGAAAGAGCAAACGCAAGGTGAAATAGAGCCAACCGCGCATGTTCAAAAACAGGTTCCCACTCGTGTCGAAGTCCCTTTTGTACAATATGAGTCAAACAACTAGAAGACTCCACGAGTGGTACCTGACCCAGTCTTGGCACCACTTGAACTTAATAGTTCACTTCAGGCCTGGACATTTCAACAGTGAGGCCAGGAGTATATCCATGGCCCACGAGGATTTGTTCGACCTCTTCAACTGGAGGGAACTTAATATGTCCATCATACAGACTGGAGTCCTGTGAGTTTGTTGATACTATATGTTGTCGTAGTTCGTTTAATAAATATAATCACTTTGTAGCAATACTTACTAATATCATACTTTGCATGCAGGTGCATGTACAGGCTGGCATCGATGAGGACATATGACAAGGTGGGTTTCCTCAACCCAGAGAAAATAAGCCTCACGATGCTAGAGCAGGACCCAGCACATGCGGAGCAATACATATCAAGGGCATTGCTGGTGCAGCAGGACCGAGAGTTCATTCATGCACCATACCACCAAAGGATAGTGCATTTCCTACTAATTTAACTCATTTTTGCATGTTATGCCTAACATATACATGAAATGGTTCTCTTTTATGCACAATGTAGGGGCCACAGGTTGTGGCTCATACTCACCTTCGGATGTGGCAAGGCTCACAAAAGGCAAGTGAACTTTTCTTTCGGGTTCTAGGTCGATGGTCATGACTGGAGCAAGAGGAGAGTTCTCCTCGGCATAGGACTCGAGGGCAAGATCGATCTCTTCCATGCGAACGGCATCTTCATCCATGGTATATGCGTAATCGGTGAGATCGAAGTCGTTTCTCTGATTCGTATGCACAAGGCACAGAGTTCATTTATACGGCTAACCCTGGTGAAGAAAATCATATCCTGTCGATCCCCACGGTCGGCACCAGTTGTCGACGATTAGGACAATATCCCAAGCCGGACTTACACGAATTTAATTTGTTTAGTAGGAGGATAGCATCAATCAAGCACCCAAAATATCACCGTAAGAATGGAACTAGAGACACAATATTTATATAAGTTCAGGCCCTCGTAGTTTGAGTTATAGCCCTACTCCTGTTTGGTTGTCAGTATCTGAATAGTGGATTACTGAGGGTACAGAGCTTAACACTCTCTGTATTGTTTAACTCTTTACTGATTTTTCTCCTCATGTTCCTATAACTATATGAACATATCTCCTTCTTTCCTCTCCTTCTAAGATCTCCCTTTACACAAACCCCTAGCCCTTATTTTATACTTGTTGAATAGGCGTCGGTTGCTTCATCAGAAAGACGCTAGGCGGTTGCCAGCGGTTGCTATGTAGCGGTTCAAAGCAATTGCTGTCCACCAATTACATCATGACAGTTATAGATAACCGCACATTCATCCCTCTGGGCAATTATCTTGTTAGTGAAGAGACTTATATTATCTTGGGAACAACTGATCATATTGGTCAAAGAGTGGTTATGATTTTGTATAACCGCATCATCCTTAGACCGTGGTTGGAAATATAAGTTTTCACAAAACCTTTCTTTCTTGACTCAAAGGTACTTTTAAACTCAATATTTGTCTTCATTCACTAACATGGACAAAGAAACCACTATGGGTTTCCTTGTTAAGAGATTTAAAGATAACTCTGCTTATTACATGATCGTGTATTGGCTGCGACCGTATATCGAGAGTTACTATGTATCCACGATCATAGTGTCTACGGGTAGTGAGTATGGACTCCGCAACCTTGAGCATTGACACCACAGATATTGCGGCAACAGCCATTGAGACCATAGATATTGAGGCCACAATCATTGAAACCACAGACCTGTGATGGGTTTTATATAGTCCAGAAGATATTAAACTGTTTTATTATCTCTCTACGTGGTTGGAGGCGAGGCGACCATGAAAAGGTAGAAACGAATAACTTAATCGGTTAATAATCTCCATAACTGTCTAGGTTTAGGGTTTTGGCGTGTGGCCACTTTGGTTGCAGCTTAGCTTCTCCAACCTTGTCAAGGAGGTAGGCGTAATCAGGCTGAAGCCATAGCCAAGCTTAACTGGCTGACAGTGATCGGCGGCGGCTCACGGCGGCTTTGAATTTCTTTTGTTTTGGGGATAGTTCACGGCTACGATGGCAAGGCGATATAGTTGATAATTCTTGAAATTAATGACATAATTAGCTTACTGGAACTAAATAGATGATGCTAGCGTGAAGAATCGAGGTTTGGTGGGTATTTTCGGCTCGTCGGTGTAATACGGCAATGCAGTGGAATCAACTGATATGACACCATCTACAGGGAAAATGGAACGTAATGGTGGAGTCAATTTGGCTGGGTCATGGCGTGTCGTGCCAGCGGCGTAAGCCTGTCGTCGGCAGTGCGCGAAGAATCCTAAATCTTTAATTCGGGAACAAATTTGAAATGTAATTGAACAGAAGTGTTTCTTTTGATTGGAGGAACATTTTGTTCTTCTAACTCGAATGCCAATTTGCACTATAAGGTGGTCCGATAGACAGAACAGGGCAATGGACGGTTTCTGGGGAAAACGGCGATTGCCGGTGCTATAGTTCGCCGGAACTCAATTCTCGCTTGAGAGGATAGATGACGGGGTATGGAATGAGATTGATACCTTCGCGGATTGGTTGACGAAGTTGGGGCTCGGAGCTTCGTCTGCCTCCTCGGGCGGCCAGGCGAACAGTGAAGCAAGTGAAGAACTTATGTGTGGAAGTGAAAGATTTTACTGGAGTTCTATGGATTTGTAGCAATGTGAGTGGGAACAATGCAATGCAGGCTTTTTATACCATTGGCCGGAGATTGCGAGGTGAAGTCATGGTACTTGTGCCGCTGCTGCACTAGCACGGATCTGACAAAAGTGTGAGGAGCTGCAGTGAAGCGACGGCGCGCAGGAAGAAATTCTTGGCTTTGCACAGGGATTGTCGGGGTTGTTAGGTGCGCCGGTACTTGTGCATCTCCAACAGTGTAGCCTGTGAAGCCGAGGTGCGTTCGGTGTCGTCGTGGCGCCGATTATCTGAATTTTTCGCCGTTTCTTCTCCGGGCTTGCATGTGCACGTGTGATATTCCTGCTGCTGTTTTGATCGGATGTGTGTGCGGATCTCCATGTGTATGTGTGTAGCTGTGGGAATTATCATATATTACCAATTGATTGTATTGCTTTACTTCTGAGGAAAGATTGGAATTTGGTCGGGCGACAGCAAAATTCAGATAACTTGAATTCTTCATTTCTAACAGCAGCTGGTATTTAACTCTGGACTGATTTGCAATTTCTGAAACTTATTTGGACTGAAATATAATTGTTTAGAATATATGGATATTCATGAATTCAGTTCAATAGATTTGGTCCATTTGATAAACTAGTTTTAGACAGATGTGATTAAAATGAATCGAAAAGGAAAATGAACAAAAAAAAAATAAAAATCGGGTAAAAGTAGGATACGTTCACTCAAAATGGTAAAAATGAAAATAACTGGTTTGTGGATTAGATTCTGAAGTTGTGACGAAGAGAAATTTGTATTAACTGGCACAAGGAAGGTACTCGTTCACTCAGATTCGAATTTGGAGTTAATTTTGAGATTTTAGTCTTTTCTGGCTTTTAAAATCTAAAAAAGGACTCATCTGTGATGATTCTTGGACTGATTTGCGAAAAGAGCATAAATGATGGAATTTGGTTGACTGATGTATAGGTATAGTCTAGATCATATTTCTAAGATAATCCAACCAAAATCTGTATAAGATTTGTTGGATTTGACTACTGGTTCTTAGGGTAATTAGGGTAATAATAATAATTAAAAATTTTATGTTTTCCAAAATGAATCTGGTTAGAGGTTCTAGGCTTTAGAGGTCAAATTTGACTTGGCTCCGGAAGGATTTCTGTTCAAGATGCATAATAAACCATATCGGAACTGTTTAATCTGAGATCTGATCTGATAGAGAAATATGTAAGATTTTAGACTGAAAAGATTGATTTGGACCTAATTGTAATTTCTCAAGATACATGCATGCATGCTTTTGAATAAAAATAGAATTTTTATACCCTAATTTTAGGATGTTACATTTATAAAAAAAAATTCAAATATTTAGTGCAATGATACAACAAATATAAACTATAAACCATAGCATAAAGATTTCATTCAAAAGAAACCCAAAGAATCCTTTCCATGAGCATGATACTTTGATCTAGAAAACTCTTATCAAGTAAAACAATTGTAGTTAAGAGTAACCTTTAAAGACACTCATGTTGAAATCATATTATAAAAAATGTACTCATCAACTGCAAAATATTGAACACAAAGAATACAGAAAGGCAATGAGAGAATTATTTATTCATCATTTATTCTCATATTATCGTATCAAAATGTGTAAAAAGTCTCTATTTATAGGTCAACATAGTAGAAGAAGAGACTAGGAACACCATAAAAACTAGAATTACAACATTCATAATACAGGGGATTAATATTTTCCATGGTGAGATAGTGGTTACAACATTGATAGTTTATTAGTTATGGACATCCAATAATGAAAATATTTCATAACACTAATTATAGTTTTCTAGGTGTAAGGGAATATTGTGCGTCTGTTCTTTTTATTATTAGGCTTGTCTAATTGGGGGAGTTTAAGCTTTATGTTAAAGCTGAAAAGGCTCAAGCTATCACAAACAAGATTTTATTTTTTTTATCGGTTTGAAAGAGAAAATAAAGCTCTTTTATAACTAGCGGCAATGAGCTGAGAAAACTCCAGCTTCCCAGGCTTCTACATAACGAAGTAAATCATATGTTACCAAATTTTAAAATATTTACAGAATATACCACCCAATCTGGCAGAGAACAGGAGAGAGGAGCATTCAAGTCAATTTTTTTAATTGCACAAGCTATTAAAAGCAAAATTTACCAAATAACTTCTTAAGCTATTTAAAGACTTTGTTTGAAAGTGCAGTACACCTTTTGTAAATTTATTTTTTTTATTATGGTTATTTAGTAACTACTAAAATAACAACGATATAGATATGAAAAAATCTTTAATAACTGTCATATCCCACACTATAGCTCAAAATCACATAACAATATTAAATGTAGTTGATGAAAGGTTTGTTTGGTTTGTTTGTCAACTTGAGCTATTACTTGCATGGGAAAACTAGCTCATATGGGTAAGCGTTGCTTGAGAACAACTAGTGTTTAATTTCTTTTCCCAAAAACATAAAATTAAAACATGCTTTCAAGAATTAATAATAATTTCTCACAATATTTATTTTTTTTAATACACACTAATATCAAAATATGGTAGACAATGAGAATAGTTTTAGCCAAAAAACAAAGCAAACCTACGAAGGAGAGGAAATTTGGCTCTCTATTATAGTTTAAGATTTTTTTTGTTTATTTGATCTCCCTGATCGTAGAGATAAGGTCATAGCCAATACACGACTAAATGTATAATATTTATCTATACCTTGTCGGTGAACCAAAACCTAGAAGTGCCTTTAAGATGAAGGGCTGGTTGAGAACCTATCTGCCGACCACAGTCTAAAGGACCAATAGTTATGTAGTTATGTTTATTTGACCATACCTGGTGGTTATGCTTATTTGACAGAACCTTTGGATACTGTGACCCTTTATTTCACCAGGAATGTCATAACTCCCTGACATAGTAACCATCAAGAAGGTAAATGCGCAATCATTCATAAATGTGCAGCCATTCATAATTACACATTATGACCGGTGCACGTCTGCCACTAGGCGTCCCTTCAATTCTGTAACCGACGACCTTCGATGAGCTATAAAAAGAGAGGGATGACCAAGGGATGGAAAGAAGGAAAAAAGACGAAAAGAAGGGGGATTTTGGGTGACTAAGAGAGGTCCATAGAGAATAGTGGAGAAGTTTTGAGTCCACTTAGGAACAACTCTTGTTCTTCTCTGTAATCCTTTATACTCTTAGTGAAATCAGAACAGGAGTATGGTTATTACTCAACTTCCTAGGGCCCGAACCTGTATAATTCCTATGTCTCTGGTGCATCTATATTTACAGTATGTCCTCTGGGTGGTGGTTGTAGAAGTACGCGATCACCCTTTATCATAATCGTACCTTGATCTTTGTGATTATTCTCGAGATAATCATAAGTCCCTGACAATGTAACCGTCGAAGGAAGTTAGGATGGTAAGGCAATTCCACGATGCCAAGTCAAAGCTGTCAAACTGCCACGTAACCATGATCTATGGCAACTACCACGTACCCACGACCCGCAGCTATCACCTTGAGGCAGTTGTGAGCAAATCGTGGGACGTGCCTTCAGGAGGATAACCGACAATCTCTTTGGCAAGTATAAGAGCGTCTTCAGGGGAAGGATCAAGGGAGGAGGATCAACGACAGAGAAGATTAGACATAGCCATATAGGATTAGTTAGCACACTGACCTTGTAATAATCTCTCTGTAATCCCTTTTTCCATATAAACAAATACACAGGATGTAGGGTCATTACTCAGTTATGAGGGCCCGAACCTGGATAAATTTCCGTATCCCTGATTCGTAGATATTTTGAATACTTTGATATTTGTCTGATTGGTTCCCTTCACAACCCATCTCATTCTTGCATAAGTTTGACAGGAGGACTCTCGGATTCCAATCGTCGACAGCTGGCACCCACCGTGGGGCTTTGAAGACATTTTCACCAAGATTCATTGTATTCATGGATCTTTTCCCTTGCCTGCATGATTTTGAGAACAAATTCAATCTTGAGGATAATGTAGATGCAATGGATGAAGATAGCGTCCCCATCAATGACGACGAAATTACCCTCGAGACTTCTCCTGAGGAAGCATTGGCATCGATTCCAATCACGTCTACTGATTAGGAATCAGATAAGGCAATTTGCTTACCCTGTGTGAGTTTTACCACATCCAAGGGTGAGTATGTGCCACAGCCTATTACCCCAAGTGATACAGGAGATGAAGATCTTGACTTCCTCCTGGAGAATTTTTCTTCAGGGAACATAAAATCTCTCTTCAATTTCAAGTCCTACTCAGACAAAGATGAGATGCTTTCTCTATCCGTAAATTCAATTCTGAGGGAAGTCATGGCACTCTCTGAGGAAAACCTTGAGCAACGTGTTGCTATGGAAGAACAAGAGCGCAAACAGGAAGAAAACAATGCATGAAATTAGCGAGAGGCTGAGGTCCGCAAGGTCACAGAGGATTTCCCACGATTTGCTCCAACCTGCCATGATACCGCTACCCGTGACATTGGTCTGGGAAAGTCTCAACAACCACATCCAGGTGGTTGCAGGCGTGAATACATGCCGATCTCGTCTCCAGATTACTCCCCAACGGTTGAGGTAACCACGTTGGAAACTCCATCAACACCCGGAAAGAATGTTGAGGACCATATCTGGAGAATTGTACATGCTCTTCACAATCCTCCCTCTAGTCTAGTGAACAATGATGTGGTTATATTCACGAGGGTGCTTGTGGATAACCCCGATGAAGTTGCCTTGGGTATTACTCCAGCAGCATCATCCCGTTCAACGACAAGAGGACAAGACAGTTCCTATCAATGCCACAAGAGACGTAACCACGCACATACCCGATATGACAAGGCTCAGCGAACTGGCACTTCCCGCGACCATAATCGCGTACCAGTACACTCGCGTTTGGGGCTACGTCATGAGCTTCCTCAAGTCGATTCCTTTCACGGCCACGACGATAGTCACGACGATCGACGACCACGCAGTTCATACGTGGGTTGTAAAGCTTTTTCACCCGGGCTACAAAATGTGGTCTTGCCTGATAAGTTTAAAAGTGGTACAATCAGAGATTCAATGGGACTCAAAATCCAATCAAATTTCTCCAGATCTATGTCACTGCCATCCAAGCGGCCAGAGGAAATGAATGGGTTATGGCAAATTATTTGCCGACGGCCCTTGAAGGTCCAGCACGGATCTGGTTGTTCAACCAACCAGAAGGATCAATCTACAATTAGGAGATGTTGTGCGATGCTATTCTCAACAACTTTCAAAATTGCTATGAGAAGCCTGGCAAAGAGGATGATCTACATGACTTGCGCTAGATTTCAACGGAGACGATTCGACAGTTTGTCAAGAGATTTGTAGGAGTGATGAATACCATTCCTAATATCTCTGATACTTTGGTTATTAGGGCCTTTAAGCACGGTGTTCGATACCAGAGGTTCATGGAGGATTTGAGTATCAATCCCCCACGATCAGAGTCAGATCTGTTCGACATGGCTGATCGATATTACGACGCTGCTGAAGTTGTAGAATTGAATAGAATGGTAGACAAATATAACCTACCTCCTCAACTCGGCCTGAAAACCAAAAAGATGGAAGATTCGAGCAAGAAAACTGAATCTTGTGCAGGTGGCAAATCAAAGAAGCCCAAGAAGAATGGAGCAGGCTGATTCCGTGAGGTCGTAGTCATCGACAAGAAGCTATAGGAAAAAGGTAAAATATTCTCTTCAAATTTAATAAACCTCCTTTCGGTGGTCGCAAGTCAACGGCACGAAAAAACAACCTAACCTGCAAGGAAACAAGAAATGGTGTCCTTTACACAACACTCCTGGACATGACCTCAAGAATTGTCGCACCTGGTTGAAGCGCATGGAAGATTTCTATCAAGGTACTGCACCCATGGCAACTATACCAGAATAGGGAAAATCCCGAGGGATCAAAGACGCCGATGCAGATGAGGTAATGCCATACCAGGTACCTAGTAATCATATTAACGTTATTTTCGGTGGGTCTTCATCTTATTATTCTATGCGTCAGTTTAAGGCTGTTTGCCATGAGGTAAATAGTGTTGAAGCTCTCCTTTGAGAGTCTCAATTTCCTCGTTGGTAAGAGATCTCCCTGACCTTTAGATGGGAAGATTGCCCCAAAGGGTTGTCGCAATCACGACGGATTCCTTTGGTCATTTCCCCCATTGTTAACAGTGCTAAAGTGGGACAAGTATTTTTTGATGGGGCCAGTTCTCTCGACCTATTATTCGCCAAAGCTCTTGACGAGATGTAGATACCTCGCTCAAAAATTAAACCGGTGGCTCACCCATTCTTTGGGATAATCCCTGGCTCCTCGATGATGCCCATCTGGCAAATAATGTTACCTGTAACAATCGGGGCGCGAGAGAATTTTTGAACAGAGTTAATTACTTTTGATATAATTGATTTTGATTCTACCTACAATGCTATCTTTGGCAGGCCCTCACTTGCCAAATTTATGGCAACGACACACTACGCTTATCAATGCGTCAAAATTCTAGGATCAAAAGGCATCATCACAGTCAGAGGCAGTCAGAATATGGCTCTCACTTGTGATCACATTTCTTTGGAACTGGTCGACCAGCTCCCCCTACAGGATGTCAAGTTGGCGACCAAAGAACCTGATGCGGTCAAGACAACTCTGCGACCAGGCGAAGAACTCAAGCAGGTTCCTCTATTCACAGATGACCTATCTAAGACTATTTGGATTGGGTCAGGACTGAATGACATATAGGAACTCGCGCTCATTACTTTCCTCTGGGCTAACGCAGATGTGTTTGCGTGGAACCATCTGACATGCCTGGAGTCCCAAGGGAAGTGATCAAGCATAGGCTAGCAATTTGGCCTGGACAACGACCAATAAAGCAAAAGCTTTGACGCTTTGCTCCCCACCGTCAAGAAGCCATTTGTTCGGAGGTAACTAAACTCTAGGAAGCTGGCTTCATTCGTGAGGTTAACCATCCCGAATGGCTCACAAACCCGGTCATGGTCCTTAAATCCAATGGTAAGTGGCGCATATGCATTGATTACACCAGTTTTAACAATGCCTACCCAAAGGATGACTCCCCCTTCCTCACATCGATCAGTTGGTTGATTCAACAGCGGGTTGTGAACTGATGAGTTTCTTGGATACTTAGGCTATAATCAAATTAGCACAGTAGAAGTAGATGAAGAGAAAACTGCCTTCATCACACCCTTTGGCACCTACTGTATGTCAGAATGCCATTTGGGCTCAAGAATGCTGGTTCCACGAATCAGTGCATGATGCAGAAGACATTTCTTTCTCAATTAGGGCATAATTTGGAAGCTTATGTAAATGATCTAGTTGTAAAGAGCGCAAAGAATTCTAATCATGTAAACGATCTCACTGAAACTTTCTGCAATTTGAATAAACATGGTATCAAGTTGAATCCTGAAAATTGCTCTTTTGGAGTTTCTTTTAGTAAACTTTTAGGTTTTCTTGTTTGTTCACGAGACATTGAGGTTAAGCCCAATAAAATACGGGCCATTGAGCAAATGAGATCCCCTTCAACAACGAAGGATGTTCAAACCCTAACTGGCCGAATGGCAGCATTAAGCTATTTCATATCACGGTTAGGTGCATGTGGTTTACCCTTCTTTAAGGTACTATGTAAGCACAATGGTTTCCAGTGATCGGATGAAGTTGAAACAACCTTTCAAGAGGTCAAAGCATATTTATCGAGTGCTCTAGTGTTAGTTTCCCCACAAATGGGAGAACTGTTGCTCATTTACTTAGCCGCAACCCCTTGTGCGGTCAGTGCAGTATTGGTCAGAAAGGGAAGGGGTGCAATGACCAGTGTATTACTTAAGCGATGTATTAAACGAACCAAAGGAGCGTTACCTCGAGGTCCAAAAGTTACACTATGCCCTCTTAATGGCTTCTTGAAAGCTGCGACATTGCTTTCAAGCATACAAGATTTCTATGCCATCGTCCTTCCCTTAGGGGATATACTCCGCAATCCGGAAGCAACTGGTCGAGTGGCGAAATGTGCAGTAGAACTCAGAGTGTTTGATCTCCACTTCACTGCTCGAGTAGAAATCAAATCTGAAATCCTTGCAGATTTTCTGGTCGAATGGACTAATCCCGAACCACTCCCGCAAGAGCCAACAGATTTGTCAACTAACGACCTTTAGACGATGTACTTCAATGGTCCTCGCGGTTTTTCAAACTCGAGGGCTGGAGTCGTCTTAATCACACCTCAGGGCGACCAACTCCAGTACATCATACAACTCCACTTTGTTGCTACCAACAATGCACTAGAGTCATACAACAGCCAAATCTGTACATCATACAATAGCCAAATCCCTTGGAGTCCATCGGCTAGTGGTGAGGGGAGACTCACAGCTAGTCATAAACTAGGTAAACAAGGAGTACAACACCTCTGACGAGACAATGACTTGTTACTTGGACGAAGTGAGAAATTGGAAAAATACTTAAGAAATTTCAGTGTCCAATTCGTTCCGGGAAGAGACTATATTCTCTCAGACTAGTTATCAAAACTGGGGTCCTCACGAGCATCCGCTCCGCAATGAGTGTTCGTTGAGCACTTAAAACATACCTTGATCATCGAGAAGACCGAGGCAGTGACTAAGTCGCCGCCCTCGAGCATCAAGCAGACTGGATCCAACCATTGAGGATCTATCTTGCGCATGGGACCTTGCCCAAGGACGAGACCGAAGTTGATCGGTTATTTAGAAAAGCTCGCATGTACAAACTGGTCGAAGGGACCCTGTACAAAAAGGGTACACAAGGCATACTCATGCATTGCATTCCTTAGGAAGAAGGGCAAAACCTTCTAAGAGAAATCCACGGAGTCATGTGTGGTGCACATGCATCCTATAGAACACTGGTCAGAAAGGCCTTTCGACTGGGGTATTATTGGCCTACAACGCTCAATGATGCCAGACACTTGGTTAAGTCGTGCCCATACTGTTAATTTCATGCTCGGCAAGTTCATCAATCGGCATATGCACTACAAACTATTCCCTTGACTTGGCCATTCGCCGTAAGGGGAATAGATATTCTAGAGCCAATGCCCCAAGACGTTAATGGATACAAGTTCTTATTCATAGCCATTGATACGTTCACTAAATGGATCGAGGCAGAACTAGTCCAAACCATTACCAGCGCAACGATGAAGAACTTCTTCCATACGAATGTTGTGACACGATTTGGTGTCCCAAGTCACCTCATCAGAGATAAAGGTTCCCAATTCGTTAGTGGTCTTTTTCTAGATTATTGCGACGATATCGGAACCAAAATCTATTTCGCATCAGTCGCTCATCCACAGAGCAATGGGGAAGTGAACGTGCCAATGGGAACATAATACAAGGGGTCAAGAAATGTGTTTTCCACCACCTTAAGTTATGCTCGGGGGCTTGGGTAGAGGAACTCTACTCTGTTCTATAGGCACTTCGTACCGCACTCAGTAGAGCAACAGACGACACGCCTTTCCAACTGGTTTTTGGTGCCGAAGCCATGCTGCCAAGTGAAATCCAATTTGGCTCTCCTCACGTGAATAACTTTGATATCACAAATCCTTGTAAAATACACGAAGATTAACTCATTCTTTTGGATGAAAAGCATAATCAAGCACTGTTTCGGTCCGCAGCATATTTACAAGCTTTGCGTAAATATCACAGCAAATGGATGCGACCACATAGCCTTCACGAAGGAGACTTGGTTTTAAGAATGATCCAAAGCCAGTCTGGTCGCAACAAATTCTGTCCTCAGTGGAAAGGTCCCTATACTGTGGTCTCAATGCCGCGACCTGGATCAGCTCAATTAGTTATGGAAGATGGCAAAATTCTCTCTAAACCAACTACGCAAGTTTCACATGTAAGTTTTTCATTTTCCTTATATATCTCCATTCAATAATATATCTTTCCGCTATATGTTGTAGTTATTTTCCTACCTTTCATCCCTACCTCTTCTCAGGGCACGCCCGGTGTGGGGACCCTCATTTGAGGAATTTGGCGACAACTGCCCAGGTTAGGTTGCACACAGAATGATACATCACAAGCTCACAACAACACAATACATTATACTACAACATAGGTAATTAAAACGAGTATAAGGTCACAAGGGCCAATATTACAATACCGTAGCATCAAAAATGGCACAATTTAGAGCTGATATAAATTAAAAAGTTTCATCGACACGAAGGTCATCACAAAAGAATAGAATGCACAGAGTGATAAGTAAAATAACTATGACAGTCTTCAATGTCTTCATCATCTCCAATAGCAGCGGCACAGCATGGGCTCCCACCACATCGGGCTCCACTAGGCGAATGATCCTCTACTAATCTGGATTGTTGGGGATGGTTCCTCCGTCACCAACGGGTTCGAAGCCATATGAATCGGGATCAACAAGTCCTTCCTCTAAATTTATGTGCAAAAGTAAGGTGAGCATATTGTCCTCACGGTGCTCAACAAGTCTCAATTAATGAATGCAGATATATAAATGATGGTGAATTCCAAAAAATAGGTTCTTTGGTTTATAGGTAAGAATACAATAGATTTTCAATCTAAAGTTATAAGGAAATGTTTTAGTTTCCAAAGTGATACTTTTAAAATCCTAAACTAGGTTTTAGAAAAATGTTATGTGTGATGGTCTTCGATAAGTCACCACTTTATCAAATATTTCGAATATCTTCCAAACCCTACTTGTGTTGTATCGACGTGGATAGAATCCACCACGCATAGACTCCAAAAACTGGGAGCTCAGAGTATCTGATACTTCTTGTTACTTTGCAAAGGTGTACCACTTTAATCCACACAATCACCTAGCTTTCATGTCGGTACCTTTTCATGCGACTTTTACGCATGTGACAAGACTGAGATCACACGACAATTTGTAAACCTAGCATTAACAATTCCCTGCCTAGTAAATAGATAACTTAGTCAATATTACCGTTGTGGAGTGCACCCGACAGCCAAATCTACCTAGCCTTGGTCCATGGTCTCGCAAGACTCATAGCTTGTGGATCTAGTCGCGCATGACTCGGTATCTAGGTCTAGGGTGCCTTCCTGCAGAACTCTTGATTCACTTACTCACTCTCACAACTCACGGCCTTCTATGGTCCACCAGTTTCCCTCCAGAAACCCTACCGACAACCATTGCAAAGAAAAGCAAATACCTAGAGAACTACTTTGCCGCGCCCGTCCCATACCGGGAAAATGGCTAGTACGTTTTTCATGCCGCTTGGAAGTACAACACAAGGGTCTCGTCCTTATGAACCATTAGTGAGAAGCAAACCTCATTCCCATTCCGCACATAGCATCAACCACACAAACTATCCTCACTATTGATTCTAACTTACACTTTAGAAACAAGGTTTTAAACACACTTTTTGATATGGATTGGTCCGTAGTTTGGCCCGATCTTCACGACATAGGATTGGAGATAACTGGATCCGTTCAACCTGATGAATGACACCACCAACCATCGTCTCTATTACGGCAACCTGCGACACTCGATTCACCCAACCACACGCTTCGATCCCTTTGTCTACTCACTCACACAAAGTAAATGTGTTCTTACAATCACCGAGGCAATCACAAGAATGACGGAGACAAGAATCTTAGATAATTCCCAATTCTAAGGGGGTGGAAATGCTTTACTCAAACCCTAGAACCAAGAAATGTTTAATTCTGAAAATTCTCATTTTGCTTATTACAATATAGCACTTGCCTATTTATAGGTTATAAAAGCTCCTTGCTAACTCATCATGAGTTGTCATGGTGCACTTTATAATTAGTTTATTACTCAATATAGGTTGTAAATTTCAACTTTACAACTCATTTCTTTTTGACCAAGAAAGTGGTTGTAAAATTCAGTTTTACTACTGTTACTTCTTATCCAAGAAAGAAGATAGCTAAGCAATGACATCAGCGTTGATGTTGACATATGCGATGACCTCATGTGTAGGCCTTGCATATTTTTAGAATATCCTTATCTTCTTCTGTTCCTTCTTGTAGTTGCTTGTCTCCTTCTTCATGGTACCTGAACACAATTAGAGTGGAGGCATTAGGTAGTAATCCATTCTCATCTGTATTAAAATGTTGCTCCTTAAGCAAAAGGTTCACCTGTTGTATTTGTTTGGCTCGAGCTCTTGTAATTGGTCCTGTTGGTGCGGAAATGTACGTGAAGAAGTATGTGATGTACATGTGCTATATATGTCCTCATCACTTTTTATATAGATGACCATTTAGGATTTAGCACATATATTCAAGCATAAGCATAACTTAAGCACAACATCCTAGGGTGACAAATGAGTTTATAGGATATATGAACAAGAAGGGCCTTCAAAGAAGTTAGGTCATATCTACTCATATTCATCCAACATAGGATTTGAAAAATAAAGCATGCATATACTTAAAATAATAAATAACCTAATTTACATAAATACTGGGGGAGACATGATCAATGAGAAAGAGACTTGCCTTGCAAAGCGGGGTCTAACTGCACTAAGGGATCTTCGAACACTTCTTTTGCTCCTTCCACTCCTAGTTCTACTCTCGCACACAAATAATAATAAAACACATAAGCATATAGAAATTACTTATCATAGAAAATTATATGTAAAGTAATTTATAAGCATGCATGCAAGGTATTCTGTTTGAAGATGATTTTGGGAGGGAGAAAATACTTTGGGCTTGGCTACAAGTGCCTAGTTTGGCTAAATTTGGGCTCAGGTTGGTCTGAACCGATCTCGTAGGACTTGAGTTTGGTGAGATCGAGCACAAACAGAGGATTAATCGAGGATTGGCTTAACCTCTTGTTCGATAGACTCTTGAACGAAATGACTAAGATTTAAAAAACACAAAAATGGGGCTGATACGGTGATTATCTCATAAAGTCAACAGCAGTAAAGTTCTAAGAAATGAGCTAATCTACAATTCTTTCAATAGGTTCGAACAGTTTTAAGGCCATCTAAGGGGTCTGATATTGCAAAATCAGAAAAGCAGCTGGGCTGAACTTTTTCGTCGATTGCCGGAGTTCTATAGATCAAAATACCAATTAAAGATGCCCAAAACAAAGCTAAGAGAGTTACGAACACACAACAACAAAAATCAGAGAAAATGGTGCAGTAACGAGCATGAATTTGAAGTTTAAAAGGAAACTACGCAAGAACTGAAAATAGAGTAATACTCCCTGTCGTCGAAGAAGAAGACTTGGAAAAACAGTGATCCTTGGAGGTTTTGGTGAATTTCTATACAAGAACAGATGAAAGATGGATGTATGAATGATTTCTCTTAAGTTTGATCAAGAAAAACGAACATATAAGCGAAATCTATCAAGTTTCATACCTTTTCAAGACTTAGGCAAGAAATGAAGGATGGACAGTCAAGAACGAGGAAGAAGAAAGGCTATTTGAGGGGTTCTTATAAGTTTCTAGTAGATGCTGGACAAGGGAGTGAGACAAGAAGGATCAAATAATGTCAGATGCAGAGATCTTGCTTGCTCTTGAGGGGGTTTAGCTCATCACTGGTTGGGGGGCTTGCACGGTGGTGTGACTGGAGGGAGTTCAACACTCTTTCTTTCTTGTTTTTTGCTGGTCATTTCTCTCTCTCACAATCAACATGTATTGGTTAGAAATGGTGTTTGCTGTTTTGGGGGCTTCCTGATTGGGCTTCAATTGGATCAAAACACTAAAACATGGCTGATTTGTGGATTGGTGTACTGTCTATTTGACTGAACACTAGAAAAACTAGATCAAACACTGGAAGATACAGTCAAAATACTGAGTTGGTGTCACATGGATAGAAAACAGTTTCCAAATTAGATCTGCTCTTTGTGCGTTCGAGTTCCAAGTTGCATATCATTGAGTTATCTCGTGTCTACCACTTGTATCCACTGCTTTACACTTGCCTTAGACTATCACCCATCCTTGGTTGATCAGCAACTTAGGCTAAGTGCTAGATACGAACAAAAATTCAATGCTATGCAATTCTGAGATTAATTGATTGTTTAATCCTTGGTACTCATACATAGCCTTCTGAGCTCCATGTTTTTCCAACTCAGTTATAGATTTACTTTGCAATCGCGTGCTCCACCACTATCACAAGTTGTCACGAACCAGCCTACTGGATTGCCTCGCCTGTCGCAGTTGGTAAGAAACATGTAAGAGCTTGGTAAGAAGCTTGAGTGAGAGTGAATTTTACTCCTTGTCCACCAACTAGTAGTTGATAGGAAGAATATATACATTGTGTTTTCTCTTGTCTTCTACTAACAATGACAAGATCGGAGACTGGAGTTCCAGATGGAGATGATTGTGTTACAAGAATTGAGCTCATGAAGTATGTGGAGGATCATCAAAGCGAGTTGAGGGAAATCAACGCCAATCTCACCAATCTTGCTCAAGACAATGAGCATAGGATGGAGCGAATCGAGCAGAGCATCGCCAACCTCGTCACAAGAATGGAGCACCTTGAGATACAACCACCTCCACTTGCAGCTCCTAGCCCTCCCAATGGAGGTCAAAGGGTGGGAAACCTTGCTGCCCATGGAGATGAAGAAGCATCACTCACCGATGACATAGAGAATGATGAAGGTGAAGAGGGTGTCAGCATTCCGGATGATCGTTCTGCTGAACAGGAAGCACGGCTACACCATCATCTTCACCGCAATGTTATGGTATGAGAGGTGACAATGGTAATGTTAATCGACATCTTGGTAATGTTAGTAATGCATTTTCTGAAGTTAAATTTACCATGCCATCTTTCGCGAGTCGTTATAATCCGGATGAATAATTAGAATGGGAGTTAGCCGCAGATCAAAAATTCTCATGTTTTGAAGTTCCGGAAGAACATAGAAATAGACTTGCCACTAGTGAATTCAGTATCTTTGCATCATATTGTTTGCTTGAAATTAAACATACGGATAATGTGCCTACTAGTTGGAATGCTTTGAAAGAATTAATGCGAGCTATATTTGTACCATCATATTATGCTAGAGATTTATTGAATAAATTGCAGCGCTTGAACCAAGGTAATAAGTTTGTAGAACAGTATTATCAGGAGTTACAAATTGGTATGTTGCGTTGTAAAGTGCAAGAAGAAGCGGATACAAAAATTTCTGGACTTTTTGGGGGTTTAAACCGCAAATTCCGGGACATATTAGAGTATAAGGATTACCACAATATCACACGTTTGTTTCATCTTGCTTGCAAAGCTGAAAGGGAAGTACAGGGACGACAAGATCGATCATGAGGAGGTCTTTTTGGAGGATCTACTTCAGCTTGGTCCACACCTACCCCCAGGACACCACTCTCACCCTCTGCTGGTCGTTCTACTTCGTCTACTTTCTGTGCACATCCCACTGATTCTACACCAACATCACGTGCTACCGCATCAAGCAAATCAGCGACGGTGCAAGCACCGGTGAAGAGTGCTTCATTGGTGGCTTCCACGGGTAGGACTCGTGACATGCAGTGCTACCGTTGCAAGGGATGGGTCCATATCATGAAGGATTGTCCAAATCAATGAGCCCTCATTGCAAAAGACGACATTGAGTATACTAGTGCTAGTGATATTGATGAGGAAGATTTGGCTCTTGTTGCGGCTAACCCTGCAGGTAACGAACATGAGATGGATAGTGATGACGATGGAGTGGACAGATTTGGAGCTGAAGCTTCCGAAAGGTATATGAGCATTGTAGCACAGTGAGGACTTAGTGCTCAAATGGAAAGAACGGAGCAAAATCAGCGGCACACCCTGTTCCAATCGAAATTCATTGTGAAGGAAAGATCTTGTCGTGTCATCATCGATGGAGGGAGTTGCAGCAACCATGCTAGCACTAAGTTGGTTGAGAAGCTTGGCTTGATCCCACAGCAGCACCCGCGGCCATATTACATTCAATGGTTCAATGCTTGCGGTAATTTAAAGGTCAATAAAATTGTGAGAGTGCATTTTTCGATTGGTATTGATATGCACACGCCTCGCCTTCAGATGCGTGCATGTAATTTGGTCCCGATCTTCCGTCGTAGGAGAAATCCGTGGATAAATGCGAGTTGTGACCTTGATGAAGGGGTGACTAACCACGATCAAACACGCGACCAGAAACCTCACAATCGCTAAACCACTCCTCAATTGGTTATCAACTGAGCAAAGCTTGGTTGACCTGTTCACGAAGAACAACTCAAGCAAATCAATAAAGAAATGCAAGAGCAACAGCGGAATGATAACACTCAACAATTTGAATTATGAGTTGAACATTGAGACTCCGAATTGTACAAGTCGGCAAAGGCACGAGCATACAATCTGTATATCAATGAAGTCTACCTAAAACTGAGACCATGCCTTCTCTTTTATAGAGGATGGTGTCTACAAAGATAGAAGGCTTAAAACTAGAATCCTAACAAACTATAAAGAGAACATTCGGAGGTAATTTTCGCGGATCCAAACAGGACTCTTCTCCCTCGTGCACTTGCCATTGTTTCGGGTCTCCAGGTTGCATACGATGTCAGAATTCAATGATTCTTGATGCGCTGGAAAGCTCTTTTGATTATCTTTCCAACAAGTAGTCACACGACCTGCTTGGACATTTGTGCTCAAATTGCATTTGGTTGAAGTCGCTGAATAATCAAGCTTGGTCGGTAGACTGTATGGTCCTCAGGCTGCGACCATGTGTCCTCAGACTGCGGCCAAGTGCTTCCTATCATGGGCTGCGACCATGGGTCCTCAGGCTTGGTTGGCTACGGCCATGTGCCAATCATGGGCTGTGACCTTGAGTAGTGTTGCGAAGTTGTTGAGTAGTTAACTTCGTCCAGAACTCCCTCACGTGTAACAACAATCAAAGAACAATTATTAGGCAATATCATTTGTTCTGTAATTAAATAATTAATTTACCCAAGAAACGAATTTACCTGATGTTCAAGGCGACGCACATGCGCTCCTGTTAATATTTGTGAGTGTGTGGTCATGATGTCCTCATCAGGTACCTACCATGATCATGCAGATTTTGATATAGTGCCTATGCAAGGTTGTTCCTTGCTTTTAGATTGACCTTGGCAATATGATACTGATGCTTTACATCATGGTAGAAGCAATAAATACAATTTTACACATAAGGGTAGAACTCTTGAATTAATTCCAATGACCCCTGCTGAAATTTTGAAAGATGAATTAGACAGAGTTGAAAAAGAACGTAAGGAGAAGGATACTAAAACTGAACATCAGATTGTAGCTAAAGAAGTTTTCCCACCTAAAAGGGATAACGAAGAACATGGTGTTAAGAAGGCGGGAATTAAATTGAAAGGTGCTAATATGCTTGCTATGTAGTCTGATTTACTTGAGTTTGACGTGTCTCCTTTGGTTTGCTATGCTTTGATTTGCAAAGAGGCTTATTTTTCCCTTGATAAATTGCCTTGCTCTTTGCCTCCTATGGTTGCTAACCTTTTGTAGGAGTATGAGGATGTATTTTGGATGAGATTCCCCCAGGGCTGTCACCTATGCGAGGTATTGAGCATCAAATTAATCGACTTGATCCTGGGAGCGACTTTACCAAATCGTGCGCCTTCCCGAACCAACCCCGAAGAGACTAAGGAAATTCAGTGCCAAGTCCAAGACTTATTGGACCGAGGGGCGATTGTTCGTTTACATGGTGTGCCCAACACCATTGTTTCAGATCGTGACGCGACATTTTTGAGTCATTTTTGGAGCAGCTTATGGAATAAATTGGGACCGAAGCTACTATTCTCTACTACCTGTCATCCCCAAACTGATGGACAGATGGAGGTCATCAACCGCACGTTGTCATCTATGCTACAGGCTGTGCTAAAGTTCTCTTACAACAGATCCATCCACTCCACCACCACACGTTACTTGGGAGAAGAAGATAAGCTAGCGTCGAGGATGACGCTAATTTTAGAGGGGGAGGATGGTGAGGACATCACTTCCTCGGATACACACACTACACCTACTGATCCTCATGTTTCAACAATTGAAGGTCCAATAACATGAGCTCGTGCATGTCAATTAAATCATGGGGTGAGCTCATTCCTCGCTGTTCATAATTATATTATGAAGGATGGGATGCTACTGAATTCTTGTGACGTTCTATTACTTAGGAACATTGGAGAAGACACTTCAAGTCATGGCACTTATTGCATGTTAGCTGTCCAGCACAAGATGGCGCCCCTAACTTCTTTATATGGAGACATACTTTCAGAATGGCGCCACCACCAGTTGGTTACCACCTCATCCTCTTGGCGCCACCTCATCTATAGCAGCACATCACTACCACCAGGCCCAACACACAATTCAGAGTAAAAGCCCATGGGAGTCCAGAAGTCAGTTTGTAGATAGCCTGACAGTACCGGCTTCTAGTGGCCGTAATTCTTTCGTCTAGAGTCCGATTGAGGTGTATGAGTAATTGATGGTAAGCTTATTCCGAGATCTTTCCAACGGATCTAGCCCCACCTTTAGATTCCTTCTGAGTCGGCTGCAATCATCAAAACAAGTTGACGTACAGAACCTAGCTGTTAGGTGCTGCGTCACCTCTTTTGTTGGGCCATGGCCCATGTACCCTACCTAGGGTTGCGAGCCAACCCTAGCTACCACCCCTTTCTCCTTTATATGGCTGAACTCCTCAAGTTCTTTCTTAGGTTATTTGCTACATTGTTCCCCCGTTGTGTGAGAGACAAGTGTTCATCGGAACGTCACAAGAATTCAGTAGAATCCCATCCTTAATAATATAATTATGAACAGCAAGGCACGAGCTCACCCCAAGATTTAATTGACGTGCACGAGCTTGTGTTATTGGACCTTCAATTGTTGAAACATGAGGATCAGTACGTGTAGTGTGTGTATCCGAGGAAGTGATGTCCTCATCATAAGGGACTTACTAGCATGTAACAGATCACTCGAGTGGCTGTCAGTTCTCAACAAGCTTATGCATTTTCCATTCAACTGTTTATTCTTGCGACCGTAAGATTGCATACAGACATAGTTCCTCTTTTTAAGATGTACTCTCACACATAAGAGAATGCCTCATCTATGTGTTCCTTTCGATCCTATGATCATGATACCAAAAATGTATGTATGATCACAGGAGGGGGCCAGGGAAATATATCTATGGTATTAAGTCAGGAAAAGTACTTAACATTTCAGTATTGTCTACATCATCGGAAACTTTGCTAACTATATGTATTTGCAAGGTACAAAATCATCGCTAAGCCAGGTAAACATTTCCATTTTGATGTAAATAAAGTTGTTTGTACAAGATGCCATCGCAGATTTTACATCCGATAAGATCAAGTTTTCAAAGCAATTTCTCAACCAGAGGATTCACCACATCCATTGTGGCGCCCAGTTGACTCTCGCTGTCGAAAGTAACATCTTCACCCACAGGGTTCAGATCCAGATCCAGACCATGGTGACGCCTTAACTTGCTAAGGACGAAGGAAGCTACAACCCTAATGTCCGACTTCAAAGCTTCCTTTTGCCTCCTCACGGTTTCAAGGATGCTCTCGACCAGTGAGTCAACTTGAGCAGCGACTAATTTGTAGGACTCACTGAGGCTTATGTCATCCTTCCTAAGATCAATAATGTCTGCCCTCAGTAGGTCTGCGGCCATTCTCAATTTCTTGAAATTGTCTAATTTGACACTGCCACAGTTCTTGATAATCGCTTCTAAAGCGTTCTTCTCCTCGCGAGCAAGCTTGGCAGTGTCTCTGGCCTTGTCGATGGATACTTGGTAACACTCACAAGCCCTGTGAAGCATATCAATGTCTATTTTCCTCTGGATGAATTTCTCCTCAAATTGATTTCTCTCTTCAGTCACCACCTTAATTTGCTCTTCTTGCACTGGAAAGAAGGTGATGTAAGATTGGCCCGATCTTCCAACGAGAACGATAACTTTGATTTGATGGTTGATGACTTTGATGATATGGCTACCAACCAAACACGACGGGATGCCAAGCAATTGCTAAACCACCACACCGAGTTGTTATCAACCGTGCCAAGAACGCGGTTGACCTAATCACGAAGATTAATTCCCTGTGAGTAACCAAAGAACAAGCAAGAACAAGGCAAAGCAATTTAAAATTGCAACTAGGCCTAAAGCACTCGAAATTTGTGGTTCTATAACTCGATTCAGTTGGTCGACCAACACAAGAGAAATTAAGATAGTTTCACACGCAGGACAAACTAAACTAAACAAAACCTAAGGAAGCAACAAGAAGTTTGGGCAAATATAGGAGAAGGGGCGGCAGCTAGGGGTGGCACGCAACCCTAGACATGATATATGGGCCTTGGGCCCAAAGTGGAGGTGACGTAGCACCTAAGAGTCCAAGCAAGGTTCTGTCCACCGACTTGTTTTGATGATTGCGGCTGACTCAGAAGGAATTTGTAGATGGGGCCGGGTCTGTTGGAAAGTGGACGAAGTAAGCTTCCATGAAGTGCTTGCTCATCCCAAATCAACTCCGTATGCAACTTCTATGCTCGTTTGAAGGTGGACTACTCCTGGTGGTTAAACTGGACTCCAACACGTACACAGCTTGGAACTTGGCTTGACATGGTGAAGAATTGCTTCCTTACAAATCCATGCTGTGGTTCCCGAGTACAAGAACATCATTAATTAGCAACCTATCCTCCAAAGTGTAATGATGCAACCCAAGGAACGAACTCACCTGATAATTCAACTGTAGTACTTGTGCTCGTGTAATTGGCTCAAGTCCTTGTGTAGGAGCTGATGGTGGTGAAGTGGTGCGTGTATCTGTAGCAGTGATGTCCTCATCATCCTCTCCCTCTTGAATTGGAGTCATCCTTGACTCAAGCTCATCTTCTTAAGAGAAGTATGGCTTCGAATCTGCAATGTTAAATGTGGGACTAACCCCGAGCTCTTCAGGAAACTCAAGTTTGTGTGCATTATCGTTAATCTTTTCAAGAACCTTGAAAGGACCATTAGCTCGAGGCATCAACTTAGACTTTCACAACTCAAGAAATCTTGCTTTTTTCAAGTGTAACCAAACAAGATCACCAGGTTCAAATGTTAATAGCTTTTTACCTTGGCTAACAGCAACCCTATATTTCTCATTCATGTGCTCTATGTTTGCTTTTATACTCTCATGCAACTTAAGAACAAATTCAGCACGTGTCTTTGCATCTAAATTTACCTTTTCCTAAGATGGGAGAGGTAGCAAATCAAGTGGAGCACAAGGGTTAAAGCCATGTACTACTTGGAATGGGCTTATCTTTGTTGTTGAATGCAATGTGCGGTTCTAAGCAAACTCCACATGAGGTAAACATTCTTCCCACATCTTCAAATTCTTCTTCAAAACAACCCACAACATGGTTGATAATGTGCGGTTGACAACTTCAGTTTGTCCATCAGTTTGGGGATGACATGTAGTGGAAAACTACAACTTCATCCCCAAATTGTTCCATAAGGTCCTCCAAAAGTTTCTCAAGAACTTCACATCACGATCGGAAACAATGGTGGATGGCACACCATGTAGTTGAACGATCTCTCTGAAAAGCAAGTGAGCAACATGAGTAGCATCATCGTTCTTATGACAAGGAATAAAATATGCCATCTTAGAGAATCTATCCACAACAACAAAAATACTATCCCTTGCCTGCTTTGTCCTAGGCAACCCTAAAACAAAATCCATGGAAATATCTGTCGTAGTATTACCAATACCTCGGCAGGTTTTGTGGAAGATCCTAGCGAAGAAAAGACGACGCGACCTGACCGCGTGACCGGTCCCCTCCCGTCGGAAGAACACAGCAAGTGACACGAAGGTTTATACAGGTTCGGGCCTCAGTGGAGGCCCTAGTCCTGTCGGCGTGTTCCCAACTGGAGTTGGCTAGGGGAGCTCTCTCGGGGGAGAGATGGCTCCGGAGCACACCTGTGAGATTGTCTATTCCAAGTAAATATGAATTGTCCTCCTTACATGAGGCGTTACAAGGGCTTATATAGCCCCAAAAGACGCAAAAAGACTAGACTACCCCGCCGGCCACCGTTGGATCGAGGGGTAGCAATGTCCTTCTCCCGGTCAGGGACCTTGGATGGTTGACAGGTGTCCGTCAATTCCCGAGGTGCTCCTCGTGTGACCCTCACGTGACCCGGGACCAGAGACCCTCACCTCTAGAAGGACAGCAACGCCTGAGACAAGCCACGGGGGGCCTCGTCCCCGGGCGCCACCGGGGGGCCTTGTCCCCGGGCAAAAGGCGGCGCCCGGGACAAGCCACCGGGGGGCCTTGTCCCTGGGCAAAAGGCGGCGCCCGGGACAAGCCACCGGGGGGCCTTGTCCCTGGGCCAATGGCGGCGCCCGGGACAAGCCAATGGGGGGCCTTGTCCCCAGGCAAAATGCGGCGCCCGGGACAAGCCACCGGGGGGCGTTGTCCCCGGGCAAATGGCGGCGCCCGGGACAAGCGACCGGGGGGCGTTGTCCCTGGGCAAAAGTGTAACACCCTGAGTTTAGGGGTGAAAACTTCCTTTTTCATAAATAGCATGCATGCATGTATCAGTAGTAGTAGGCAGATCAGTATCTATCGCAAGCCCTAAAATCTCCAAATCTTTCTTGTGAACCCCAAATCAAGATCAGATTGCTCAGGTGTAATCTATTAGTTATCCTGAATCTAAAAGCCTTCAGAACCAAGATCCAATTCTATCTCTAAATCCCAGATTTATCAACTCCATTCGTTTTCGAAAACAGAAATACCTTATATTACCCTAAATACTCTGAATTCAAATTTAATCAAAATCTTGACCAAGTTCAGACCAGATTATTTGTGGAATAAGATCATGGGTATGCCAATACCTTAAACCAGAAAGTTGGCAGCCAGATTTTATCATCTAGACTCTTTTCACAAATCAGTCCAAGAGTTATTGCAAATTAGTCCTTTATCTGATATCTGGAAACCCAAAAAGGCTAAAATCTCCAGATTAACTTCAAACTCAAAATCAATTCAGCAAATCTTTTCTAAATGCTATTTGTCACAAGTTTCTCTTCTGTTCAGATTCCAAAATCTCATCCTAAGTGCCAGAATTCGAAATCAATTGAAATTCAGATTTCAATTACCCTAAAATACCCTATTTTCAGTTCATATCAAAAACTATTCAGATGTGCCAGATTTTATCAAACATCTTTGCCAAATATCTTGTTGAATATATCTGCCAGATTAGTGAAAGCAAATTCAGTTTAAACCTCCCAGAATTCCAGATTTACAATTCAGTCCAAATCAAAAATCTGAAACTGCAGTTCAGTACATTTTCGACCAGGCTATCTACTGTGCGCACGACCAGAGCTCACCGTGCCTGTGCGCCGTGGCTGTTCGTCGCCGGTGAGGCTTCGCCCGCGCTCGTGACCGTGCATGTTGTGTGTACGTGTCTTCGCCTCAGCCATTGCCATGGCAACGTCGTTGCAACGTCGACGACCAGCGCCTGCAGCTTTTGTCAGCAATTCACCGCCACGTCGCTTTGCCGCGCCAGTAGTTGTCGCCACCGCTTGCTACAGCTTTGTCAAGTCCCGATGGAACGATACTGTGATCAGCTGCAAGCTTGTCGCTGTCGCATCACCGTTCTTCGCTGTGTCTTCGCCGCTGATGTCCAGCACGCAAGCAATCTCATCACGGCTGCCAAATCACTTCGTTGTCTCCTCCTTGCAATCTTCGCCTGGCCTATTTAAGCGCTCCTGTGTGCAGCAGCTTCTTCACACCTCACTGGAAATCAGCCAAGTCCCAGAATTGCTGTTTTAGTTTTCTTCTCCGGCGAGCCGTCGAGGAGGCTCATGGTGCCAGCTTCATCCGCTGCATCAAACATCGAATTAAGGCCATCAGTGAGTTCCTCTTCTCATACTCTCTGTGTGGTATCATCTAATTGCTCTCCGGTGGACCCTAACGCCGGTGATCGCTGGGATTGCAAAATGCCCTGTTCCAGCAATGCAGCCCGATTCAATTCGTATTAGCTTTTGATTCTGTAATAAAAAATGATCAGTGAACCTTTTTAAGCAAACCTGTGTATTTAAATTTCCATATTGAGCTTGAATTGAAGGTTTCCCCAAATCCAGATTTCACCAGCCGCCGGCGATCGTCGCCAGGCTTCTCCAGTGATTCTCTGACCAAACTAACCATTCCAGTAACTTCCTCATACCCTTCTATCACTCCTAGAGCAAGGAATCGAGTTCAATCGGCTTATGTTGAAAATGCCCAAATCCAGAGCTTCTTCTCCGGCGCCGATCACCGGAAAGCTTGTTCCAGCCATTTCAGCCCTCGAACCCTTGTCCAGTGTGTTTGCTTTGATCTCCTCAACATTTTTGTCTTCTAGCCCGACACCTAAATCAGCCTAGATCAAAAGATATAGCCATGCCAAGATCTTGTCCAAAACTGCTCCAGTGCAGCCAGTTCACCTTAGTTCATCACTGAATTTCTTGCTTTCCAGCCATTTCCTACCCTAGATCCTGTTGACTTAATTGTTCCTATTATCAATGCCTACCTTCCAGACAAAGTGCTGCATCATTTGGAACTCTAGATCAAAAGTTATGCCAAGCCCTAGTTTTTGGCATTGTCAGCTCTATGCCAGAGCTTGTCAGCCAGTGGCATTGACCTTGTTTACCCATTTCTGATTGTGCATTTTGAAAACCACTTTGTCCACTGAATTTGTAGAGTTGTGATCTACATTTTCTTTCACTACCACAAGTTGAGATAACCCCTCTATCATTCATCGACCCTATGTCGATGCTTTGAACCGAATGTCGACCTAAAGACGTTCGCTGTTTTTGAGCGAACCAGTCGCAACCTTGATATCATTCTGATATTTTGAGACATTTGGAACCTTGTAAACCTTTGACAGCTAATCTTAACATTGGTTTCCTTAACTTAACTCTAATCAGCTTCTAAACCCAATCAGTTCAGAATCATCAAGACTTCATCTTTGCATTATTGCATATAGTATAATAATGTATTGAAAAGATTGTGATTATTGGTTGTTTGTTTGATTGGAGAGCAAATCAAGAGCCCGAGTTTGAGGACTTCGCTGTTGATCCGTCATCAACTGCTGTTCCTTACGACGCGGAAGGCAAGTCATATCCTTGGTCATCTTGAACCTATATTTTAAATGTTGCTAAAACATAGCCTTGAATATAGATAATATTGCATGAGAAAGATTGAGAATGATTGATTTATGAATTGGCAGTACTAGACTGGTTATCTGTGAAATGTGAAATAAACAAGTTTTGAGCCATGAACTATTATATGTATTTATATATTTATATTCATGAAATGAAACCCCTAGCTGTGACCAGAAAAATGGTATGGATGGCGGAAGCACTGGAGGTGCTAGACTGCAAAGGATATGCAGGCACTGAAGGTGCAGGGTTGTGGATGGTCTGGTCACTGGCATATAAGGACTAGAACCTTGTGTTGTGCGTCTAGTGGCATGAACAATGTGCTAACCGCAAGCCTGGAATGGGACAGGCCTGAACAAGTAATTATGTGGATCGCACATGAAACCCCTGCATGAGATGTGTAGTGATGCACGATAAGCACGGAGAATGGCTCCCACACATATCAGTGAAGGTGATCAAGCACGCTGACCCAGTAATGGGAATAAGCAAAGGGGTGGAGGTTAGGATACAGCCTACCACAACTGTGTCTCGCGGAGAGCCACAGGGTCAGGGGTGAATTGTAAGTGATGCATAACAAAAGTTCTTGTTATCTCCACCTTGCCACTCACACATGGTTGTGAGGAGGGGTCTAATCATTTTGATAGGATGGGCTTGAAAGTGGAATATTTTGCGGGTAAATTGGTACCTCTCTGCAGAGTTAAAAACGTATTCGAATACTCCGAGCTCCCGGGTTTATAGGAGTCTGCTACGGTGGATTAAATCCACGGGGTGTGGCACAAGTACTATTTTCTAAATAAAATGTGTTAAATCAAGATTACCCAAATGACATGTGTTGTCATGATAAGGGGTGCTGCCGTGGGCTGTCGTGTGTCGACGTGTCGCGGTAGTGCTATAATCTAGTGAATATGAATGATGATGTTATATTATGAAAAGTGCTGCCATGAAATAAGATGAGATGAGGTATGGAAGTAAAAGATTATTTTATAAACAACCATAATTCTTGACTAGTCTAGGTTCATACCATCACTACTATATGTATCTATTCTTACCTATGACTTGCTGAGTACGTAAGTGCTCACCCTTGCAACATTCAACTCAATAGATGGAGCCTACCTTGATCAAGATGATGGCATGGAGTACTTCGTGGATCCAGAAGGAGGAGAATCAGTTCCGCCAGAGCCCTGAAGTGTGTTGTCCTGCCGTCAACTTCTTTTGTGGGAGGGTCACCTATCTTCTGTTGTGTAGTTAAATATTTTGCTAAACCCTGAATGCCTTGTAGGCATTGTAATCATCTTTATGTAATATTAAGGCCAGCAGGCCACACTGCTTAATATTTTGTTAGTACTCTGTTGCAATTTAATATACTCCTGTGTTTGACTCATCCTGGGAAGTCAAAGGTTTGTGAGAATGGGACTAGCTGCAGCGAGCTAGGTCTCTACAGGAGTAGTCGTAGTCCCAGTTTCGGGGCGCGACAAAAAGGCGGCGCCCGGGACAAGCCACTGGAGTGCCTTGTCCCCGGGCAAATGGCGGCGCCCGGGACAAGCCATCGGGGGGGCCTTGTCCCCGGGCAAAAGGTGGCACCCGGGACAAGCCGCAGGGGGGCCTTGTCCCCGGGCAAAAGGCGGCCTTGTCCTCGGGCAAATGGAACAGCCTCTTACCTGGACTTTGATCACGTGGAGATTTCCCCCAACAACAACCCCCATGGCCTCCGGGGATGATGCTCGAGTCCCCGGAGGGGATGGTTCATGTTACTGGGAAAATCTCTGGGACAAGCCACCGGAGACGTGACGCTTCGATCCTCGTGCCATCATTCATTAGGACATCGCATCGAAGGGAGTGCGCCGTTTGGCCATAATGGTCGCTCGCGGTTCTGACCGACAGCGCCTCGTTTCGCGCACCCATCCCTTCGTTTCTGTAACATCCTGAGTTTAGGGGTGAAAAGTTTCTTTCTTAAAAAGTCATGCATGCGTATGTCTCTTCAAGATCAGCCAAATCAGCCCCAGCTTTATTCTGTTCTAAGCCCAAAATCTTAAAATCTATCTTGTAGACCCAAATCAAGATCTGACTTTTCAGATTTGATGTATTATCTATCTTGAGTATAAAAGCCTTCAGAACCCAGATTCAATTCTATTCCTAACTTCCAGATTTATCAACTCCTTTCTGTTTTCAAAAATAGAAATATCTTATATTACCCCAAATACCCTAAGTTTCAGAAATTTAGATTTAATCAAAATCTTGACCAAGTTCAGACTAGATTATTCTTGGATTATGATCAAGGGTATGCCAAAACCTTAATCCAAAAAGTTGGCAGTCAGATTTCACCATCTAAACCTTATTCGCAAATCAGTCCAAGAGTATTGCAGATCAGTCCTTTTTCCAGATTTTCTAAAAGCCTGAAAAGGCAAAATGTTACAAATCATCTCCAAATCCAAATCTGATTCAGGGAACACCTCCCAAATGCTTTTTCAACACAAAATCTTCCTTTATGAATATCTCAAAACCAAATCCTAAATCCTAGAATTTGAGATCTACAAAATTCAGATCTATTTTACCCTAATCTACTCTATTTTCAGTTTATATTAAAAACCATTCAATTGTTTCAAATTTTATCATCTATTTGTGCCAAATTATCTGTTGAATTAAGTTTGCCAAATTAGCAGAATCAGATTCAACTCTAACCATCTAAATCTTCAGATTTACAATTCAGCCCAAAGCCAAGAATCAGAAATCACAAATCAGTCCTAATTCGACCAGGGCAGCTGCTGAGTTTTCGACCAGAGCTCGCTGTGATCTTGCGCTGCGTTTGCTCACCGTCGGCCAAGCCTCGCCTGCTCCTGAGCTCGTGCTCACTTGTGTTTGCATGTGCGTACGCGTCCACGCCTCAGCCATCGCCGTGGCAACGCCGTTGCAACGTCGACGATCAAAATCTGCTCCCGTGCGCGACCAGCAGCAGCAACAGCAGCCATTGTCAGCAACTCCACGCCACGTTGCTTTGCTTTGCCAGCTCTTGTTGCCACCGCCTTGCACCGCCCAACATTGTTGAGTCCTGATGAAGCGACAAATTGATCAGCTTTGCACCGCCTGTGCGCCATCGCGTCACCATTCATCGTTGTCGCACCAGCGCCCAGCCAGTCAAGTCACCGGCGTCAAATTCTTTGTTGCTCCCTCCTTGCCAGCTCCGTCCTTGGTCTTTTTAAGCAGCCCCATACCTCGTATTATCTCTACCTCACCAGAACTTAGCTAAATCCCAAATCTCCTCGCTGTAGTCGTCTTCTCCGGCGAGTTCAGTACAGAGGCTCACGGTGCCAGCTCCAATCACTGCACCTCTGTCAAATTGAAGCCAGCAGTGAGTATCTCTTATCCTCCTGATCGTACTGTTGCATTTAATTGCTCTCTGGTGGACCCTAATGCCGGTGATCGCCGGAAATGCCAAATGCCCTATTCCGGCAATGCAGCCCGATTTAATCCGAATTAGCTTTCGATTCTGTAGAACAAGATGATCAGTCATCTTTAATTAGCAAGCTTGTGCATCCAGATTTCCAAATTTAGCTCGAATCAAAGCTTTTCCCAAATTTGAACTTCACCAGAAACCGACGATCGTCGCCAGGCTACACCGGCCATCCTCCGGCCAAATTGATCGTACAAATAGCTTACTCATACCCCTCTATCACTCCTTGAGCTTGGAATTGAGTTCAAACCTCCTCTCAAAAACCCCCAATTCCCGTGTCATCTTCTCCGGCGTCGTTCACCGAAAAAGTGATTACGGCCGATCTAGCTTCAAGCACCTTGTCCTTCAGATGTGCTTCAATCTCCTGAGCATTTTTGTCTTCTAGCCCGATTGCTGAAACTATCCAAATTGCAAGATATAGCCATGCCAAGATTTTGTCCAGTGGCTTCACTATTCCGTGTCGCCACCACACTTCTTCATTGGTTTTCATCACTTTCCAGCCATCTCCTGCCCTAGATCCTGTTGAGTTATTTGTGCCTGTTATCAAGGCCTACCTCCCAGACAAAGTGGTGCATCATTTGGAGTCCTAGATCAAAAGTTATGGCAAGCCCTAGTTTCTGGCCATGTCAATTCTATGTCAGTGCATGCCAGTTAGTGGCATTGGCTTTTTTTACCCACTTCTGTTGTGCAATTTGAGAACCACTTTGTCCACTGAATTTGTAGAGTTGTGATCTACACTTTCTTCTACTGTCACAACTTGAAATATGCTCTCTAGCTTTCCTTGAAGCTATGTCAGAGCCTTGATCCGAATGTCAATCGGCTGACATTCGCTGTTTTGATCAAAACCAGCACAAAATTGATATCCCTGTTGCAGCCTTGAGATCCTAAGAGCATCTAACACCCATCCTTAGCCAATTCCTTGAAACCCTAGAATCTCGACTCAGTTCAGCTTGCAATCCAAATTATCTCCAATATCGTTCAGTTATTCTTGTAAAGCATATCTGCATATAAGTCATAAAACATTTTAATATAATAAGTAATCATTGTGTATGTGTTGTTTGGTTTGTCATCGAGCAGATCCAGAAGCTGACTTTGAGGATTTTGCTGTTGACCCGTTATCAACTGCTGTGTCTTACGACGCGGAAGGCAAGTCATATCCTTGGTCATCTTGAACCTATATTTTAAGAGTTGCTATAATATAACCTTGAATATAGATAATATTGCATGTGAAAGATTGAGAATGGTTGATTTATGAATTGGCAGTACTAGACTGGTTATCTGTGAAATGTAAAAAATAAATAAGTTTTGGGCCATGAACTATTATATATGTATTTATATACTTATATTCATGAAATAAAACCCCTAGCCGTGACCATAATTTTGGTATGGAATGGCGGTAGCACTGGAGGTGCTAAACTGCGAAGGATAGCAGGCACTAAAGGTGCAGGGTTGTGGACGGTCTGGTCACTGGCATATAAAGACTAGAACCTTGTGTTGTGCGTCTAGTGGCATGAACAACGTGCTAACCGCAAGCCTGGAATGGGATAGGCCTGAACAAGTACTTATGCGGATCGCACATGAAACCCCTGCTGGAATTGTGTAGTGATGCACGATTGGCATAGAGAATGGCTCCCACACATATCACCGAAGGTGATCTTGCACGCTGATCCAATAATGGAAATATGCGTAGGGGTGGAGGTTAGGATACAACCTACCACAACTGTGGTTCGCGGAGAGCCACAGGGTCAGGGGTGAATTGTGAGTGATACATAACAAAAGTTCTAGATATCTCCACCTTGCCGCTCACAGTATGAAGTGAGTCAGGGGTCCAATCATTATGTTATGATAGGAAGGGATTGAAAGTGGAATATCTTGTGGGTAAATTGGTACGTCTCTGCAGAGTTAAAAATGTATTCGAATACTCCGAGCTCCCGGGTTTATACGAGTCTGCTGCGGTGGATTAAATCCACAGGGTGTGACACAAGTATTTTTTCTAAATAAATTATTTGTTAAATCAAGATTACCCAAATGACATGTGTTGTCATGATAAGTAGTGCTGCTGTGGGCTGTCGTGTGTCGACATGTCGCGGTAGTGCTATAATCTAGTGAACATGAATAATGATGCTATATTATGAAAGGTGCTGCCATAAGATGAGATGAGATGAGGTATGAAACAAAAAGGTTATTTTACAAACATCCATAATTCTTGACTAGTCTAGGTTCATATCATCACTACTATATGTATCTACTCTTACCTATGACTTGCTGAGTGCGTAAGTGCTCAGCCTTGCAACATACAAATCAGTAGATGGAGCGTTCAATAATCAAGATGAAGGCATGGAGAACTTTGTGGATCCAGAAGGAGAAGAGTCAGTCCCGTCAGTGCCCCGATGTGTGTTGTTCTGCCGTCCACTTATCATTGTGGGTGGGTCACCTATCTTCTACTGTGTAGTTAATATTTTGCTAAACCATGAATGCCGTGAAGGCATTGTAATCTTCTTATGTAATATTAAGGCCAGCAGGCCACACTGCTTAAATATTTTGTAAGTTACTCTGTTGTAATGTAATATACTCCTGTGCTTGACATATCCTGGGAAGTCAAGAGTATGTTTATATGGGACTGGCTGCAGCGTGCTAGGTCTCTACAGGAGTAGTTGCAGTCCCAGTTTCGGGGTGTGACAGTTTCCCACACACTATTTGAATTTGAGCGGTGCGGATGTACCTCAAAGGGCCACGTGGCACCCATCGGGGCCGCGTTTGGCCCCTATAAATAGGGCCTTGAGGGGCCCGGAGAAACCACTCCAACCCTCAAAGCTTCAAACTCCTTTAGCGCCCTTAGCTCTTCTGGTAGCCCTATCCCAGAAGCCCAGTCCCAGAAGCTTAGCCATCGAAAACCTCAACCCTTTTTCTTTAGAGCCTAAGGCATCGAAAGAATCAAATGGGACCCATGCGCCGTCCCAAGGCCTCGGAGGTGCCACCGGAGGAAGTCACCGTGGACTTCCTCTGGGCTTCTGAGTTCACATCCGGGGCCCTGGAGTCCCTTGTGGACCGGGGGGTGGTCGCGGACGGGGACGTCCGGATCCCCTCGAAGAAAGACGGAGCCCCCCGCCCTAGGCCCGGGGAAGCGGTGGCCTTCAAGGATTTCCTCGAGGCCGGGCTCCGGCTCCCGGTGCACCCGTTGCTCTGGGAGTTTTTGAAGGAGTACGGGGTGGCACTGAACCACCTGACACTGAATGCCTTCGTCCGGATGGGCCTCTTCATATGGCTCTTCGAGACAGCCAGTGGAGGGGAGCCAACGCTCCGGCTGTTCCAGTACTTCTACGAGCCGGTGGCAAGGAGCTCTCACCTGGTGAAGGGAGGGCCGAAGTCTCCGTTCGGCTCGGTGATGATCCAGCTGCTACCGTCCCGGGTAGCAGAGTACCCGGTAGCGGCCTCCCGGGACCGCTGGGGTGAATGGATCAGGAGGTGGTTCTACCCCCGGGTCTGGGACAACGAGGTGGTGTACTCCCCCGAGGCCCCCTCCTACAGCCGGTCGTCCGCTTCCAATCCCTCGGTGTGGACCGAGTGACGAGGATTGACACCCGGGTCACTTCTAATAAACTTTTGGTTCAAGACAGGTTCGAACTAGACATGTGTCTGGCGATGCGAACTCAAGTTACTTCTGAGAGGCATCACCATGAGGTCGCAAGCTTTACGCGATCAGGTCGCGGGTTTCGTGCGATCAGGCCGACAGCCTTGTGCGGTCAGAAGTTCGTATGATATACGCGGACTATACGGAATATCTAAGATGTTGCGCGGTCAGCCCACACTCCGCGGTCAGCACATTCTCGACCAAGGTGCATAGAATTTATTCGGTTATCTTCATACCAGGATATTCCAGGCATTCCGAAGATTCCTCCACGTTGAAGACCAACCGTCAAAGGTTATTATATGCGGTTATTCATGATTAACACGTGTTAATAACCTCCTTGGAAGTTAATAGCGGTTCTTCAACAACTGCATCCAACCGTTTGATGCAGTTTTCTTCATATAACACCCTTTCGACCAATATAAAAAGGGGGCAAAGTACATCAAGAGGGGGATCCAAGACATTCTTCGGAAGAATAAAAACTCCTAAGATAAGCGAGATACGAGAGATCTCGACACCCAAACAGCCAAGACTACGGCTTAAATTAGACAACACTTACAAATCTCCTATAGCTTCTTTCTGTACACTTATATAGGGAAAACTTTCGTCTGTGAAAGTTTTATCCCGGCTAGTTTGTAAAGCTTTATCTCATATAGTGAAATCCTAACAGGACGTAGGGCTTTTACTCCCACCATCGAGGGCCCGAACCTGTATAAATCCCTCTGTGCTCCTGTTCACCATCGTTCAGCATACCTTCCCGGAGGGTCATCTTGAAAGGTCTCACAATTACAAATTCTACATAAGTTCGGCTGAGGACCCTGAGTCCGAATCATCGACAGCTGGCACCCACCGTGGGGCCTTTCTCAAGGCGTCCTAATTGAATTTCGGAGGTTCGCCGAAACATGGCTGGAGCATATGATTCCGAGAATGATTTCGATCTCGAGGATTATGCCCATATACCAATGCCTTCTCCAAGCGATCCTATTCCGATGGAAGAGGTCGAAGGCCAGAATGTTCCACAGGTTGAATCATCTCTCCAGGTCATGTCAATCGACCAGGAGGTAACTGGCACAGGGTCAGAACCCACAGAGGTTCTTAATGTGCTAGGTGATGAATCTGGCCCGTCATACGACCCCGCTGAGGGAAAATATGATGGTGACCCTGAAATTAGCCCAGGAAGGTTCGACCCTGATAACCTCCACCGTCTCTTTGATTTCGAGTCCGACTCGGAACAAACCGAGATGTTTTCCCCATCGGCGACCTCTCTACCTAGGCAGTTTGCTGCGTTGTCGGAAGAAACTCCCGATCAACAGGCTGCCAGGGAAGAACAAGATCGCAAACAGAAGGAGGATCAAGATCTCGAGCAATAGAACAACGAACTACGCAGAACTGCCCTAGAGGCTCTTCAAGATGCGCAGGCTCGTTACGATGCTGCCCCGAGTTCTTCTCGACGGTCGCGTGGTCGTAGACATGACCAGACTCCTTCTTTACCACCGGAGCATTTCCCAGTGGATGAAGAAACAATAACACCTGGTGCCCCTAGGAGAAGTACCCATGGTCGACTGCGATCTATCGCGGAAGTCATGCGCAATTTTCCTCCTACGGTCACGGATGCGCAGAGACCGGCCTTTTTCAGGATCCTGGCGGAAAGACTGGACGAGGTCGCATCCGAGGCGACCCCAACAGCCTCTTCCCGCTCAGTAACACATTCCCGTGAACGGGATGGTCCTCATTTTGGCTCTGGCCGGCGGAGTTACCCGCCGCCTATACCGTCCCGACAGGACAAATACCGGCGAATGCAGGACTCTCGTAGTAGGGATCGAGTTCCCGTTCACTCTCATTTGGGACCATGAGTAGCCTCGCCATTGCGTGAGATTGCTCAAAACCCAACCGAAAGTCACAGGACGGTTCACGGTCCTTACGTTGGTTGCAAAGCTTTCTCGCCTGGCCTACGAGCAGTCGTTTGGCCCGATAAGTTTCGACCAGGGGCCATTGAGATGTTTGATGGAACTCAGAACCCATCCGAGTTCCTTCAGATCTATATTACTGCCATCCAAGCAGCAGGAGGCGATGACAAGGTCATGGCCAACTACCTACCAACAGTCCTCGCAGGACCGGCTAGAACCTGGTTGTTTAATCAGCCTGAGGGTTCCATCTACAATTGGGAAATGCTATGCGATGCCATCCTCAGCAATTTCCAAAACTGTTACCAAAAGCCGGGTAAGGAGGACGACCTGCATAGACTGCGGCAAACTTCGACCGAAACACTTCGGCATTTTGTCAAGAGGTTTGTCGGGGTAAGGAATACCATCCCGAACATATCTGATGGCTCCGTAATCAGGGCATTTAAGCATGCCGTTCGATACCGGAAATTCACTGAAGACTTGCTTATCCACCCTCCTCGATCAGTGGCCGATCTGTTCGATATGGCTGATCGATATTCCGATGCAGCCGAGGCAGTCGAATGGAACCGAATGGTTGACAAGGGGGACCTACCGCCCCAACCAGGCTTCAAGGACGCCAGGAAAGAAGATTCAAGCAAAAAGCCGGAATCTTCACCGGGTGGGAAGTCAAAGAAGTCGAAGAGGAACCGCTCTGGACAGTACCGTGAGGTCGCAGTCGCGGAGAAACCACCTTCGACCAAAGGTAATAAGTCTTCTTTTAAAAGTAAAACTGCCTCTGGTGGCCGGGATTCCAACCAGCCAGAAAAATCAACTAATCCGCAGGAGGGCAAGAGGTGGTGTCCACTCCACAACTCCGCAGGCCACGACCTCAAAAACTGCAGGAGTTGGTTGAAACAGCTGGGTGATTTCTACCAAGGAGCTGGGCCAATGCCAACCTTACCGTCTAAAGAGCAGGCGTGCGGGATTAGAGACGTCGACGGAGACGAAGAAATGGCTTACCAGGTACCTCAAAATCATGTTAATGTCATTTTCGAAGGTTCCTCCTCTTTCGCTTCCAAAAGGCAGTTTAAAACCTTTTGCCGAGAGGTGAACCAAACGGAGACATCCCTTGGCGAACCTCAATATCCCCGTTGGTCGGATATGCCTTTGACGTTCGATCGCGCTGACTGTCCTGTGGGGCTAACCCGACCATTGAGGCTACCTCTGGTTATTACCCCAATCATCAGTAACGCGAGAGTCGAAAGGGTCCTGATTGATGGGGGAAGTTCCCTTGATCTTTTATTGGTCAAGACACTCGACGAGATGCAAATTCCCCGTTCCAAGATCAAGCCCATAATCCATCCGTTTTATGGGATAATCCCAGGCCCCTCCATGATGCCATTGGGACAAGTGGTCCTCCCGGTTACTCTGGGAGAACCAGATAACTTCCGAACAGAATTGGTTACTTTCGATGTAATCGATTGTGATTCAGCTTATAATACAATCTTTGGCAGGCCGACTCTTGCTAAGTTCATGATGGCAACGCACTATGCTTATCAGTGCGGGAAATTGCCTGGCCCCAAAGGTATCATTGCGGTCCGAGGTAGTCGCAACGTGGCGCTCACGTGCGACCGGCTATCTTTGGAGATGGTCGATCAACTTCCCCTCCGGGACGCTCAGGTCGTCACCGTTGCCACCGATGCGATCAGGGCTACTCCTCGACCAGATGAGAAACTCAAACAAGTTCCTTTGTACCCAGATGACCCATCCAAGACAATTCGGGTTGGGTCAGCCCTGGATGACAAATAGGAACTCGACCTCGTTGCTTTCCTCCGGGCTAATGCAGACGTATTTGCGTGGAAACCGTCCGACATGCCCGGTGTCCCAAGGGAAGTAATTGAGCACAGGTTAGCAATTCGACCTGGACAACGACCAATAAAGCAAAAGCTCAGGAGTTTTGCCACCGACCGACAGGAAGCCATCCAAGAAGAGTTAGACAAACTCTTACAAGCCGGGTTTATCCGCGAAGTGAATCACCCCGACTGGCTCGCCAATCCGGTCATGGTCCGCAAGTCAAATGGCAAGTGGCGCATGTGTGTTGACTACACTAGCCTCAACTCTGCCTGTCCGAAGGATGACTTTCCCCTTCCCCGCATCGATCAGCTGGTCGACTCCACTGCGGGTTGCGAACTGATGAGTTTTCTGGATGCCTACTCAGGATATCATCAAATTAGCATGGCAGAAGATGATGAAGAGAAAACTGCCTTCATCACCCCGTTCGGCACATACTGCTACGTCAGAATGCCGTTCGGTCTCAAGAACGCAGGTTCCACGTACCAGCGCTTGATGCAAAAGACCTTTCTTTCCCAGATAGGGCGTAATCTTGAAGCATATGTAGACGATTTGGTTGTAAAAAGTTCCAAGAGGTTGTCTCATTTAGACGATCTCGCTGAGACCTTATGTAATTTGAATCACTTTGGAATAAAATTAAACCCGGAGAAATGCTCTTTCGGGGTTTCTTCAGGAAAACTCTTTGGTTTCCTTGTGTGTTCTAGAGGCATTGAAGTTAATCCTGAGAAAATCAGGGCTATTGAACAAATGAGGTCGCCCTCGACCATGAAGGATGTTCAAGGCCTGACTGGTCGCATGGTGGCTTTAAGTCACTTTATATCGCGATTAGGCGAAAGGGGATTACCTTTCTTCAAAGCCTTGCAGAAGCATCATAACTTTACATGGTCAGATGAGGACGAAAAAGCATTCCAGGAGGTAAAAATATAACTATCCAGTCCGCCAGTATTGGTGTCTCCTGACAAAGGAGAACCGTTGCTTCTTTACCTGGCGGCCACACCACACGCAGTCAGCGCCGTTCTGATCGCGGATAGAGGAGGAATACATAGACCCGTCTACTATGTGAGCGATGTACTTCATGGTCCTAAGGAGCGCTACCCTGAGGTCCAGAAGATACTTTACGCGCTACTGATGGCTTCCCGTAAGCTACGACATTACTTTCAAGCACACAAGATCACAGTACCCTCCTCTTTTCCTTTAGGGGATATTGTCCGAAATCCAGAAAAATCTGGTCGAATTGCCAAATGGGCGGTCGAACTCGGTGCCTTCGAGATCCATTTCACCCCTCTCACGGCGGTTAAGTCTCAGGTTTTGGCCGACTTTGTGGTCGAATGGACCAACCCTGAGCCACCCGTGCAGTTGGCAGAGGAACTGGAGTGCCCCGATTATTGGACAATGTACTTTGACGGCTCCCGTAGTTTTCAACACTCGGGGGCTGGAATAGTCTTAGTTACGCCCCAGGGCGAACAGCTTAAGTATGTCATTCAACTACACTTTGTTGCAACCAACAACGCAGCAGAGTATGAAGGTCTTCTTGCAGGGCTCCGGGCAGCAAAATCCCTCGGAGTCCGTCGATTAGTGGTGAGGGGAGACTCACAACTGGTCGTAAACCAGGTAAACAAGGAGTACAGCACCTCCGATGAGACAATGGCTCATTACCTGGGGGAAGTGAGGAGATTGGAAAAACACTGCAGTCATTTCGAAGTCCAATACATCCCGCGAAAGGACAACATTTTCGCAGACCAATTATCCAAAATTGGGTCCTCACGCTCATCCGCTCCGGCAGGAGTGTTCGTTGAGCACTTGGACCATCCTTCGATCATGACTTCGGTCGAGGATGATCCGGTAATAGCCTTCGTTACCAACCTCGGTCAGGAACAAGATTGGGCTCATCCATTGAGAGTCTATCTTGAACATGGGACCCTACCAGAGGACGAAACCGAAAGTGATCGGTTAATTCGAAAAGCGCGTCTGTACAAACTCATAGATGGGATTTTGTACAGAAAGGGTACTCAAGGAGTATTCATGCGTTGTATATCTCAGGAGGAAGGAAAGTCCCTCTTGAGAGAAATACATGACGGTGTATGCGGTGCGCACTCGTCATATCGTACACTGGTCGGAAAGGCTTTTCGACAAGGATTCTACTGGCCTTCGGCACTTGATGATGCCAAACATATGGTCAAGAAGTGTCCCCAGTGTCAGTTCCACGCAAGGCAAGTTCATCAACCTGCCTATGCGTTGCAAACCATTCCTCTTGCATGGCTATTCGCGATCTGGGGAATGGATATCGTCGGTCCTATGCCACAAGCGGTCAATGGGTACAAGTTTCTGTTCGTAGCCATTGACACATTTACAAAGTGGATTGAGGCCGAACCGGTACGAAATATTACTGCATCAGCCGCACAAAAGTTCTTCCATAAGAACATTGTGGCACGATTTGGGGTTCCAAACCGTCTCATCACAGACAATGGTTCTCAGTTCGCCAGCGGTCTTTTCCTGGACTACTGCGATCAAGTTGGGACCAAGGTGTGCTTTGCTTCTGTGGCACATCCACAAAGCAATGGTGCCGTAGAACGAGCCAATGGGCAAATACTGCAAGGCATTAAAAAACGCGTTTTTGATCGCCTTAGGACCCGCTCGGGGGCTTGGGCAGATGAGCTCTATACTGTTCTATGGGCATTACGAACTACTTCTAGTCGCGCCACCGGTGAGACGCCCTTCCATTTGGTCTATGGGGCCGAGGCGGTATTGCCCATGGAAGTAAGTATTGGTTCTATTCGGACAGATCAGTTCGAACAGATTAATCAGTCCGAACAACGGGCACAAGATCTCATCCTCTTAGAAGAACGGCGTGATCGCACCCTGGTTAAGTCCGCGGCATACTTGCAAGCTTTACGCAGGTATCACAGTAAAAAGGTGCGACCACGCGATCTCAACGTGGGCGACTTGGTTTTACGAAAAATTCAAGACCAGTCTAATCGCAACAAATTCTCCCCAAAATGGGAAGGTCCTTATACTGTTGTCTCAGTGCCGCGGACAGGATCGGCGCGGTTAGCTATGGAGGATGGTCGGATTTTGTCCAATACTTGGAACATCGATCAACTTTGCAAGTTTTACGTGTAACTATTCCAGTCACTTTTTTCCTGTTGAATTAGCATCTTTTGCCAAAACAAAAAATGTTTTGCTTTCATACAATGAGTTTTTCTCTTTAAGCCCGTATCATATGCATTCGACCTGGGGGCTGATCGCCGACGGTCAGATCATTACAACAATCTAATCGGATTCGCTGGTCGATCTCATGATCACTTACAGATAAGTCATACCTAAATAAGCCGTTTCTCAACGCATATGGGGTTATCTGATAAGTCCTTGGTCATCCGAGTGGCTACCAGTTCGCAATAAGATTAGATGTTATATTGATCCTGGTCGTTGGTTTAATATGCATATCCCTGGTCGTTACGCTTATATTTTCTCCTCTGCTTATAACACCAAGGCTTTAGTGTTCATAAGCAGAGCCGGGGGCTAGGGGGGATGTGCTCATAATATGGAATTCATATTACGAAAATACGAAATATATATTTTCTTGTCAAAAATAATTTTTTACATACATTGCATTATACACAAGTTCCTAAGTACAAAAATAAGGATCATTCGATCCCCAGCTCAGTCAGGAGTCTATCTACTAGGGGCTTGACTTCCTCTATCACTGCATCGAGCAGCTCTTCACTCTCGACCTCAACCGGACCCACCAATGCGCTCAGATCTGCATCTGGGCCATGGTGAAGTTGAACCCGGCTGAGTACGGCTGCTGCGGCTGATCGAACCCTAGTTCTGATCACCTCTTCGCGTCGCCGTACATCTCCAGGGAGATACTCAAGCAGTGATTCTGCCTGGGCAGTGAGCAGCGATGTCCAGTCGCTTACGCTGAGGTTGTCTTTCTTTGGTTCCACCACATCGGTTTTCAGAAGATCAGCCATGGCCTTCAGTTTTTCGAAGACCAGGAGGCTCAGCTCTTTGATCGCCCGATCGGTGTGGCGAATCGAGGATTCAAGAATCCCCTTGTCCCGACTAAGCTGTGTAATTCAACCCGCTTGCGCTGTACAGAGAGAGGAGATTATTTGCATGTTATGGATTCAAGTCTTCTTAATCAGGAATTGGCTTACCAGCATTTTCTGATCGAAGTTTGTTGATTTCGGTCTCTTGTTTCTTAAACATCGAGACTGAATTGAGCCTCATTTTGGCCACCTCTCTCTTCAAAAATGTAACCTCTCTGCAGCGAAATCAAGGCAGTCACAACCAAAAAGAACCCATACTAACCAAAGGGTAATGATCCTCACCTGCGCAAGCTGTCGCGTTCTTTCTGAATGGCTTCTGTACTGGCCATCACAGCATGCGACTGGCCTGTTAGCCAGGATAACCCCTGTGATGCAAAGGAAGAGGATCAAAGGTGTCCTAAGTACAATTCAGGCACGAGAGTAGAGTTTTATTATACCTTCATAAACTTTTGTAAGACAGCATCATTCAGTTCAGCGGGAATCCTCCCTAGAGCCTCCGACGCGCTCACTACAGGGACAGTTGGTGGGAGTGCCGGCTGGGCGCCACCCCCAGTAGTCATCGATGGTGACTGGGTCCCTACATTTATTCTTTCCCCTGCGGTCTGGACGACTTCCTGGACCACAGGGGTGGAGCGTTCTTCGTTGGAAGCTCCTGCACCAGCTGCGGCTTCAACCTCTCCGAAGGCGATTGAAGAGCTGGGCGCCGTCTTTCTTTGCCTGACATGAAGGACAATTTGAGCAGTTTTTATTTAAGATTATTGCCAAATTTAAGGTTCTTACCTTATTTGAAATCCCATTCGCTCTTGGGATTTCTAGGAAGGTTCCCCTTGGGAAGAAGAACCATCATCAGTTCTTGCCTTCCTTATGGCAAACAAGGTAGCTCCCCCCTGGATATTTTTAGCTATGAGCATATTTCTAAAGAACAGATAGAGACAAAAAAGCAAGGTCTTTACCTGGGCTACCGTACTGGCTGGTGAGGCTACATCCAAAGGCCTTGGCAACTCCTGGGTCGCTGGAGCCACCACAACCGGCCTTTGCTCAATTACCTCCTCCTCCGCCTGCAGAGGAGGAGGATTTTCCCCCCTGGGACTTACAATAGTCACAGGGAGAAGCTTTTCTCCCTGTATGAACATTGATTTGTCAAACATACAGAAGGAACCATATAAAGAATGACAGAGAGGAATCCTTACCATGGTTGTCCTTTCGACCAGAGGGACAGAAACAACTAGTCCTGAAGTCTCGGGGGCTTCAGGAATTGGAGGGTCACCCGCGACCACAAGATTTTCGGTGGTCGCAGGATCTTCCACGACCACCTCTTCGGTAGTAGTGGTCTCTGTGGGGCCGCTTGGGGCATCACTGGATGGGAGATCCGCGATCTTCCTCCTTCGAAGGATCAGAGGAACGTCATCCTCTTCCTCCTCGCTCCCCTCTCCCTGTACGACGAAGAAGTGATCCCAATCTGTGCTTGGTAAAACAGAAGGGATGCGATATCTTACCGCTGTCTTTCTTGTGGTAGAAGGAATGCTCCATGAAGACCCTTCCCCAGGATTCAGTCTGGCTTTCTTGGAGGCAGGACTCTTTGTCCTGGGTCTTTGGGAGACCTTCTTCACGTTTTTTACCGTCGGCTTCCCATGAGAACCTACGTTCTCACTTGGGAAAGTCGTCTCGGCAAACCTTCCTAGGAGCTGATTCACATTTTCGATGAAAATGTTTAACGCAGGACATGCATAAGATCTTAAATAGAGGCCAGATAGAGAATGTACCTTTCGACGCTCCTGTTTAAGGTCGTCGCTGGCGTGAATCAGACTTTGGGGACGAGGTGATCCCTTAGGGCCCTCTACATCGGAGTTGTAGGCCCTAAGGAGGGAGTTGGTCCGCCTTTCAATCTCGGATGAAGGCAGGACTGTTCCCAAACTCAAGTCAGAATTTGTACAATTCAAAAAGGAGAAAGTTCAGCACCAAAGAAATAAATACCTTGACTGTAGTCCAGGGTGCTATCAGCCATGGACCTAATCTCCCACGCCGGATGAGCCCTTTCACGCAGAGGACTCACCCGGTTCTTCACGAAGTCTCGAATGATATCTCGAGCCGTCAATCCTTGATTGACTAAGTGAAGAATCACCTCGGCATGCTTTGAAAGCTCCGAGTTCATCGCCGGGAGAATGTCTAACTCGCTCGACTTCTCTGGTCGCGAGTTTTCAAACCATAAACTGCTTTCGGATGGTGGAGAGTAGTAAAACCACCTTTGGTGCCACCCATGCACAGAATCTCGCAGGGGTGGGGAGGGATACTCCTTTTTATCCCTCAGCCGGAAGTAGATGCATCCGGCAGTGTTGGTGCTCTTCGACCACGCCGAAAAGTAGAATCGTCGGAAAAGATCCACGCTGGGATATATTCCAACGAAGGCTTCACAAAGATGCTGGAATACTGCAAGGATCAGCATCGCGTTGGGGTGGAGGTTGATCAGTTCCCACCCGTAATGCTCAAGGACATCCTTGAGGAACCGACTCTCAGGGAATCGGAACCCGCAACGCAGATACTCCTCAAAAACCACCAACTCGCCTTCTTGGACAGCTGGGGTTTCTTGGTCCTTCTCCGCAGGTCGCCAGTTAATGAGCAGCCACAGAGAAAGGATCTCCTCCTTCTCTAACGCCATCAGGCTCTCCTCAGAATGGTGGATGGATCTGCTCCAGGACGCCATCTTTGGTGTAGAATCAAAGGGGAAGCTGGCGATTTGGGGAAGATGAAGGCTGAAGAAAATGAGGGTTTTGAGCGGCGGGAATAATGAGGGTTTTAGCTGTGTGGCTTCTTTGAGAAGACATCTGCTCTTTTTATAGACCCAAGGCGACGCATTAATGAGTAAACGGCTCATTTCAAACGTTCCATTGAATGCTTTATTCATTTCCCATAATGGATATTGTCTCTGATGGACCCGATAAAGTACTCAGGCGTCGGATCTGAAACAAAAAGACTTCTTTGTTTTGGAAACTGAAAGTGTAAAAGGACTGAAAAATTTTCAGTACTTTTCAGAGGACGTTTTTCCTTTTTTTTACTTTGAACATTTTATTCGAAAAAATCATGTAACTCAATTTTTAACGTACTGGAGTGTTTCTAATTGGGTTATGGTTTTATCGAAATCATGTTTTAGGCTAAAACTTCAATTCTAATCGAAGTGACAACCTGACCGAGTCCCAACTCTGGTCGAACTTTAGTTCTGACCGCGGCTTTGAAACTGATCGCGGAATCAGGGCAGGTCGCGGTGCTTTTCTCTTAAAAGTGATTTTGATCGCAGAACTAAAGTTTCCTGTGTATGAATGGTCGCGAACATAAAGTTCATGGCTATATTTTAACACAAGATGTGGAGAATATTTCATGAGAAATAAAGAACTTTTATTTCTTACATTCTTTACATACAAAAGGGATGCAGTCGATCAAAACATTGACTTGCTCCGAAAGAAGTTTACAAAGTTCCCCAAGGGACATGTTGTTGTCAGTAGGATTTACACTGGCAACTCCCAGGGAACTAGCAACTACCCTAAGTCTATCTATATCATCCCTAACAACAGACGCACTATTGTCCCTAATCAAATCAGAGAGTTCTCGCTGTTGCTGAGCGAAGTCCCTCTCTCGACGGAAATGGTGCGCCTCTTCTCGGGATCGATCAAAACATTCTGCTAAACGCAGAATCTTCGAGGCCATCTCCTCGGTCTTCTTCTCCAGGGCATTCTTCTCTTCCAGAAGAGTCTGTCCGGAAGGAAGAGATGGAGCAGCAGAAGGCTGACCGCTAGAGCCTCCTACCTCCTGCATTTTTGCAAAAGTTAGTCATACTAACAAAAAATTATCAGCAAAAGGGGAGAAGAATTGTTACCTGTCCCGGTGCATAACCCGTTAATACACCCATCTTGAGAGGAAGAACATCATATGGTGGAAGAGCAACGTTCCCATCAGAAGATTGCTTCGCCAACCCAATATGGCGATCATTTGATCGAGGGATAGTCACCGCTTGCCGACCAGGATGTTGATCACCCAAAAGAATGGGAGAATTGAATGTGATGGGATCTTTCTCTAAAGATAAAGACGTAACTTGCCGAGAGGCATGAACAGGAAGGGCCAAAGGAACTGAAGGAAGAAAGAAACTTGCTACATTCTTCACCTTTGTTCCACTAGAAGATCCTTCGTCAACCTTGGGTTTCTTCCTTAAGGGGGACAAGACTTCAATTGTTTGAGGCCTTTGTTCGACAATTTCCCCTTCATCGCTCTCAATCTCGATGATTTCATGATCTGCCATTGGGAGGAGTATGTGAAAAGGAAGGAGGCAGGATAACAAGAAAAGGACTTTAGTCGTGGAGGGAAATTGTGAAGCTTTACAAATCCAAGAACCTGGTATTTATAGCCGCCTAGGTGACGGTTTGCATTCCAAGCGCCTCGGGTTTCGTCAAAGCATTTACAATTTTACCTCGAGATAAAAACAATTTTACGGCGCTATCATTGCCCGTCACGTAATGTCAGAACCCGTCTTGGGAAACCAACCGTTTTCACTTAGTGCGCGACTAAGTGGAAAAATTGAAGAGTCAGGTTAAAAATCCAATGCATGGTTTTAAAATTCGAAATAAACACGTCTCTTCGTTTTCTTCGAATTTGGGGGCTAGCTGACGAGGATTGACACCCGGGTCACTTCTAATAAACTTTTGGTTCAAGACAGGTTCGAACTAGACATGTGTCTGGCGATGCGAACTCAAGTTACTTCTGAGAGGCATCACCATGAGGTCGCAAGCTTTACGCGATCAGGTCGCGGGTTTCGTGCGATCAGGCCAACAGCCTTGTGCGGTCAGAAGTTCGTATGCTATACGCGGACTGTACGGAATATCTAAGATGTTGCGCGGTCAGCCCACACTCCGCGGTCAGCACATTCTCGACCAAGGTGCATAGAATTTATTCGGTTATCTTCATACCAGGATATTCCAGGCATTCCGAAGATTCCTCCACGTTGAAGACCAACCGTCAGAGGTTATTATATGCGGTTATTCATGATTAACACGTGTTAATAACCTCCGTGGAAGTTAATAGCGGTTCTTCAACAACTGCATCCAACCGTTTGATGCAGTTTTCTTCATATGACACCCTTTCGACCAATATAAAAAGGGGGCAAAGTACATCAAGAGGGGGATCCAAGACATTCTTCGGAAGAATAAAAACTCCTAAGATAAGCGAGATACGAGAGATCTCGACCACCCAAACAGCCAAGACTACGGCTTAAATTAGACAACACTTACAAATCTCCTATAGCTTCTTTCTGTACACTTATATAGGGAAAACTTTCGTCTGTGAAAGTTTTATCCCGGCTAGTTTGTAAAGCTTTATCTCATATAGTGAAATCCTAACAGGACGTAGGGCTTTTACTCCCACCATCGAGGGCCCGAACCTGTATAAATCTCTGTGCTCCTGTTCACCATCGTTCAGCATACCTTCCCGGAGGGTCATCTTGAAAGGTCTCACAATTACAAATTCTGCATAAGTTCGGCTGAGGACCCTGAGTCCGAATCGTCGACACCGAGGAGGAGCTGAAGTTCCTCAGCAAGGTCGTGGGCTCCCAGGGCGTCTGCTCTATGAGGGACGCCGTCGAGGAGCTGACGCTACTGAAGATCTCGCCCTTCTCGCACGAGAGGAGGGGGATCGGGATGTGTCCGGGACAGCGGCCCCCGCAAAAGCCGGTGACCCGACGTGAGCTCCCGGCTAATTTTCTCGTTTTCTTTATGCATATTTTTCTAACTCTTTACCTTTTTGCAGTCCAGCCGTACCCGACCGCCCGGGAGAAGGCGGAGAACCTCCTCGGGAGGTACTACGCCGACGAGCACGAGCGGATCGTGCGCGTCGTCGGGGAAGGCCCTCCCCGGAATCTGGTGTCCGAGGCCTTCGGGCTGAGGCCACCGGAGGCTCTGAGCCAAAGCGGGCCAAGGCTCAGAAAGTCCACGGTCCGTTGACGACACCGGGCTCCACGCCCGTGAAGGCCCGGGACACAGCCCCCGGGTCAGGGCGTGCTCGGGCACCTCCCCTGCGTGAAGTGACGCCGCCTCCCCCAAAGAACTCTGGGGGGGTGGTGGCGCATGGGCCCGCACGCCTCCCAGAGGCCACCAGAGAGGCCCGGGGGAAAGAACCAGCCGACGACAGGGGGGCGTCCGGCTTGGCGGATTACGCCCCCTCGCCACCTTCGGCGGTAGCCCTCCCGGCGGCCCCGGCGCTACCAGACCTAGAGAGATCAGAGGTTCGATTCGTGGAGGCCTCCCCTCCGCGCGTCGAGTGGCCGGTGGACGAGGGGGGAGCCCCTCGGTCTACGAGGTCCCCCTAGTGACGGAGGTCCTGGGGGCTCCGCTGCCCAGGAAGGGGAAAGGGCTCCTCATCCCCCCCAGGGAGGTACTCACTCGGAGACCTCATCAGCCTCCTCCTCGGATACTTCTTTGGCAGCGAGGACAACGGCCACCGCCACTCCGATTCTAATCACCCCCTCGTCTTTTGCAAGGGGGCCCGCTGACAGTCACGATGGGTCCGGTGTCGTCGGGAGGGAGACCCCCCTGCTGTCCGCGGGGGAGGTCGACCGGTATGCAGAGAGTCTGCAGACCCGGAAGGTCCAGGACTATGTCTCGCAAGGGACGCTCCACGAGCGCTGCGGGGAGCTTCAATCCCTCCAGATCCAGGTTCTTTCTCGAGCCGGTGGATTATTTCCTTCGGTACTCCCAACTTGGATTTTTACTAACTCTTGCGCCTGTAGGGGGCCGCCATCACCTGGCGGATTGAAGCGCGCTTCAACCGGTCGCTGAAGGACGTGGAGGAGAAGGCCGCCGCCTACTTGGAGCAGTGGGATGACGCCCTCCTGGAGTTGGCCCGGGTCCGGGCCCAGATCCACGCCTTCGAGAACGCCAACTACCGGCTTCGGAGGGAGGCGAAAGCCAAGGAGGACGCCCTCTGGGAGCTCGAGGGCTCCAGCGTCCAGGCTGTGACGGACGTGGGCCACTCGGTGTGCTCAGCCCTCGAGGGGCTTGGAGTGAGCCTCGTCCCGGGAGGCGCCTCAGAGGCGGCGCCAGGGACACTCGCAGAGGCCGTGCGTTTTCTCAACGCACAAGTCTTCATGATCCCGGAGGCCGCTGACGCCCGGGCATGGGGCCGGGCAATCCCGGTGCTGGCCGCTATCGCCGGGCTCATGGAGCACCGCGGGGTCGGCGCCCGGGCAATTGGGGGCCAGATCCCCCGGAGCTTCCCAGAGTTCTTCAAGCCATCTAGGCAAGAAGTGGAGCAGCTCGCTGGGAGCTTCTACAACTGGATAGTCCGGGTGCGATTCTCGGCGCCGGCGCCTCCGGGGGCCAACGCTCTCGCTCTGGCGGGAGCCTCCCGGGGGAGGACACCAACGAACAAGTATGAGCCTCCCCCCCGGGCCTTTAGATAGGGCCCTTTTTTCTTTTAGGCTTTTGTTCCTGGGAGCTTCTTAGAGAAAGCCTCGGACACTTGTACAAAAACATTTTGATGCAATAGAAATTAGATTTTTTGCTAAGTCTTCAAATCAAATTTACCAGGTTACCCGGGAGGTTATTCTCGGGCTAAGGTCCCCGAGGATGGGGTGCAACCTCGGGGGCGTCCCAACATTGCGGGGAGCTTCTCCAGAGGTGGAGCCTTCGATCTCCGGCAGGTATAACCCGGGGGATGCCCAGGCCACCTTTACTTTGTTAAGTCGCCTCTCCAGGGGACGTGGCAGGGGCGTCTCCCGGGAACCAATCCGATTGCGGTGGCATCTGGAGTGGCACCTGGACAATTTCGACAATCACAGCACCGAACTATCCCCCCCACAACCAGGGTCCCGGAGGGTTCCCCCGCTTCGAATACTCCCACCGGTGGGCTACGAATATTGGCCCGAAGACTTGCTCCGGGAGGCCCAGCGTCATATACGCAGCTTGTACCGGGACCTGGCCCGGGAGATATTGGAGGGCCTCCGGGATTATTAGGCGTAGGATCTTTCGGGGTCGTATCCCAGGTTGTATTATGTTTAATGTAATGATACCCACCGGAGGGGGAAGATGTCCTCTGGTTAAATTTCAATAAAGCTAAGTTTGCTTGTGTATTGTGAATTTTCGATAGTCCGGGACAGGGTGATTCCCGGGTGCTCCTTATCCTCCCCCCATTGCGGGCCGGAGGGTAGCTCCGCGCGCTATGGGGTTGACAAAGCTCCCGGGGCAAGAACCCTTCACTTAAGAATTCTTCAAGTTTTCCCAAGGTTGTGAAAATTTCCGGGAACGATTTTTCGAAAGCCCCAGTGGGATCCTCCGGTCGCCGTGAGAACGTGGAGCCCGGGATGAGGTCTCTGGGGAAAAATGTCCAAGAAAGTCCGAAATTCCAAGAAATTTCCTCCGGGATGAAAACTCTCCGGTCATCGTGAAAACGGGAAACCGAGAATGAGTCTTCCAGGAGACCCAATATTTCTGGGAATTTTCCCGGGAGAGAACCCTCTGATCACCATAAAAACGGGGAGCCGAGAACGAGATCTCCGGGAAAGAACATCCAAGAGAATCCGAGGAGGTGAAATTTCCGGGGATAATTTTTCCGGGAGACAACCCTCCAGTCACCGTGAAAACAGGGAGCCAGGAACGAGATCTCCAAGAAAGAATATCTGAGAAAATCCGAAAGTAAAATTCTTGGGCATAATTTTTTCGGGAGTCAACCCTTCGGTCGCCGTGAAAGCGGGGAGCCGGGAACGAGATCTCCAAGAAAGAATATTCGAGAATTCCGTCTCGCTAAGGAGATAACTGACTCCCGGAGGAGGATGTGTCCAATGACAGGTCTGAGTGTTTGAGTAGTGGACTAGTCTCTCAAATTGACTCGTTACCGCGGTCCCTGAGGACCGGGTTGCCGCTTACACCCTCAGTCCACGAGGGGTGATCGTAACCCGCCCTACGGGAGTGGGACTCCCGTTGTAGGGACTTGTTGGGTCGTGATAGCCCACTTCCTCGTGGGGAGGGCATCCTCGTTAAGAGGGCATCCTCACAGGGAGGGCATCGCCGTAAGAGACGGTAATGTAATAACCTGCAATGAGCCAGAGCTGAGGAAAAAACCAGTTGTATTGATAATGAATTAAAGTACAGTGTCCCTCTCCCCTCCAGCGTATTCACTCCGGGGGAGGGAACGGTGAGTACAATGACCCCCTCCCCTCCGGCGTAATCGCCCCATGGGAGGGAACGACCCCGTAGGCTAGACGTAGAACTTGCGAAGCAAGTGTACGTTCCACGTGTGCTTCAGCTCCTGCTCTTGAAGGTTGGAGAGCTTGTAAGCCCCCGAGCCCAAGACTGCCGAGATCTTGTAGGGGCCCTCCCACTTGTGGGAGAGCTTGCCCTGGGCATGGTGGTCAGTGACACGCTTGAGGACAAGGTCCCCGAGGTGAAAAGCCCTCTCGCGGACGCGCTGGTTGTATGCGCACGCCATTTCGCGTTCGTAGATGGCGTGGCGGAGGAGCGCTCGGTCGCGTTCTTCCTCCACGAGGTTGACTTCCAGTCCTTGATTTGCCTCGTTGGCCCGGTATGTCACAGTTGTGGCTCCGTCTAGGAGCTTGACCCGCAGTGACCGGAAGCCAATCTCCGGAGGGAGAACTGCCTCCGCCCCGTATACCAGGGAGAAGGGAGTATGTCCCGTCGCCCGGCTTAGAGTCGTGCGCATAGAACAGAGGATGCAGGGGAGCTCCTCTGCCCATGCACCCCGCTTGGAGGTGGCTTGCTCGAGCCGTCGGCGTAACCCTTGTAGGATAATGGCATTGACCCTTTCAACGGCCCCGTTGCTCTGGGGATGGGCTACCGAGATGAAGTGGATGGTGAGCTCAAGCCTTGGCAGAACTCCTAGAAATATACCGAGTTGAATTGCATCCAGTTATCGACAGTGATTTCTCGGGGGACGTCGAAATGACATATGATATTTTTCCAGAAAAACCACTGTACTGCCCGGGACGTGATGCTGGCTAGAGGTTCAGCCTCTACCCACTTAGTAAAGTAGTCGACTGCGACCACCGCATACTTATAGCTCCCGGGCGTTGGGGGGAAGGGGCCCAGGAGGTCCATCCCCGAGCGCGCGAAGGGCCATGTGATGGGGATAGTCTGCAGTGCTATGGGGGGAGGTTCGAACCCTTCGCCATCTTCTGATAGGCCTCGCACGTGGAGACAAGATCTTGCGCGTCACAAATCACTGTGGGCCAATAGAAACCCTGGCGAAGGGCCTTGGCTGCGATGGCACGCGGGGCCAGATGAGACCCGCAGCTTCCCGCGTGAATGTCCTCGAGAAGCCGGAGCCCTTCCGGCCGTGGAAGGCAACGAAGTAGGGCGGAAGCCTCCTGCTTGTAGAGCTTCCCCTCCAACAGGAGGTATGCCCGAGCTTTGGCCTGGAGGTGTTTAGCCTCGGTCTCGTTGTCCCTTCATGGGATGTGTCGGGCTGCAAGGCCATCGAAGTGCTTCTCCATCTTGCGCACTGCCTACAAGTAAAGGCTCAACTTCACGTCATGGCACCAGACTTGTCCATTTGGGAAACTACGAGCCGGGAGTCTCCTTTCACTAGGAGACATCGAACCCTAGGGAGCGCGCAAGGCGCAACCTGAGGATAAAAGCCTCATATTCGACAACGTTGTTCGTGGCAAGGAACTCGAGCTGCGCCGCATACTCCAGTTCCCTCCCCTCGGGGCTTCGGAGGACTACTCCCGCACCGGCCCCGGCGAGACACAAGGAACCATCGAACATGAGTGTCCAATGGTCGCTGCGTCAGGGTAGTGCGGGGAGGTCTTCGTCCCCGGGCCTGGAAGTTGGAGTCCACTCCGCCACGAAGTCGGCGAGGACTTGCAACTTGATGGCGGAGCGCCCCGTGAGGGAAAGGGAAAAGGGGGTGAGCTCGGCCCCCCACTTCCCTATCCAGCCGGTATCCTCTTTATTTCGGAGCGCCTCCCCCAAGGGGAGGGACGATGGGATAGTGATGGGGTGCCCTAGGAAGTAATGACGAAGCTTCCGGGATGCCATCAGAAGGGCGTAGCAGATCTTCTCCATCTCCGTGTACTGAATTTTGGCCCCTTGGAGAGCATCGCTCATGTAGTACACGGGACGCTGCTGCCCGTCCTACTCCTTTACCAATACCGCACTTACGGCGACCGGAGTCGCGGTGAGGTAAAGGAGCAAGGGCTCTTTCGGAGACAGGCTCACGAGCATTGGGGGGCTCGTGAGATATTTCTTCAAATTGTCAAAAGCCTCCTAGGCCTCGGGGCTCCACTGGAACCCTTCGAACCCCCAGAGGATTTCGAAGAATTGGAGGCCGCGTTCCCCCTCCCGCGAGACGAAACGACTCAGCGTGGCTAAGCGTCCGGTGAGTCGTTGAACATCCATGACTGAGCGCGGCTGGGGCATGTCCTAGAATGCCCGGATCTTCTCAGGGTTGGCCTCTATGCCCCGTTGGGACACAAGGAAGCCCAGGAGCTTCCCCCTGTGCACGCCGAAGGCGCATTTGTCCCGGTTTAGCTTCAACCCGTATGCACGGAGGTTGCGGAAGGTCTCCGCTAAATCGTCAACGTGAGCAGTCGCGCGGGGACTTTTGATGACCGCGTCGTCGACGTAGACTTTGACGTTGCGACCGATCTGGTCCTTGAAGACCAGCGTCATGAGTCGCTGGAAGGTCGCTCCAGCATTCTTCAGCCCTAAGGGCACGTGGACGTAGCAGAAGGTTCCGAGGGGAGTTATGAAACTCGTCTTTTCCTCATCCCTTGCCGCCATCCGCACTTGGTGATAGCTCGAGTATGCGTCCAGGAAGCTCACAACTCCCACCCCGTGGTCGACTCGACCAACAGGTAAATTCGTGGGATCGGGAAATTGTCTTTGGGGCAGGCGCGGTTGAGGTCGGTGAAGTCCACGCACATTCACCACTTGCGTTCAACTTCTTCACGAGGACGGGGTTCGTAAGCCACTCGGGGTGCAAGACCTCTCGAATGAACCCTGCCTCTCGGAGCCGGGCAATCTCTACCTTGATCGCCTCTTGGTGTTCGATGGACAGTTTCCTCAGCTTCTGCTTGATCGGGGGGTGACCGGGGGTCACCGCAAGCTTGTGCTCGATAACATCCCGGGCGACGCCTCGCATGTCGGAGGGTTTCCAGGCAAAAACGTCAGAGTTTTCAAGTAGAAAAGCCGCGAGTTGCTCCGCGTACTCCTCGTGGAGACCCGCCTCCATCCTAACAGTTTTGTCCGCGTCGTCCGGGGACAGTGAGATCTTCCGGAGGTCCCCTTCCGGGCACGGCTTTGGAAGGGACCTCCCGCAAAGTATCACGGTGGCATCTGACTCCGGCGGAGAAGCGTCCCCCCCGGGGTTTTGATGATGTTGATGCTCCTGATCAATGCGGCAACACGCTCGTATAAAGTGCGGGCCACGTCTTGGTCTCCCCGGGCAGTGATCACGCCGCGAGGCCCGGGGATCTTGACACACAGGTAGTTCTGGTGGATCGCGGCCCCCAAGTGGTTGATCGTGGTCCTCCCCATGATCGTGTTGTAGGAAGAGGGGAGGCCTTCCACATCAAACTGGACCATCTATGTCCGGTAGTTTTCCGGGGTGCCGAAGGTCATGGGGAGATCCACCTTCCCCATGGGGTAGATCGTCTTCCCTGGGACGAATCCTTGCAAGGGCCCTACTGCGGGCTGCAAGAGCTTCTCGTCCACTTGCATCTCCCTAAATGCTTTTAGGTAGGGGACGTCGGCGGAGCTCCCGCCATCCACAAGGATGCAGGCCAGATGGCAGTTGTAGATGGTAGCGGAGACGATGAGCGCGTCATCATGGGGGAAGCGAACCCCATGCGCGTCTTCTTCCGTGAAGGTGAGGGGGACATCCGACCACTTGGGTGGTGGAGACGTATGCATCACCCCCACCACCTTTACTTCGCGCGCGTACTCCTTGCGCTGATGCTTAGAGTCCGACCCAGAGGCGGACCCTCCCGTGATGACGTTGACATGCCTCTGGGAGGTTTGGAAGGGGACATTTTCTGATGGCTCTCCCTCCCGCGTTCGTCCCCGTTGTCCCCCCGCGGGAGCAGGAAGGGCTGGTAAGGTCGGCTGAGGGGGCAAGGAGGCTGGAGTCCCCCCTGCCCATGCTGGTCGAGGAATGCGGTGAATTGTTGGAGCAGTTGATGGCATTCCCGGGTGGCATGGGTATTAAACCTATGGAAGGTACACCACAGACCTTCCCTGCCTCCCGCCGTGGGGCCTTCCCGACCGCGTGATGACTGTCCTCCTCCATGACCTTTCGGCTTGGGGAAGGGGCGATTGCCCTTGGAGACATCGCGCGAGCCGCCTCCGCCCTCGAGGACAAAGGTGTCCCGAGGCCGTGGTTCGCTACGACCCCCTGCTCGGGGCGTTTGAGGGGGTCCCTGGCCCCCCGGTCGACAGGGGTGGGAGCCCCCTGGTTCTTCTTCCAGAGGTCATCCTCCTCCACCTGAGCGTACTTCTCTAGTACATTGAAGAGCTCGTCGGTGGAAGAGGGGCAGCTTCGGGAGAGTCTCCGATGGAGCTCCCCCGGGAGGTCCCGCTCTTACACGCCTCAATGACTGTGGAGTCAGGGACGTGAGCCACTTTGCTCTTGACCTGAGCAAAGCGCTCGAAGAAGCTACGGATGGTCTCCCCCATCCTCTGCTGGACGGTATACAGCTGAGAGGAATCCAGGGGACGCACATAGTTCCCCTGGAAGTTCGCGCAGAACTAGCGTTTGAGCTGTGCGAAGGACTTGATGGAGCCGGCCTTCAGGTTGTAGAACCACGGGCGGGCGATTTCAGTTAGGTACAGGGGGAAGACGTTGCACTGCACCGTCTCATCCCCCCCAGCCGCCGAGATGGCTGTGGAATACACCTGCAGAAATTCATAAGGATCGGCCTCACCGTTGTAGTGTTCGATGTGCGGCGGGCGGTAAGGCCGCTGCCATCGAATGCACCGGAGTCTTCGGCACAGCGGCTGGTTAGCCCCTTCCACCTCTCCGGTGGGGTCCCGGTCGCTGTCCCCTTTGACAGGGGACGCTCGTTATTGGAGTCGGGGAGGGGCCCAAGAGGTCCGCCGGGTTGGTGGAGCTGACTTCCAACACGTCCGGGCACTCCTCCGGAGAGGATGGTTCTTCGGCAGGTCTCTTTCCCCGGCCAGAGCAAGAGCAGGGCTCCCAGCGTCCATGACCTGGGGGAGGGTCTTCCCCAGACTTGGCGTGTGCATTTGGTCAACCTCCTCCTGGGTGAAGCGGAACTGGTCCGCCGGGGGAGCCCTCGGGGGCGGCCCCCGGGGAGGAGGGAGCTTGCACGCTGCAGCTACCGGCCCGGGTGCTACCGGGGCCGGTGAGGGGAAAACCCCTGTGGTGACGTCAGGAACCAGAAAGGGGGAAACCCCTGTGCCGATGTCCGGAACCGCAAAGGGGGAAACCCCTGTGGCGATGTCCGGAACCGGAGGGGCATCGCGGGGGGAGACCCGCTGCGGTGTGGGAGCCGCTATGTCAACTGCCCCCGGTGTGGTAAACGTGACCAGCGGGGTGGGACTGGCTCCCGGCGCAGGGAAAGCCACCGCCATGTAGTGGGCCCCTGGCCCCGGGAAGGGCCCCGGAGCAGGGTGTCCCCCCGGTACAGCGAAGGCGCCGGGCATGAAGTAACCCCCGGCATCGGGAAGACTCCCAGTGCCGGGAAGGCTCCGGACGGATGGCCCGCCGGGGGAGGATATCCTCCGGTGGGGTCGTACGGAGCGGCCGAGCCTCCGGGGGCCAGAGGGGCCACCGGGTGACCCATAAATGGGGGCACAGGCCCCAGGAACAGGTACTGTCGGTAAGTGGGGGCCGGTGGTGGCGCCAAGACACGGAGCAGCTCGTCCATAGAGCGTTGGGCGCGGAGTTGGCCCTCCACTAAGGCCTCAAGCAAGGAGTCCCGGGGAGTCGGGGAAGCCGAAGGGGGGAGACTGGTCCCGGCCGAGGCAACCGCGGTCACCGGGAATGACCCGGAGGTCGAACCACTGAAATTAGCAGGGAAGGTGGGAGGCGGTACCTGGGTTTGGCCGCCTCCGGGTGGAAGCGCTGGGACGGTCGTGTCCCAGATGGGCGGCGCTGGGTCACCGGGACCGGCATCACCGGGAAGGGCACGAGCCCTCGTTCTTGGGGGAGCCATGGCGATTCATCACGAGTCCCCACGGTCGATGCCAACTGTCGTGCTATTACCAATACCCCGGCAGATTTTGTGGAATATCCTAGCAAAGAAAAGACGATGCGAGCTGACCGCGTGACCGGTCCCCTCCCGTCGGACGAACACAACAAGTGACATGAAGGTTTATACTGGTTCGGGCCTCAGTGGAGGCCCTAGTCCTGTCGGCGTGCTCCCAACCGGAGTTGGCTAGGGGAGCTCTCTCGGGGGAGAGATGGCTCCGGAGCACACCTGTGAGATTGTCTATTCCAAGTAAATAAGAATTTCCTCCTTACATGAGGTATTAGAAGGGCTTATATAGCTCCAAAAGACGCAAAAGACTAGACTACCCCACCTGCCACCGTTGGATCGATGGGTAGCAACGTCCTTCTTCTGGTCAGGGACCTTGGATGCTTGACAGTTGTCCGCCGTTTCCCGAGGCGCTCCTCGCGTGACCCTCATGTGACTCGGGACCAGAGACCCTCCCCTCCAGAAGGACAACAACGCCTGAGACAATCCACTGGGGTAGCGGAGCCCAAGACAAGGCACCGGGGGGCCTTGTCCCCGGGCGAAAGGCGGCGCCCGGGACAAGCCACCCGGGGGCCTTGTCCCCGGGCGAATGGCGGCGCCTGGGACAAGCCACTGGGGGGCCTTGTCCCCGGGCAAAAGGCTGTGCCCGGGACAAGCCACCAGGGGGCCTTGTCCCCGGGCAAATGGAACAGCCTCTTACCTGGACTTGATCTCGTGGAGATTTCCCCCAACAATATCCTCCCAAGGAACACAAGGAACAGGCAAAGGCATATATAAGCCATGTGGATTTAGTCGTGACTTAGCTTTTTGGCATGTAGTGCAGCGTGCAACAAAGCACTCAACGTCGCACCTCATCTTTGGCAAGAAGAAATGCGCGGTTAGTACATCCTCCGTCTTCTTGACACCAAAGTGTCCCATCAATCCTCCTCTATCCGCCTCCTGTAACAACAAAAGTCGAATGGAGCTAGCTGGAACACATAGGTTGTTAACTTTCAACAAGCAACCATCATTGATCACAAATTTATTCCAACTCTTTCTGTTTTTACAATTCAGCAAGACATCTTTAAATTCATCACCTTGAGCTTATAGATCTTTTATTGTCTCTAAACCAAAAATACGACAATCAAGTTGATACAACATGGTATATCTCCTAGACAAAGCATCAGCAATCACATTATCCTTCCCTTTCTTGTGTTTGATGACATAAGGAAAAGACTCAATGAACTCAACCCACTTAGCATGTCTATGGTTTAGCTTGTTTTGACTTCTAATATGCTTAAGAGATTCATGATTAGAGTGTATGACAAACTCTTTAGGCCATAAATAGTGCTGCCACATGGAGTAATTCAAAATAGGCCCACTCAATTTTTCGCTGAAATAAGCAACAGGTTTACCTTCTTGTATTAACACACCACCAATTCCAATGCCGCTAGCATCACACTCAAGTTGAGAGGTCTTACCAAAATCTGGAAGTTGGAGCAATGGTGCGTTTGTGAGCTTCTCTTTCAAAAGGTTGAAGGCGTCGTCTTGTGCTTGTCCCCAATGGAATGCAATGCCTTTCTTCATCAACTCATTCAATGGTGCGGCAATGGTGCTGAAATTCTTCACAAAGCGATGATAGAATCCAGCAAGTCCATGAAAACTCCGCACATAAGTGGCAGTAGTAGGGGTCGGCCAACTCTTGATGGCTTCAATCTTGGCTTCATCCACTTCAATTCCCTGCGGTGTCACAACATAGCCAAGAAACACAACTCGACTGGTGCAAAAGGTGCACTTTTCGATGTTACCAAACAAACATGCATCTCGCAAAGCAATAAACAGATCACGTAAATGTTCAAGATGATCTAAATGTGACTTGCCATAAATCAAAATGTCATCAAAGTAAACCACAACAAATTTTCCGATGAAAGCGCGTAAAACTTCATTCATCAAACGCATGAATGTACTTGGTGCATTAGTTAAACCAAAAGGCATCACTAACCATTCGTACAATCCAAACTAAGTTTTAAATGCTGTTTTCCATTCATCACCAAGTATCATTCTAATTTGGTGGTAACCACTATGCAAGTTCACTTTAGAAAATATGGTAGAGCTACTTAATTCATCAAGCATATCATCAAACCTAGGAATAGGATGATGATATCTAACAGTTATCTTATTGATAGCCCTACAATCAACACACATACACCATGATCCATCTTTTTTAGGGACTAAAATCGCAGGAACAACACATGGACTAAGACATTCACGTACATAACCTTTCTCAAGCAAGTCCTGCACTTGACGCAGAATTTCCTTAGTTTCATTCGGATTAGTCCTATATCGTGCACGGTTGGGCAAAGTTGCTCCCAGAATCAAATCAATTTGATTCTCAATTCCCCTAAGTGGTGGCAGCCCCGGGGGCATCTCAGCCAGAAACACATCCTCATACTCTTGCAAAAGGTTAGCAACAGCAAGGGGAAAAGAAGCAGGCATATCTGCCAATGAAAACAAGGCCATTTTGCAAATCAAAGCATAGTAACTAGAGTTACTATCTTCCATGTCATGTAAGCACCTTTCAATTTAAGCTCAGATTTCTTAGAACTAGATTCTTTCTTTTTTGGTGGAGCTAACTCTTTAGCCACAATCTGGGTTTCTCTTTTAGCACTCTCCTGCTTCTCTCTTTCAGCTCTCTTGAAGTCATCTTTTAAAATTGCAGCAGGGGACATAGGAAGCAAAACAATTTTCTTTCCTTTATGCATGAGAGTGTATTTACTAGTTGTACCATGATGTACAACATCATTACCATATTGCCAAGGTCTACCTAACAGCAAAGAGCATGCTTGCATAGGTACAACATCACAATCAGCATAAGCATGATATGAACCAAGCGAAAAGTGCAATCATACATTTCTAGTTACCTTCAATTTTCCGCATGCATTGAACCATTGAATGTAGTACAAGCATGGGTGCTAAGTTGCGGTCAAGCCAAGCTTCTCGACCATCTCCATGCTAGCAAGATTGTTGCAACTCCCTCCATCAATGATGACTCGCACAGAACACTCCTTGATGATGAACTTCGTTTGGAACAAGTTATGGTGCTGGTTCAGTTCGGCACACTCCATTTGATCACTAAGTACACGCTTGACAATGATACTCATGTACTTGTCTGAAATTTCAGCGCCTAATTGCTCCTCCTCACATTCATCCCCAGATTCTTCACCTGCGGCAGTTGCAACTAACGTAAGTTTATCCTCGATATCACTAGCCAAAGTATACTCACCATCTTCCTTCACAATGATAGCTCATTGACTTGGACAATCACTCATCATGTGTTCAAATACTTTGCAATGTTGGCATTGCACGTCACGTGTATGACCTGTGGAAGCAACTGAAGAAGCACTCTTTGTAGGGGTTTGCACCATGGATGACTTGCTTGCTTCTGGAAAACGTGAAGGAGTAGAAGTAGAGGCAGCAGGGTGTCCACGGTTGGAGGATGGAGGTACATGGCCCTAAGTGGAAGATGACACCCTTTCTTGCACCTGGTTCGACCGTGAGGAAGAAGAGCCTCCAAAATTCCCTCTCATCCTGGATTGTCGTCCCTGTACTTCCCTTTCAGCTTTCCAATCATGATGGAACAAACGAGTGATAGAATTGTAATCTTAATAATCAAGAATGTCCTGAATCTCACGGTTAAGACCTCCTAAAAATCTAGCCATCTTAGCATCTTCAGTTTCTTCTAAACCACAATGCAACAATCCAATTTGTAGTTCTTGAAAGTATTCCTCTACAGACTTACTACCTTGTCTTAAGAGTTGTAGATTATTAAGAAAATCACGTGCATAGTATGAAGGGACAAATCTAGCTCTCATCAATTGTTTTAATACAGCCTAGGTATGTTGTTCCGGGTTCGACAAGCCTCTCTCTGCCAAATGGATGCAAAATCAGTGAACTCACTTGTAGCAGCCCTGACCTTCCTATCCTCAAGGAAATCATAGCATGCGAATTTTTGATCTACTATTAGCTCCCAATCAAGATAAACATCAGGGTCATATTTTCCAGCAAAGGAAGGTATTGTAAACTTAATTTTACCTAAAGCATCATCACGGACCTCTCGCTGATTTCTAATCATACCATGTTGATTGTGACAAGTCGACGGTGATCACGATCAATGTGAACATTGAAGCCACCATCCACCTCTGTATCAGCAACATAATTGTTCGCTTCATCTTCTTCCTCCTCGTCTGCCCAAGAATGAGCAGTAGAGGGAATGTGGCCAGCAGGAGGGATCCTTCCCCTTTGCTCACCATTGCCCGCGGCTGGAGCAAGTGGTGGTCATTGCTCGAGGTGCTCAACGTGTGTGCAGAGCGCCACGAGGTTGTTGTTGATTTGTCCAAAGCGTCTGTATTATGCATGGCTTGAGTGTTTAACAAACGCTCAAATTGTTGCACAATTCCCTAAGTGCGAGGTGTGAGGAGTTCTCCTGAACCCTCAGGCTCAGAAAGGTGTTCATTGTCATTCTTGTATGAACTTGCCATGGTCAGCACAAACAAGGAAATTCACAAGTATATGTATTCTCCTACAAACTACTAGATGCTGGAAACTAACAAGTCATATCACTCTCAAGCTCTTACCATGCTCTTACAAGTTCTTACCAATATCAGTAGGCGGTGCAACCAGTGGCTGGTTCGTGATAATTCAATTCAAGTGATGAGTAAAGCGATTGCAAGGGTCGGTTTGACATGATCTGAATGGTTAGTTTGGTAGAGTTTGGTAGGATATGTATTTGCTAGCAAGGAGAAACAATCAGTTAATCTCAGAAATTGCATTGAATTGAGTTTTTGTTCATATCTAGCACTTAGTCTAAGCTGCTGATCAACCAAGGATGGATGATAGTCTAATGCAAGTCTATAGCAGTGGATACAGGTGGTAGACACGAGATAACTCAATGATATACAATTTGGAACTTGAAAGCAGAAAGATCAGACCTAATTTGGAAAACTGCTGATTCCTGTTCATGTGACAGCAAGTCGGTATTTTAACCGTATCTTTTTGTCAGATACTTCTTTTGCAATGACTTTTTTCACTGTTTCCTGACGGAGTTTTCTACAAACTTTTCTTTCGGCCCACTTTCTGAAAACTGACAGAAAAATTAGCACAAAAAACACAAATGTGTACTGTTGCAGATTTTTTAACATAAACTAGGTCATACCCCTGACCACACACCTTTTTACTGTCTTGATGGATCAATGTGAAAATTTATAGGAAGATGGAAAATTGAGTTATGAATCTACTGGTTTTGGTTTCACTCGAAAAGCATCAAGGAATCAAAAGTTATGGCACTTTTGGTGGCGGTTGCAGAAAAAGGATCCTTCTGGCCAAGATTGGAAATTAGGTTTTGGGCAGTTATGGATGGATTTTGATGTGGGGATTTATTTTGGGGTGCTTTTCAAACTATGACCATCAACGAGACAGTGCTAAAATGGACACAAATTCTATTTAGCAAACCAAAATTAACAAATTGAAAGGCATAAATGGGGTTTGGACAACGGAAAACAATTGTTTTTGAATGGCAAATTTCCTAGACTATAGGAAAAACAAAATCAGTCTACTAAACTAAGATACATAAATTCTCACATGACAACCTTGGCTCTGATACCAACTTATGTAAGATTGGCCCGATCTTCCGATGTGAACAATAACTTCGATTTGATGGTTGATGACTTTGTCGATGCGGGTACCAACCGAACACGATGGGACGCCAAGCAAATCACTAAACAACCACACCGACTTGTTATCAACCGTGCCAAGAACACAGTTGACCTGATCACGAAGATCAATTCTGTGCGAGTAACAAAAAAAAAAGCAAGAACAAGGCAAAGAAACCTGAAATTGGAACTAGGCCTAAAGCCCTCAAAATTTGAGGTTATGTAACTCGATTCAAATGGTGGACCAACACAAGAGAAATCGAGGTAGTTTCACACACGGGAAAAACTAAAATAAACAAAACCTAAGGAAGCAACAAGAAGTTTGGGCAAATATATGAGAAGCGGTAGTAGCCAGGGGTGGCACGCAACCCTAGACATGATACATGGGCCTTGGGTCCAAAGTGGAGCCGACGCAGCACCTAAGAGTCAAAGACAGGTTCTGTCCACCGACTTGTTTTGATGATTGCGGCTGATTCAGAAGGAATTTGGAGATGAGGCTGGGTCTGTTGGAAATAGGACGGAGCAAGCTTTCCATCAAGTGCTCGCACATCCCAAACGAATTTTGTAAGCAACTTCTATGCTCATTTGAAGGCGGACTGCTCCTAGTGGCCGAACTGGACTCCCACACGTACACAGCTTGGAATTTGGCTTGACTTGGTGAAGAATTGCTTCCTTATAAATCCATGCCGTGGTTCCTAAGTACAAGAACATCATTAAGTAGCAATCTATCCTCCAACATGTAATGATGCAACCCAAGGAACGAACTCACTTGATAATTCAACTGTCGCACATGTGCTCATGTAATTGGCCCAAGTCCTTGCATAGGATGTGATGGTGGTGAAGTGGTGCGTGTATCCGTAGCAATGATGTCCTCATTAGAAGGAACAAAAACAGTTAAAGTAGCCAAGGTAAGAAAAACTTCTACTGTAAAATGTACTTACATTTTATCTTGGTTTGCTGCTCTCCGGATACTTGGTCGAAGGTGGTAGTTCTTTCCCTGGCCTCGTTTAGCTCAGCTTCAAGGGCCAAGTGTTGGTGAACCTTTCTTCCGCTTCAGCCAGTTTCTTCTGCAGGATAGAATTTTTCCTGCCACAACAAGTATTACTACAATCTCAACAAACTAATCTCAGGAGCAAAGTACTTACTATTTTAACTGGTGGTTCGCCGCCTGATTGACCTTCACATGCTCTGCTAGTAAACCCGATGCGCGAACCACCTCCTGCGTAAAACAAGAAATACTAGGAGAACAATCTCTAAGGAGACAAGGGAGTATAAAGGTAATGCTCTCTACTTACCTCCAAAGCTCCTCACAAAGATCTTCGGATCCAGTTGCCTGGCCAACAGAAGCCAAGTAAGAGGGCGCCATTGGAGGTTGCAAATCTTCAGTAGGGCACGGGATCTAGAAGAATTGAACTGCCGTATCTACCATCGCCTCCTCACCTCATTCTTTAAAACAAGAAGGAGGCGCAGTTCCCTTGACCACGGGAGGATCAGAGATAGTCACCTGTTCGTCCATCCCCATGGCCAAAGACTTAGCAGTGGCCATAGTCGCCTCATTAGGTTCCCCACCAACGACCTATGACACCATGGCCTCAATTGTCACGGTGGCACCATCAATGCACCCAGCTTCTGCTGCTCTATCTGTAGCTTCGGTCGATGGTGTAGGCAAAGCAACAGAAGGAGCCCTGCATCCCTCAAATGCGACTGAGTACGCACTATGCAATGTCACACAGTCAAAGGAAGGGGTAAAGATGTACCTAATGTTGAGACCCAAGACGTTGCGGGAACTCGAGGCCATGCCCTTGGGTGACAAGAGCGTGGACATCGCCTCGAAGCCGCAGTCACCTGAAGAAGCCATTGTTTTCCTCCTCGAGAAAAACAGGGGAGCATTCTCCTCCACGTCGCTCTCCTATCCCTGTACAACCTTATAATGAATTGTACCTGCATAAGAGAAAGATCAAAACATCAGAAATATTACCACCACAATCCTTCTAGTTGTGACAACGGGGTCGGCCATGGTTGAAACTGTGGCCGGTTCCTGCACGACTACCATTGCCATGGTCGTAGTAGGAGAGGTTGTTGTAGAAACCCCCAGTGCATAAGCGGTCGCAGCCTTTGCTGCAGAAGGGGAAGTAGAGCTTATTCATAAAAATCTTCTCGTAGCTGAGTCCTTGGTCGTAGGGAAAGCTCTCTTAAGCTTCTTTGACGTGGAACCACCAGAAGGTTCAACGCCGCCGCCGGCAAACCTTTTCTGGGCTAACAGTCATGTGAACAGCTATGCAAATCCAAAAGAACTTCCTTTGGTACATTATCTCCTAGAAAAATAATATGCACAGGTTTTCCAAAGGAGATATACTTTCGACGTGTCTGCCCAAGATCATCGGTGCTCTTGACTAGGCTCTTCAGTCTTGGCGCATTCAAGTTGTCTTCCTCAACTGGATTGAACGATTTCAACAGAAAATTTATCCTTACTTTGAGGTCCGAGAGCGACAACACTGATAATTATAACAATAATCAAAACACCTCCTCTATGGGAAAACAAATTGAATCAGCATCTACCAATCGAACTACCCTTATGTTTTAAGAACCTACCAGGGCTGCCATTCCTGATGGCATCCCCCATCGCCCCAACTTCCCACGCCGGGTGGTCCCTCTTCCTCAGAGGACTGATCCGATTTTTTACAAAATCTTGGATCACGTCCCGAACAGTCAAGCTCTTGCTCATCAAGTGCTTAAGTACCAGGGCTTGCCTTTTATGCTCGTCGTCAAGGGAGCAATGTCCTTCTCCTTGTTCTTCTCTGGCCGCAGATTAGCGAACGAGAGATGGCTCTCTTTTGAAGTGGTGCAGTAGAACCACCGCTGGAACCGAGTCACGCAGTGGGAAGAGGAGAATGTCCTTGTTCTCCCGCAGTCGAAAGTACACACAGCCTGGAGTGGCCGTGCCCTTAGAACTCACCAAGAAGTATTAATGGCGAAACAAAACAACACTGGTTAAAACCCCAATGTACGCCTCGCACAAATGTTGAAAGGTGGTGAGGATTCACACCGAGTTGGCTTTCAGATTCACCAACTCCAGGTCGTAGTGCGAAAGGATCTCCCGTAAGAAGTCGCTCTCCAGCAAGTGGAAATCGCACTAGAGGAAGTCCTCGAACACCACCAGCTCGCCCTCTTGCACGTTAGGGCTCTCCTTGTCCTCCCTAGTAGGGCGCCAAGAATTTAGCGACCTGGTCGGGAGGTAACTGTCAGCTTCCAACAGACTCTCCGCTGGTCGGTGACTGGATCGCATCCAACAGGCCATCGGTTTTAGTTTTGGATAAGGAAGAAGAAGGCAGAGAGTTGCACCAACAGTGGGGAAAGCCAAGAACTCTCTGAGAACTCAGGAAATTTCAAGGAAGGTTGCATGCACAGGCCAGGCTTGGATGAAGGTTTATAAACCCACTTCCCTCGAGTTCTTAGCCGTTGTTTACGCCACGTGACACAAAAGGGATTTCGCATTAAATGCCTGTCAAAACAAACCTGACATGCGCAGTCACAGTTTTCTTGGGTTCGATGGGAAGTTGAAGCAAAAAGACGCCTTTTCAGAGCTTGCAACGTATTTTTTTAGTCCAAAGAAAACCTTTTCACTTCGACTTCGGGTCTAGCCGACAAGGTTAGTCATCTTCACGATCGCACATGACCTTCCCATGACCGCAAAAATTTCACATGATCGCGCAGAATGTTCCATGGTCGCAAATACCTTTCTATGGTCTATGAAATCCAAGGAAAGAGATAAAAGAAATATTCCAAGGTTGTTCTGGACTGAATTTATCATTCACAATGAAATTTTGGCATGCTAAATTTTCTTTTATTCATTCATTATATTTACAAAAATTTACAACTGAGGAGGGATACATCAGGCGAGGTCGAGGTCATGTAATAGTGTATCAACTAAGGGCTTGACCTCAGCCCTGGCCGCATCCAGCAACTCCTCTCTGGAAACATGTGCATTCCCCACCACTGGATCTAGATCCAAGCCTGGGCCGTGGTTGAGCCGGAGCCTACAAAGGACAATGGAGACCATGGCACCGACTCCGGTCCTCAGCCTCTCCCTGTTGCTCATTGCAAACTCTGGGATGTTAGCGACCAGCGAATCAGCCTGGGCCGCGACCAAATTGCATGACTCCTCAAGAGACAAGTCAACCTTCTGAGGTTTAATAACTTCAGCCTCAAGAGAGTTCGCAACCATCTTCAGTTTCTTAAAGGTATCCCCATCAACAAGGATGCAGCCTTTGTTGATGGAATACAAGGTCTCTTTCTATCAGCGAGCAAACCCCTCGACCTCCCATGCTAGCCTCTCGGCTTCTCAAGCGAGCCTCAGATTTTCTCAAGCCCTATCTTTAGCCGCCTTGTAGCGGTCAACAACTCGAGGAAGAGAGTCCATATCAAGCCCTCGCCGAATGTACTTCTCCTCGAGGCGCTCATTCTCCTCCTGAAGGGACATGCACAATGAAATCTTTTCCCTCAGAGAGGCCAACACCTCGGCCAGTCCTTCCCTGGCTCCACCTCCCTATACGACCATTAGATTGTTCCAGGTCATGAACATAATAACGAGAAAAAGGTTCAAAAAGCAAGAATCCTTACCTGGGAGGGCGATGCTGACATGACCACAATAGGGTCCATTGCTTCCATTTCCTCTGATGGTGTAGAAGGAGGGGAAGACATCCTGCACAAACCATGTAAAGACCAAATTAATTCATTCCTAACTAGATAGCTCGATTCAATTAGAGAAGCAGACAAATATTTACCACAAGCTATGAGGAGCAATTTGTATGGCCCTGGATGAGACAAGAGCCGTAGTTACCACTGATTGCAAGGGGGTGTGGCCTCGTTCCTTCTGTCATAATGACACTGTGCAGCCGAAGAAGAGGCCCAAACCATGCTCGTCGAGGAAAGCCCACTAGAGGATCCAACCTCATCATTCAATCGTTTCCTTGAAGTTGTTGAATCCAGCGCCTCAACATTCTCTTCTCTGACTAAATCCTCTTCCTCATCGAATCGCTCTTGGTTTGAGGATGTCATTGGAACAGAAGGTTAAGAAGATGGAAAGTTTGAGACTTAGAAAATTTCTGAAGAGGTTGGAAGTTCCACAGCAAGGGAATGGCTATTTATAGAGTTCCAAATGCGATGCTTCGAGTACTTGGCCTAGGGTGTAGCGCGCAGGTCTTGAGATCTTCCCTAGTGCTTGCCAGGTAAATTCTCTCCATAAGATTTCTTGGGATTCGAAACGACGCAATTCAACGCGGGAAAGCGAAGCGACATAGACTATTTAGAATTCGAAGCGATACAACCATTGCAATGGGCTTTGATGCTTCAAATTTGGGGGCTAGCTGACGAGGATTGTTAGCTATGCTTAGACTACCATGGTCGCACGTATACCTCTGTGGTCGCGCATAGCATACCATGGTCGCAAGTACCTTTCTATGGTCACGGAAGGCCTAAGAAAGAGATATCAGGTAATCCAAGGGTGTTCTGGGTATAGCCCGAGAACCATATTTATTTTGTACAAATTATAATTAAACTCTTTGGATATCAAACGCTTATTACCATAAAGTCCATATCTCGTGCTGTATCCACAAATGCCATGGTCGCAGAGACATCACCATACGACCAGATCCTTTCGCGAATACAAAGTCTGATATCATTACAGTGGTCGCAGAAGTACGCGATCACCCTTTATCATAACCGTACCTTGATCCTTATGACTATTCTCGAGATAATCATAAGTCCCTTACAAGGTAACCGTCGAAGGAAGTTAGGATGATAAGGCAGTTCCATGACACCAAGTCAAAGCTGCCTAACTACCATGTAACCATGATCTACCGCAAACTCCACGTACCCACGACGCGCAGCTATCACCTCGAGGCAGTTGTGAGCAAATCGTGGGACGTGCCTTCAGGAGGATAACCGACAATCTCTTCGGCAAGTATAAGAAAGTCTTCAGGGGAAGGATCAAAGGAGGAGGATCAATGACAGAGAAGATTAGACATAACCAGATTGGATTAGCTAGCACACTGACATTGTAAAAATCTCTCTGTAATCCCTTTTTCCATATAAAGAAATACACAGGACATATGGTCATTACTCAGTTACGAGGGCCCGAACCTGGATAAATTCCCGTGTCCCTAATTCGTAAATATTTTGAATACTTTCGTATTTGTCTGATTGGCTCCCTTCACAACCCATCTCATTCTTACAAAAGTTTGACAGGTGGACACCTGAGTTCCTATCATGGACACCCAGGAAGGTATGTTTAAGCAAATCTCGACAGGAAATTTGAAAAATTCATGGAAATCTTGACAAAACTCAATGTCACATTACCTTTCACTGATTTGGTAACTCAAATTAATGCCCTCTTATGTAAAATTTTAAAATACATACACTACTATAGAATACATCATCATAGTCGGTTCAAAACAGTCATCACAGACGGTTTTGAACCGTCAATGATATTCGAGTCGGTGATAGTCACAGTGTGATATACTCATACTGTCACATATGGTTTTTAGACTATAACCATCTATGATAGTATGGGTATCATAGACGATTTTGAGCTCAAAACCGTCTATGATATTTCCTATCGCAGACGGTTTTGATCTCCAAACCATCTGTGATAATCTATTATCACACTACGATAAGGAGACTATCGTAGACGGTTTTGAGATAAAAATCATTCGGGATAAGGAGACTATCACAGACGGGTGTTATCTTATAACCGTCTGTGGTAGTATGAGTATGACAGATGATTTAGAGCTGAAAACCATCTACGATAGTCTCCTTATCACAGACGGTTTTCAGCTCAAAACCGTATATGTGTATTAACATTTTTTTAAAGATTGATCTGTTTTGGTGGCTAGCCTCAGGAATCATGTTACACGTAAAGAATTTATAATTTAATCTAAGTCTGGGGTGTGCATATGGAGACAGTAATCTATGGTTAAAGTACTGATGAAAGCACTCACCTCTGGTTGAAGGGTACAAGTATGTACTCCTTGTCGACCTGAGCAAGCAACCCTCTTTTGATGTAGTCGATAACGAAGTCCGCGGTGCTCTTAAACATCACCTCGGCGACCAATAGGGGGTCCAGGAAACCGACAGCTTCCCGTTTAGCTTTGGCATATCTAGTCATGCAGCTGCACGGAACTAACCAATTAATAAATGACATATATTTGGATATGCACGAATAGGCGTAGGATAGTAGATACTTATAGCACCTAAGACAGTAGAATTGACATGTCGAGCACATCTTTGTGGAATAAATTGTGCAGGTCTTCGAAGGTCACCAGATATGTCCCAACATTGTTATGGAACTCTGCCACAGTGTACTTGACCATGAAGTGCGTCGGACGCTGCGTCCTGGTCTCGTTTTTCTTCTGCATGAACCATGCAGGTAGGCTCTGGCATGCGAGACTGATGCTCTGAATTGTCGTATCAGGGGCCATGGGCATCCCCAGAATGAACAGCATGGGAGACGACGTGCTCTTCTCACTTTCCTTTGTTGTGCTCTTCTTTGGTTTTCCCCTGGAAGCCAGCATCTTGCTGCCTTGCCTCCTAGTCGGCGTCAGCTTCGTCGTCTGACCTGTCGGCTGGCTTCTCGGACGAGGGGTCGACTGGCTAGTAGGTTGACTGTTGATGTGCGTAGGGGTAAGAACCTATGTATAGTAACGGTCATTAACTCCGAGGGCTATTATTATAGTACGAAATTATGAAATCGGTGGGGAAATTACCTTGTCCAAGACGATGTCCTTCTTGGGCCATTGCACAAACGTGTGCACTGCAGCCCCGAGAGTGGTAATCTCAGCGTTCGACGGCTTGTCCAATGGAAATCCCTTGCAATGTTCGAAGACAATGTCCACCTGGACTAGTGCGAAACCCTTAGATAGAGGGACACCATGGATCGTCGTCCCCGCCATCCATGGTTGCACCATACCACGCCCGCCTCGATCGGGAACAGACCGGCCTGCACCATAAGCTTGCAGGAGGCGGGTTCCTACAAGTAGTGCACATTAAGATGACATCAGGGTACGCATTGTATTTCACTTTCGAATGAATTAACAAATAAAAGCGGTCCTTACTTGCAAAAAGTCCATTGGATACTGTCGAGGTGACTCCAGATGTGAATCCCCCGTCACAGACACGCAGCTGCTACAACGGGCAAAACTGGGGTTCTGTATGTCCGTTGTTGCAGTGGGGATGCCCTAGGACTGTCTTATCTCTGCATACATTGCCCGCATCTCTGATCCGTTCGTCGCGGGCTTTGTAGGATCTCTTTGCCCTCTTAGCTACCTCCTCATCATCACCGAAACTTGCCCTCCAAGGCATAGAGAACCAGGAGCCCATGCCTGACCCAGATAAGCTTGAATTAAAATTATTAAAAAGCCTCATCCTTATCATGTCCAATGGCTAGGTGATGGTGGAAGTGTCAAAGTACAACATATCGTTCAAGTTACATTCAAAATTCATGGTTATATTGATACTATAACTTGTGATGTTGTTCCTATGACTGTATGCCATTAATTGTTAGGATGACCGTGGCAATATGACCGTAGAGTAATACATGATGGGAGCGCTAATACACACACTTTAAAAATCAACGGTCGAAAAAAGAAATTATTTTTATCACACCTACTCAAATTTTAGGCCAAAATAAGCAAAAGAAAGTGGGAATGACTACTGAAAATAAAAAGATAAAGATAAAGGATAATAAAGAAAAAGAGAAGCTAGTAATGATAGGTACAAAATATGATATTAAGGAAGTTAGCAACAATCATAATTTGATGCATGTGGTACTTGTATACATAGATACATTGATCACAATTAATGACATAACCTCTCTTGCTAGTGCTATTTCTAAAGTGTTGCAGGCATTCCAAGATATATTTCTAGATGAGATACCTGCCAGTATACCTCCCATTCGAGGCATTGATCACCAAATTAATCTCATCCCAAGTGCCTCACTTCCCAATAGATCACCTTACCGCATCAATCCTGAAGAAGCAAAGGAAATTCAACGCCAAGTACAAGAACTACTTGATAACGGGTATGCATGTGAAAGTCTTAGTCCTTGTGCTGTCCCAGTCATTCCAGTCCCTAAAAAGGATGGTTCTTGGAGGTAGTGCACGTAGCCGCCGGGGAGCTAGGGCAAGTGAAGTGAAAAGTCGCAAAGTCTGGAAATGAGCGGCACGAAGCCCGCCTTAAACTTAATAGAGAGATTATCACAGACGGTTCTGAGGATAGAACCATCTCAAATGAGCATGGCTCAGATTGTAGAGTACTATCAGAGATGATTCTTAACTCAGAACCGTGTGTTATAGTTCTATCACAGATGGTTCTGAGATCAGAACAGTTTGTGATAGTGCTTTAAAATCTGAAATTCTGAGTACTATCACAGACGGTTTTGAACTCAGAACCATGTGTAATTGTTCTATCACAGACGGTTTTGATCTCAGAACAGTCTGTGATTTTGCTTTACAATCTGAAACTCTGAAAGTGTGAAAACTGAAATTGCAATACTTAAACTCTAAAACTCTGAAACTCTAAAACTTTGAAACTCTAAAATTGAGGTTAGAACTGTCTATGATTGTGCTTTACAATCTGAAACTTTGAATACTGAAATTTATATATCTGAATAGTCTCACATCTTTGCAAATAATGTCCAAATGCTCCAAAACTTGGTGGAAACCTCAAGAGACATATTTGGAGCGTAGAGAAATCAAGTTTGACTGAATTTGGTGAAGAAATTTGAAGTTGGAAGCAATTTGTGCTGTAGTTTTCGTATTATCGGAAGAGAGGAATTCGAACACTCAGATATTGCAAATGAAGTCCAAATGCTCCAAAAATAGGTTACAATCTTAAGAGTCCCATGTGGAGCATGCTCAAATAAATTTTGAATAAATTTGACCAAAGATTTTGATGGTTAACTCAAATTTTCCTCAGGAGTGGTTTTTGTCGACCTTGATAAGGTAAAAACTATGTTGCACAGACTTTTCATACATACAGCTATCTCGAACCACTAGTTTTTACAACTTCTTGCCATCTTCTTTACATACAAATGGAGACTTTGACCGATAATTTGTACCTACATACGTACACACCCATATTATCCTCAACTTTCCATTTGCCACAGCCCTGCAAAGGCGAGAATTAGAGGACAAGCTATACCGATGGAAATAGAGAGATAAGGACGGTTCATTACCTTTAAAGTATAACCCTTGCTGGTAATCCTTACGCATGTAACTGGTTTCATTGGTGTCTACAGTATCGAGCTGCACGCCATCTCCAAATGGAGGCATCTCATCTAATTGATTGTATTCTTCCTCATCTACGACATTTTCAACTCCAACAATTCTTCTCTTGCCATGAAGGATGATGTGCCACTTCTTATTGGCCGAGTCAGTGACACAAATGACCTGAATGGCATGCTTTGCAAGTATGAATGGCTCATCTTTATAAGCAACTCGATCGAGATCCATGGAAGTGAAACCATAACTGTCAACCTTCACACCCTGTGGGATTTGGATCCATTGGCATCGAAACAGGGGAATCTTGAACAGCATGTAGTTGAGCTCCCAAATTTCTTCTATGAACTCATAGTACGAGTTCAATCCACGTACTACCCTTGTTGGGCCTGTCTCGCTGAACTTCTCATGAAAAGCTTCTACGCTCATCCACTATTTTGAATAGTGCTCTTTTGATCTTGAGATTTGGTGTAAAATGTGTACCCATTGATGTCGTATCCCTACCATCTTTGTATACTAAATGTTGTCCCTTTTGCTAACCATTTAAGATTCTCACTTGCGGATTCCCCAGTAAATCGCACTTTCATCCACGTGTTGAATCGACTGTTATGTTCTCTCGTGATCCAAACCTCGGATCGGCTAGGATTGTCTTGTCATAGCATCTCCTTGTGCTTGTCGATGTACGGAGACACCTCCGTCATGTGTTGCAAGACCCAAAAATGTGCTTTCGAGAACATTTCTAAATCAGGAGTGATTGCTGTTGACGATTCGGACTCTAGGTCCTTAGTCGAACTTATGCAGAATTTTGTGAGTTGTGAGACCTTTCAGGGTGTCCCTCCGGGAAGGGATGATGAACCAAAGTCAGTTGAAGCACAGAGAAATTTAGACAAGTTCGGGCCCTCGATGGTGGGAGTAACAGCCCTACGTCCTGTTAGGATTCCACTATATATCAACGATTACAAGGTTGTGGAAGGGGTCTTCACAGGCGAAGATCCTTCTTGTGTGGTTATATGAAAAACTATTAAAGTGGCTTATGAAAACTGGTAGATTTAATCTAATGTCTTCTGATGATCTCTCGATCTCTCTATATCTCTCGATCCTCTGATTTTATGCATTGGCTTGCCCTTTTATACTGGTCGAAAGGGTGCCAAGACATAACGGCTTTGAATAGTTGCTTGGGTGCAGTTTTGGTAACTGCATGTAACCTCCACGCAGGCTTAACACGTGTAATTAAGGAATAACTGCATGTATCAACCTCCTGACAGTTGTCTCCGCACGTGGAGGAATCTTCGGGATACTCAGGATATGCTTGTTGTAAGGTCTAAGCAACCCCGCATCTCCTGGTCGAGGGTGTTCTGACCGTGCATTGCTTGCAATCATCTGACCACGCATGATCTGTAGCCTTCTATCCGCGTATCGCATACGGGCTTCTGACTGAGCACTATCTGCGGCCTGATCGCATAGAGCTTGCGACCATGTGTCCGCGCTTCCCAGGACAGCTTGAGATCACATCAACGGACACTTACCTGGTTCGAATCTGTCTTGAACCAGACGTGCATTTATTCTGAACTAGCTTAGGTAACAATCCTCGTCAGCTAGCCCCCAAATTTGAAGAAAACGAAGAGACATATTTACTTCAAATTTTAAGATTTACATCGGATAAGTGACCCGACGCTTCAAACCCTCCACTCAGTAGCGCACTGAGTGTAGCAGTTTATTTCGTGAGACGATCTCTGAGCAGTATTTCATAGGTAATGATGGCGCCGTAGAATTCTTTTTAACCCGAGGTAAAATTGTAAATGTTTTAAAAGCTCGAGGCGTTCGAAAAACAAACCGTCACTCTGGGGCTATAAATACTAGAGCCCCTTAGCTTCAAAACTTTCACAAGCTTTTTCCCGGCTAAGTCTTTTTCACAACCATCTTTTCTTCCCTTTTGTCTGCATCTCAATGGCAGATCAAAACATCATAGAGATTGAGAGCGATGAAGAGGAAGTGGTACTTGAATTCGACCAAGATTCACAGAAGGTAAGTCTCTTCAAGATTTCTTGGTCTGAATCACCATCTTATGCTCTGATCATTTTCTCAAACAGTTTTCTGAAAATTCACAATTGACCAAAGACCAGGTTCCTCCAAGGAAGAAACCCAAGGTTGACGAGGGATCTTCTAGTGGTACAAAGGTGAGAAATGCACCACCGATCTCTCTCCCTTCCATTCCTGTGGTTCTCCCCGTTCATGCACCTTGGCAGGTTGAATCTTCATCTCCACCTTTGGAGGTCCATGATAATCCTTCAAGGCCTTCTCACCTTTCTCCATTTCATCCCAATGTTGCCCGTCTTTTGACGCGTTATCAATTTTCTGGTTGGCAAGCTGTACTTCCACGACCAAATAATCCTCAACTTGTGTTGGGGAAACAATCTTCTGGTGGGAAGGTTGCTCTTCCACCATATGATGATCCTCGGCCTTTTTCGGGTAATCTACTTTATGGGGGAAATACTTCAACCTCTCACTTGTGAGGATTGGTAATTATTTTCATCTCCTTTGCTTGTTGTTTTAATTTGGATAACTAACATATGCAAATACAGGAGACGAAAATTGTTGGAACCCCCAGCAACCAGCCTACTGATACTCGATCTCCTCCCCTCGAACAGATTCTCCAAGGGGAAAAAGAGGACTTGGAGAAGAAGACCGAGGAAATGTCTTCGGCCATTCTACACTTAGCAGAATGTTTTGATAGATCCCACGAAGAGGTGCACAAATTCCGCCTGGAGAGGGACTACGCTCGACAACAGCGATAACTCTCTGATTCGATCAGGGGTGGTAGTGCGTCTCTGATCAGGGATGATGTAGATAGGCTTAGAGTAGTTGCTAGTTCTCTTGGGGCCATCAATGTAGATCCTACTGACGCCAATATGTCCCTAGGAGAACTTTGTAAACTTCTCTCGGATCAGGTCGATGCTCTGGTCGCCTGTATCCCTTTTGTGTGCAAGGATTGTCAGAAATAAAGATTTCTTTTTTCCTTACATGTCTTAAAAACTCTTCATAATCTCTGTGTGAAAATATGGCCATAAGTAATGTCTTTACGACCACTCATACACAGGTAAATCTGAGTACTACGATTCGAAATGCATTAATATGTCACTCCGCGACCAATACTGATACCGCGATCAGATCCAAAGCCGCGGTGAGAACCAAGATTCGATCAAAACTGTTATTGCGATCAGAACTGAAATCCGATCAGAACTGCTATCTGATCAGAATTGAAGTCTGGACAACATAACATTTTGATCAGAAAACAACTGTTTGCATAGTGGTTATTCATTTGCAATGATCATAGAATATCACCATGACCAAAATGCAAATACTAAGGTGATCACAGAAACACGTTGTGACCAACACATGAAAATTTACAAAAAACATGAAGGATAACGTCCTCCGAAAATCTTTGTAGAATTTTCACATCTTAAATTCACACTAATCCCCAACATTCGAAACAAAGAATACTTTTTGTTTCAGATTCGGTACAGGGAATGCATAGCGGGTTTTCAAGAGAAAGCATTCATTATGGGAAATGAATAATGTATTCAATGGAACATTGCCCTCGGTGGAACGTTGCCTCGGGCCTATAAAAGAAGCAGGTAGCTTCTTGAGGAAGCCACACAACCAGCAACCTGCCTTAGAACTTTTGCCGCACAAAACCCTCATCCTTCATCTTCCATCACCCTTAAAGCCGCTAGCTTTTTCTCACAATCTCTTGCAAAAAATGGCATCTTGGAGCCGATCAGTTCACCACACGGAGGAGAATCTGATGGCGCTAGAGAAGGAAGAGATCCTTCCTTGGCGGCTGCTAATTAACTGGTGGCCCGCGGAGAAGGACCAAGAAAGCCCCATCGTCCAAGAGGGTGAACTGGTGGTTTTCGAGGAATACCTGCGATGCGGGTTTCGATTCCCCGAAAGCCGATTCCTGAAGGGGATCTTGGAGCATTACGGGTTGGAGTTGGTGAATCTCCACCCTAATGCTGTCCTGATCTTGGCGATTTTCCAGCATTTATGCGAAGCTTTCGTCAGAGTGTTCCCAAGCGTGGAGCTCTTCCGGCGCTTTTACTATTCGGCATGGTCGAAGAGCGCCAACGCCGCCAGATGCATTTACTTCTGGATAAGGGAGAAAAAAGAGTATCCCTTCCCACCCCTGCGAGATTCCGTGCACGGGTGGTACCAGAAGTGGTTTTACGGCACTCCTCCGTCCGACAGCGGGTTATGGTTCGAGAACTCTTGGCCAGAGAAGTCCAGCGACTTGGACTCTCTCCCTGTTCTAAGTGCGAAGTAGAAGAAACAGGCCCAGGTGATTCTTCACTTAGTCCATGAGGGACTAACTGCTCGCAATATCATTCACGACTTTGTGAAGAACCGGGTGAGCCCCCTGCGTGAAAGGGCTCATCCGGCTTGGGAGATACAGTCCATGGCGGATAGCACCTTTGACTATAATAATGGTATGTCTTCCAGTAAAAAAAAACACAAATTTCTTCCAAAAAATTGCATCTGTTAACGTGTTTGTTTATGATGTAGCTCTGAGTTCGTCCGAAATCGAAAACGGACGAACTACCTCCTCAAGGCGTATAGTGCCGATGTGGAGGGAGCCAGAGGGTCGCCTCGCCCACAGAGCCTGATCAATGCCGGTGATGACCTTAGAAAGGAGCGTCGAAAGGTACAGACTTTCTTGCTAAGCTCCATTTGCAGACCATCCACTGATCTTGTATTAACAAAAAAACAACTCAAATGATACAGCTCCTGGGAAAGTTCGGTGAGGCAATACGCCCAGCCAAAGACATCGGCAGCCTGGGAAAGTCGGCTCCGAACAGAGCAAAGAAAATCTCTTCGAAGCGCGGAACAAAGGAAAGCGTCCCCAAGAAGTCCAAGAGGATTTTGGGAGAGGCTTCCTCGCCGAAAGCTCCTTCTACCACAAAGAGAACCGCGGTAAGATACTCAATGCCCTATGTTACCCTAGGTACAAACCGGAATCACTTCTTCATCATACAGGGCGAAGGGAGCGAGGAAGACTAGGATGACGTCCCTCTGATCCGCCGCAAGAGGAAGACAATCGCTTCCCTGTCCAGCGAAGTCTTGTCTTTCACCCGTGAAACCAGGAACAACCGCAGTGGGCCCCGCGACTACTGAAAATCCTGTGGTTGCGGGTGAAGTCTCAGTACCTGAAGCTCAGGAAGCTTCAGGGCTTGCTACACCTCTCCCTCTGACAGAAGGAGTGACTGTGGTAAGATCCTGCATAGCCTTGATGGTCGTTATCCGTTTGTGAACATCAATTAAGCAGTCCTCGTGCAGGAGGAAGAAGACATTCCCTCCGTCCGCCACGAGATGATTGCGGCCAGCCTAGGGGCGGCGAGCACTCCGCTCCTGATGTCTGGGGCGGAAATGACAGAACAGGATCCCGTGACCGCCAGCAACCACGCGGGCGCAGGTGAAGTCCCGACGCCTAAGGCCCAGGAAACACCTGGTCCAAGGGTTGTATCCCTACCAACAGAAGAGGTCACACAGGTAAGGATCATCCTAGTCTCAGTCTTTATCGTTCCTCATGCGCATGTTCATGAATTTGTGCACACAGGGAGAAAAAGATAGGGTCCTCTTTACGAAGAGGAAGACCAGGACAAACGACGACTATCCCCTTTTCCTTGGGGAACCTTCTTCGAAATCCCAAAAATTGGAGGGAGTCCGAGTAAGGTAAGAAATCTCCCTTGTAGGAACAAGGTTAGATATCAATGGTTACTTATAGAAATCTCAACTGATGAAATTTTCCATTACTCAGGCACAGAAGTCCAGTTCCTAGCCCTTCAATGGCCTCAGCCAGTATTGGGGCTTCCCCTGCAACCGAGGTCTCCGGGGAGCAAAGCTCCATCCCTTCGGTCCGAGAAGTCGTTCGGGCCATGGTAGATAGGGTTTCTGCACAAGTCCAATCAGATATATTGGAATCTACAGCCTTACCCAAGAATAAAGGTCAGTGGGGAGGAACATCTACTGTTCCTGCTGGGGATAAGGTGAACCCAGCGGTTCAACCTTCGGTTGCACCAAAAAAACTATCATTCTGGGAGTATGCCGAGGTATACCGAACACCCCTTATGCATTTTGTGCTTACATAAGAGCATCTATGTTTTGAAACTGATCTCCTTCCATGTCATAGGACATGACCCGCATGGCGACCATTTCGATGGCTATGATAGATAGCATCGAGGCTGCAGAAGAGGAAACAGGTCACCTGCAGCGGTAGGGGAGATATTTCTTTACTCATTCAAATGCAAGTCCTTATCTTGGTAATAATCCCTTCTGTCACAGAGAAAATGCTTATCTGATGAAGAGTCTCGCTGAGCAGGAAAATCAAGAATTCCGGGCAGCCACCCACATCTCGTTTCTGGAGAGCAAACTCCAGAAATTGAGGTCACAACTCTCTTGTAAGCATACCTCTGTCCAGAGTAAATTAACTTCTTCGTATGAACTGCTTGTAATGGTCCCTTGTCACAATGTGAGACGACCAAATAAGCTGGCACGATCAAGAGAAGGCAAACCTCCAAGCGACCATTGACTTTGTTTGCAGGGAGAACAAAGATTTGAGCACGTCAATCTCTGCCTGCAGCATTGCTCAAGAAAACAACTTCGAAAAACTGAAGATGGTGGCCGGTCTACTACGGGCTGATGTGGCTAAAACCGCGGTGGACGACCTCAGCCTTAGCGACTGGACCACACTGGTCGCGACCCAAGCAGAGTCACTTCTCGAGTATCTTCCTGAAGATACTAGGCGGCAAAAAGAGGCGATCAGATTAAGAGTTCAATCAACTGCCTCCGCCATCCTCTGCCGACATCATCTTCACCATGGCCCAGATTTGGATCTGAATGCCGCAGCGGAAGAGGCAGAGGTCGAGAGTGAAGACCAGCTTGGGTATATCATGGAGGAAGTGAAGCCACTTGTAGAAAAATTCTCGAATGATCTCAGCATAATGTAAATTCTTGTACCTATACGAACACAATTTATACAATGCGAATGCATGCTATTTATTGCTTTTTAAAAAAGGAAACACTTCTCTTTGTTTTATGTTGTGACCATATTCGCCTAGCCCCCGCCTGTGATCATGTATACTGAAGACTTTGTATTATGAGCACAGGAGTAATATATTATGTAGCGACGACGAGGGATACCTGACCAAGCTAACAATCATACTAAACACAATATCCAACCTTATTGCAAATCGGCAGCCACTCTGATGACCAGGGACATGCCAGCAAGCCCCGTGTGCATTGAGAAACGGCTTATTGAGGGGTGTCTTGTCTGGAAGTGATCACGAGATCGGCCAGCGAATCCAATCAGGATATTGTGACAACATAACCGTCAGCGACCAGCCCCCGAGCCAGACTCGTTACATATACGGGCAAAAGAGGAATAATCCACATACGCAACAACTAAGAACACCCGTTTTGTTAAACCATGCTAATTGAAAAGGAAAAGGGAATTGGGCACTTACACGTAAAACTTGCGTAGTTGATCGCATGTTCCAAGTATTGGATAAGATCCGACCATCCTCCATCGCTAACCGAGCTGATCCTGATCGCGGCACCGAAACAACAGTGTAGGGGCCTTCCCATTGTGGAGAGAACTTGTTGCGACTAGAATGGTTTTGTATTCTAGTAAAACCAGATCGCCCACGTGAAGACTGCGTGGTCGGACCCTTTTGTTATGATACTTGATCAGAGCTTGCAAGTACACCGCAGATTTGATCAGAGCTCGATCACATTTTTCTTCTAGGAGGATGACATCTTGTAATCGTTGCCCGTTCTGATCAACTCGTTCTAATTGATCTGTTCGGACAGAGCCAATACTGATTTTCATAGGCAACACGGCCTCAGCCCCATATACCAAATGGAATGGCGTGTCACCGGTGGCTCGACTACAAGTAGTACGTAGTGCCCACAGAACGGTATAGAGCTCGTCTACCCAAGCCCCCGAGCGTGTCTTAAGGCGATCGAAAACACGTTTTTCGATACCCTGCAATATTTGCCCGTTGGCACGTTCGACGGCACCATTGCTCTATTGATGAGCTACAGAGGCAAAGCACACCTTGGTTCCAACCTAATCGTAGTAATCCAGAAAAAGACCACTTGCAAACTGGGAACCGTTATCAGTAATGAGACGATTTGGAACACCGAATCAAGCCACAATGTTCTTATGAAAGGACTTTTGTGCTGCAGCAGTAATGTTGCGCACTGTTTCGGCCTCAATCCACTTTGTAAACGTGTCAATGGCTACGAACAAGAACTTGTAGGACTGACAATGTTCTTATGAAAGAACTTTTATTGGCCTCTTGTGGCATAGGACTGACAATGTCCATACCCCAGACCGCAAAGGGCCATGAAAGAGGAATGGTTTGTAGGGCATAGGCAGGTTGATGAACCTGTCTTGCATGAAACTGACTCTGAGGACACATCTTGACCATATTCTTGGCATCATCAAGTGCCGAATGGCCAATAAAATCCTTGTCAGAAAGCTTTGCCGACCACTGTACGATATGACGCGTGCGCACCACATACACCGCCATGAATTTCTCTCAAGAGGGATTTGCCTTCCTCTTGGGACACACAGCGCATAAATACTCCTTGAGTACCTTTTCTATACAAAACTCCTTCTATGAGCTTGTATAGACGTGCCTTTTGAACTAACCGATCGCTTTCAGTTTCATCTTCGAGCAGGGTCTCGTGTTCGAGATAGACCCTCAATGGATGAGTCCAATCTGGTTCCTGTCTGAGGTTGGTAACGCAGACTGTTACCGGATCATCCTCGACCGTAGTCATGATCGAAGGATGTTCCAAGTATTCGACGAACATTCCTGCCGGAGCGGATGTGCGTGAGGACCCAATTTTGGATAATTGGTCTGCGAGAATGTTGTCCATTCGCGGGATGTATTGGACTTCGAAATGACTAATGTGTTTTTCCAATCTCCTCACTTCCCCCAAGTAATGAGCCATTGTCTCATCGGAGGTGCTGTACTCCTTGTTTACCTGGTTTACGACCAGCTGTGAGTCTCCCCTAACCACTAATGGACAGACTCCGAGGAATTTTGCTGCCCGGAGCCCTGCAAGAAGACCATCATACTCCACTGTATTGTTGGTCGCAACAAAGTGAAGTTGAAAGACAAACTTCAACTGTTCGCCCTGGGGCGTAACTAAGACCACTTTAGCCTCCGAGTGTTGGAAACTACGAGAGCCGTCAAAGTACATTGTCCAGTGATCAAGGCATTCCAATTCCTCGGGCGCTTGCATGGGTGGCTTAGGGTTAGTCCATTTGACTACGAAGTCGGCTAGGGCCTGAGACTTGACTGCGGTGCGAGGATGTCAAACGCTCCAAGTTCAACAGCCCATTTGGCGATCCGACCAGAGTTCAATAGCCAAATGGAAAAGATGAGGGTACTGTGATCTTATGTGCTTGGAAGTAATGCCGTAGCTTACGGGAAGCCATCAGAAGTGCGTAAAGTATCTTCTGGACCTCAGGGTATCGCTCCTTAGGACCATGAAGTACTTTGCTTACATAGTAGACGGGTTTGTGCACGCCCTCTTTATCTGCGATCAGAACTGCGCTGACCGCGTGAAGTGTGGCCGCCAGGTAGAGAAGCAATGGTTCTCTTTCTCGGGGGAAACCAAGACTGGCGGACTGAACAGATATGCCTTTACCTCCTGAAATGCCTTTTCGGCCTCATCGGACCATGTAAAGTTGTGATGTTTGAGTAGGGCTTTGAAGAAAGGTAGTCCCCTTTCGCCCAGTCGCGATATGAACTGGCTTAATGCCGCCGTGCGACCTGCCAGGCACTGAATATCCTTGATGGTCGAGGGAGACCTCATCTGTTCGATAGCCCTGATTTTTTCAGGATTGACTTCGATTCCTCTGGAACAAACAACAAAGCCAAGAGGTTTTCCTGATGAGACCCCGAAAGAACATTTCTTCGGGTTTAATTTTATTCCATATCGATTTAAATTACAGAAGGTTTTAGTGAGATCATCTAAATGAGACAATCTTTTTGTACTTTTTACAACAAGGTCGTCTACGTAAGCTTCAAGATTATGCCCCATCTGGCAAAGAAAGGTCTTTTGCATCAAGCACTGGTACATGGAACTTGCGTTCTTGAGACCGGACGGCATTCTGACGTAGCAGTAGGTGCCGAACGGGGTGATGAAGGCAGTCTTCTCTCCATCTTCTTCTGCCATGCTAATTTGATGTTATCCTGAGTAAGCGTCCAGGAAACTCATCAGTTCGTAACCCGTAGTTGAATCGACCAGCTGATCGATGCGAGGAAGGCGAAAGTCTTCCTTTGGACGGAAACTATTGCGGTTGGTGTAGTCGATGCACATGCGCCACTTGCCGTTTGACTTGCGGACCATTACCGGATTTGCAAGCCATTCTGGGTGGTCGACTTCGCGAACAAACCCAGCTTTTAGGAGTTTGTCCAACTCCTCTCGAATGGCTTCCTACCGATCGACAGCAAAACTCCTGAGCTTCTGCTTTATCGGTCGCTGTCCAGGTCGAATCGCTAACCTGTGCTTGATTACTTCCCTTGGGACACTGGGCATGTCGGATGGTTTCCATGGAAACACATCTGCATTAGCCTGGTGGAAAGCAATGAGCTCGAGTTCCTATTTGTCATCCAGGCCTGATTCAACCCGAATTGTCTTGGACGGATCATCTGGGTACAATGGAACTAGTTTGAGTGTCTCGTCTGGTCGAGCAGTAGCTTTGATCGTATTAGTAGATACTATGGCAATCTGGGCGTCTCGGAAGGGAAATTGGTCCACCATCTCCAGGGATAGCCGACCACACGTCAATGCCACATTACGACTACCTCGGACCAAAATAACACCCTTGGGGCCGGGCAACTTGCCACACTAGTAAGCGTAGTGCGTAGCCATCATGAACTTAGCAAGAGTTGGCCTGCCAAAGATTGTGTTGGAAGCCGAATCACAATCAATTACATCAAAAGTAACTAATTCTGTTCGGAAGTTATTGGGTTCTCCCAACACGACCGGGAGCACCACATATCCCAATGGCATCATAGAGGGACCAGGAATTATCCCATAAAATGGATGGATTATGGGCTTCATTTTCGAATGAGGAATCTGCATCTCGTCGAGCGCCTTGACCAATAAGATGTCCAAGGAGCTACCTCTGTCGATCAGGACCCTCTCGACTCTCGCATTACTGATAATTGGGGTAATGACCAGAGGAAGTCTCAATGGTCGAGTGAGCCCCACAGGACAATCAGAGCTATCAAATGTCAAAGGTGTGTCCGACTAGTGGGGGTACTGAGGCTCACCAAGAGAATTCTCCGTTTGGTTAACCACTCGATAAAAGGCTTTAAATTGCCTCTTAGAAACAAAAGAGGAGGATCTTCTGAAAATAACATTAACATGATTACGAGGTACCTGGTAAGACATCTCTTCATCCCCGTCGGTGTCTCTTAGCCCGCAAGCTTGTTCCTTAGTTGGTAAGGTCGGCATAGGTCCTATCCCCTGGTAGAAGTCATCTAGTTGCTTCAACCAACTCCTGTAGTTCTCGAGGTCGTGGCCTGCGGAGTTGTGAAGCGGGCACCACTTCTTGCCTTCCTGCGGGTTAGTCGACTTCTCTGATTGGTTGGCACGGCGACCACCAGAAGCAGTTTTATTCTTAAACGAATACTTGTTACTTTTGGTCGATCGAGGCTTCTCTGCAAACGCGACCTCTCGGTACTGTCCAGATCGACTCCATTTTGACTTCTTCGACCTGCCGCCTGATCAAGGTTCTGGCTTCTTGCTTGAATCCTCCCTTTTAACATCCTTAAGACCTAGTTGAGGTGGTAGGTTACCTTTATCAACCATCCGATTCCATTCAATAGCCTCGGCTGCGTCGGAATATCGATCGGCCATATCAAAGAGATCTGCTACTGATCGGGGAGGATGGATGAGCAAATCTTCGGTGAACCTCCGATATCGAACGGCGTGTTTAAACGCCCTAATAACAGAGCTATCAGATATGTTCGGGATGGTATTTCTCACCCCGAAAAATCTCTTGACAAACTAACGAAGGGTTTCAGTCGAAGTTTGTCGTAATGGATGGAGGTCGTCCTCTTTACCCGGCTTCTGATAACAATTTTGGAAATTGTTGAGGATGGCATCACACAACATTTCCCAATTATAGATCGAACCCTCAGGCTGATTGAACAACCAGGTTCTTGCCGGTCCTTCGAGGATTGTAGGTAGATAGTTGGCCATGACCTGGTCATCGCCGCCTGCTGCTTGGATGGCAGTAATGTAGATTTGGAGGAACTCGGATGGGTTCTGAGTTCCATCAAACCTCTGTATGGCCCTTGGTTTAAACTTGTCTGGCCAAACGACCGCACGAAGGCCGGGCGAGAAAGCTTTACAACCAACATAGGGACAGTGAATTGACCTGCGACTCTCGACCTGATCACGTGAGACCTTGCGCAATGGAGAAGTTACTCATGGTCCTAAGCGAGAGTGGACAGGAATTTGTTCGCTATCACGAGAACGCTCCGTTCATCTAGCTTCGTCATGCCGAGACGAGAAGGGTGGTGGACGATTACGTCTACCCGAACCAGAGTGAGAGTACTCTTGGTTATGAGAACGTGTCACCGACCGGGAAGGGGCCGTTGGGGTCGGCTCAGACGTGACCTCGTCCAACCTTTCCGCCAGGATTCTTGTGAAGGCCTGCTTCTGTGCATCTGTGACCGTAGGAGGAAAATTACGCAAGACTTCTCCTTGGGGCACCAGGTGTTACTGTTTCTTCGCCCGCCGGGAAACGCTCTGGGGGTAAGGACGGTGTCTGGTGGCGTCTGCGACCACGTGATCGCCGGGAAGAACTCAGAGCAGCATCATAACGAGCCTGCGCATTTTGGAGAGCCTCTAGGGCTGTTCTACGAAGTTCGTTGTCCTGTTGCTCGCGATCTTGATCTTCCTTCTACTTGCGTTCCTGTTCTTTCCTAGTAGCCCATTGATCAGGAGTTTCTTCTGATAAAGCAGCGAACTGTCTAGGGAGTGAGGTCGCCAAGGGAGAAAACATCTCTGTGTGTTCCGAGTCAGACTCGAAATCAAAAAGACGATGGAGGTATCAGGGTCAAACCTCCCAGGGCTAATCTCCTGGTCAACAGCGTTCTTACCCTCAGCAGGGTCATACGATGGACTAGATTTAACCTCTAATGCGTTGAGAACCTCAGTAGGTTCTGGCTCTGTGTTGGTTGTCTCCTGGTCGATAGACATGACCTGAGTGGTTGAATCGACCTCCGGGATGTCTTCGCCTTCGGTTTCCTCCATCGGAACAGGATCACTAGGTGACGGCATCTGGATGTGGGCATAATCCTCGAGATTGAAGTCGTTCTCGGAATCATATGCTCTAGCCATGGTTCACCGAACCTCCGGATGAAAATTAGAACGCCTTGAGAAAGGCCCCACGGTGGGCGGCAACTGTCAATGATTCGGACTCTGGGTCCTTAGTCAAACTTTTGCAGAATTTTTTGAGTTGTGAGACCTTTCAGGGTGTCCCTCTGGGAAGGGATGATGAACCAAAGTCAATTAAAGCACAGAGAAATTTAGACAGGTTCGCGCCCTCGATGGTGGGAGTAACAGCCCTACGTCCTGTTAGGATTCCACTATATATAAAAGATTACAAGGTTGTGGAAGGGGTCTTCACAGGCGAAGATCCTTCTTGTGTGGTTATATGAAAAACTATTAAAGTGGCTTATGAAAACTGGTAGATTTAATCTAATGTATTCTGATGATCTCTCGATCTCTCTATATCTCTCGATCCTCTGATTTTATGCATTGGCTTGCCCTTTTATACTAGTCGAAAGGGTGCCAAGACATAACGGCTTTGAACAGTTGCTTGAGTGCAGTTTTGGTAACTACACGTAACCTCCATGCAGGCTTAACACGTGTAATTAAGGAATAACTGCATGTATCAACCTCCTAACGGTTGTCTCCGCACGTGGAGGAATCTTCGGGATACTCCGGATATGCTTGTTGTAAGGTCTAAGCAACCCCGCATCTCCTGGTCGAGGGTGTTCTGACCGCGCATTGCTTGCAATCATCTGACCGCGCACTATCTGTAGCCTTCTATCCGCGTATCGCATACGGGCTTCTGACCGCGTACTAGCTGCGGCCTGATGTCATTGAGCTTTCGACCATGTGTCCGCTCTTCCCAAGACAGCTTGAGATCACATCAACGGACACTTACCTGGTTCGAATCTATCTTGAACCAGACGTGTATTTATTCTGAACTAGCTCGGGTAACAATCCTCGTCAATTGCTCTCAGTTCAATAGTTCCAATGCCATCAAACCTCCCCTGGTGACGAGACACAGGAACTCCTATTGCTTCTACCTCAGTCATGTAATTGACGCAGAACTCAACAACCTTTTCCGCTGCATTATCTTTGACAATGCTACCCTCGGGCCGAGAGCGATTCCTCACGTAGGCCTTAAGTACACCTATGTACCTCTCGAATGGATACATATAACGTAAGAACACGAGTTCACATATTTTGATTTCTCTAACAAGGTGGACAGTGGATGAACCATGATATGAAAAAATGACGGAGGAAAATACATCTCAAGCTGACAGAGAATTTGAACCACCTTACTCTGCATAGAATCTAGTCCCTCGGGATCAATGACCTTGCAAGAAATTGCATTGAAAAAATAACACAGCTTACTGATCTTCTTTCTAACCTTATGCGGCACAATACTCCAGATGGCAACAGGAATCATTTGTGTCATCAACATGTGACAATCGCGAGACTTCATACCAAGCAATTTCAAATCGCCCATGGACACAAGCTTTTTCATATTTGTGGACTAACCCGATGGAACTTTAACACCATAGAGAAACTTACAAAGTTTCGTCCTCTCAGCCTTGCACAAAGTATAGCAAGTAGGAGGGAGGTATATACGGCCTTTCTCGTCCTCTCTCGGTGCTAGCTCGGGCCTAATTTTCATTTCGATCATATCATGCCACACATTGATGCCATCCTTTGCCTTCCCTGGGATGTTCAGCAATTGGCCGATTAAACTATCGCAAACATTCTTCTCTACGTGCATGACATCAATGCAATGCCAAACCTCTAAATGCTTCCAATACGGTAACTCCCAAAATATCGATCTCTTCTTCCAAATGCTCTTCCTGCGGGGTTGCAATTTACGACCCTTTCCAAACACAATGTCTATGGCCTTCACCCGTGAGTAAATTTCTTTCCCACTCATAGGCTTTGGGGCTGAACCATCTTTCTTGTGGCCGTCGAATTCCTCTTTTTCTTACGATACACGTCATTCTCAGAAGAAACCTACGGTGACGCATGTACATTGTCTTCTTGCACTTCTTCAGCCACACGATCTTAGTCTCATCTTCGCTGTGGGGACAAGCTTTGGCTCCTTTCATACTAAGGCCCGACAAATTTCCAAGGGCAGGGAAATCGTTGATGTGTAGAATATCACAGCATGTAGGATGAAGTTCTCTCATTTGTATGCATCCCATACTTGCACCCATTCGTTCCACATTGTTAGCAAATCCTCTATCAATGGTGCTAGGTACACATCAATACCATTTCCGGGTTGTTTTGGTCCTGAGATAAGTAGAGACATCATGATATACTTGCGCTTCATACACAACCAAGGAGGAAGGTTGTAGACACACAAAAGAATCGGCCAAGTTCTAATGGGAACAGGGATGCCCGAACTTCCGTCAGGTGGAGGATAGGTTGATTAGGCGGCGCGAGACACACACAATCCGGCTTCTTGATCGGCACGATCAAAACCCCTGCAATCGCAGCACCACGCGTCCTCTGGTTATCAACCGTGCGCTGCCCGGTTGACCTCGCCACGAAGGCTAATCCCTGCCAGTGAATCGAGAACACAAGCAAGAACAAGAAAGATGCAACTGAATTTGCAATTGAGGATGAAACTCACGAGTTGGGGTCTCACAAACCGATGAACGGCGACACTGTTCAAAGACAGAATTGATCTAAACAAAACCCAAGTCTAAACGGCAGCCATGGCGGCCATATATATACTGTATGGGGCGGCCATGAGGTGGAGGAGGAAACCCTAGGAGTACATGGGCCTTGGGCCCAAAGTGGAGCGTCGCAGCGCACGTCAGATTCTGGTCATAATCTTGTTTTGACGATTCCTGTCGATCCGTAAGGAATTTGGACATGGGACTGGATCCATTGGAAATCTCTCGTCGTTCTCTTGTCCGTAGAGTCCAAGAATGTCGAAAACGGACTTCGTATGTGGCCTGTACGTCCGTTTGAAGTTGGACTACGCGTAGATGGCCGAACCGGACTCGCGGATGAATTGAGCTCACTTGTGGGCTGGCCTTGGAGCGACGTTGCTTGTGCGACCTTAGAGGTGTAGAGGCACCTTTCTTGAGCACGTCTTGTGTTTGGGGAGGTGGCCAAGGTGGAGGCCGAACTTGTGGCGGCGACAGCATAAAATCCAGACGACGTACGTGCTGCCAGCTTTCGCGTCCTGGCCAAGGTGGCGGACGATGACATCTTGATGACCATCATGTTGATGTCGTCTTGGTCATAGCCATGACGTACATGGTCTCATCATTCTCCCTTTCTTGATGTGGAGTCGTCCTCGACTCCATTGTGTTTTTCTGCAAAATGTTAGCACCAACAGAGAGCACAACAATATGCATATCTTTGATAATCAAATCATTAGACAGAACCATTAACATTTATATACTCCCTTTCTTGAAAACTATCATATACCTTGAAAATTGAATTATAGTGACATGGCAAGACTTGATTAGTGGCATTTTCATTTTCCAAATGAACGCCAGGTTTCATATCAAATGATGGTTTCAGATTAGTACAAATATAAATTCGTTGCACCATATGCTCTCCACTATCAGTATGGTTTCCCATAACATGAAAAGTATTTCGTGATAACCATGGTAAATCAGCATGCGTAAAAAGTATCTCCTCTGAACTACTTAGATCACAAAAAACATCAAATTCTATGTAACCCAAAGTATTTAAAGAAGACATTAATTTAAGCTCACCTTCTTCACTGTCAATGTGAATAACATGTTTATTTTCAGCACAAGTGTTTGTTTTTGTCACAAAAGAAACATGTTCATTCACTAGTTGTGGCATGGATATAAGTGAAGCATTATCATTAATTGCAGCAAGATCAGATTTTGTAGCAAGCAAGACGAGATTCCTCAATTTAATTTGGTTGGCTACATGCTGAATTTCAGATTTTTCATCAATGGTTTTCTTGTCATTAGCAAGCCGCTCCCTATCGGATTTAACAATTTCAGCGGGGGTCAAAGGTAGAAGTGTAATTTTCTTTCCCTTATGTCCCGTCGATGTACGGCCCGTGGAAGCGACGGAGGAGGAGCTCTTGGCTGGTGTTGGCGGGGTCGACTTGCTGCTGTCCGCGGCACGGGCGGGCGGTGCCGTCGATGCCGGTCGTGTGCTCGTCGAAGGTGGCGGTGCAGCTGGTCGGAAGGTGGAAGAAGGCACTGTCTTCGCTTGTCCCGTAGTCATTCGGGGCGTGAAGGTGCTGCCGGTGTTGCTCCTGCTCTTAGAATGGCGTCCCTGCAACTCCTTCTCTGCTAACATAGCAAGTTGAAACAAGCGATTGACAGTTGTATATTCTTTATAATCAACAATATCCTAAATTTCTGGACGCAAACCACCGTAAAAACGAGCAATTTTATCCTCAGGTTCCTCTACTACCCCACAACGTAACATACCCTTTTGAAGCTCTTGGTAATATTCCTGAACAGTCATACTACCTTGATCTAATCGTTGCAATCTCTTGCGCATATAACGTTGGTAGGAAGGAGGAACAAATCTATTACGCATAGCATCTTTTAATCTCGCCCAAGAATCAGGTTGTAAGCGGGCGTTTACTAGTTCATTTCACCAGATTATAGCAAAATCTTTAAATTCACTAGTGGCTTGTCTAACTCTATAAATCTCGGGAACTAGATGGGAATTAAATTTCTGCTCGACCGTCATCTCCCAATCTAAGTAAGCATCAGCATCATAAGCTCCAGAAAAGGAAGGGATGGTGAATTTTACCTTAGCGAAAGGATCATCATTGCGGTTCTGGTTATTACCTCCCATACCGTGCTGGTTGCGGCGAAGACGGTGATGTAGACGGCCATCTCGTTGAGCAGCACGTTCCCTGGCGGCACGTTGCTGCTCATCTTCATCTTCCTCAAAATCACCATCCTCATTGTGGTCGTTGTTGCCGTGGTTGGCGCCGCTGTTGACGGAGGCATCTCCATCAATGGTCACGGGAGGGCGTTTTTCGACGGCATCCATCCTCTCGGTGAGGGTGGAAACTCGTCGATCGATGCTCTCAAGGGTCTTGTTCGTCGTCGTGGCATGCTCCTTGAACATTGTTTTTATCTCATCCAGCATGGTCGACAACTCTGAATGAAGGACACAGTCTTCGATGGTAACATCATCCTCATTCCTGCCCTTCTTGCCACCTGCCATGGTTAGCACAGAAAAAGGACAGAAGGAAAACAAGCACAAGTATTATGAGCCCTATGAACTACTAGGTGGGATCTCGCGCTCTCAAGCAATCTTACCAAGTTCTTACTCGGTTCTTACCAACACAGCGAGGGACGGTGCAACCGGTGGATGGTTCGTGACACCGTGAGGGCGTGATGAAGCTATTGCAAGGGTCAATAACCTGTGCTGATCAGAAGGATGTATTTGTGGAGCTGTAGGTGGCCAAAAATATGTAGCAAAGGAATAGCAATTGTTCAATATAAGTAATGCAAAATTGAAGATTAGGCCAAACTATCAACGTGCTTGACCGGCCTAGACCTATACTAGTCTGAAGCGAACGGGTTGAAGAAAGGTGTGGTTCCCCAATATGCAACACGAAAGATGAAGTTTTTCCTTTTCTCACTTTTTCATTCAAACAGCGCGGCCCTTTTTTTTTTTTACTTTTCTTTTTTTTTTTTTTGTTCGGCTTTTCTTTATGCACTTGCCTTTTTTTTTTACCAACACAACAAAATTATGCTGCAAGAGCAGAAACTTTGCGCAGCAATTATGCACCACGCAATCTTCAAATTTGTGATATGTTCCAAAAGTAAAGTTGTGGGGAATCTTTTAAGCTTTCCAGAACTTCCAAGATCATCTAAAACGGAGTTCGTATGAAGAAGTTATGGCCAAAATACAGAACCAAACCGTAATAGATCTAAACTTGAAAACCCTAACAAAGATGGCACGAAATCTCATAGATAGAAGCTGAATTTGGGGGTGGTTCCATTGCCGAAAGCAATGGCTTTTCCTCTAGGAAATTTTGTCAGGTTTCCAACGAGCCCAAGAACATCGAAATCCGAGTTCGTATGTGAAAGTTATGGCCGTTTTACTGAAGGGGTCACAGAGTGGACGCGAACTCGAATCGGGCTCGGTTTTGTGACGAGTGGTTTTTGGATTGGATGAATGGGGAATATGTATAATTCGACCTGAGGTTTTGGAGGATACAATCAAAACCAATCTACTATTTGTTTTTTTGATATTTTCTTGACAAGAACACAAACCCTAAGCGGCGGATTCAACGGCGGATGCAGACTCGAGACTAGATCTAGAAACTAGACACGGACAGCGGCAACGACGACGATGGGCGAAAATTCAATAATGCAAAACAGTAAAGAAACAATGCAAAGGCTCAAAAGTCTTGGACAATGGATGCAAATATTTTTGTGTGGTAATTTTCTGGACTCTAGGGCGAACGCAAAACTAAATCAAACTAAGGGAAAAGGCGAACCTGACGGTAACCTTGCTCTGATTACCACTTAATGGGAACAGGGATGCCCGAACTTCTGTCAGGTGGAGGATAGGTCGATTAGGCGGCGCGAGACACACACGATCCGGCTTCTTGATCGGCACGATCAAAACCCCTGTAATCGCAGCACCACGCGTCCTCTGGTTATCAACCGTGCGCTGCCCGGTTGACCTCGCCACGAAGGCTAATCCCTGCCAGTGAATCGAGAACACAAGTAAGAACAAGAAAGATGCAACTGAATTTGCAATTGAGGATGAAACTCACGAGTTGGGGTCTCACAAACCGATGAACGGCGACACTGTTCAAAGACAGAATTGATCTAAACAAAACCCAAGTCTAAACGGCAGCCATGGCGGCCATATATATACTGTATGGGGCGGCCATGAGGTGGAGGAGGAAACCCTAGGAGTACATGGGCCTTGGGCCCAAAGTGGAGCGTCGCAGCGCACGTCAGATTTTGGTCGTAATTTTGTTTTGACGATTCCTGTTGATCCGTAAGGAATTTGGACATGGGACTGGATCCGTTGGAAATATCTCGTCGTTCTCTTGTCCGTAGAGTCCAAGAACGTCGAAAACGGACTTCGTATGTGGCCTGTACATCCGTTTGAAGTTGGACTACGCGTAGATGGCCGAACCGGACTCGCGGATGAATTGAGCTCACTTGTGGGCTGGCCTTGGAGCGACGTGGCTTGTGCGACCTTAGAGGTGTAGAGGCACCTTTCTTGAGCACGTCTTGTGTTTGGGGAGGTGGCCAAGGTGGAGGCCGAACTTGTGGCGGCGACAGCATAAAATCCAGACGACGTACGTGCTGCCAGCTTTCGCGTCCTGGCCAAGGTGGCGGACGATGACATCTTGATGACCACCATGTTGATGTCGTCTTGGTCATAGCCATGATGTACATGGTCTCATCAAGTTCTATGCTAACTACTCATATTACCAAAAGGATTCATTCCATTGGTACTCAACCTGAACTTTATATTCCTCAATTCCGCTCCAAAGTTAACAAATTCCCTGTCGATGTTTCTCTACTGCACAGTACCAGCTGGGTTTCTCAACTTTCCATCCTTCTTCTGGTCTTCCGAATGCCAACGCAATAATTTTTCCTCTTTAAGGTTTGCAAACAAACGCTTCAAGCGGGGAATGACGGGCAAATACCACAACACCTTAGTAGGACGTCCTTTCTTTATCTCATCAGTGTAGTCGCTGTCGTCGTTTTAGTCCTTACGCTTATATCGGGATGTGCAGCACACCGGACAAACAAGTAGATCCTTGTAGTCGTTACGTTAAAGGATGCAATCATTAGGGCATGTGTGTGTCCATTCTACTTCCATTCCCGAGGGACACAACAGCTTTTTTGCTTGGTAGGTATTTTTCGGCAGCTTGTTTCCTTCTGAAAGCATGCCCGCTAAAAGATCTAACATTGCTATGAAACTCTTGTCTGTCCAACTGTTACTTGCCTTCAATTTTAACAGTTCATGCACGGAGGCCAACTTTATATACTTCGGCTTGCAACTACGGAACAAAGGCTTTTCTGAGTCCTCAATCAAGCTCTTGAATGTACCAAACTCCCTTTCACTGTAATTTCCTTCCACATCACGCAACATACCATCTAAATTGTCATCCTCTGGCATATCCTCATCGAAATCATTGTTGGGATCTGACATGTCATGTTCCTCAACCTGAGTGGCACTTGTTTCTGCAATTTGCTCTTCATCATGGTGGATCCAACACATGTACCCCTTTCTGAAACCACATCGAATCAAGTGGGCAATAATTTCAGATTAGTTGGTGAACATCTCAAGATTCTGGCAGTCTACGCAAGGACAGTACATATATCGTAAACCCTTCTTCGCCATGTCTTACTCAGCAACTTTTTGGAAATCTAAAACACCTTTCGTGTACTCTTCACTCACACTGTTGTCATTATACATCTAGTCTCCATGGTCGACCATCTGCAATTAAATTCATACACATGCTAAGTAGTAATCTATATGGTCAACACGCAATTAAACTACTAATCTAGCTAGCTAGTGTTTGTGGCTGTAATTAATCTACAAGTTTGCGGGTATTACTTCACCTACAAGCAATTAATTAGTAACTAATTGGACGTATAGATGAGGTGGGACAAATGAGAGTTACAACTAGGATTTGCTACTCTAGCTTCCCCTCACTCTCGCTCTTTGATCAATCAATGATGATGAAATTAAGTAATGTATGCATTAATTAGGAGAAAAAACCAACCTTGGATCTTTAAATTTTTGTCCCCTAATGCTCCCCTTTCGAGATATTGCTCTTCCTTGCCCCAGATCTCTTCCAACTGGATAGTACATGGAGTACAACTAGCTCGAAACAATGATTTTGTAGCTCGCGGGCTCAATACAGATGGTTCTAGTATCATAACTATCTATAATAACAAACTATCACAGATGGTTTTCATGTAAAAACCGTCTGTAATAGCGCTACCATGGAAGAACAAACACTAACTGTTCGGAGCTCAGAACCGTCTGTAATACCATAATATCACAGACAATTTTGATCTTAGACCCGACTGTGAGAACTTAACATGTTCTCCTGCCAAAGATTGCCACTCCCATGATTGCACTTAATCACCCCGCGATAATCATTATATGATCGCGATAGTCGTTCCGTGATCGCACACAGTGCACTTACCTTTCTATGGTCACCAAAAGCTAAACAAAGAGATAAGATAGCAGTCCATGGAAGCACCACTGTCTGTAATACCATAGTATCACAGACGGTTCTGAGGTCAGAACCGTCTAGGATAAGGAGACTATCACAGATGGTTTTGAGATAAGAACTGTCTGTGATAGACTATCACAGACGGTTTTGATCTCATAACCGACTGTGATAACTTAACATATTTCTCCCGCCAAAGATTGCCGCTCCCATGATCGCACTTAATCACCCAGCGATAATCGTTATATGATCATGATAGTCCTTCCGTGATCACACACAGTGCACATACCTTTCTATAGTCAACAAAAGCAAAAGAAAGAGATAAGATAGAAGTCAAAGAACGTGTTGGACATAATCCATTAGCAAAAATTGGAAAATTCACATAAGAACAAATTTTTCATTAATAGTTTTTCATCACTTACAAAAACAAAAAAGTAAAAATAAAAGGAGGTGGGGTCAGGGAGTTGTCTTAGCCCTGGCTGCATCTAGAATAATGTAAGTTTGATTTTTAGCCAGGACGCAGGACTCCTCCACTAGAAGTTGTCCTTCTTAGGATCAACTACGTATGCGTCGAGAAGGGCAGTGACCTCCCTCAGCTTTCTGATGGTATCCTTCATAGTGAGACTGCAACCAGCGATGGTTATATCTGTGGCATGCTTCTCCTCATGAAGAGTCTGCTTCTTCTGTCGAAGTAGCCTCATCCTCTCCCTAGCCTTGTCACCATTCGTCTTCAAGCGCACTTGAAGAGATCCTCCAGGTCAAGCCCTCGCTGAGTCTACTTCTCCATAAGAAGCTTGTGCTCCTCCTAGTGGGCCCTCAGCTCGGCCTTCACTTTGCCCAACTCTTCCATGGCTCCCTTTCCCTGTGCAAATTAACAACTTACTCCAAGTTAAGAATCTACTGAACAGGGATTAACAATTCCAGGGAGGGCAAAGTTGAGGATGCCATTCAAGATGCCATTGACGCAGAGAAGCTAAGGAGTCGAAGAGTTTGAGATATAGAAAAATTTGTAAAGGAGTTGGTAATTCCACAGCCAAACTATTTATAGAATTTCTAAGGCAACGCTTTGTGTTCCTACCCTAGGGCTCCGCGCGGATGCCTCAAAGCCTTGATTAACATCAGAACCTACAATGATGCAACACACCGTTGAGAATTCGAAGTGCCGGACACTGTTGGGACTATCACAGTCGGTTCTAACCTCAGAACCATCTGTAATACCATACTATCACATATGGTTATGAGCTCAGAACCATCTGTGATAGAGCAGAACTATCACAGATGGTTTTGAGATAAGAACCGTATGTGATAATTAGACTATCACAGCCGGTTCTGAGGTTAAAACTGTTTGCTTGACTATCACAGTCGGTTTTGACCTCAGAACCGACTGTGATAACTTAACATGTTCTCCTGATAGGCCTTCACAGATGGTGTTCCATTGAAAAGTTCATAACCGTCTGTGATGTGCCATCCTAGAGGTCTAGTTCTGTGAAAGTGATATTCACTAAAAAGAGGGATTTAATTGAATTTCAAACTATTTCATTCACCTAGAATTGTGGTGCTTTAGTGTAGAACAAGATGCCAGCAAAGCTACGAGGTCAAGGGAGTTTCTCCATCCCTTGCAACATGTCAATCGAGCTCTTCGCAACCTAGGTGCGAGCATGAGTGTAATTCCTCTTTTCATCGCACAATGTTTCAGCATTGGTGAGATCAAACCTACACGCATGGTTTTGTAACTTGCCGATCGATCAGTGAAGCATTCGGAAGGAATCCTACAAGATGTGCCTCTTCAAGTCAGTAAATGTTTCTGACAACACACATGATTCATTCTTTCTTTACCCTTTTGCAATTGCTTGTTGGAGGCACATTGGTATCAGTTGTCTTTTGATGATGATTTCTAGGAGATGTTAATAAAGAGGAAAAATCAATTTAAGGAAATTGAAGATTTTTATTGGGAGGTGATCATTACAGCGTTGTGGAACCTATGGATGAACATGAATAAGATTATTTTTCAAAATCATTCAGGATTATTGGAAGATTGGCTTAAGCTTTTCATCACTGACTTAGATCTTATTGTTATCAGAATTAAGCCAGCTTTTAAAGTTGGTTTAAGTAGATGGACTGATCTCTTGTAGCTTTTATTTTCTTTTGGTTTTATTTGTACTCTTTTCATTATCTTCTTGATAATATATCTTCTCAGTAGGGCCTTCCTAGTGTTTCCTCAAAAAAAAAGTCGGTAAACTTTATCTTCCAGTTGATTTTGTCAATTTTGATATGGATGCATATGTTGATATATGATGTGGACATCCAAAGCTCACCAAATGATGATGCACTTTCTAAAAGTAAATCCAATACAAGCTACCAAGGACCTACAACTAGAAGCATGTCCAAACTTATGGAAGATCAGGTCAAAGCTACACTTATGGCCATTCAGTTTGATTATAGTGATCTTGTTGAACTACCCATTGCTTGTTCTCTTATTGAACTCAGGTATGTCGCTACTGAATCAATGGATTTGCAAAGTGATGAGCTACAACAAGCTTAAAACAACTCTCGTGACATGTTACTATTGGCTTGAACCATCCAAATCAAGTATGCATGCAAAGGACCAGTTTACATGTCCTAAATGAAGCTTATATTAAGTGGAGATGGCCCATAATTGCATGGCTACGATGTTGGCCGAAATTTGTTTGAAGAGATGCATTTACATTGAGTTTACACTATAATTAGTTTTGTTTTTAAAAGAGTTCTCTTATCTAGGAGATGCATCGACTTTGTGTTCACACCTCTAAAGGGTGCAACTCTTTTCGATTTCACACCTAACTAGAAGGGTTGTTTCTAGTATAAATAACCATCTATGGGATTGGATGAAAACAACTTTTGTTCATTGCTGAATATAGCCATTGCTACTTGTGAGTTATCTCGTGTTGTAAGAGTGGATTCTCCTAACCTTTGCTCTTGTGGATTCTCTAGAGTTTGCAACAAGACGAAAGATTTATCTTTCACCCAACTTGTGCTGCCTAGAGTTGTTCCTGGTTTGTGTGGATTGGTCTTAGGTTCGGATTGGGTAATTGTTCAGTTGCAAGTCCTGTGCATCTAACACAGGGTTGGCTTCCTCTTTTATCAGGTCATTAACCAAGTTATCATAGCTATCTTAGGGATTATAACTCCATGAAGATCGGGCCACAAAAAGGATCCAATTGTTGAAGCTGCTTTGTAACTTCCTTGATTGGATTTCACATCAATATACCTATAATATTAGGACGAACAATGCTCCGGACATTAGGTGCCCTCATTGATATTCGTGAGGGACGAATCATTTTTTACACAGGGGAGGACAAAATTTTGTTTAAAATGTCTAATCTTGTTACTACCCTATGTATGAGGAAAAATTTTGTAGCGTGGACACTCTATAAGAAGTCCTAGAAGAGGAAATGCCACTAAGTCTCATGTTACAAGAGGAAACAAATGAAATTCTTGAAAATGAGAAACGGACAGCAGAGAAGATGACGAAAAAAACAAAGACGAACCAACAAGCAAACCAACCAAAGAGGACATCTCTGACTCTAACACTTCAGGTGAGGAAAAGGTAAGTAAATCCACACTTAAAACTTTTCTTTTCACGCTGAAATATGTGTTTTTGGATGATGATGAGATGCAACCTGTAATACTTAATTCAAACATGACCGATTCACAACTATAAAAATTGATTTCTTTACTCTGTGTGCATCGCAAAGCCCTAGGTTATTCAATTGATGATATCAATGGAATTTGATGAGGACATCTATAGCACACGTACATCGCATACTTCCTCACATACATTTCCAACACCAACAAGACCAATTACAAGAGCTCGAGACAAACAAATATAACAATAGGTGAACCTTTTTTCCTTAAGGAGCAACATTTTAATACAGATGAGAGTGGATTACTACCTAATGCCTCTACTCTAATTGTGGTGAAGTACTATGAAAAATGAGCCAAGCAACTACAAGAAGGAACAGAAGAAGATAAGGATATTTTATAAATATGCAAGGCCTATACATAAGGTCATCGCATATGTCAACATCAATGCTGATGTCATCCGTTAGCTATCATCTTTCTTGGATAAGAGGTAACAATAGTAAAATTGAATTTTACAACCACTTTCTTGCTAAAAAAGAAATGTGTTGTAAAGTTGAAATTTACAACCTATATTGAGTAATAAACTAGTTGTAAAGTGCACCATGACAACACATAATGAGTAGTAAAATATACAACTCATGATGAGTTAGCAAGGAGCTTTTATAACCTATGAGTAGGCAAGTGCTATATTGTAATAAGCAGAATGAGAATATTCAAAATTAAACACTTCTTTGTTCTAGGGATTGAATGAAGCATTTCCGCCACCTTAGAATTGGGAATTATATAAGATTCTTGTCTCTGTCGTTCTTGTGATTGCCTCGGTGATTGTAAGAACACGTTTACTCCGCGTGAGCGAGTTGAAAAAGGATCGAAGCATGTGGTTGGGTAAATCAAGTGTCGCAAGTTGCCGTAATAGAGGCGGTGGTTGGCAGTGTCATTCACTAGGTTGCACAGATCTAGTTATCTCCGATCCTACACCGTGAAGATCAGGCCAAACGACTGGTGAGGACATCACCCCTAATGATGTGTCCATTCTTCCAACACCCATTGTGCAAGGACGAATAACAGGGGCACGTGCACGTCAACTAAATCACCAGGTGAGCTCATTTCTTAGTACACGAGAGAATATTGACAAGAGCGAGTTACTACCTAATAATATTGTGCTTGTGCTCAGGAATCATGGTGTTGATCAGCGAGGGTGTCACTTTGCGCCAAGATGGGTCCGGAATCAAGTCTACCGCGAGCTGGAGTCTGGGTCGGCCACGGCGGAGTAGCCTGTCTTCAAATGAGCGTAGCAGATGCATACGGACTCCATTTGGGGCGTTCAAGTACATTACAGAGAAGCCCTCGACGAGACCTTTCCAACGGATCTGGTCCCACGTCCAAAATCCTTCTGAGTCAATCACAATCGTCGAAATAATTGGAGACCAGATTCTATTGGGCCGTGCGGTGCTGCATCACCTGTCTATTGGGCCTCGGCCCATATATCCCGCGTGGGGGGGTGCACCCCAAACCCTAGACGCCACCTCTCTCGCATATGAAAACCTCGTAGCCGTCATTGTTAGACTTGGGTTTTGCTTAGAATTTTCTGCTGTCGCAGTTCGCCGTCTTTCGGTCTGTGGAACCCCAACACTTCGTGATTTTAATACATACTTGCAATTCGAGATTGCTTCTTCTGTGTTCTTGCACGTGTTCTTCGATTCTCTTGTAGGAACAGGCCTTCGTGGCTAGGTCAACCGTGCCTCGGTACGGTTGATAACGAACAGAGCAGTGGTGTAGCGATTGCAGGCCTAGATCGGTTCTGGTTGAAAGTCGGATCGTCAACGTCGAGTCTCCACCAATCGTACTATCCCCTACCTGTCGGAAGATCGGGACCCCATTCCTCATCAAGTGGTATCAGAGCCCCGGTTGCCCGTCAGGTATCTCGTATCCCATCTGTTCATTGTTCATTGTTTTACCCATCGTCCAGAAAAAAAAAGCCAAAAAAAAAATTAATTAGGTCATAGTCTTCCGCTGTCCAAACCACTTCGAGCCTTCGCAATCTTTGCTTTCAGTTAGCGTTGTTGAGTTTGTGTCCTTAGTTCATCGTCTGGTTGCTGGTTTAGATTTTGTTCGTACTTCTGTCCATCACCTCCCCGTTGCATCGTCCGTCCTACCACCGCCAGACATCCAGAAAACCAAATCGAGTCCTACTCGGTTTGCCCCCGCTAGCCGCCTTGTGTTACTGTCCCGCTTCGCAAACCCTAGATAGGTCGCAAACCGCCTTGTGTCAAACGCCCTGCATCGCTAGCCTCCCCTTTGTTCATTCCGCCACCCACCGCCACGTTCCCTACTTGCGACACCGAAAGTTCGCATTGCCCAGAAACCCTGATCCGGAGCACCTTCACTAAAACGGCCATAACTTTTGCATTCGAACTCCGTTTGAGCTCCATGACCACTCGTTTCGAAGCTAACGAAAAGTTACGCTTGAATTTCTGTGTTGCTGAACTCCATGACCACTATGTCGGTTTCGGCAAAATTTCGGAGGCCAAAATCCCTCTGGAAGATCGAGTATCCGGTCCCGGAAGTTTTAGCACAGCTTTCGGAGCAAGCACCAGAATTTATATTGGCCACCCCTAACCTCCAAATTCCTGAACTTGAAAAAATATCAGAAAAATGAAACAAAAATAAAAAAATTTATCAAAAAGTGGCAGCGCACAGAAATGAGCCGCCCAGTGGAAAAAAAATCCGGGGGTTCGTACTTGCCATACTTGCTATCTTTGGGATCAGAATTGCTTCAATATTGATTGTCCTTGCTATCATCTTGCTGTTTCCATTTGTTACCTTGTTGTCTTTGGGTTCTTTGGACACTTATTCAACTTAACATTCTGATTTCAATTATTGCTAACCTTTGCTACCATAGCTGCCTTCCAAGCTCCACATACTTTCTATCAGAACAGGATTCAACCTTGCAATCGTTACACTTAAGCTCGTCACGATATCACGAACCAGCCACCAGTTGTACCTTCTGCAACATTGGTAAGAACCTTGCAAGAGCGTGGTAAGACGCTTGAGAGGGTGTGAATCCACTTGTCTGAACCTGGTAGTTTGTAGGGATAATACTTCTTGTGTTTCTTCTAGTTTCTACTAATCATGGCAGGATCTAATAAAGAGGACAACGAGTGTGTCCTTCATGCTGAGCTGAAAACCATGATGAAAGAGATAACCAAAGGTATTGAAAGATTGGAACGACGTGTTGCCCAGCTTGATGACAGGGTTCAGGTGATCGAGAACCGCCCACCTGCTGTCCAACAACAGCAAACTGATGCAGCCCAGGAGCACGATGATGATGTAGAGGGACATGTGGCACCTCGCAATGAACCCGCTATGCGACGTGTGGCACTTGACTTAGAGCGCTTCAACCGAAATCGTCAAGGTATGAGAGGTAACAATGGTAATAATAACTATCGCAATGATAATCCATTTGCTAAAGTTAAGTTTACCGTACCTTCTTTTTCTGGTACATATGATGCTAAGGTGTATTTAGATTGGGAAATGGAGATTGAACAAAAATTTAACTCCCATCTTGTTCCTGAAATTCATAGAGTTAGACAAGCCACTAGTGAGTTCAAGGATTTTGCTATAATTTGGTGGAATAAACTAGTAAAGTCTAACGTACATCCTGGTACTTGGCATGATCTGAAGAGACAAATGCGCGCTAGATTTGTGCCTCCTTCCTTTAAACGTGATTTGCGTAAAAAATTGCAACGCTTAGATCAAGGTAACAAATCGGTAAAGGAGTACTACCAAGAGCTTCAAATAGGCATGCTGCGTTGTGGGGTAGAGGAAACCGAGGAGGATAAAATGGCTCGTTTCTATGGGGGGTTAAGGCATGATATACAAAATATTATTGATTTACAAGGACTATCATGATGTCAATAGATTGTTCCAGCTTGCTGTTTTGGCAGAAAAAGAATTGCAGGGACGACAACAACGGCCACGGAGTAACTTTGGTAGTACCTTCACCCCAAGACAGGCGTCAACCAAATCAGAGCCACCTCCTGCTGTTCGGTGTACTGCCCCCTCGACCAGTAGGGCGCGTTCAGTAGCACCGTTACCACCGCCACGTACACCCGAGGTAAGCAAAACTTCTAATGTACAGGCACCAGCGAAGTCGTCTTCATCTGTTGCCTCCACGGGACGTACAACAGGTATCATATGCCACCGTTGCAAGGGGATGGGCCATGTCATGAAGGACTGCCCAAGTCAGCGAGCTTACATTGTGACAGACGATGGTGGGTATGTTATTGCTTCTGATGTTGAAGATGAATATGCTCTTGCAGCTAACCTTGCAGGTAATGTTGATGACGAACCCGAACATGATGATGATGGGGAAGCTTTGGGTACGGTAGCCACACAAGAATACCAGACCATCATTGTCTAGCGGGTCCTTAGTACTCAAATGAAGCAAGCCGAGCCAGCCCAACGCCACAACTTGTTTCGAATGTTCCTCGTCGTCAACGACCGGCGCGTCCGAACAATCATTGATGGTGGGAGCTGCAACAACTTGGTGAGTTCTGATCTGGTCAAGAAGCTTGGCTTGACCACACAACCACATCCGCAACCATATCATGTTCAATGGTTCAACAACAGCGGTAAGGTTAAGGTAACGCAAACCGCAAGAGTACCATTTTTCATTGGTTCATACCATGATGTTGCTGACTTTGATGTAGTGCCTATGCAAGCAGGTTCACTTTTATTAGGCCCAAATTTAAATCTCCTTCGTCACCAACCGCGTTGTCGAATTCATCGCCAGCACCGCCGTGGGCCAATTCCCCGTAGCCACACCATCTTAGGGATCCCTGGAACCTATCTATGCCATCAATTTCTGGATTGAATCACCCAATCACCCCAACACTGTCGAAGCCACCATTTTGGTTCTTCTGTCCCAGCGCAAATTGCCGCTGCTCGCCGTCGACCAGCAACCGGCCAATATCTTTGCACTTGCATGTACCGCTCAACCCTATCAAGCTTCCAAACCACACAAATGCCACAGCAAAGCTTAACGTTTGAATTAGGTAATTCTATTCCTATCTGGCGTGCCATCAGCATGCCGCCCAGTCGCCATCGGCCGCCCCTGTCGACGCCGCCTTGTCCAGCAAACCTGCCTTAATCCATTGAGTATTTTACTCCCTTGCATCGCCACCTGTTGCTGTACAAAACCGCAAGTTAACCCTATGCCAAAAATCTGTCTAGCAGCGAACTTCACTGTGTCGCCGCTGTTCTTCTTCGGCGTTGTTCATCGTCGTCCGTCTGCCCCAGTGCTTGAAACCACTTTTATTGAGTTCCTGTCGCTCTCGCCTAGCTCCCAGACAAATTTGGCGCAGCCATCAAAGCCTAACACACACGCATGACCATGCCCTAAATCCTGACCGTCCGTTGACCACCCCAAATTCAACGTCAACCTTTGTCAATCCATGCCTAACCAATGTCAACCAATGGCATTCAGCTTGTTCAGCCATTTTGTGCGTGCAAATCAAAATCCAAATTGTCTACAAAGTTCATAATCCTATTTTCTACATTTTCTTCAACTGTCGCATCGTAAGAAAACCCCATCTCGACCTATTTTTAGCTATGTCACTCCAAATGAATGTCGATTATTGATATCCGAATGTCACCGTGTTTGCGTCCAACCTGAGAATTTACCTCGCCTTAGTGTTCAGCTATATGACCATAGCCATCGCAACCTTTCTACTGCTTATTAATTTATCCCTCAAAGAATACCCTAGCAGGCCAAACCAAGCCTTGTCAGTCTGCGTCCAATGTTGCTCCTGTCGACATGCCTATGTCGTTCGTGGCCTTAGGAACCTGAGATTAAAAATCCGTCCGTATCCATCTCACCATCAGCCTTCCAGATATATGATTTGATTTTGCACATGAGCCCCGGATCAAAATCCTCTTTCTATCAAAGTTCATTCTTGAGTTGATTATCTCGAACTCATCTCATCTATTCGATCTCAACCCTTGATTACCTTTCATGCACACATATATAACTATGTATAACTATTTTCTTGATTGATAACCATGTACGTGGTTATGTTGGATATAACTTTAGGTTTCGAAGGAGAATAATCAAGAAGCGAGGAGACGACAAGAACTGATGACACTATAGCCAAGTGAGGCAAATCACTACTTCTTGACCATATTGAACCTATATATTATAAAAATTTACATATGTTGTTTTTGATAAAGCATGGGCATAAGCATGTAAATGAACAACCACAAGTAACTGATAACAGGGTGTTCTTGTTTACCCAGTTAACCAAATTGGCTGAGATAGTAAGGATCTAAGCCACCATGATTGGAAATCCTCACTAAGCAAGCTAGGCTCACTATAATGGTTTCGATCTCAGCCACCGGGTGTGGAAATCCATATATACTGGGTAAGCAAAACTTTAAAATAATTCAACAATCAATGTTTATTTGAAAAATAAATGGACGTTAGTGTTGAGGATGGTTGGCGAAGACTACATGTGTGGGATAGTGGTTGGATACCTCACCCTAACAAATAAGGACTAAACAATTGTGCTATTCATCTAGTGGCATGAAAACATACCACCACAAGCCTGGTATGGGACAGGCATAACCTAGTATCCTTGCTAAATAATTAAGCTGGCTCTACATGGAAGAGTGAGAAATTGTTGATTGTGTGATTGCCAGTTAGGGAGTGACCCTTCCGAGTGTTGACCCTTCAATGACCCACTACTAGATAAAGGGGAGTACCCTTATCGTGGACTAGTACTGGGAAGGGGTCGAGGTGGGGGTATAGCCTGCCACAACGGTAGGCTATCAATCCAGTGATATACCTTATACTGGGTAGAGCCAATGTTAATATAAAGCAAGATGAACAGTGTGTTATCGTCAGCTCAGTCGCATGCAGAACTGTGGCATGTAAATGATCTGACAGTAGTTAGTTGAGGAATCTTGTGGGTAAAGTGGTGCACCTCTACAGAGTTTTAAAAAAGTATTCGAGTACTCAATGCCCCCGGCTTCTTGGCTCATGCCGCGGTCAATGAGATAAAATCATGTTGTGTGGCCCAAGTAGTGTTATGAACTTTCAAAATGATTTCATCTATTAATATACATATGCTTTGAAAACTATTAATTACTGCAATAACTTACAAATTTGTTCCATTAATCAACCCTCCATGTATATGTATATACAATTGTTTTACTGTGACTTGCTGAGTACTCTGTACGCACTCTTGCTGATCGTCTCATCAGTGAAAGAGAATTCACGAAAGCTTTAGAAGACCAAGATACTGTAGGGTCATGTGCCAAGTCCAGCATGACCTAAGAAGGACCCTGGACTGCGCTTGCGCCTCTCAAAAAAGGGGCAAATTAAGTTCTTATTTTGGCTCTGTCAGACCCTCAAATGTAATTATGGTTTTATAACCATAAATAGTAATGATTGTAAATTTTCTATACTACTACTTCCACAAAAGTGAGGGCAACTATATCCTAGGCAGTTGCGGTGTAAGGACTCGCCAAATGGGCAGGCCAACTACTACCCTCACATCTTTTCTAACGGTTCACTAATAAGAACCGTTAGATTTTTCTAACAATTGTTATTAGTGAACCGTTAGAAAAGAATACTCTTTTTTCTAACAGTTCTTACTAGTGAACCACTAGAAAAGAGTAGTCTTTTCTAACGGTTCTTATTAGTGAACCGTTAGAAAAAATATACGATGCAAAAAAATATATAAGAATATCTAATGGTTCTCCATTAGAAAAGAGTAACCATACCTAAATCCATACCTAAATCTATGTCCCAATGGAAATGTTCCATATGTGTTGCGGGAAATCTCCGCGAGACCAAGTCCAGGTAAGTTGCGTTGCTTTCGCCTGGGGACGTGGCCTCCGGTGCCTGCCCCGGGCGCCACCATTTGCCCGGGGACCGGGCCTCCGGTACCGGTCCCGGGTGCCGCCTTTCGCCTGGGGACCTGGCCTCCGGTACCGGTCCCGGGTGCCGCCTTTCGCCTGGGGACATTGCCTCCGGGGCATGTCCTGGGCGCCGCAATTTGCCTGGGAACCTGGCCTCCGGTGCTGGTCCCAGGCGCCGCCTTTCGCCCGGGGACATTGCCTCCGGGGCATGTCCCGGGCGCCGCCTTTTGCCCGGGGACGTGGCCTCCGGTGCCGGTCCCGGGCGCCGCCATTCGCCCGGGGACCTGGCCTCCGGTGCCGGTGTTGGACCCTCATTTGAGGATTCCAATGGCAACCGCCCAGGTGGATTGCACACAGAAAGGTACATCACAAGCTCACAACAACAGGATTCACTTTAACCAATAAGTCAAATAGATAAAACAAGTACAAGGTCACGAGGACCACTATTACATTATCATAAAGCCAAGAATGGCATTAATTAAAGTTGATACAAAGTAGAGGGTTTTTCATAAATCAAGAATCAAAAACAATAACACGAAAGCAGTAACAAAGGTCTTCATTTCCTTCTGCAGCGGTTCGGCTCGGGCCTTTACCACATCGAACTCAACTTGGCGCATGACCCTCCTAGAAGCTCAAATCGTCTGGACAGGTTCCTTCCTCTTCTCGGTGCTCAAGGCTAAAGGGATCGGGATCCTTGAATCTTTTCTTCTGAATTTGTTTGTAAAGGCAAGGGTGAGCATATTTTCCACAATGCTCAGCAAGTCCCGTTATGAGAATGCAGATACATAGATGAGGGGTTTTCAAGAAAAGGGGTCTTGGTTTTATATATATATAGTAATAGAGTAGATTTTCACTCTCATTTTGAAGAAAAGACCTTTGTTTTCGAAAGCAGGGCTTTTAAAATCCTAAGCTAGATTTTCTGAAATGTTGTGTGTGGCGGTCTTTCATGAGTCACCACTTTACTCAAATTTTGTGAAGAACCTTCCAAAAGCTACTTGTGCTGCATCGACGTGGATAGAATCTACAGCGCGCAGACTCCATGACCTGGGAGCTCAGAGTATCCGATACTTTTTAAACTTTGCAAAGGTGTACCACCTTAATCCACCAATCACTCAGCTTTCAAGTCAGGCCAACTCCATGCGACTTTTACGCATGTGACAAGGCTGAAGTGACACAACAGTTTACAGTCCTAGTATTAACTATTTCCCTGACGGTAAATAGACAGTTAAATCTCAAGTACCGTTGTGGGTCCTCCCCACTGCCTTACTTCCTAGCCTGGGCCTATGTTCTCGCAAGACACATAGCCTCTCTTGATTACAGTCGCGCACGACTTAATCTGGCTTAGGGCGTCTTCCTTCTTTCCACCTTTTCCTCTCATGATTTTTCTGAACTCACATCACTCGCGGCCTTCTGCGGCCCACCAGTTCTCACAAGAAACTGGACCGACAACCATTGCAGGGAAAAGCTATCACTAAAGAAAGCTACTAAGTTGCGCCCGTCCCATAAACAGGCAGGTGGTTGGTACGTTTTTCATGCCGCATAGAAGCATAACACAAGGTTCTAGTCCTTCTGAATCTTTAGTGAGGAGTCTTTCACATTCCCAGTGCGCACACAGCACCATCCAATCAAACCGTCCTCACTATCGATTCCAATCACATTTTCTTTCACAAAAAGGGGTTTTGAACATGCTTTTCTCATATGTGACCATTCAACATTTATCATATAATCATCGAGCATAGCATAGCCTAAGCATGATAATCTAGGGTAACAAGGGTGTAGGGATATTCAATGTCAAAAGGGGCTTTACAATCATTTAGGTCATATCTAGTCATTTTATTGAAACATAATTCTTATTTGAATCTAAGGCATGCATATACTGGAAAACAGTTAACATACTTCATTTCAAAATAGCAGGTGAGACATGATCAAGGGTTTGAGACTTGCCTTGCAATGTTGGGTCTAGTTACTTGGGTAATTCTCCGAAGATTTCTTCCGCTCCTTCAACGTCTGGTTCCATGGCGGATACAGATAATACGCACATACACTACATAAGCATCCAGAACATAGTCTTTATGGGAAATGTGTCACGCCCCGCACAGGGTACCACGACTACTCCCGTGGAGACCTAGCTCGCTGCAGCTGGCCTCATACATACATACCACTGACTTCCAGGATAAGTCAAGCACAGGAGTTCATTGCAGCAGAGTAACTTATAAAATATCATTGATAAACAGTATGGCCTGCTGGCCTGATACAACAAGAGTAATACAGTGCCTTCATGACACAAATGGTCTAATTAAAACAAAAGACAACTACTCGGCGGAAGCTAGGCGAAACCCCCACAGTCGTAAGAAGTTGACAGCAGAACAACACACTTCAGGGTTCTGACAGAAATGGCTCTCTTCCTTCTGGATCCACGAAATCTTCCAAGCCTTCATCTTGGTATTGTAGCACTCCATCTATTGTTGATAAGTTGCATGGGTGAGCACTTACGTACTCAGCAAGTCATAGGTAAGAGTAGAGATACGTATAGTAGAGATGACATGATCCTATGCTATTGAGGAAAGAGTGAAGGGTTTTTCCCAAAATACATTTCTTTCTCAATTCTTACTCAACTTCTGATCATACCCATGGCAGTAAATAAATCATATTGATGGTGATACATATATTCCATATTCAAGGCGATATAACCTCATATCACATTATTTTTATTCAAGCCTTTCAATCTTATACTCATAACAGTATTTCGTATACTTTAGGGCATAAATCCACATGCCTCTTAGTTATCACATGATCACTAAATTATGGTACTACCGCGACACGTCAACACATGACAGCCCACGGCAGCACCCCTTATAGTGACAACACATGTCATTTGGGTAATCTTGAACTAACAAATTTTAATTTATAAAACAATACTTGTGTCACACCCCGTGGATTCAATCCACCGCGGCATACTCCTAAAACTCGGGAGCACGAAGTATTCGAATACATTTTTAAACTCTGCAGAGATGTACCTCTTTCTAAATCCACTTTTTCACTCGACTTCCAAGTCGGGCCAACTCCATGCGACTTATACGCATGTGACAAGGCCGAGATCACACAACGTTTTTGCAGTCTAGTATTAACAGTATCCCTGCCCGGTAAGTGGACAATCTAGTCCCAAGTACCGTTGTGGGTCCTCCCCACTGCCTTACTTCCTAGCCTGGGTCTATGTTCCCGCAGGACACATAACCTCTTTTGATTACAGTCGCACACGACTTAATCTGGCGTAGGGCGTCTTCCTTCTTTACACCTTATCCTCTCATAATTTTTCTGATCTCACACCACTCATGGATGAACTGCGTCCCACCAGTTTCCACGCGAGAAACCGGATCGACAAGCCATGCAGGGAACTGATAATACTAAGAAAGCTACTAGGTTGCGCCTGTCCCATACCAGGTAAGTGGTTGGTACGTTTTTCATGCCACTAGATGCATAACACAATGTTCTAGTCCTTACATGCCAGTGACCAGATCATACCACAAACCATGCATCTTCAGTGCCTGCACATTCAGTGCAGCCAAGCACCTCCAGTGCTACCACCATTCCATACCAAAATACTGGTCACGGCTAGGGGTTCTATTTCATGAATATAAATGTACATGTTTATACTTTTATTAGTTCGTGGCTTACTATCTTAACAAGTTCACATTCATCAAGTATTCGATCAATCACTGCCATAATATCATTGATCTCAACATATGCAATATTAATGAGGTATCTACTCATGGAATAGCATAGCAATTCATAAAATATGGGTTTCAATATGATCAAAGTATGACTTGTCTTCCGCGTCGTAAGAAACAGCAGTTGATGTTGGGTCTGCGACGAAGTCTTCGAACTCGGATTCTTGCTCTGAACAAGGATCAAACAAGCAAACAGGCATTACAATCAATCCTACTCTTACTATTCCACTATATGCGGTAATGCAAGGAGAAACACTTAGGCGATACAAGATTTGGAAGCGATTAGGGTTAAACTATGGAAACCAAGGTTAAGATTAGTTGTCAAGGGTTTACAAGGTTCCAAATGTTCCAAAATATCAGAATGATATCAAGGCTGCTGCTGGTTCGCTCAAAAACAGCAAACGCCTTTAGGTCGACATTCGGTTCAAGGCATCGACATAGTGTCGATGGATGATAGAGGGCTCAACTCAAGTTGTGACAGTAGAATAAAATGTAGATCACAACATCAGGAGTCTAAGGGACAAAGTTATGTTCAGTTTGCATACCCAGATGGGGTCAAAATGGCCCAATGCCATTGGCTGACATAGGCTGACAATGCCCAAGAATGGCATTGACATGGTTTGAACAGTTTCTAGTAGCCAAAATGGGTTTTTATTCAAGCATATGATGCACAAGGTAGTGAAGCAACTGTTTGACAAGGTAATTTTTGGTTTGCATGACCAGAGGTGGGTGAACAGGGCTAATGCCACTGACTGGCATAGTTTGACATAGAGTTGACATGGCCAGAAACTAGGGTTTGCCATATCTTTTGATCTAGGGCTCCAAATGATGCACCACTTTGTCTGGTAGTTAGGCATTTGTAACAGGAACAAATGTCTCAACAGGATCTAGGGCAGGAGATGGCCGGAAAGTGATGAAAACTGGCAAGGAAGTTGACTGGCCTGGAGCACATGCAACATAAACAGAGCAGTAACTAGGGCATAGCTATATCTCACAATCTAGGCCGAATTGGAAGTCGTGATAGAAGACAAAGTTGCTCAGAATGGTCCAAAACATCTAAATGGCAAAGTGGTTTGAGCTGGAGTGGCTGGATTTGGAAGATACTGGCTGGAGAAAAGATGAACTCAAATCTGTTTTGGGCATTTCTGATTTAAAGTGATTGAACTCAATTCCTTGCTTGAGTATGGTCCTCAGGGTACTAGAAATGCATTGGTGAAGTTAGATTAACAGATTGCTCAACAGAGAAGCTAAATCAGCAAGTACAAGTTCATGTTCATGGCTGGAAATTGGGGGTTTTTGATTTACAACGAATTTGTTCAAACCAGTAGCTCAGGGGTCTTAAGTGAGCTATTCTAAGCATATTTCACTACTGGCTCGAAGATCAATTCATTCTGGAAAGAAATTAATTGCTCGCCGGAGCTACTGGAGTAAAACTGAAATTGCCGGCGACTGAGGGTATTTAGACTAAATTCCCAGCTCGAGAAGCATGAGGGGGATGAGGGAAGCTCACTGGGGGTGTTGGATCGAAGAATGAAGTAGTGGAGAAGCTTGGCACCGTGCTCCCTCTTTGCTGCTCACCGGGGAAGAAGAAGACACAGTGCTGCTGCTGGTTTTCTGGTGTTTTGGAGTGTGGTGAAGTTGGCTAAGTCCCAGGGGGTATAAATAGGCAAGCTGGAGGTGCTGCAACGGCTAGAAGCGCACGGGGAGTTGAAGCCGGCAAGGAAGTGACAGGAAGCGACTTCACGGTGAGCTGGCGTCGAGGGGACTGGTTCAGCGGCCGTGAACGCTTTACAGGTGATGTGAGGGCAAGTTGATGGTTGGCCGCGGCGAGTTCTCCACGTGGCGCAAAGCTCCTCCGTCGACCGTTGCTGGTGGCGTGCAAACGGGAGAAAACGATGGCTGTGAGTTGCGCCGGGGAAGATCCACAGTGGCCAACAGTACTCGCACACGTGGCGCTGTTCAGCTGGTGAAGATGGCGACCACGGCTGGCTTCCACGACTATGGGCTACTGTAGCAGTGCAACGGGGCGTGCTCGAGGTCGAAGCTCCCGTGCTCGTGCGCTGTCCCAGGTCGTGGTCGAAGCAAGACAGCAGCTCGAGGTCGAAGCAACAGTAGCTGGTCGATTGCACTGCTTTGGTCGAAGTCGAAATAGCCCATCTGGTCGTGAATAGCAAGATCTCGTCGAGCCAGGGGTATAAGTGTAATGATTTCGGTTGAAAAGTGGACTGATTTGTAATTCTGGTCTTAGAGAAGCTTAATCTGGAATTTGATTTAATGGATGAGTATAATATTTCTATTAATACTCATTTAGCTCAAATCTGGAGAAAATTTGATAGGGTTTGAGGGATTTCACCTATTTTCGAAAATAGGGTAAAATTAGGGTAAAATAGATCTGGATTTTGTCGATCTTAAATTCTGGTGATTGGGGAGAGATTTTGAAGTTTAAACAAAAGGGAAATATGTATCAAATAGCATTTGGGAGGTGTTCCCTGAAGAAATTCTGAGGTTGGAGTTGATTTGTGAATTTTAGCCTTTTCAGGCTTCCAGGTAAACAGAAAAGGACTTATTCGCAGTAAAATTTGGACTAAACTGCGAAAAGTGTTTAGATGAAACAATCTGGTTCCCAACTTTTTGGAGTAAGTTGAGGGTATACCTAGGAACATATTCCAAAATTTACTTGAGTCTGGATAGGGTTAGATCATGATAACTCAGTTATCTGGGATCTGGGGTACTTAGGGTAAATCTGAATTTCCTGTTTTCGAAAACAGAAAGAGACTTAGGTACTGGGAGTTAGGGTTAGAATTCAATTTGGTTCCTGAAGACTTTTATCTTCAGAATAACTGGTAGGTTAAATCTGGATGGTCTGATCTTGATCTGGATCTAGAGAATAGATTTGGAGATTTTTAGGGTTTGGGAGAGATTAGGGTTTAGCTGATCTGGCTACTGCTACAGGGATACATGCATGCAGGATTTTATACAAAAACTTTTCACCCCCAAAACCAGGGTGTTACAAAATGATACGTAAAATATGTCATGAATGCAGGGGAAAGGTTTGGACAAGGTCGCTTGGATGCTGATTGAAGAGATGGGCTCGAAAGGGGTTGAATGTCGAAAGGCTGACATTCGGTCCACGGATTGACATAGCCTTAAGTTGGTCTTAGGTAGGTTTTCTGGAAAAGTTACAGTAGAGAAAGTTGTAGAGATTAACTCCAGGAATCTAATGGACAAGGTGGCATTTCAATTGCTCATGTGTAACAGGTATAAACCATCTAATGCCACTGCTGGACATGCACTGACATAGTGCTGGACATGGCTGGGAACTAGGGCATGGCATAACTTTTGATCCAGGGCTTCAATTGATGAACCACTTTGTCTGGGGGTTAGGCCTTAGCAACAGGAACAAAACACTCAACAGGCTCGAGGGCAGAAAGTGGCCAGAGGGTGGCCAAATTCGGTGAGCAAACACGGTGGCCTGAGTTACTGGACAGTGATCTTGGCATTGAAATAACTTCTGATCCAGGTCGATTCAGGGATCGAGCTAGTAGACAATTTTGCTCAGGGTACCGAGATCTATCTAAGGGACAAAGTGTGAGGGGCTAGATCGGCCGGGGAGAAATTCCGGCGACCGGCGCTGGAGAAGACGACACTGGAGATTGGGGTTTTCTATTTAAAGACTTTGAGCTCGATTCTTTGCTCAGGGAGTGAGAGGGTGAGGTGAGGGGACTATTGGTGGGGTTGATTCGGCCGGGGGATGGCCGGAGAAGCTCGGCAACGTGAGCCGATTTGCTGGTGGCGCGCAAATTGGGGAAATCGGCAATCTTAGCTTTATTTCAAAATCCAAGTTCGTAGGCTCGCTCAAAGGGTTGCACTGAACATCTTTCATCACTGGCACGAGGTTTAATTCGGATCGAATCGAGCAGTATTAAAGAAACAGGGGATTTCGGATATTCCGGCGATCGCCGGCGTTAGGGTTCGCCGGGGGCCAATTAAACGCTATGATACGGAAAGGGGAATGAGAGGAACTCACTGGTAGTCTTAGATTGAAGAGAGGAGCTTCGGTTGAGGCTGGCGACGGTGGCCTCAAAACTAGCTCGCCGGGGAAGAAGCTGTTCACGGCGGCGCTGGGAAAGCTGCTACTCTCTGGTGCTATGGTTGAAGCAATGAAGCTACGGGGTGGTGCGAAATGATTCTGGGCAAGGGAGGGAACTTATATAGGCGATGCGCTGAGCTCTCGGGAGTTGAAGCATATCGGGCGGGATTTGTGGCTGACACCGGAGAAAGCTTCGAGACGACGTCGGGACGTGGCAAGGACTGAGCCAGAGAAGAAGAATCACGCGAAATCGGGCTGGACCAGGGCGACGAGATCATTGGCTTCGGCATGGCTGCAACGTGGCGTTGCTTTGCTACTGCTGGAGCACGCGCGCGCGGGAGAAACACGGCAAGGCGCGCTGAGGTTGCTCCACGGTGGCGGCACGCTTGCGCACAGGTGGCTCTACGTGGCGGTGACGGTGGCTGCGGGCGAGACTTCGTCGGCGGCGAGTCCTGCGGCGAGGCGAGGTGGCGAGGCTCTGGTCGTGCAACCTGGTCGAGGACGAAAATGGCACAAGGGCCTGGTTGTAATGCTTGGACTGAACTGCAAGGGATTTGGACTAATCTGCAAGGTTTTCTTTCGGGATCTTGGGCCTATTTGCAAATATGGAGATCTAAGGGGCTGATCTGAGTTCTGGTTTTGCAGGTGAGTGCTACTAATTCATTTGGACTCATCCAGCAGGAAAAATGGTGAAATCCAACAAGATTTGGTGGTTTTGACAAAAATCGAAAATAGGGTAATTAGGGTAAACAGGGTAATTAGGGTTTGAAACTTTGGCGAGGCTGAAACTAGGGTTTCGGTTCAGTTTTTGGAATTCTTCCTAAAGAGAAAAATGTCTAGAATAGTGAATGGGAGATATTCACTGAATCAGATCAAAGTTTGGAGATGGTCTGAGACTTTTGGTCTTTTTGAGCTTCTGACAAATCTAAAAAGGACTAATCCGCAATGCTTTTGGACTAAAAAGCGAAAATGGTCTGAAAGGCGGAGTTTGGTTGCCAACTTTTTAAATTAAGGTGGTGGCACACCTGAGATCATAATTCTGACATAAAGATCAAAATGGAGTTGAGACATCCAAGAATCCAATGAACATATACCGGCTGACAAGCTAAAGAGATGGCAAAATTTGGGATGTTACAACCTACCCTCCTTAAAAACAATCTCGTCCTCGAGATTCTGGTAGGTCTGAAAACAGGTAAGGGAAATCTTGATGCAGTCCCTCTTCCCTTTTCCATGTTTACTCTTCTTCTGATTGGTTGTTACATTGAATTTCTGCAGAATCGAATGGTCCTTGATTTCAATTTCCTTTCACTGACCTCTAACACTTTAACTGGGTAATCTTGATACGTCAAGTCTGGTCTCTTAGGAAATATCTGCCATATTGGCTTCTTTAGGTACTTCCTTAATTGAGGCATATGAATACGTCATGAACTCCTGCTAATTCGAGTAGTAAAGTTTGTTTGCTACTTCTCCTTGTTTCTTTAGAATTTTGTAAGGTCCAACATATTTTGGGCTTAGTTTTCCTTTCATCCTAAATTGTCGTACTCGTTCTTAAGGTGTTGCCTTGAGATATATGTATTGAGCTTTCTCGAAAGATAATTTTCCTTCTTATGTTGTTATAAGCATAACTCTTCTCGTCTTGGCTGTGCAGTCTTCGGCTTCTCTTTAATAATTCGTACATGAGTTCCTACGTCTTGAGCTATTCCTGAGCTGATTAGTTGTCTTTCTCCAACTTCTGACCAATGTAAAGGCATTCTACACTTGCAACTCTATAGAGTTTCAATCGGGAACGTCTGCAAACTAGTATGGTAACTATTGCTGTGGTGAAATCTGCGTATGGCAAGCATAACTCTCATGGAATTCCATATTTGAGCACACATGCTTGCAACTTATCCTTCGGTATTTAATTCACTAGTTCTATCCATCTTCCAGTCTGAGGGTGGTAAGCTGTGCTGAGGTTCGACGTTTTTTCTGGGCTTTATGCAAATTTTTCCAAAATCTCGGAGTGGGTTGTGTTCGACGATCTGATACAATCCTCTTGGGTATACCATGTAGCGTCACAATCCTAGTCATGTAAATTTCTGCCGACTTGGCACCATCGTAAGTCATCTGCTCTAGTATGAGGTACGCTACTTCTGGTAGTCTGTTCACGCTCATCCACACAGAGTCATATTTATTCTTCGGAAGTCCTATGATAAGGTTTTATTCTGACTTCTTCTCATTTCCACTCTAGTATGGTTAGTGGCTATAACAATCCTGCTAGTCTTTGATGCTTGGTCTTCATCCTCTAACATGTGTCACTCTTTTCCATATACTCGGCAATCTCTATCCATGCAACTTTACCAAAATTGATCCCTCAAGTCCGAATACTTCCGGGGTGATGTTATGAGCTTCTTTCAAAATTAGTGTCTCGATCTCCTTAACCTCTGGAACATACGTCCTTTTATCATGCCAAATCGTACCTTGTTCATCTTCTCGAAATTCTACTGCTTTTCCGATCCTCATATCCTCTTTGATTTCCTTTATCGCTTCCTCATGATTTTCGAATCTCTTTCTCCAAGGTAGGTGTAACTAACAATGTACATGGTCACAGAACTTTGATTTATTGATTCAATCATTTGCTGATGCAATCCTCCATTAACTCTGGTGCAACAAAGGTGCTGCAGTAAACCTTTCTGCTCAAAGTGCCTGCAATGACATTAACTTTACCAGGATGGTAATGCATGTCTAGGCCACAATTCTTTTTTTTTAACTCTAGTCATCAACATTGCCTCATGTTCAAATTCTACTGGGCAAACATACTTCAAGTTCTTGTGGTCTGAGTAGATTTCACATTGATTCCTTAGTAGGTGATGTCTGCAATTCTTGAGTGTATGAACTACTGTTGCTAACTTCACATCATGGGTAGGATAATTCTCCTCATGCGACTGCAGTTGCTTGGATGCAAGTGCGTCTGTTCTTCCTCCTTGCATTAAGACACAACTCAGCTCACGCCTAGATGCATCTCAACATATCTCAAAATTCTTCCTATTATCAGGGAGTACTAGAATTGGTGTAGTTGTTAGCCTTTGCTCCAATTCTTCGAAACTCTTCTGACAATCTTCTGTCCACTTAAATTGGACATCCTTTTTCAACAAGCTAGTGGGCGGCTTGGCTAGCTTGGAAAAATCCTTCAATGTATCGGTAGTAGTGCTCAGCTAATTCAGGAAAACTTTTGACTTCTGTCACTGATTCTGGTCGCTTTCATTCTTTTACGGCCTCGACTTTTAACTCGATCTATTTGTATTCCTTTGACTGCTATGTGGTGACCTAAAAATGAAATTCCTGTGTCCGAATTCACGCTTATCCAGTGTAGCATAAAATTATTACTACCTTAGTTTATTCAAAACTGTTCATAGGTGGTCAGCATGTTCCTCTTGGTCCTTGACTGACATCCGATATGGTGTTTAGATACGGGTGCCGTGCCAAGTTTCAATTCAACATTGAGTTCAAAACCTTAATCAGGGGCTTTTCCGGTAACTCTTTTGGAGACGCACTCGGGTATCCTTCCAACTTCGGGGATCTGGTTCACTTCTTTCTTTGAACTGTGCAGGTTTTGGGCTGGGTGTTCTACTAACATTCTCTCAGGGTTGGAACAAAACTTCTTTTCCATTAGGACTAGTAAGGGCAACGGCCTTACGCTCACAATCCATTTGTCCGTTATGTTCTAACAACCAGTCTATTCCAGATATAACATCTCAACCAAGTAGTTCTAGTGCCAGTAGTTTAGCAGGGAACTTCTTTCTGCTCATATTGAATTTTACTCCTTCATACACTGACTTTTACTGACATCCTAGAGTCGGGAAACTGGATAGTGATAGGATACACTAGACACGTCATATTCGGTCTACTTTAAATAGCAAAAATTTATGTCTAACGGCCTCCTTCTTCCTTTGATGTGACATAGTTGATTCTACCTTGAGTTGGTGTTGGGTTTCCTCGATCTCTTCTATGGTTAGTTGGAAATCTTTCTCTTGCAGTTGGGGCTTTTTGTCCATACTGTTGTATTGGGATTTGCGTCTGAACTGCAGGTGTCGTTGACCTTCACTTCTCTTGGCTATTGGATCTGGCGAATTCCTCTAGGGGATCTCTCTTAGGGGTGATCGAATCGTCCACAATGATAGCAGTGTGGGGATAATCACGCTGATAGTGGCTTCTGTGACAAGCCGGGTACTTGGCTGTCGTGGGTCTTGGGCACTGTAGGTTTGGCTGATGCAGCTTGGGTCTTTGACAGATGCATGCATATTCCTTCACCTAAAATGATGTGGCCTAAGAAAGGAATACCCTTCAGCCAGAAGGCATACTCATCCAACTTGGCGTACCACTGATGATATGCTAGCTTCCTTAACACTAGTCTGAGATGCTGAACATGCTCTTTTTTCGTCGTGGAGAAATTGAGAATATCATCCACGACCATAATAATGAACTTGTCTAGGTATTCCATGAGAACTTTATTCATCAGGTTCATGAATTCCACTGGTGTATTCCTTAGTCCGAATGGCATCACTGTGAACTCATACAATCCATATCTTGTCATGAATACAGTCTTTGGGATATCTTCTTCTCTAATTTTCAGTTGATGATAGCCGGATCTCAAGTTGATCCTTGAAATTATTTTCGTTCCTTTGAGTTAATCAAAGAGATCATCGATCCTTGGTAGAGGGTACTTTGTTTTTTTTTTTTTTTTTTTTTGTCACATCATTCAACTTCCTGTAGCTGATATCTTTCCTCTTGGCGAACAGCATTACATTGGGGTTCATTATCCAAAAACAGCACTGCACTGCATCGCATTGCATTGGGATTCCCCAAGAACTTGTTCTGATGAATCCTTTTTCTTCCAATTCTTCCACTTGCTTTCTCATCTCTTCCTATTCCTGATTCGCCATACATGCAAGTTTCCTTGCGCATGGGGCTGATTGTGGTTCCAACTTGACGGCAAACTCTATACTTCAGTCTGGTGGCATTCCAGGGGATTATTTCAGGAAAAACTTACAGGTGCTCGTTGACTACTGAGACATCCTCTACTTTGATCTCTTCAACACTGTTCAAGCTGTCCACACGGTTGATTAGTATAGATCTTTCTTTTCCTCTTTTCTCTCTTTTTTTTTCCCTTCTGCGCAGAATGTGACTTGTTCTCTTTCGGTCTTTTTCTCACAATCTATCTGGCCTCTGCGTTTTGCTAGCCAACCTATTCCAAGAATTATGTCTAACTCTTGAAGATTCAGAACTAGCAAATTTGCCAGGAATTCTAGGTTGCCGATACAGAAGGCAATATTTCTACAGATGGATTTGATTGGCATTCTAGCTCTAGGGGATTGGATTGGATTAGAATGCTCTAACATCTGGTTCTGCACTGACATTGCCTGCTGTCTATTTTTCTCTATTCAAATCTGTATATCGTTGACATTTCCTCCTTGTGGCATAACAGATGACAATCCGGGTTGATTGTTGTTGGTACAGTCTCTGTAATCCTCATGTTACTGGTATCTTCCTCGGATTTTCTATCATGAGATCTTCCTCTATTGTTAACCAAACTGCTCTAATAGGTGGTCAAAGAAATGATTGCTGACTCGGAGGGAAACACATATAGGGTACAAGCGGAAAACTGAGATCAATCCATGAGACAGGGATTGGAAAGTGCAAGATGCTTTTCATAAATTAAATTTTTATAAAATACATAGTTTTGCCTCTACGGCTTATAGGAATATTTAGCAACCAACACACATCAAGACAAGCAACTTCTACACAAAAGATCTAACATCTGTTGTGGTTAGGCACAAAAGGTTAAACCAGGGAAAGTCTGGGATCACACGTCGGTATTGGAAGAATCATAAGGCTCTACCTCTTCCGAGTCTTCCTGATCTTCATCTGCGTCCATCAGGCCCAATTCCATGTTCTGGGATTTCGTAGACTACTACTGAAGCACGAAAGCTGTCTAAGGGGACATAACGCAAAAATACCTAAAAGTTGAAAATAATGTTTAAAGCTTTTTCAAATAATCAAAAAGAATAACTACATAATATATTTTTCTTAGACAAATTAGGTTTTCACAAATAGATTTTAGTCAAATACTCTAACGATTTTGTTCTAGGGACACCAATGTCTATAGAAGGGTCACGTCCTACAGTCGAGCCTTTTGCTCTGATACCAAGTTCTGTTGGACCCTCATTTGAGGATTCCAATGGCAACCGCCCAGGTGGATTGCACACAGAAAGGTACATCACAAGCTCACAACAACAGGATTCACTTTAATCAATAAGTCAAATAGATAAAACAAGTACAAGGTCACGAGGACCACTATTACATTATCATAAAGCCAAGAATGGCATTAATTAAAGTTGATACAAAGTAGAGGGTTTTTCATAAATCAAGAATCAAAAACAATAACACGAAAGCAGTAACAAAGGTCTTCATTTCCTTCTGCAGCGGTTCGGCTCGGGCCTTTACCACATCGAACTCAACTTGGCGCATGACCCTCCTAGAAGCTCAAATCGTCTGGACAGGTTCCTTCCTCTTCTCGGTGCTCAAGGCTAAAGGGATCGGGATCCTTGAATCTTTTCTTCTGAATTTGTTTGTAAAGGCAAGGGTGAGCATATTTTCCACAATGCTCAGCAAGTCCCGTTATGAGAATGCAGATACATAGATGAGGGGTTTTCAAGAAAAGGGGTCTTGGTTTTATATATATATAGTAATAGAGTAGATTTTCACTCTCATTTTGAAGAAAAGACCTTTGTTTTCAAAAGCAGGGCTTTTAAAATCCTAAGCTAGATTTTCTGAAATGTTGTGTGTGGCGGTCTTTCATGAGTCACCACTTTACTCAAATTTTGTGAAGAACCTTCCAAAAGCTACTTGTGCTGCATCGACGTGGATAGAATCCACAGCGCGCAGACTCCATGACCTGGGAGCTCAGAGTATCCGATACTTTTTAAACTTTGCAAAGGTGTACCACATTAATCCACCAATCACTCAGCTTTCAAGTCAGGCCAACTCCATGCGACTTTTACGCATGTGACAAGGCTGAAGTGACACAACAGTTTACAGTCCTAGTATTAACTATTTCCCTGCCCGGTAAATAGACAGTTAAGTCTCAAGTACCGTTGTGGGTCCTCCCCACTGCCTTACTTCCTAGCCTGGGCCTATGTTCTCGCAAGACACATAGCCTCTCTTGATTACAGTCGCGCACGACTTAATCTGGCTTAGGGCGTCTTCCTTCTTTCCACCTTTTCCTCTCATGATTTTTCTGAACTCACATCACTCGCGGCCTTCTGCGGCCCACCAGTTCTCGCAAGAAACTGGACCGACAACCATTGCAGGGAAAAGCTAACACTAAAGAAAGCTACTAAGTTGCGCCCGTCCCATAAACAGGCAGGTGGTTGGTACGTTTTTCATGCCGCATAGAAGCACAACACAAGGTTCTAGTCCTTATGAATCTTTAGTGAGGAGTCTTTCACATTCCCAGTGCGCACACAGCACCATCCAATCAAACCATCCTCACTATCGATTCCAATCACATTTTCTTTCACAAAAAGGGGTTTTGAACATGCTTTTCTCATATGTGACCATTCAACATTTATCATATAATCATCGAGCATAGCATAGCCTAAGCATAATAATCTAGGGTAACAAGGGTGCAGGGATATTCAATGTCAAAAGGGGCTTTACAATCATTTAGGTAATATCTAGTCATTTTATTGAAACATAATTCTTATTTGAATCTAAGGCATGCATATACTGGAAAACAGTTAACATACTTCATTTCAAAATAGCAGGTGAGACATGATCAAGGGTTTGAGACTTGCCTTGCAATGTTGTGTCTAGTTACTTGGGTAATTCTCCAAAGATTTCTTCCGCTCCTTCAACGTCTGGTTCCATGGCGGATACAGATAATACGCACATACACTACATAAGCATACAGAACATAGTCTTTATGGGAAATGATACGTAAAATACGTCATGAATGCAGGGGAAAGGTTTGGACAAGGTCGCTTGGATGCTGATTGAAGAGATGGGCTCGAAAGGGGTTGAATGTCGAAAGGCTGACATTCGGTCCACGGATTGACATAGCCTTAAGTTGGTCTTAGGTAGGTTTTCTGGAAAAGTTACAATAGAGAAAGTTGTAGAGATTAACTCCAGGAATCTAATGGACAAGGTGGCATTTCAATTGCTCATGTGTAACAGGTATAAACCATCTAATGCCACTGCTGGACATGCACTGACATAGTGCTGGACATGGCTGGGAACTAGGGCATGGCATAACTTTTGATCCAGTGCTTCAATTGATGAACCACTTTGTCTGGGGGTTAGGCCTTAGCAACAAGAACAAAACTCTCAACAGGCTCGAGGGCAGAAAGTGGCCAGAGGGTGGCCAAATTCGGTGAGCAAACACGGTGGCCTGAGTTACTGGACAGTGATATTGGCATTGAAATAACTTCTGATCCAGGTCAATTCAGGGATCGAGCTAGTAGACAATTTTGCTCAGGGTACCGAGATCTATCTAAGGGACAAAGTGTGAGGGGCTAGATCGGCCGGGGAGAAATTCCGGCGACCGGCACTGGAGAAGACGACACTGGAGATTGGGGTTTTCTATTTAAAGACTTTGAGCTCGATTCTTTGCTCAGGGAGTGAGAGGGTGAGGTGAGGGGACTATTGGTGGGGTTGATTCGGCCGGGGGATGGCCGGAGAAGCTCGGCAACGTGAGCCGATTTGCTGGTGGCGCGCAAATTGGGGAAATCGGCAATCTTAGCTTTATTTCAAAATCCAAGTTCGTAGGCTCGCTCAAAGGGTTGCACTGAACATCTTTCATCACTGGCACGAGGTTTAATTCGGATCGAATCGAGCAGTATTAAAGAAACAGGGGATTTGGGATATTCCGGCGATCGCCGGCGTTAGGGTTCACCGGGGGCCAATTAAACGCTATGATACGGAGAGGGGAACGAGAGGAACTCACTGGTAGTATTAGATTGAAGAGAGGAGCTTTGGTTGAGGCTGGCGACGGTGGCCTCAAAACTAGCTTGCCGGGGAAGAAGCTGTTCACGGCGGCGCTGGGAAAGCTGCTACTCTCTGGTGCTATGGTTGAAGCAATGAAGCTACGGGGTGGTGCGAAATGATTCTGGGCAAGGGAGGGAACTTATATAGGCGATGCGCTGAGCTCTCGGGAGTTGAAGCATATCGGGCGGGATTTGTGGCTGACACCGGAGAAAGCTTCGAGACGACGTCGGGACGTGGCAAGGACTGAGCCAGAGAAGAAGAATCACGCGAAATCGGGCTGGACCAGGGCGACGAGATCATTGGCTTCGGCATGGCTGCAACGTGGCGTTGCTTTGCTGCTGCTGGAGCACGCGCGCGCGGGAGAAACACGGCAAGGCGCGCTGAGGTTGCTCCACGGTGGCGGCACGCTTGCGCACAGGTGGCTCTACGTGGCGGTGACGGTGGCTGCGGGCGAGACTTCGTCGGCGGCGATCCTGCGGCGAGGCGAGGTGGCGAGGCTCTGGTCGTGCAACCTGGTCGAGGACGAAAATGGCACAATGGCCTGGTTGTAATGCTTGGACTGAACTGCAAGGGATTTGGACTAATCTGCAAGGTTTTCTTTCGGGATCTTGGGCCTATTTGCAAATATGGAGATCTAAGGGGCTGATCTGAGTTCTGGTTTTGCAGGTGAGTGCTACTAATTCATTTGGACTCATCCAGCAGGAGAAATGGTGAAATCCAACAAGATCTGGTGGTTTTGACAAAAATCGAAAATAGGGTAATTAGGGTTTGAAACTTTGGCGAGGCTGAAACTAGGGTTTCGGTTCAGTTTTTGGAATTCTTCCTAAAGAGAAAAATGTCTAGAATAGTGAATGGGAGATATTCACTGAATCAGATCAAAGTTTGGAGATGGTCTAAGACTTTTGGTCTTTTTGAGCTTCTGACAAATCTAAAAAGGACTAATCCGCAATGCTTTTGGACTAAAAAGAGAAATTGGCCTGAAAGGCGGAGTTTGGTTGCCAACTTTTTAAATTAAGGTGGTGGCACACCTGAGATCATAATTCTGAGATAAAGATCAAAATGGAGTTGAGACATCCAAGAATCCAATGAACATATACCGGCTGACAAGGTAAAGAGATGGCAAAATTTGGGATGTTACAGCCGGTCCCAGGCGCCGCCTTTCGCCCGGGGACATTGCCTCCGGGGCATGTCCCGGGCGCCGCCTTTTGCCCGGGGACGTGGCCTCCGTTGCCGGTCCCGGGCGCCGCCATTCGCCCGGGGACCTGGCCTCCGGTGCCGGTCCCGGGCGCCGCCTTTCGCCCAGGGACATTGCCTCCGGGGCATGTCCCGGGCGCCGCCTTTTGCCCGGGGACATGGCCTCCGGTGCCGATCCCGAGTGCCGCCTTTTGCCCGGGGACATGGCGACCGGTGCCCGTCCCGAGCGCCGTTTGCCCGGGAACCTGCCCTCCGGTGCCGGTCCCGGGCGCCGCCTTTCGCTCGGGGACGTGGCCTCTGGTGCCCACCCCGGGCGCCGCCTTTTGCCCGGGAACCTGGCCTTCGGTGCCGGTCCCGGGAGCCGCCTTTCGCCCAGGGACATTGCCTCCGGTGCATGTCCCGAGCGCCGCCATCTGCCGTGGGACTTGGCCTCCGGTGCATGTCCCGGGCATTGTCGCCCTTCTAAAGGTAAAGTGTCTGGTTCTTGATCACGTGCAGGTCACGCGAGGAGCGCCTCGGATATCAGCGGCCACCTGTAAAGCATCCAGGTGGACCTGACCGGGAGAAGGACGTTGCTACCCCTCAATCCGACGGTAGCGTCCGGGGTAGTTTAGTCTTTTTTGCTTCTTTTTGGGGCTATAAATAGCCCTTGTACCCCCTGTTGTAAGAACAAGTCATTCATTATTGTTAGAATAGCCAAACTCACAGGTGTGCTCCGGAAGCCTCTCCCCGAGAGAGCCTCCCCAGCCTACTCCGGTCGGGAGCACGCCGACAGGACTAGGGACCCCATCGAGACCCGAACCTATATAAATCCTCGTGTCACTTGTTGTGTTTGTCCGGCGGGGGAGGACCGATCACCCGGTTAGCCCGCGCCATGTTTTCTTAGCTAGGATCGTCCACGAAACCTGCCGGGGTATTCGCAATACCACAACAGTTGGCGCCGACCATGGGGACGCGTGACAAGACGCCATGGCTCCCCCAAGAACAAGGGCCCGCGCCCTTCCCGGTGACACCGGTCTCAGAGACCCGGCGCCGCCCGTCCGGGACACGACAGCCCCGGCGCTTCCGCCCGGAGGTGGCTAGGTCCAGGTACCGCCTCCCACCTTCCCTTTTAACTTAGGTGCTTCTACCTCCGGGTCGCTCCCGGTGACCGCGGGAACCTTGGCCCGGACCAGTCTCCCCCCGACGGCTCCCCCGGCTCCCCGGGACGCCCTGCTCGAGGCTTTAGTGGAGGGCCAACTCGGCACCCAGCGCTCCATGGATGAGCTACTTCGCGTGTTGGCGTGGCCACCGGCCCCAACATATGCGTCGTACCCATACCCGGGGGCTATGGCCCCGTTTATGGGTCACCCGGTGGTCCCTCCGGTCTCCGGAGGTTCCGCCGCCCAGTATGACCCCAGCGGGGGGTACCCTCCCCCTGTGGGTCATACGTCCGGACCCTTCCCGACACCCGGGTCCTTCTCGGTGCCGGGAGGGTACTTCATGCCCGGGCCCTTCGTGGCACCGGGGGGATACCCCGTTCCGGGCCAATTCTCGGGGCCGGGGGCCCAATACATGCCGGGGGTTTTCCCTGCGCCGGGAGCCAGTCCTGCCCCGCGCGTCGCGTTCACCGCACCGGGGGCGGTCGACAGAGTAGCTCCCGTGCCTCAGCGGACTTCCCCCCGCATCGGCTCCCCGGTTCCGGAGGTCGGCGCGGGGGCTCCCCCCGTGCCGGTTCCGGATATTACAGGGGCTTCCCCCTTTCCGGTCCCGGCCGTAGCCACAGGGACTCCCTCTACTTCGGTTCCGAACGTCGCCACGGGCGCCCCCTCCCCGGTTCCGGATGATACAGAGGCTTCCCCCTTTCCGGTTCCGGGGGTCTCTGCAGGTGGCTCGCCCAGCTGGCCCCGATGGCCTCCGGGCCGGCAGCTACAGTGCATGAGCTCCCTCCTCCCCCGGGGCCGCCCCCGAGGGTGCCCCCGGCGAACTAGGTCCGTTTCTCCCGGGAGGAGCTCGAGCGAATGCATTCACTCAAGCGTGAGGAAGAACTTCCCCCTGGCCGCTGGCGCGAAGAGCCCCGCTCTCGAACCGGTCGGGGGAAGAGACTCGCCGAGGAGCCAACCTCTCTGGGGGAGAGCCTGGACGTCCGGGAACCCAGCCCCGGCCTGGAAGAGAAGCGTCGCTATGGCCACTCCGGCGGACCTCTTGGGCCGCTTCCTGACTCCGATAACGAGGGCGTGTCCCCCGTCAAAGGAGATAGTGACCGAGACTCTCCCCGGGAAGTGCAGGGGGCTAGTCAGCCCCTGTGCCGTAGACTTCTGAGCATTCGGTGGCCGTGGCCCTATCGCCCGCCGCACATCGAGCACTATAACGGTGAGGCCGACCCTTACAAGTTTGTGCAGGTATACTCCACGGCCATCTCTGCGGCTGGGGGGATGAGGCAGTGTAGTGCAACGTGTTCACCCTCTACCTCACCGGGATCGCCCGGTCCTGGTTCTACAACCTGAAGGCCGGCTCCCTCACGCTTTCGCGCAGCTCAAGCGTGAGTTCTGTGCGAACTTCTAGGGGAACTACGTGCGTCCCCTGGACTCCGCGCAGCTGTAGACCGTCCGGCAGAGGTCGGGGGAGACCATCCAAAGATTCTTCAAGCGCTTCACCCAATTGAAGAGCAAGGTGGCTCATGTCCCCGACTCTACGGTCATCGAAGTGTGCAAAAGTGGGATCCTCTCGGGGGAGCTCCACCGGAGGCTCTCCCGGAGCTGCCCCTCCTCCGCCAACGAGCTCTTCAACGTACTCAAAAAGTACTCTCGGGTGGAGGAAGACGACCTCTAGAAGAAGACCCAGGGGGCTCCCGCCCCCGCCGACCGGGGGGCCAGGGACCCCCTCAAACGCCCCAGGCGGGGGGGCGTAACGAGCCACGGCCTCGGAACACCTTTGTCCTCCAGGGCGGAGGTAGCTCGCGCTACCCCCCGAGGGGTAACCGCCCATTCCCCAAGCGGAAAGGCCATTGGGGAGGACAGTCTTCCCGCGGTCGGGAAGGCCCCGCGGGGAGAGGCAGGGAAGGACCGTAGTGCAGCTTGCACGGGTCCAGTACCCACGCTACCCGGGAGTGCCACCAGCTGCTGCCGCACTTCGCGGCGTTCCTCGACCAGCATGGGTCGGGGGGGGACTCCCGCCTCCTTGCCCCCTCGGCCAGCTGTTTCGGCCCTTCCTGCCCCCTCGGGGGGTCAGCAGGGGCAGACGCAAGAGGGGGAGCCTTCAAAAACTCTCCCGTTCCAAACTTCCCAGCGCGGCACCAACGTCATCGTGGGAGGGTCCGCCTCCGGGCGGGACTCTAAGCGCCAGTGTAAGGAGTATGCGCGTGAAGTCACGGTGGTGGGGGTGCTGCACACATCTCCGCCACAAAAGTGGTCGGATGTCCCCCTCACCTTCACGGCGGAAGACGCGCGCGGGGTACGCTTCCTCCACGATGACGCGCTCATTGTCTCCGCCACCATCTACAACTGCCACCTGCCCCGCATCCTCGTGGACGGCGGGAGCTCCGCCAACCTCCTTTTCCTGAAAGCCTTCAAGGAGATGCAGGTCGATGAGAAGCTGCTGCAGCCTGCGGCAGGGCCCCCTGCAAGGGTTCGTCCCGGAGAAGGTGATCCATCCTGTGGCGAAGGTGGATCTCCCCATGACATTCGGCACCCCGGAGAACTACCGGACCGAGATGGTCCGATTCGACGTAGTGGATCTCCCCTCCTACTACAATGCGATCATGGGGAGGACCACGATCAATCGCCTGGGGGCAGCCACCCATCAAAACTACCTCTGCATGAAGATCCCCGGGCCGTGCTCTATACGAGCGCGCCGCCGCCACAATCGGAAGCGTCAACATCATTAAGGCGCCCGGGGGGAAGGCCTCTCTGCCGGAACCAGACGTTGCGATGATACCTCCCGGGAGGCCCCTCCCCAAGCCACGTCCGGAAGGGGACCTCCGGAAGGTCATGCTGTCCCTGGACGACGAGGACAAAATCGTCCGGATCGGGGCGGAGCTCCCCAGGAGCATGCAGCGCAACTGGTAGCTTTCCTGCGTGAGAACTCTGATGTTTTCGCGTGGAAGCCCTCAGACATGCGGGCCGTCGCCCGGGGGGTCATTGAGCACAAGCTCGCGGTGACCCCTGGTCACCCCCCTGTCAAACAGAAGCTAAGGAAGCTCTCCCTCGAATGCCAAGAGGCAATCAAGGGGGAGATCGCCCGACTCCGAGAGGCGGGGTTCATTCGGGAGGTCTTGCACCCCGAGTGGCTCGCGAACCCCGTCCTCAACAAGAAATCAAATGGGAAGTGGCGGATGTGTGTGGACTTCATCGACCTCAACCGCACCTGCCCCAAGGACAACTTCCCACTCCCGCGGATTGACCAACTGGTCGACTCGACCGCGGGGTGCGAGTTGATGAGCTTCCTGGACGCCTACTCGGGCTACCATCAATTCCAGATGGCGGAAGGGGATGAGGAAAAGACGAGTTTCATAACTCCCCTCAGAACCTTCTGCTACGTCCACTAAAGCCTCGAGCAGGGCGTCCCGGGGAGCCGGGGGAGCCGTCGGGGGGAGACTGGTCCCGGCCGAGGTTCCCGCGGTGACCGGGAGCGACCCGGAGGCAGAAGGACCTAAGTTAAGAGGAAAGATGGGAGGCGGCACCTGGGCCTGGCCGCCTCCGGGCGGACGCGCCGGGACAGTCGTGTCCCAGACAAGGGGCGCCGAGTCTCCGGGACCGGCGTCATCGGGAAGGGTGCGGGCCCTTATTCTTGGGGGAGCCGTGGCGTCTTGTCACGAGTCCCCACGGACGGCGCCAACTGTCGTGTTATTGTGAATACCCCGGCAGGTTTCGTGGACGACCCTAGAGAAGAAAACGCGATGCGGGCTGACCGGTTGACCAGTCCTCCCCGCCGGACAAACACAAGAAGTGACACAAGGATTTATACAGGTTCGGGTCCCGGTGGGGGCCCTAGTCCTGTTGGCGTGATCCTGACCGGAGTCGGCTGGGGAGGCTCTCTCGGGGAGAGGCTTCCGGAGCACACCTATGAGATTGGCTATTCTAGCAATAATGAATCACTTCTCTTTACAACAGGGGGAACATGGGCTATTTATAGCCCCAAAAAGAAGCACAAAATACTAAACTACCCCGGATGCGACCGTCGGATCGAGGGGTAGCGACGTCCTTCTCCCAGTCAGATGGCTTGGATGCTTGACAGTGGTCGTTGATTTCCGAGGCGCTCCTCGCGTGACCTGCACGTGATCAAGAACCAAAGACTTTACCTTTAGAAGGGCGACAATGCCCGGGACATGCATTGGGAGCAATGTCCCCGGGCAAATGGCGGCGCCCGGAACCAGCACCGGAGGCCAGGTCCCCGGGCGAAAGGCGGCGCCCGGGACATGCCCCGGTGGGCAGTGTCCCTGGGCAAATGGCGGCGCCCAGAACCGGCACTGGAGGCCAGGTCCCCCGGCGAAAGGCGGCGCCCGAGTCCAGCACTGGAGGCCAGGTCCCCGGGCGAAAGGCGGCGCCCGGGGCATGCCCCGGAGGCTACGTCCCCGTGCGAATGGCGGTGCTCGGGACCGGCACCGGAGGCCAGGTCCCCGGGAGAAAGGGCAATGTCCCCGAGCGAAAGTGACGCAACTTACCTGGACTTAGCCTCGCGGAGATTTCCCCCAACAAGGCTATAAATAGAGGGCTTGAGCATTTGTTTCATATAACAAGTAGCATTCTAGTCATTTTCACTCTTGAGCTTTAGCGTTTTATACAAAATCTTGATCTTTTGATCAAGTTGAGTGCTTTCTAATCCACCGAGCATGTCAGTTCATTGCATACTTGTAGTTTCTCGGTACGTGTTTGGAGGTCTAGAGAAGACCTCGCTGCCCATTACTCTTGGTGAGAGCCCTCACCTAGACGGAAGTGAAGGGTTTCTGGTTGTGTGGCGGAAGTTCTAAGGAAGGTGAAGGGTTTTTGGTTGTGTGACTTCCTCAGGAAGCTACCTACTACTTTTATATGCCCGAGGCAACCCTTCGCTGAATACTTTATTCATTTCCCATAATGGGTGCCTTCTCTTAGGAGACCCGTTATGCATTCCCAACAATGAATCCGAAACAAAATGTATTTTTATAATCTTTGTTTCGAATTCGGAGGATAGGGTCTACGTAAGAACGTGAAAATGTTGCAAAAATTTTCGAAGGAAGTTATCCTTCATGTTTTTTGTAAGTTAATTTTTCACGTATTGATCACAATGCGTTTCTGTGATCACCTCAAAGTTTGCATGATGATCACAATGCCATTCTGTGATCGCTGCAAGTGGATAATCGCAATATAGACGGTTATCATCCGGTCAAAGCATTATGTTATCACGACTTCAGTTCTGATCGCGATGTCAGTTTTGATCGGATTTTAGTTCTGATCGCAGCTTTGGTTCTGATCATAGTGCCAGTACTGGTCGCGGTATGACTCATTAATGCGTTTCTTATCGAAAGACTTTGTTACCTCAGATTTACCTGTGTATGTGTGGTCGTAAATACATTACTTATGACCATATTTTCGCACAGAGATTATGAAGAGTTTTAATTCAAATTAACTCTTACGACAAGTTATGTAAGGTAAAAGAAATCTTTATTTCTGTCAATCCTTGCATACAAAAGGGATACAGGCGACCAAAGCATCGACCTGATCCGAGAGAAGTTTACAAAGTTCTCCTAGGGACATATTGGTGTCAGTAGAATCTACACTGACTGCCCCAAGAGAACTGGCAACTACTCTAAGCCTATCTACATCGTCCCGAATCAGAGAAGCACTACCATTCCTGATCGAGTCGGAGAGTTCTCATTGCTGTCGAGCATAGTCCCTCTCGAAGCGGAATTGGTGCGCCTCTTCGTGGGATCTATCAAAACATTCTGCCAGGTGCAGAATGGCTGAAGACATCTCTTCGGTCTTCTTCTCTAGAACCTCTTTCTCCTTCTGGAGAGTCTGTTCGAGGGAAAGAGGTTGAATGTCAGCAGGCTGGTCGCTAGGGGCTCTAGAGATTTTGATCTCCTGCACATACTAGTGTTAGTTTTACAAGTTAAAATGACTAGCAGAAGAGATTAAAATAATTACCAATCCTCGCAAGTGAGAGGATGAAGTATTTCCCCCAGAAAGTAGATCACCCGACAAAAGTCAGGAACTATCAGGTCATGGGAGTGCAACTTTCCCACGAGAAGATTGCTTCCCCAACAGAAGTTGAGGATCATCGGGTCGCGGAAGTGCAGCCTTCCAACCAGAAAATTGATAACCTGTCAAAAGACGAGGATCACTTGATTGCAATGGAGAAAGTTGAGAAGAAGGCTTTGAAGGATTATTATGGACCTCCAAAGGTGGAGATGAAGGTTCGACCTGCTGAGTTGCATGGACAGGGAGGACTACAAGGGCCAAAGGAAGAGAGAGCAATGATGCATCCCTAACCCTTGTGCCGCTAGAAGATCCCTCATCAACCTTGGATTTCTTCCTTGGAGGAACCAGATCTTCGGTCGTTTGTGAGTTTCCAACAGCGTTCGGGAAATGATCAGAACATAAGATGGCAACTTGATCCAAGGCATCTGGAGAGGACTTACCTTCTGGAAGTCCTGGTCGAGTTCAAGTGCCACTTCCTGACTTTGGTTGGCAGGTTGCCGTAATAGAGACGGTGGTTGCCATAATAGAGACGGTGGTTGGCAGTTTCATTCATCAAGTTGCATGGATCCAGTTATCTCCAACCCTACGCTGTGAAGATCGGGCCAAACTGCGGATCGATCCATATCAGAATTAGTCCTAAAATTTGTATGCATAGAATCTCTCTAGTTGATGAAACAAAAATATCCATTGTAAACTCTATGTAATTGTCTAATTTAAGTGATGTGTGTTTTTAACAATGTTTTGAATTGTATATGATACATCTTCTTGTGTTCATTTATATTGTCACTATGTGTAAACAATGCTATGTGCTGGGTTTGCTTGATTTCGGTGCATGTTGCAGGTAATAGACTTATAATATGCTTGCGGCAAGGATGGGTCATTGGAGTAGTGCTCAGGGAGGAGCCAAAAACTAGATTGGTCCGTTAGATGCCGGAGGTACTAGAGACTTGCGGGAACGCTAAACATGGGTAATCCAATACCCAGATATGGCGTTGCACCAAGATTGTTGAAGTAGCTTGAGCCGGTCGATGTGTGGAGGATGCCGGTCGGGGTCCAGAATGCCAGAGACTTCCCAGCATGTGGTGAGCTATTCAACATCGAGGTACACATGTGGTGGCATTATGGTGAGCACATGTGGTGCTCATGATGCCCGAGGAATCACCAAGATGGTCTATGGACTCTACGTGGAAGATTATGCTGAAAGTTCTGTTTGCAAGCTAATTCTGCACTGATCTAGACTCGTTCTTTATCGCACCCATGAGGGTTTGGTGTGTGCGCAACTGTGGGTAATAATAATCACAACTGAACAGTTGAACGTTGAGCACTTGAGGGTTGAATCCACGAGGAACAAGCGTATTCGCCTTTTAGGCTAATAGATTACTGATTAAGTCTGGACGATTTTGGGGGTCAGAAAGGAAAACCTAGGGTTTCGAAAATTCCATAAGCATCAAGCGTAATTCTATCCAAGGTATGAGAATTGCAAAGTAGTTTCAATTGTTTTTAAAGACTGATTAAGTTGCCAATACAGTTGTTCGTACAATGGTCTGAGCATCGCTTCCACAGTTACATTTGGCGAGAGCCTCTCTCTTGTTTAGGATCCCGCATCAAAGTACAAAGGACTCAAGAACTCCCCTAAACTCTTGCTAAGGCTCAACTATTACGTCTGTTGTCGAAACAAGAATTTAACATTTAGAGGAAGAAAACATAAGTTACTAACTACAAAGCTTAAAATCAAGACTGAGGAGGAATTACTCCTTTCAGATTAGGTCATCCCTAACCCTAGAAGTGAACTACTCGCAAAAAGCCATGAAAATTCAGAAATAATAAGAAATAAATAAAAACTGACTTGATTGCTTCAAAATTAAATCTGTCGTCCTTGTCGGCTTACAAACATAGGAAAAATAGAGAAGGGGTTCTACTAAACTAATATAAATTAAAACCCTAAAAATAACCTAAAGATAACATAAAAGAGCATTTATAGCCTCTAAAAGGCATACTAACTAAACCAATAGCTTCCCTATTTATGATACAATGGGTTAACATGCCAAAATATAACTCTTGGCATGCTGGTGACGGAATCCAACTTCAAACGGCGTGAGAAACAGATAAATCTGAGTGAAAATCGAGCAATTTTGACCAAAATATCTTTGGAAATTGAGCTGAGCATGACTTGTGCCACGGGTCGTGCTCCAAGTCGAGCACAGCTCATGCCCACGATCGTGCTAGGCTCAGTCAAATAATGACCAGGCGATCCGGCATGTACGATCGGGACTCTATTCGACCAGACGTGTTCGATCGAGACTTGTTCGACTAGGAGTCTTCGTGTTCGATTATAGCTCTTTCTCATCCAATTGTGTTTGACCAGGTGATTTCAGCTTGGAATATTCGATCAGGGTTCCTTTTTGCCCAGTTTTTGTGTATTCTGTCGAAATTGATCCAAACGAAGTCAAAACATCCTCAAATTTTGTAGGTTCGATCCCTGGAACATGGCAAACACAATCGTGAAAGCGAATTGTAAAAATGATATAAAAATATGCATAAAATATCACATCAAATGAGTTTTCATCATGTTTTTAGAACAATTTCATTAGCAAACTTAGGGTAAAAGTACTACCAATTTAGCACTTATCAAATTCCCCCAAGCTAGCATTTTGCTAGTCCTCAAGCAAAGGATGTGAATGAATTTTCCAAAAATTGGAATGCCTTGGTTAATCAAATTTTCAATAAACAACTTCCAGCAATTCACATCACATCTATGCATATGAAACAAATAATCCAAGTAATTTGAACTCTCAAAATGCTAATATTCGGCTTATCAAATCTCAACCTTGGGAAATATAAAACATAATCAACTAAATCATTTTGACAACTATTTTCACATAGGGTTTAGAACAAACAATAGTGACAAAGATTATTATGCAAGTTATATGCTTGTGCCTTTCTGTGGTCACTTACGACCATAGAGAGAGATCATGTGATGGTCCAAGGTCTTCTAGACATAATCCAGTTCATCTTGTTGACCAGGCATGAAGGCCCATCACAGATGGCCATTACGCTAGTATAGTATTTGTGGTTTCAATGTTTGTGGATAGAGTCTGTGGTCAAACATATTACACTACTCGTGGTCACTCTCACCGTGGAGACATGGTAATCCCCAATACATGGTTGTAACCAGTACGCAACCAAACAATAAGACAGTTATCTTTAAACTTCTTTACTAGGAGATTGATAGTGGTTGCTTTATCCTTACCAAGATTAGTGTATTAGAGGAAATATTAAGCCTGGAAGTTCCTTTGAATCAAGAAAGGAAGGTTTGGTCGACCACGGTTTAAGGGTTATGCGGTTTTGCTGTCATGTTTGATAGACCATAACCGCTCTCTGACCAATACGTTCCATTATTCCCAGGGTAATATGAGTCTCTCTTCATTGACAAGATAACTATTTAGAAGGATGAAGTGCAGTAATCCATAATCGTCACATCATAATTGGTGAACAGCAACTGCTTGCAACCGCCAAGCGTCCCTCTGATGAAGCAACTGTCGTGTTTTGATGAGCATAAAAAGAGCTTAGTTATTCTGTAGGGGGAACTACCATAGAAATAGACATCCAGGACGGCACATCACAGATGGTTATGAACTTTTCAATGGAACACCGTCTGCGAAGGCCTATCGGGAGAATATGTTAAGTTATCACAGTCAGTTCTGATGTCAAAACCAACTGTGATAGTCAAGGAGACAGTTTTGACGACGGAAACGTCTGTGATAGTCTACTTATCACATACAATTTTAAACTCAAAATCGACTATGATAGTTACAGTCGGTTCTCAACTGAGAACCGTATGTGATAACTAGAATATCACTGACAGTTCTGTGGTCAAAAACTGTCTGTGACTTTCATAGATGGTTCCGTGGTCAAAACCGCCTGTCATAGTCCAAACAGTGCCGGCGCTTCAAATTCTCAACGGTGAGTTCATTTCGGTCTCCGATCTTGTCGCGGCGCCTTATGCTGGGAACCCAAAGCGTTGCCTTGGAAATTCTATAAATAGCTTGGCAGTGGAATAATCACCAACTACTTTACAGGATTTTTTAATTCTCAAACTCTTCGACTTCTTAGCTTCTCTGTGCCAATGGTATCCTCAATGGCATCATCAGCCTCGCCCTCCCCGGTAAGACCTCTCAATCTTTTGGACTTACCCCAGTATTGTTAATCCCGGTTTAGTAGATTCTTGACCTATTGATTTGCATAGGGAAGGGGAGCAGTGGAAGATTCGGGCAAGGCGAAGGCCGTGCTGAGGGCCCTCTAGGAGGAGCACAAGCTCCTTATGGAGAAGCACACTCAGCTACGTCTTAACCTGGACGATCTCTTCCAGCGCATTCAGCGCATGAAGATGGATGGTGACAATCCTAGGGTGAGGACGAGGCATCTTCGTGAGGAGAAACAAGCCACGGATATGGCCATCGCTGGCTACGGTTTGACTATGAAGGATACCATCGTGAAGCTGAGAGAGGTCGCAGGCCTTCTCGACGCGGTAGTAGTTGATCCTAAGAAGAACAACTTGTCGCCGGAGGAGTTCTGCTTCCTGGCTGCAAATCAAACTGACTTTATTATAGATGCAGCCAGGGCTAAGACCACTCCTTGACCTATCATTTTGTATTTTTACTTTTTTTTAAGTGATGAAAAGCAATTAATGAAAAATTTCTTCTTATGTCAATTTTCCAATTTTCCAGCACGTTCTTGGATTGCTATCTTCCCTCTTTCTTTATATTTCTTTAGTTTTTGGCGAACATTTGACCATAGAAAGGTATGTGCGCTGTGTGCAATTGTGGAATGACTGTCGCGATCATATAACGATTATCACGGGGTGATTAAGTGACATGGGAGTGGCAATCTATGGTGGGTGGGAGTTTGGCGGGAGGGAGAACAGATCACAGTTAGTTCTGAGATCAAAACCGTCTGTAATAAAAAATGAACGGTTTAGATCTCCCAACTGTCTAGTATTACATATGGTTTTGATGTCAAGACCGACTATGATAGTCCCAACAGTGTCCAACGCTTCGAATTCTCAAAGTTCTTGCAATATCACAGACGGTTCTGATTTAAAAACCATCTGTGATAGTTATATCATAGATGGTTTTGAGGTAAAAACTGTCTATTATATCACAATTTGAAGTCAGACGGTTCTGATTTAAAAACCGTCTGTGATATTTCTGTGACAGTTCTACACAAATAAGCCAGTTTGCACATTCAAGTACATGTCTGAAACAGGAATACAAATACACAAATACACCAATTCACACATTCAAGTACATGTCCCAAATAGCAATACAAATACGCCAATTCACACATTCAATGTATTACAAAAGTCACATCTGAAAGAGAACCTTTGCAATCAAACAACAAATGTAACTACCGAGGAGTTAGACCTGATACATCACAAATCCATTCATCTGAAACAGCAAATGTATGAACCACATTTGACTTAACCATAGGAGTTCAGTTCAGAGATGACCGAGGAGCTGGAACTGGCGTTGAGTTACATTTGTCTTAGTGATCTCTTCTGGCTTTCTCAACTCAACTCAGCTCATCAATGCAAATCAACTCAACTCAACTCAATTGAGTTGAATTGCATTGATTTGAGTTGAGTTGAGAAAGCCCAAGGAAATCACCAAGACAAATGTAAGATGCTTTCTATAGGTCCTGATTTGAGAAACAAGCCGGGCTTGAGGATCTTCTCACCCTTCACATCCTTCCAACTCTCGACGGTGATCTTCACATTTTCTTTTGCCAACAAGCCAACATAGGCAACATAATGTGACGATGAACCATGAACTACGTTGCCCCTCGTGAACATCGTCCAAGGACTTGCACAGAATCATATATTTAAAAGAAGACATAAAAATGGAAGATACATGAATCGTAGGATAATTGCCATCATAGGATTAGGATAATCCAAGAATGCTGAAATTTTACTTGCCTTGCTTGCATTGCCGAAATCTAGCCGAAGGAGTTGAAGCTACGATCGATGTTGGACTTGGTTCACCAGAGAAACTAGTGGCCGTCGATGGAGGTGCGGCAGCCATCAATGGAGGTTATAGATTAGGGCTTGTCGTGCCCAAGGAGAAAATGAAGTGGAACAATTTGACTCGAAGCAAAACTCCAGGCAGGGAACAAGTATTTGTAATAGTCGAACGGTTCGACTTCAAGCAAAATTCCAAAAATATTACAGATGGTTTGGAACTCGGAACCATCTGTGATAGTAGAGCATATGGTTGATATTCTAATTATCACAGACGGTTCTGATTTAAAAACCGTCTGTGATAGTGAATACAAATACACAAATATACCAACTCACACATTCAAGTACATGTTCCAAATAGCAATACAAATACACAAATATACAACAATACAAGTACGCCAAGTTATCACAGACGGTTCCGAAGTCAAAACCGACTGTGATAGCGAAGCGTGAAGCATACGGTTTTGACCTCAGAACCGTCTGTAATATTCTAATTATCACCGACGGTTCAATTCTCAAATCCGTCTATGATATTTCTGTCATATACACAAATGCACCAATATTACTGTCGACGATTCGGACTCGGGGTCCTTAGTCGAACTTATGCAGAATTTGTGAGTTGTGAGACCTTTCATGGTGTCCCTCCGGGAAGGGATGATGAGCAATGTCGGTGGGAACACGGAAAGATTTATACAGGTTTGGGCCCTCGTTGGTGGTATTAATAGCCCTACGTCCTATTGTGATTTCACTATGTATGGGAAAAAAGGATACAAAGTTGTGGAAAAGATCAGCACAGGCGAAGATCTTTTCCGTGCGATTGTCTAAAATACGACTAAACTAGCCTATGAAAGCTTGAAGTTTTCTCGTGTCGAATTACTGGGATCTGGGCTTGACTTCCCTGTCTTGTGCATTCGCTCACCCTTTTATACTGGTCGAAAGGGCGCCAATGCACAACGGCTTCGAACAGTTGCTCGAGTGCAGGTTTGATAACCGCACTTAAATTCCACACAGGCTTAACACGTGCAATTAAGGGATAACCGCACATATTAACCTCCTGGCAATTGTCTTCATACGTGGAAGAATCTTTGGGATCCTCGGGATATGCTCGTACAGAGTGCTAAGCAATTCCCAGGTCATTCAGGTCGAGAGTAGTCCCCGACTCTCTGACCACGCATCGTCTGCTACCTTGTGATCGCACACTATCTGCGATCTCATGATCGCGCAAAGCCTGCGACCTTGTGTCAGTGCTTCTCAGGTTGTCTGAGATCATAGCAACGGACCTCTAGACACTTGTCTAGTTCGAATCTGTCCTGAACCAGGCGTGCATTTACTCCGAACTAGCTCGGGTAACAAACCTCGTCAATTATCGATGGTTTTAATGAAAACCGTCAGTGATAGTTTGTTATTACAGAAGATATGGTGTAGAACCGTCTAATTGAACCTGGTATAAAAGGTCTTTTAGCGGATGTTTTGAGCTAGTCGTACAATCTTGCTTGACATACTGTCTAGTTGGAAGAGATCTGGGGCAACGAAGAGCAATATCTCAAAAGGGGAGCATTTGGGGACAACAATTTGAAAATCCAAGGTTGGTACTTGCTCCTAAGGCATACACATTACTTAATTTCATCACCAATATCAATCTCCATTGATTTATCAAATTAGAGGGATGGGAAGCTAGAGTAGCAAATATTGGTTGTAACTCTCATTTTGTGACCTGTAGCTATTTAATTGCTTTATGATGTGTGTTATCCACGCCCTCAATTAGTTACTAACTAATTGCTTGCAGCTCAAGTAGTAGTTAACTAGTTATACAGCAAACTCCACAAATACTAGCTAGCAAGATTTATAATTTACTGCATGTCGACCATACGTAGAGTATTACATAGCATGTGTATGAATTTAATTGCAGATGGTCCACCGAGACTGGATGTATAATGACAACCAAGTGAGTGAAGAATACATGAAAGGTGTTTTAGATTTCCAAAAAGTTGTTAAGAAAGACATGAAGAAGAAGTGTTTACGATATATGTACTGTCCTTGCGTAGACTGCCAGAATCTTAAGATGTTCTCCAACTCATCTCAAATTGTCGCCCACTTGATCCGACGTGGTTTCAAAAAGGGGTACATGTGTTGGATCCACCATGGTGAAGAGAAAACTGCAAAAACAAGTGCCACTGAGGTTGAGGAACAGGACATGTCGGATCCCAACAATGATTTCAATGAGGATATGCCAGAGGATGACAATTTAGATGACAGGTTGCGTGATGTGGAAGGAAATTACAGTGAAAGCGAGTTTGGTAAATTCAAGAGGTTGATTGAGGACTCAGAAAAGCCATTGTTCCCTGGTTGCAAGTTGAAGTACACAAAGTTGGCGTCCATGATTGAACTGTTAAAATTGAAGGAAAGTAACAGCTGGACCGACAAGAGTTTCACGGCACTGTTAGATATTTTAGCGGACATGCTTCTGGAAGGAAACGAGTTGCCAAAAAACACCTACCAAGCGAAAAAGCTGTTATGTCCTTTGGGAATGCAAGTAGAAAGGATACACACATGCCCTAATGATTGCATCATTTACCGTAACGACTACAAGGATTTTGGTGTTTGTCCAGTGTGCGACGCATCCCGCTATAAGCGTAAGGGCTGAACGGATGATGGCGACTGCGCTAAGATAAAGCATGGACCTCCTGCTAGGTGTTGTGGTATTTGCCCGTCATTCCCTACTTGAAGCGTTTGTTTGCAAACTGTAAAGAGGCAAAATTATTGCGTTGGCACTCAGAAGACCGGAAGAAGGATGGAAAGCTGAGACACCCCACTGATTCTTCGCAGTGGAGAAACATCGATAGGGAATTTGTTAACTTCGGAGCAGAATTGAGGAATATAAGGTTCGGGTTGAGTACCGATGGAATCAATACTTTTGGTAACATGAGCAGTCGGCATTGCACTTGGCCTGTTCTTTCGTGTATCTACAACCTTCCTCCTTGGTTGTGTATGAAGCGCAAGTACATCATGATGTCTCTACTTATCTCAGGACCAAAACAATCCGGAAATGATATTGATGTGTACCTAGCACCAATGATAGAGGATCTGCTAACAATGTGGAACGAAGGGGTGCAGGTATGGGATGCATACAAATCAGAGAATTTCATCCTACATGCTACGATATTCTTCACCATCAATGATTTCCCTTCCCTTGGAAATTCTGTCGGGCCGTAGTACGAAAGGAGCCAAAGCTTGTCCCCACTGTGAAGATGAGACTGAGAGCGTGTGGCTAACGAATTGTAGGAAAATAGTGTACATGCGTCACCGTAGGTTTCTTCCGAAGAATGATGCGTATCATAAGAGGAACAGGGAATTTGATAGCCACAAGGAAGATGGTTCAGCCCCGAAGCCTATGAGCGGGAAAGAAGTTTACTCATGGGTGAAGGACATAGATGTTGTGTTTGGAAAGGGTCGTAAATTGAAACTCCGCATGAAGAACACTTGGAAGAAGAGATCGATATTTTGGGATTTACCGTAATGGGAGCATTTAGAGGTTCGGCATTGCATTGATGTCATGCACGTAGAGAAGAATGTTTGCCATAGTTTAATCAGCTATTGCTAAACATTCCGGGGAAGACAAAAGATGACGTCAATGTGCGGCGTGACATGCTCGAAATGAAAATCAAGCCCGAGCTAGCACTGAGAGAGGATGAGAAAGGCCGTATATACCTCCCCCCTGCATGCTACACTTTATGCAATGCTGAGAGGACAGAACTTTGTAAGTGTCTCTATGGTGTTAAAGTTCCATCGGGTTACTCCACAAATATGAAAAAGCTTGTGTGCATGGGCGATTTGAAATTGCTTGGTATGAAGTCTCACGATTGTCACGTGTTGATGACACAAATGCTTCCTGTTGCCATCCTGATTATTCTGCCACATAAGGTCAGAGAGACGATCACGAGGCTGTGTTATTTCTTCAATGCAATTTATTGCAAGGTCATTGATCCCGAGGGACTAGATTCACTGCAGAGCGAGGTGGTTCAAACTCTCTGTCAGCTTGAGATGTATTTTCCTCTGTCATTTTTTGATATCACGGTCCATCTCATTGTCCACCTTGTCAGAGAAATCAAGATATGTGGACCCATATTCCTACATTATATGTATCCATTCGAAAGGTACATGGGTGTACTTGAGGCCTATGTGAGGAATCACTCTCGGCCTAAGGATAGCATTGTCGAAGGTTATGCAGTGGAAGAGGTAGACGCAATAGGAGTTCCTGTGTCTCGTCTTGAGGGGAGGCTTGATGGCGTTGGGACTATTGGACAGAGAGCAATCACTCCTGATTTCGATATGTACTCAAAACCACATTTTTGGGTCTTGCAACACATGACAGAGTTGTCTCCGTACATCGACGAGCACACAGAGATGCCATGACATGACAATCCTCGTCGATCCGAGGTTTGGATCACGAGAGAACATAACAGCCGATTCAACGCGTGGATGAAAGTGCGAATCACCAGGGAGTCCGCAAGTGAGAATCTTAAATGGTTGACAAAAGGGCCCACATTTATTGTACAGTCGGCAGGGATACGACATCAATGGGTACACATTTTACACGAAAGCACAAGATCGAAAGAGCATTGTACAAAATAGTGGAGTGAGTGTAGAAGCTTTTCATGAGGAGTTCAGCGAGACAGGCCCAACAAGAGTAGTACGTGGATTGAGCTTGTACACAAGTTCATAGAAGAAATTTGGGAGCTCGATTACGTACTGTTCAAGATTCCCCTGTTTCGATGCCGATGGGTCCAAATCTCACTGGGTGTGAAGGTTGACAGTTACGGTTTCACTTCTATGGATCTCGATTGAGTTGCTTATAAAGATGAGCCATTCATACTTGCAAAGCAAGCCATTCAGGTCATTTATGTCACTGACCCGGCCAATAAGAAGTGGCACGTCGTCTTTCATGGCAAGAGAAGGCTTGTTGGAGTCGAAAATATCGTAGACAAGGAAGAATACAATCAATTTGATGAGATGCCTCCATTTGGAGATGGCATACAAGTCGATACTGAAGACACTGACAAAACCAGTTACATGCGTATGGATCACCAGTAAGGGTTATACTTTAAAGGTAATCAACCGTCCTTATCTCTCTGTTTCCATCGATATAGCTTATATATCCTCTAATTCTCATCTTTACAGGGCTGCGGCAAGTGGAAAGTTGAGGATAACATGGGTGTGTACGTACGTACGTGCAAATTGTCAGTCGAAGTCCCCATTTCTATGTAAAATTTATTTGAGCTTGCTCCACATTGTATGTAAAATTTATTTGAGTATACTCCACATTGTAACCTATTTTCAGAGCATTTGGACTCCATTTTCATTTAAAACATGTTTTTGAGCATCTGGACATCATTTGCATAGATTTGAGGCTTTTTGGATATTGAAATTTCAGTATTCAGAGTTATAGAGTTTCTGATTGTAAAGCACTGCATCATTGCATAGAAGAGGGCAACTATCATAGAAGATTCTGAGTTCACAACCATCTGTGATTTATAACTATCATAGAGGGTTGTGAACTCAGAATTTTCTGTGATAGACTCTCAGACGTATCACAGACGGTTGTGAACTCGAAATCGTCTGTGATAATCTCTCCACATAGTTTAAGGCAGACTTTGTCCAGCTCATTTCCACACTTCAACACTCTTCACCTCCCCCTAGCTCTCTCTGTCCTCCCACCGTCCGGCACGATCACCTCCATCGCCTCCCCACCATCCGGCGCGATCACCTCCGTCGCCTGCCCATCGTCCATCGTGATCACCTCCATCGCCTCGCCACCGTCAGGTGCAATAACCTCCATTGCCTCCCCACCTTCCTGCGTGATCACCTCCATCGCCTCCCTACCGTTTCTGCCATTCTTGGTCAATTTTAAGTTTTAGATTTACTTACACTATTCTCTCTTTCACTTATGTTAAGAACTGTTATGTCCGGTAATGAAATGAACCGGTCGGGGAGTCAGAGTGACCTCTCTGACGATGAGACGCCTGGGCCGGAGGTCACCCCATCCACCGTGACCCAATCGCAGAAGCGAAAGGGGCGAGGCTGGACGACAGGCAGGCGTCTCGACAGGCGGAAAAAGCAGCACATACAGTTCGATGACAACGGGGTGCCGGAAGCTCTGAAGAAACTAGTCGGTCAGTTTTGCTCACTATGCGGCAAAGTGGCAAGGGAGCGGGTGCCCATCACCACCTCCGAGTGGGGTCAAGTGCCCCAAGAGTGGAAGGATGCACTTGGGAAGAAGTGCAAGTGGCTTTTCACATTCTTGAGGATCGCCAGTTCACCATCAGTCGGAAGGCACTGATGTCAATAAACAAGGCGTGGAGGAACTTCCAGACCCATCTTGACATGCACTATGTGAAGGAGTCAAAGACCCCCTTCAATAACTACCATTTCGTGACTCCCGAGGAAGGGCACAATTCATGGGGATGAAGGGCACGCCTGAGTTCCAGGCACTTAGTGAGAAGGGAAAAGCTAACCAGGCGAAGAATACCCACCCACACAGACTATGCACCGGTGGGTATGTGGGGAAGAACGCGTTGTGGAGGAAGCAGGACGAGAAGGCTTCCTAGTCTTCGACCGCCACTCCTTATGCAGGCATAATGGATGTGCGCGCTCGCAATTGTTGCCAAGCAAGATCGAAGATGACCTCCTCCAAAAGTGTCTCGATGAACAACCCAGTGGACAGGGAAGTGATCGACCTACTGGTAGGATTACTTACTATCCTTCTAACACACATGCAATGGGTTGTATTGCTAAGTTCTCCTGTTGCAAGTGATGCTGAGTGCGCAGGTGGCATCTGGAGAGTTGATCCCTTGCAGGGACAGGGATATCCTAACGACGACGCTAGGAAATAAGGAGCATCCGGGCCGCGTGCGCGGCCTCGGTGCCACTGTGCCTTGGAGGGATGGTTTCCCTGATGATGACGTGGCGGCTAAGAGGAGAAAGAGATCCCAGAAAACCCGCGACGAATGGCTCAAGGAGGAGATGCGATTGGAGTTTTTCCATCGGGACACAGCACTCAGGCAGGAGTTGGTGGAGATGTGGGAAATGTATCAAGAGCTAAGACGGGCGACCCAGGGCAGCCCCTTGCAATAGCAGAGTTACCGAGCCCCATTCTTGGCTGTCGTAACAGCTGTGCATCCGCTCCGGGGTCTTCGCAATTGGAGACCTCCCAACAGTATCTAGTGGACTTTTTGCAGGTAATGACTGCTTTTCTTTGTTAATTCATTTGAAAGTGAAATTCAATATGTACCCTGATGTCATCTTAATGCGCACTTTTTGTAGGAACCCGCCTCCTGCAAGCTTATGGTGCTAGCCGCTCTCTTCCCGATAGAGACTACCTGTGGGATGGCGCAACCATGGATGGTGTGGGTGACAATCCACGATGCCCCTCTGTCTGAGGGTTTTGCACGGGTCCAGGTGGACAGTGTCTCCGACCATTGCAAGGGGTTTCTGTTGGACAAGCCGCCGAACAACGAGTTACCACTCTTGGGGATGCGGTGCACACATTCGTGCAATGGCCCAAGAAGGACATCGTCCTGGATGAGGTAATTCCCCCACCAGTTTCATAATTCATACTGTAATAATAGCCCTCAGACTTAGTGATCATTACTATACGTAGGTTCTTACCCCTACGGACATCGACACTCGGCCTACTAGCCAGCCGACCCCTCCGACAAGCCAGCCAACGAGTCCGATGCACATCATGACGCCGACTAGGAGGCAGCCAACCAAGAAGCTGGCTAGTAGGGGAGAAGCAAAGAATAGCACGGTGAAGGAGATTGAGAAGAGCGCGCCATCAGCTCCCATGCTATTTGGTCTGGGGATGCCCATGGCCTCCGATGCCACAATTTGTAGCATGGGTTTCGCATGTCAGAGCTTGCATGCATGGTACATGCAGAAGACAAACAAGACTAGGACGCAGTGTCCGACACACATCATGGTCAAGTACACGATGGCAGAGTTCCATAATGATGTCGGGAACTATCCGGTGATCTTCGAAGACCCACACAATTTACTTTACAAAGACGCGCTCGACGTGTCAATCCTACAGTCTTGGGTGCTGTATGTATCTACTATCCTACGGCTGTTCGTGCATATACAGATATATGTCATTTATTAATTGGTTAGTTCCGTGCAGCTACATGACCGGATATGCCAAAGCTAACCGGGAACCAGTCGATTTCCTGGACACCCAGATGGTCGCCGAGGTGATGTTTAGGACCGACGTAGACTTCGTTGTCGACTACATCAAAAGAGGTTTGCTTGGTCAGGTCGATAAGGAGTACATACTTGTACCGTACAACGAGAGGTGAGTGCTTTCATCAGTACTTTACCCATAGATTAGTGTCTCCATATGTTCACCGCATACTTAGATTAACTTATAAATTCTTTATGCATAACATGTAGCTACCACTGGATCATGCTGGTACTTATTCCAAAATGGAACAAGGAGTTCCAGCTTGATCCATTGCAGGGGAAAGGGTACGAGTATTGTGGTGCGTGAGATGTATTCACGTGGACCTATCTTGCATCTCAATTTATTGTGCTCAAATTGTCAATTTCGACTATCTGCAGGGCTCTCACGAACTACTTTGTCGAGGGAGGGCGACAGCACGAGCGGCGAATCGATAAGTTCCAGTGGTTACACTTTCTGGTACAAATTTCTACCGGCATCTATTTTACTTTATAACATGTCCCCAGCTAACTCTCCGTCTGTACATTGGCAGTGTCATCAGCAGCCGGACGACAATACATATGGGTTCTATGTGATGCACCACATGTACGACCTTGTCAGCCCTCACTAACCAAATTTCCCTGAGGTATACTGTAACACCCTGGTTTTGGGGGTTAAATTTTCCTTTTTATGAAAAATCAGGCATGCATGTATCTTGGTAGTAGTAACCAAATCTTTTAGCTTAAACCAGATTTGATCCCCAAAAATCTCAAAATCTATCTTGTAGATCCAATTCAAGATCAGATTGCTCAGATATAACCTACTATTTATTCTGATTATAAAAGCCTTCAGAAGCCAGATCAAATTCGGTCCCTAACTCCGATATCTATCAACCTCTTTCTGTTTTCGAAAACGAAAATATTATATTACCCTAAATACCATGATATTAAGAATTCAGATTTAACCAAATCTTGACCTAATCCAGACCAGATTAGTCATGGATTATAATCATGGGTATGCCAATACCTTAATCCAAAAAGTTTGGCAACCAGATTCCCCCGTCTAGACCCTTTTCGCAAATCAGTCCAGATTGTATCACGGAAGAGTTCTTTTCTGATTTTCCAGGAGCCCGAAAAGGCTAAAAGACACAAACCAGCTCCAAATCTCAATCTGATTCAGGGAACACCTCCCAAATGCTATTCAATGCAAAATCTCATTTTGTCGAAACATCAAAATCTCACCCTTTTCTGTTTTTGACAAAACCCATATTTGAATTACCCTGTTTTCGTTTTATCCGAAAACTGCTCAAACGTTCCAGATTTTATCAAATACCTTTGCCAAATTATTTGCTGAATAAATTTTGTTAGAGATTTGAAGTCAAAATCAGTCCCAACCATCAAAATCTCCAAATTCACAGATCAATCCAAAATCAAAATCAGCAAATTGCAATCAGGTCGAGCAACCTGTTTTCGACCAACTTCCTTTGACCAGAGCTGTGCCGTTTGACCATGACCAGGTGCACCCGTCGCCGTGTTTCTCTTCACCATTGGAGGTGCATGCCCGACACGCATACGCGCCGGAGTAGCCACCATGGCAGCAGCACTAGCACCAGCGCCGCCTGTCTTCACCGCGCGCTCACGGCGTCGCCAACAGCAGCAGCAACAACAAGAGTTTTGTGCCACGTTGCAGCCATGCTGCAAGAAGCAGTCACCTCGCCGTCGCACCAGCCAAAGAAAGTTGCACACCAACAGGAAAAGCTGAAGAAATCGCCATGGGCCGTCGTGTCTTCACCGCTGTCACCACCCCGCCGTCCAGTCACTTCGCCATCATTTCAGCCGCTACAATTCTCCAGATTTTTCCAAACATTGCAGTTTCTCTCGTGCCTATTTAAGCCACCCCTTACTCAGCACATCCTCACACACACCAGAACCAACTAAATCACTAACCTCGCCGTCTTCGTCGTCTTCTCCGGCGAGCTAAGAAGGAGGCTCACGGTGCCAGCTTCAGCCACTGCATGTCCCATCAAATTGACACCACCAGTGAGTTCCTCCCTTCTTCCTTATCGTGTGATAGCAGCTAATTGAGTTCTTATGCACCTCATCGCCGGTGATCACCGGAATTGCCAGAACCGCTATTCCAGCAATGCCAGTCGAATTAGGCCGATTCAGCCCTCAAACTAGTAGTCATCAATGAGCTAAGTTAGACAAGCATGTAAGCTCAGAACCAACAATTGCACTCGAATCGAAGCTTTCCCAATTTTTGAGCTTCACTAGTCGTCGGCTCTCGTCGCCAGGCCACGCCGGCGATTCTCCGATCAAATTGACCACACCAATAGCTTTCCTATATCCCTCCCCTACTCTCCAAGCGCGGAATTAACTTCAAACCCTCCGTATCAAAAATGCCCAATTCCAATGTTGTCTTCTCTGGCGCCGGCCAACGGAAAGTTATTCCCGGCCGTTGCAGCCGATTCCACATTGTCTAGTGTATGTGCCTTGACCCCCTGAACATTTTTGTATTCTAGCTGGACACCTAGATCGGCCCAGATCAGAAGTTATAGCTATCCCAAAGTCTTGTCCAAAGACTGTTTCGAACAGTGTGGCCACCGTGCTTTCTCACCGCCGTTCATCACCGTCCGGGCACCTCAACCCTTGAAACCTCAGCCAATGTGTCCTGTTACTTGTTCCTACCTCCTAGAAATAGTTAACACAGCAATTGGAACCTTGAATCACAGTTGCTGCTAAGCCCTAGTTTTTGACATTGTTAGTCCTATGTCAGTTCATGACAGCCATTCCCATTGGCCCTGTTCACTCGCCTCTGGTCATGCAAATCAAAAACCACCTTGTCAATTAGCCACCTCATGGCATTATGCACCCAATGTTTGAATCAAAACCCATTTTTCCCACTGGAAATCTTCTAAACTATGTCAATGCCATTTTTGGGCATTGCCAGTCCTTGTCAACCAATGTCAGCCAGTGGCATTGGGCCTGTTTGACCCCTTCTAGGTATGCAAACTGGAATCCACTTTGTCCCCTAAGATTGTAGAGCTATGTTCTACATTCCATTCAACTGCCACACCTCGAGATAAGCTCTCTATCATTCCTTGAAGCTATGTCAGAGCCCTGAACTGAATGTCGATCTGTTGACATTCACTGTTTTTGAGCAAACCAACCACGGACTTGATGTCCATATTGCAGCCTTGAAACCTTGAGAGCCTCTAACACCCATCCTTAGCCCAGACTCTACAGATTTGAGAGTTTAACTCAATTCCAGCTTCCAAATCCTGTCTGCCTCAGCATTGCCAAGATCTTTTCTCCTTTGCATGTTGCATATAGATTATTAATGTATTTAAATGGTTTGTGATCTTGTGTGCTTGTTTGTTGGAGAGTAGATGAAGAGCCCGAGTACGAAGACTTCGTCGCTGACCCGACATCGACTGTTGTTTCTTACGACGAGGAAGGCAAGTCATATTCTTGAACATCTTGAACCTATATTTTATGAATTGTTAGAATATACCTTGATTATAAAGTAGTATTGCATGTGATGAGAAAAGGATGATTGAGATATAAAATGTCAATACCAGGCTGGATGCATGCGAAATGTGAAGTAATTAATTATTGAGCCATGAACTAATATATATATGTACTTACTTATATTCATGAAATAAAACCCCTAGCCATGACCAGGCTTTTGGTATGGAATGGTGGAAGCACTGGATGTGCATGGGTTGTGGTATGATCTGGTCACTGGCATATATGGACTAGAACCTTGTGTTCTACGTCTAGTTGCATGAACAACATTGCTAACCGCAAGCCTAGTATGGGACAGGCCTGAATAAGTAGTATGTGGATCACGCATGAAACCCCTATATGACATGTACACGATTTACACAGAGTGCGGCTCCAACACATATTACTGGATGTGATTGCACGTTGACCCTGAGTGGAAGATGCCAATTAGTGGGGGTTGTGTAACCCCGCCACAACTGTGGTTTCTGAGTGGGACCGCAGGGTCTGGGGTGAATTGCGTGTGAAACATGGAAAAAGTTCTTGTTATCTCCACCTTGCCCCTCGCACATGGTTGTGAGGAAGGGTCTAATCATCTGATAGGATAGGCATGAAAGTGGAAATATCTTGCGGGTAAGTTGGTACCTCTCTGCAGAGATAAAAATGTATTCGAATACTCTGAGCTCCCGGGTTTTTAGGAGTCTGCTGCGGTGGATTAAATCCACGGGGTGTGACACAAGTATGTTTTCTAAATAAAATTTTATAAGTCAAGATTACCCAAATGACATGTGTTGTCATGATAAGGCGTGCTACCGTGGGCTGTCATGTGTCGACGTGTTGCGGTAGTACCATAATTTAGTGAAAATGAATAGCGGTGCTATTCTATGAGAAGTACTGCCATGAACATGATCATGAGATGAGATGAGAAAGAAAGAAAAGTATTTTGAAAAACCCTTCCCTCTTTCCCTCAATAGTATAGGATCATATCATCACTACTATATGTAAATCTACTCTTACCTATCACTTGCTGAGTACGAAAGTGCTCACCCTTGCAACCTTTCATCAAATAGATGGAGTGCTTCATGTCCAAGACGAAGGCTTGGAAGATTTCATGGATCTAGAAGGAGAAGAGCCAATTTTGTCGGAGCCCTGATGTGTGTTGTCTACGGTCAACTTCTTACGACTGTGGGGCTTTGCCTAGCTTCCGCTGAGTAGTTGTTATTTTGCTTTTTAATTAGACCATTTGTGTCGTGAAGGCATTGTTTCACCTTTTTATGTACCATTCCAGTAGGCCATACTGTTTATGAATGATATTTTGTAAGTCACTCTGCTGCAATGAACTCCTCTGCTTGACTTATCATGGGAAGTCAATGGTATGTATGTATGAGGCCGGCCGCAGCGAGCTGGGTCTCCACGGGTGTAGTCGTGGTACCCTGTTCGGGGTGCGACATGTACAACTGCCACCTTTTGTATCGATTTGGCAAAATTTACAGCTGCATTGAGCTAATTTTTTCTATAACAATTCTTACTTCAGGGGGTCAACTTCGGAAAGCTTTGACCCTTTGCAGATTGCTTTTGTCTGGGCATGCTTGCTGAGTTTTTCCTTACGGATGTCATATCAACCAAGGGGAAGTTTAGGGACCCGCTTGGTTCGTATTAGTAACTGAGACTAGTATAGTAATAAATATCTAACATACTGATTTTAATTGTCTATTACATTTATTTGTTCAATCTTAATTGTATATATTTCTTAAATGTTGCATGAAACTTACAATTAGATCGATTTTAAGCTATATATATGAAATGCATGCTATTTTACATGTTTCTAAGTTCTGTGCATGTATGAAATGAACTGTATATATTTTTGAGTTCTGTGCATGTATGAAATGAACTGTATATATGAAATGTTATTGTACAGAGGGCATGGCTAGCATGATTCCTGAGGCTGGCCACCAAAAAAAGAAAAATATTTTTAAAAAATTAATATGCAAAGACGGTTTTGAGATAAAAACCGTCTATGATAAATCAATCTATACATGTATCACAGAGTACTACAGACTGTTATAAGATCAACACCCTCTATGATACTCACTACCACAGACGGTTATAATCCTCGAAGCGTCTGTGACAGTAGGAGTATCACAGACGGTTCTGATATTATAACCGGCTCTGATGAGGACACTATCCTAGATGGACTTGACCTCAAATCCGTCTGTGAGTATCACAGATGGTTTGGAGATTATAACCATTTGTGATCAGGACACTATCACAGACGGTTCAAAGATTATAACCGTCTGTGATCAGCACATTATCATAGACAATTCGCATATTATAACCATCTGTGATAAGGACACTATCCATCAGGGATAGTATTAGTATCAGAGACGGTTTCGATATTATAACAGTCTATGCTAGTATGAGTATCACAGACGGTTTTCTGGTCAAAACAGTCTATGTTAGTCTTAGTATCACAGACGGTTTTGAGGTCACAACCGTCTGTGATAGGAAAAATCACAGACGGTTCTGAACCGTCAGTGATTGTAGTCAAATATCACTGACTCGAATATCACTGACGGTTCAGAACCTTCTGTGATGACAATTTTGACCCAACTGTGATAATCTATTCTGTAGTAGAGGGATAAGTGATCTGATGATGGTATAGACCAGATTTTGGCTATACTCGACCAGAACTAACTTGCTCTGACTGAGGTATAGACGGGTTTTGACTATACTCGATTAGATGCAAATATGTGGAATACTGGGTCTTACTCGGAATTACCGAAACCCAAGTTGATCGAAGACAGAGTTCAAATATAGCACAACTCTTTATTGGAAAGAGGGATCTTGTACACACCATTTGCCTGATGACCATGGCCCCGGGCGTCGCCATTTGCCCGTTGTAAAACTCCCAAAGGCACGTAAACGTCATTACGGGGGGATCCATCTCGTGGTGGGAGTGCAAACGCCAGCGCAAGGAGTACGCGCGGGAGGTAAAGGTTGTGGGGGTGCTACATACGTCCCGGCCACCAAAATGGTTGGACGTCCCCCTCACCTTCATGGTGGAAGACCCGCACGGGGTCCGCTTCCCCCATGACGATGCGCACATCGTCTCCGCCACCGTCTACAACTGCCACCTGGTGCGTATCCTCGTCGACGACGGAAGCTCCGTCGATGTCCTGTACCTGAAGGCGCTCAGGGAGATGCAGGTCGATGAGAAGTTGCTGCAGCCCGTAGCCGGGCCCTTGCAGGGCTTCATCCTGGGAAAGACCATCCACCCGGTGGGCAAGGTAGATCTCCCCATGACCTTCGGTACCCCAGACAACTACCGAACAGAGATGATCCAGTTCGATGTAGTGGACCTCCCCTCTTCATACAACGCAATCATGGGGAGGACCACAATGAACCGTTTGGGGGCAGCGATCCACCAGAGCTATCTCTGCGTGAAGATCCCTAGGCCTCACGGTGTGATCACCGCCCGAGGCAACCACGATGTGGCCCGCGCTTTGTACGAGTGCGCCACTCCGATGATCGGGAGCATCAACCCGATCAAGGTCTCGGGGGGAGAGGACTCTTCCCCAGTGTCAGACACCGCGGTCGTCCCCTCCGGGAAGTCTCTTCCAAAACCACGCTCGGGGGGGACCTCCGGAAAGTCCAGCTTTCCCCGGAGGACGGAGAGAGGATCGTCAAGATCGGGGCGCTCTCCGAAGAGCACGTGGAGCAACTTGCGGCCTTCCTCCGCAAAAACTCTGACATTTTTGAGTGGAAGCCCGGCGACATGCGGGGCGTCGCCTGGGTGGTGATCGTGCATAAGCTTGCCGTGACCCCTGATCACCCCCCAGTCAAACAGAAGTTGAGGAAGCTCTCCCTTGAATGCCAAGAGGCTATGAAGGTCGAGATCACCAAGCTCTGAGAGGCAGGGTTCATTCGGGAGGTCTTGCATCCCGAGTGGCTGGCAAATCCTGTCCTCGTGAAGAAGTCGAACGGCAAGTGGCGAATGTGCGTAGACTTCACCGACCTTAACAAGGCTTACCCAAAAGATAACTTCGCACTCCCGCGGATCGACCAGTTGGTTGATTCGACCGTGGGGTATGAGCTTATGAGCTTCCTCAATGTGTATTCGGGCTACCATCCACTCCGGATGACTAAGGAGGACGAGGAAAAGACGAGTTTTATAACTCCCCTCGGCACCTTCTGTTACGTCCATACGCCCTTTGGGCTGAAGAACGCAGGGGAAACATTCCAGTGCCTCATGTCGATGGTCCTCAAGAAGCAAATCGGCCGCAACGTTAAAGTCTACGTCGACGACGCGGTTGTCAAAAGCCCCCGCTCGGCTGCCCACGTCGACAACATGGCGGAGACCTTCCGCAACCTCCGTGAGTACGGGTTGAAACTCAACCCAGAGAAGTGCGCCTTCGGTGTGCACGGGGGGAAGCTGCTAGGTTCCTCATGTCCCAGCGGGGCATAGAGGTCAACCCCGAAAAGATTCGAGCCCTGCTGGACATGCCCCCACCGTGCTCTGTCAAAGACGTACAGCAGCTTACCGGCCGCATGGCCGCACTAAGCCGCTTGGTCCCTTTATCGAGGGAGCGTGGCCTCCAATTCTTCGAGATCCTATGAGGACTCGAGTGGTTGCGTTGGACCCCCGGGGCCCAAGCAGCTTTCGATGACTTGAAGAAGTATCTCACGAGCCCCCCAATGCTCACGAGCCTGTCTCTGGGGGAACCTCTGTTTCTCTACCTCACCGCGACCCCGATCACTGTAAGCGCGGTACTGGTGAAGGAGTGGGATGGGCAGCAACGCCTCATGTACTACTTGAGCGAGGCCCTTCAGGGGGCTAAGACTTAGTACACGGAGATAGAGAAGATTTGTTATGCCCTTCTCATGGCATCCCGGAAGCTCCGTCAGTACTTCCTAGGGCACCCGATCACGGTCTCGTCGTCTCTCCCCTTGGGGGAGGTACTGCGGAATAAATAAGCCACTGGCCGTATGGGAAATTGGGGAGCTAAGCTCGCTCCTTTCTCCCTCTCTCTCACCGGCCGCGTCGCCATCAAGTCACAAGTCCTCACTGACTTTGTGGTGAAATGGAACCCTGCCTCCGGGATAGAGGGGTAGAACCTCCCTGAGCCACCCCAACACGATGACCATTGGACCCTCATGTTCGATGGCTCCTTGTGTCTCGCTGGGGCCGGCACAGGGGTAGTCCTCCAGAGCCCCGAAGGAAGGGCGCTGGAGTACGCGGTGAGGCTTGAGTTCCGTGCTAGGAACAATGTCGCCGAATACGAGGCCCTGCTCCTGGGGCTGCGTCTCACGCGCTCTCTGGGAATCCGTCTCCTTCATTTCAAAGGAGACACCCAGCTCGTGGTTTGTCAAATGGACCAGTCTTACTAGTGCCATGACGGAAACCTGAGCCTATATTTGGGGGAGGTGCACAAGATGGAGAAGCACTTCGAGGGTCTGGAAGCCCGGCATATCCGCCGGAGGGATAATGACCGGGCCGACGCCTTGGCCTGGGCGGCCAGCGCCCGGGAAGTTCTCCCCGGGGGTGCTTTCCTGGAAATTATCACAAAGCCCTCGGTGGACTCTCCGAACGCGGACCACGAGTCCCGTGCCCCAGAGGCCTCCAAAATCACCCGAGCAGCGTCCTGGATGGATTCCCTCGTCTCCTTCACAAGGATGGAAGGGGACCCTCCCAAGGCGCGAGCGTACCACCTACTAGAGGGGAAACTCTACAAGTGAGGAGCTTCAGCCCTGCTCCGCTGCCTCCCGCAGGCAGAAGGACTTCAACTCCTCGAGGACATCCTCTCGGGGAGTTGTGGGTCTCACCTGGCTCCGCGCACCGTCGTCGCAAAAGTTATTCGACAAGGCTTCTATTGGCCCACCGTGGTCCGCGATGCACGAGACCTCGTCTCCACGTGCGAGGCCTACAAAAAAATGGCAAAGGGCTTCAACTTGCCCTCCACAACGCTGCAAATAATCCCCATCACTTGGCCCTTCACGCGCTGGGGAATCGATCTCTTAGGTCCCTTCTCCCCAGCACCCGGGGGCTACAAGTATGCGGTGGTCGCATTGGACTACTTCTCCAAGTGGGTGGATGCTGAGCCCTTGGCTAGCATCACCTACCGAGCAGTGCAGCGGTTTTTGTGGAAAAATGTCGTGTGTCGCTTCGGCGTCCCTCAGGATATCACTGTCGCCAATGGGACCCAATTCGACTCTGCGCACTTCTGGGAATTTTGTGAGGGTTTGGGAGTTACCCTCCACTTCACCTCTGTAGCTCACCCTCAGAGCAATGGAGCCGTCGAAAGGGTCAACGGCGTGATCCTACAAGGGTTACGCCGGTGATTTGAGTGGGCCACCTCTAGGCGCGGCGCATGGGCAGGGGAGCTTCCTAGCATCCTCTGTTCCATGTGCACGACCTCGAGCATGCCCTTTTCGTCCGTGTACGGGGCTGAAGAAGTTCTCCCCTCAGAGATTGGTTTTCGGTCGCTGCTGGTCGATCTCCTAGACAGAGGCACGGCAGAAGCATACCAAGCCAATGAAGCCAACCAACGACTGGAAGTCGACCTCGTCGAGGAAGAACGAGACCGAGCGCTACTTCGCCACGCCATCTACGAGCGCGAAATGGCGCGCATGTACAAACAATGCGTCCGCGTGAGAGCTTTCCGCCTTGGGAACCTTAATCTCAAGAGGGTGACCGACTCCCAGGCCCAGGGTAAACTCTCCCCCAAGTGGGAAGGCCCTTACCGGATCTCTACGGTCCTGGGCTCAGGGGCTTACAAGCTCTCCAACCTCGAAGACCAGGAGTTGAAGCATACTTGGAACATAGGCTTGCTCCGCAAATTCTACACTTAGCCTCTGGGCTTCCCATCCGCCATCGCGATTTCACAGGGGGAGGCACGGTACAGTGCTCGCCAATCCCTCCCCCACAGCAGTCACGCGGCGGGGATATCGTATTCACTATTCCCTCCCCCGGCGTAGTTCCGCTGGGGAAGGAGTTGTATTCCATTTTCTGTCAATGCAACTGGTTTTTTGCCCAACATGAGTTTTTACAGATTCCTAGATTACCGTCTCTAAGGTGATGCCCTCTACGAGGATGCCCTCGCATGAGGACGTAGGCTATCAGAGTCAAAAAGTCCCTACGACGGGAGCCCCGCTCCCGTAGGGCGGCTTACGGTAACCCCTTGTCGACTGAGGGGGTAAGCGGCAACCCAGTTCCAATGAACTGCGGTAGCGAGTCACTTTGAGAGACTATTCCCCCCTCAAACACTCAAGCCCATCAACGGGCCCATCCTCCTCTTGGAGCTTCCCCCTTCGTGGGTTATCAAGCTCGCCTCCCTCGGGAGAGAGCTTCCCCTCCAAGGGCCCTGGAAATCTCGATTGTTGGAATCCTTCGGAATTTTTCGGCTGGGAATTTCCCTACCGGCTCCCCATCCTTACGGCGACCGGTGGAACTTATTACCGACCTTTGGAATATTTTAGTAGACAACCTCCCTACTGGCTCCCCATTCTCACGGAGACCGACGGAGATTCTCACCTGTCCCCGGAAGCTCCCAACCGGGGGTACATGGCTCCAGTAATTATCGATGTCTGGGCCTCTTCGTGCCTTACACCCAGCATGCGGAGCCAAGCAACCCCCCACTGATGGTGGCGGGGTAACCTGGGCCCGGACAGTTCAATATTTTTGGCTTTTAGCAAATCTTTCAGCAAATTCATAGCTTTATTAATAGAACATTCAACCGGGGGACAACCCCCCCGGTGGGTCATGATGTCCCAGGGACAATCCTCGGGCAAGCACAGGATACAACCCAGGGAGTTAATCTCCCGCGGGAAAATACAACGGGGGACAGCCCCCCCGGGGGGCGCCTGCAACTAATAATCCGCGAGGTTCTCCGACAGCTCCCGAACGAGATCTCGGTACAAGCTTCTTATGCGCCGCTGGGACTCTCGAAGCAAGCCCTCGGGCCAATACTCGTAGCACGGTGGTTGTCGAAGTTGTCAAGGTGCCACTCCGGGAGCCACCGCAACTGGATCAACTCTCGGGAGGCACCCTCGCCGCACCCTCCGATGGCAAGGCTTAGCAAAACCAGGGCTACTTGGGTTATCCGCAGATTGCGCCTCCTGGGACCCGGATCCCCCTCTCCAGGAGCGAACCCCCGGGCCCCCGGGGAGCTCCCCGAGCAAACGCGCTCAACCCTTGGGAGCCCTCCCTTGGGAGATAGCTCCCAGGACACATGCTCAATGCGAATCAAGACTTAGTAAAATTGTTGGGGGAAATCTCCGCGAAACTAAGTCCAGGTAAGTTGCGTGACATTTGCCCGGGGACCTGGCCCCCGGGGCCTCCCCGGGCGCCGCCTTTTGGCCCCCGGGATGTGGCCTCCGGCGCCGTCCCGGGCGCCGCCATTAGCCCGGGGACATGGCCTCCTGGGCCTCCCCGGGCGCCGCCTCTTGGCCCCCGGGACTTGGCCTCCGGCGCCGTCCCGGGCGACGCCATTTGCCCGGGGACATGGCCTCCGGGGCCTCCCCGGGCGCCGCCTTTTGGCCCCCTGGACTTGGCCTCCTGCGCCGTCCTGGGCGCCGCCATTTGCCCGGGGACATGGCCTCCTGGGCCTCCCCGGGCGCCGCCTCTTGGCCCCCGGGACTTGGCCTCCGGCATCGTCCCGGGCGACGCCATTTGCCCGGGGACATGGCCTCCGAGGCCTCCCTGGGCGCCGCCTTTTGGCCCCCTGGACTTGGCCTCCTGCGCCGTCCCGGGCGCCGCCTTTTGTTCGGGGACATGGCCTCTGGGGCCTCCCCGGGCGCCGCCTTTTGGCCCCCGGGACTTGGCCTCCGGCGCCGTTCCGGGCGCCGCCATTTGCCTAGGGACTTGGCCTCCGGTGCCTCCCCGGGCGCCGCCTTTTGGCCCCCGGGACATGGCCTCCGGCGCCGTCCCAGGCGCTGCCATTTGCCCGGTGACATGGCCTCCGGGGCCTCCCCAGGCGCCTCCTTCTGGCCCCCGGGACTTGGCCTCCGGCGCCTGTCCTGGGCCTCATCGCCCTCCTCAAGGTAAAGTCTCGAGTTGTTTATCACGTGCAGGTCACGTGAGGAGTGCCTCGGGAATCAGCGACCACCTGTCAAGCATCCAAGACGTTTGACCGGGAGAAGGATGTTCCTACCCCTCAATCCGACGGTGGCTTCCGGGGTAGTTTAGGCTTTTTGCTTCTTTTTGGGGCTATAAATAGCCCTTGTACCCCTCAGTTGTAAAAAAGTGATTTATTGTTATTGGAATAGCTAAACTAACAGGTGTGTTCCGGAAGCCTCTCCCCCGGAGAGAGCCTCCCCAGCCGACTCCGGTCGGGAGCGCACCGATAGGACTAGTGCCCCCACCGGGACCCGAACCTATATAAATCCTCGTGTCATTTCTCGTGTTTGTCCGGCGGGGGAGGACCGGTCGTCCGGTCAACCCGCGCCGCGTAATCTTCGCTAGGATCGTTCTCAAAACCTGCCGGGGTATTCGCAATACCACGACAAAAATAGATTCAAGACTTAGCAAAAAATCCTTCCTCTAAGAAGCTACCAGGAGCAAAAATACTAAGCAAAAGAAAAGACCTATCTAAAGGCCCGGGGGGAGGCTCATACTTGGTTAATGTCGTGCTCCCCCCAGGAGGCTGTCCGCCCTCAGGGGCGCCGAAACTGGCAATCGCTCCCGCACTATCCAGTTGTAGTAGCCCCCCGTGAGCTCCTCCACCTCCCGCCGTTGCGGTTCAAAGAAGTTAGGAAAGCATTGGGGATCCGGCCTCCGATCGCCCGGGCACCGGTCCCCGGAGCTCCACGAGGCTCACAGTGGCGGCAACCACCAAGATAGCCTGGCCCCGGGCCCGGGCGTCGATAGCATCCGGGATCACGGAGACTTGTGCGTTGAGAAAACGCAAAGTGTCCCCAAATGTGGCCGGCGCCGCGACGGAACCACCTCCCGGGCTGAGCCACAGCCCGAGCCCCTCGGGGGCCGAACGGACGGAGCGGTCTTCCTCCGCCACCACCCGGGCGCTGGAGCCCTCGAGCTCCCAAAGGGCGCCCTCCCTCACCTTCGCCTCGCTTCGGAGGCGGTCGTTGGCGCCCTCTGAGGCATGGAGTTGGGCCCGGATCCTGGCCAACTCCTGGGGTGCCTCATCCCGTTCGGGGCAGAAGGTGGCGGCCTTCCCCTCCGCCTCCTTCAACTCCCTTTCGAAGCACGCCTCTATGCCCCGGGTGAGGGCTACCCCCTACAAACACGAACATTATTCGAAACCAAGAGTTAGAAAACTTTTCGAGGAAAAGGTAACCGGACGCCTCGGAAACAAACTTAGATGGATGTGGAGCGACAACAGCTCACCACGCCGGTCGCTGAGCGTCCCTTGAGAAACGTACTTCTGGACCTTCAGATCTGGAGGCTCTCGGCCAATCGATGAGCCTCGCTCGCACCCGTCTCCACCGGCGGGCCACAGTATCAAGGCCGCGGGAGTGATGTCGGCTGGCGCGGCCCCGGCCGCGGCCCCGGTCGCAGGGGACTCGGTCTCCAAGGAGGTGGAGGACAAACTCTCCGAGGGGGTGTCACCCCAGGAAGGGATAAGGAGTTCCTTCCCCTTGTCGTGTCGTGGGGCCCCCATAGCCGCGGCGACCGCGCCGACCGAGGGACTCGCCCCCTCGTCCACTGGCCACTCCACATGTGGAGGGGAAACCTCCGTGAAGCGTACCTCCAGGCGCTCCGGTTCCGCTGCCTCAGGAGGCACCAGAGGCACAACCACCGGGGACGGCGAGGGGTCGTAGTTCGCCGAATCGGATGCCCCCCTTCACCTGTCGCCCCCTTTCCCCCGGCCATGTCGGAGGTCTCGAGGAGGCGCATGAACTCCCTCGTCCCCGCCGGCCTCTCGAGGGACTCCTCCTCCAGAAGGGGCGGCGTGGCCACGCGCCTCGGTGGTGCCTGCGTGTGGGACCCTCATTTGAGGAATCCGGTGGCAACCGCCCAGGTGGGTTGCACTCAAAAAAGGTACATTGCCGCTCACAACAACAAGATGCATTATATAAACAAGTGCTGATCACAAGGACCAACATTACAATAACTTAGCGCCAAAATGACGCATTTAAATGTTGATACAAATTAAGGAGTTTTTGACACAAAGGTCGGCACAAAATAAAACAACAATAATAAACAAAAGGACTTCATCAGTCTTCTTCTTCTGCAGCAGCGGTGTTGTACGGGCCTTCTCCACATCGGACTCCACCTTGGTACATAACCCTCTAACAAGCTGGGTCTTCAGTTTCTTCTTATTGTTCCACATTGGGTTCAAGACCGTAAGATTCCGGGTCGACGAATCCTTCTTCTAAATTTGTTTGTAAAAGCAAGGGTGAGCACGTTATCCACATGGTGCTCAACAAGTCCCAAATAAGAATGCAAGTATACTTAGATGAGGGGGAAGTTTTCAAGGATGGCTCTTTGGCTTTTTGCATACATATAGGATAGATTTTCGCACTTAGTTGAAGAAAAGATCTTTATTTTCGAAAGCGGTGCTTTTAAAATCCTAAGCTAGGTTTTCAGGAAATGTTGTGTGCGGCGGTCTTTCATGAGTCACCAGTTTGTTTAGATTTTGTGAAAAACTTTCCAAAAGCTACTTGTGTTGCATCGACGTGAATAGAATCCACAGCGCGCATACTCCATAACCTGGGAGCTCAGAGTATCCGATACTTTTTAAACTTTGCAAAGGTGTACCACCTTAATCCACCGATCATTCGGCTTTCAAGTCGGTACATCTCCATGCGATTTTCACGCATGTGACAAGGCCGAGATGACACAACAGTTTATAGTCCTAGCATTAACTATTCCTTGCCCGGTAAATAGACAGTTAAGTCTCAAGTACCATTGTGGGTCCTCCCCACTGCCTAACTTCCTAGCCTGGGTCTCTGTTCTCGCAAGACACATAGCCTCTCTTGATTATAGTCGCGCACGACTTAATCTGGCGTAGGGCGTCTTCCTTCTTTCCACCTTTTCCTCTCATAATTTTTCTGAACTCACATCACTCATGGCCTTCTGCGGCCCACCAGCTCTCAAAAGAAACTGGATCGACAACCATTGCAGGGAAAAGCTAATACTAAAGAAAGCTACTAAGTTGCGCCCGTCCCACAACCGGGCAAGTGGTTGGTACATTTTTCATGCCGCATAGAAGCACAACACAAGGTTCTAGTCCTTACGAATATTTAGTGAGGAGTCTTTCACATTCCCAGTGCGCACACAGCACCATCCGATCAAACCATCCTCACTATCGATTCCAATCACCTTTTCTTTCACAAAAGGGGTTTTGAACATGCTTTTCTCATATGTGACCATTCAACATTTAACATATAATCTTGAGCATAGCATAGCCTAAGCATGATATTCTAGGGTGACAAGGGTGCATGGATATTCAATGTCAAAAGGGGCTTTATAGTTATTTAGGTCATATCTAATCATTTCATTGAAACATAGCTCTTATTTGAATCTAAGGCATGCACATACTTGAAAACAGTTAACATACTTCATTTCAAAATATTAGGCTAGACATGATCAAGGGTTTGAGACTTGCCTTGCAGTGATGGGTCTAGCTGCTCAGATGAATCCTCGAAGATCTCTTCTGTTCCTTCAACGTCTGGTTCCACGGCGGATACAAACAACACATACACACTATATAAGCACACAAGTACTAGAAAATAATGCGTAAATATATCATGCATGCAGGGGTAATGGTTTGGATAAGGTTACTTGATATTGATCGAAGAGATGGGCTCAAAAGGACTTGAATGTCGAAGGGCTGACATTCGGCTCATGGCTTGACATAGCCCTAAATTGGTTCTAAGTCTGTTTTCTGGAGATGTGACAGTAGAAAATATTGTAGAACATGGCTAAAACGGCTTAGTGGACAAAGTGGCATTTCAATTGCTCAAATGTAACAGGTCTAAGTCATCCAATGCCACTAGTGGACATGCACTAACATAGTGCTAGACATGGACAGAAACTAGGGCATTGCATAACTTTTGACTCAGGACTCCAATTGGTGCACAACTTTGTCTGGGGGCTAGGCTTTGGCAACAGGAACAAAACACTCAACAGGCTCAAGGGCAGAAAGTGGCCGGAGGTTGGCCAAATCAGGCGAGCAAACACGGTGGTCTAGACATGAACTAAACTACTGGACAGTGATCTTGGCATTGGAACATCTCCTGATTCAGGTCGATTCGGGAGTCGAGCCAGTAGACAATATTGCTCGGGGTACTGGGATCTATCTAAGGGACAATGTGACCGGAGCTAGATCGGTCGGTGAGGAATTCTAGCGACCGGCGCTGGAGAAGACGACATGTGAATTGGGGGTTTTTGATTCAGGGACTTTGAACTCGATTGCTTACTCAGGGAGTGATAGGGTGAGGTGAGGGAACTATTGGTGAAGCCAAATTGGTCGGGGGATGGCCGGAGTGGCTCGGCGGCGAGAACCAGTTCACTGGTGGCGCGCAAATTTGGGAAAGCCTCAATCTTGGCTCCATTTTGAATTCTAAACTAGCAGGCTTGCAAAACGGAGTGTGGTGAACAATTTCTTCCACTGGCACAAGGGCTAATTTGGATCGAATCGGGTAGCATTGGGGAAACATGGGATTATGGCTTTTCCGGTGATTGCCGGCGTTGAGGTTCGCCGGGGGTCAATTAAATGTTATGACACATACAGGGGGATGAGGGGAGCTTACTGGTGGTGTTGGTTTGGAGTGAGAAGCTGCGGGCGAAGCTGGCGCCGTGAGCTTCAGAAGTGGCTCGCCAGGGAGGAAGGTCTTCATGGCGGCGCTGAGGAGCTTGGTTGCTCTCTGGTGGTAGAAGCTAAAGCATACAGCTGTGGGGTGGTGTGAAGAGATGCTGGGCGAGGGGGAGCTTATATAGGCAAGGGGCTGGGCTCTCGGGAGTTGAGGCGAATCACACCAGATGCGCGTGACTGACACTGGAGATGAGACCGAGACGACGTCGGGACGCGGCAAAGACTGTGCCAGGCGAGAGGAATCACGGCAAATCTGGCTGGGGCAGGGCGACGGGATCACTAGATTCGGCATGGCTGCAACGTGGTGTTGCTTTGCTGCTGCTGGAGCACGCGCGCACGCGGGGAAGATCACGGCACAGCGCTGGTGAGGTGCTCCACGGTGGCGGCACGGTTGTGCGCAGGTGGTGGCTACGTGGCTGCGATGGTGGCAGTGCGGGGAAACTTCGTCGGCGACGAGTTCAGCGGTGAGGCAAAGCGGCGGGGCACTGGTCGTGGTCGAAAATGGCACAGGGGCCTGGTTGCAAAGTTTTGGGCTGATTTGTGAAGGTTTGGACTAAACTGCGAGGATTTTGATTCGGGAACTTGGGCCCATTTGCAAATCTGAAGATCTGGAGGGCTGATTTGAATTCTGACTTTGCAGATGAGTATTACCAAAATACTTGGACTCATCCAGCAGGAAGAATGGTAAGATCTGACAAGATCTGAGGGTTTCGACAAAAATCGAAAACAGGGTAAAATAGGGTAATTAGGGTCTGACATTTTACCGGGGCTGAAACTAGGGTTTCGGTTGAGATTTTTGAGTTCTTCCAGAAGGGAAAAACGTTTAGAAAAATGAAAGAAAGATAATCACTTGATCAGATTTGAATTTGGAGATGATCTGACACTTTTAGCCTTTTTGGGCTTTCTGAAAATTCTGGAAAGGACTAAACTGAAACACTTTTGGACTGAAATGAGAAAATGATCTGGGAGATGAAGTTTAGTTGCCAACTTTTTAGGTTAAGGTAGTGGCATACCTAAGATCAAGATAGGGTTGAGACATCAGGGATTCGAAAGAAGATATGCTGACTCGTGAGCAGAAAAGATAGCCAAAAATTAGGATGTTACACTGCGCACGCCCCGACCCGGGGGCGGCGCCTTGGGCCTTCACGGGCGTAGAACCCGGTGTCATCACCGGGCCGGGGGCTTTTAGTGCCTTGGCGTGCTTCTGCTCGGGGCCCACGGCGGTCTCCTTCCCCCACTTGTGGGAGCCGGCGTTCTGGAGAGGCGTCCTCGCTGGTAGCCTCAGCCCGAAGGCTTCGGCCACCAAGTTCTGGGGAGGACTCTCCTCGATGACGCACACGATGCGCTCGTGCTCGTCGGCATAGTACGTCTCGAGGAGGTTCTCTGCCTTCTCCCGGGCGGCCGGGTACGGCCAGACTACAAATAGAAAAGTGTTAGCAAAAATCCCAAAAACTGAGTGGGTCACCAGCCACTTACGCGGGGTCACCGGCTTCTGTGGGGCCCACTGCGCCGGGCACATCCCGATCCCCGTCCTCCCGTACGAGAAGGGGGAGAGCTTGAGGAGTGCCAAGTCCTCTGCGGCGTCCCTCACGGACCTAACAGCCCGGGCGCCCACCTTCTTACTGAGGAGCCTCAAGTCCTCGGGGGACCACACCGGGGCTTGGGGGCGGACGAGCGGCAGTAGGAGGGAGGCTCCGGGGAGTAAGTGTCCCCAGAGTCCCGGACCAGGAGATAGAACCATCTCTGGAGCAAATCCCCCCAATGGTCCCGAGAGGCTACCACCGGATACTCCTCCACCCGGGCCGGTAGGTGTTGTATCATGATAGAGCCGAACGCGGACTTCGGCCCCCCTTCACCATGTGGGAGCTCCTCGCCGCGGGCTCGTAGAAGTACTGGAGCAGCCGGAGCGTCGGCTCCCGTCCAATGGCCATCTCACATAGCTAAAGTGGCCCATCTGGACGAGGGCATTGGGAGTCAAGTGGTTGAGCACCACCCCGTACTTCCAGAGCAACGGGTGCATCAAGAGCCGGAGGATGGCCTCAAGGAAAGCCTCGAAGACGACCACCTCTCCAGGCCGGGGGCGAGGCGCAATCTCCTTCTTCTGGGGGATCCAGACGTCCCCGTCTGGGACGACTCCCCGATCCATGAACTCGGAATCCCTGAGAAAGTTTGTGGTGACCACCTCCGAGGGCACATCGGGGGCTTTGGCGAGGCCCTTTGGAGCCATTTAGGTTTCCGGTGGGTTAAGCTATCGGGGAGCTATGTTCCGGGGGCTAGGTAACTGGGAGTGGGCGGCCGAGAGAGGTTAGAGCGCCGGTGGAATGTTTGAAACTTGAGTTTCAAATGCGCCCTCTCTAGGCCCCTCGAGGCCCTATTTATAGAGCCCACACGCGGCCCCGATGGGCCCCACGTGGGCGCTCGGGATAAATCCGAACCGTCCGTTTCCAATGACACGCGCGAAGGGGTGCACATGGGGGATGATGAGCCGGTGGTTCGAACCGCGCTAGGCCATTGTGGCCGACGGCGCGCCAATCGAGGCCTGCGGCGTCATGATGATCGACGATGCCACCATAAGTGCGTGCCATGAGATCCAAAGCATCGCAAAGGTGCCGAAAGTTACCTCCGGGGGAGATGTTCCCGGTAATGAAGTCCATTTCCTCCGGGGACATAGGACGTGTCCCCGAAGGACATGGGGGGCTGCTGTTGGTGGAAATCTCCGCCCGATCAGTCCCGGTGACCACGTCCCGGATGCCGCCATGTGCCCGGTGACCAACGCCCCCGGTGGCGCGGTCCTGGGCACCGCCATCTGCCCGGTGGCCAAGGCCCCCCGTTGTGGGACCCTCCTTTGAGGAATCCCGTGGCAACCGCCCAGGTGGATTGCGCACAGGTAGGTTCATCACAAGCTTACAACAACAGGATTCACTTTAAACAATAAAGCAAGTAGATAAAGCAAGTACAAGGTCACGAGGACCACTATTACAATATCATAATGCCAAGGATGGCATTAATTAAAGTTAATACAAAAGTAGAGAATTTTTCAAAATCAAAATCGGTATTGAAGCACCGAACACAGAAAAACAACACAAAAAGCAACCACAAAGGTCTTCACTTCCTTCTGCAGCGGCTCTGGAAGGGCTTCCTCCACATCAGACTCAACTTGGCTCATGACCCTCCTAGAAACTCAAATCGTCTGGAAAGGCTCCTTCCTCTTCTTGGTGCTCAAGGCCAAGGAAATCGGAATCCTCGAATCTTTTCTTCTAAATTTGTTTGTAAAGGCAAGGGTGAGCATGTTTTTACACAATGCTCAGCAAGTCTCGTTACAAGAATGCAGGTATATAGATGAGGAGTGATCAAGAAAAGGGTTTAAGTCTTATAATCATAAATAGTATAGATTTCAATTCTTTGATTTCTTAAATAAGAGTTTTATTTTCAACAGCATGGTTTTGGAAATCTTATAATAGACTTTAAGAAATTGTTATGTGATGGTCTCCCATGAGTCATCACTTTTATCAATCCGTATTATCAAAACATTCCAAATAATTACTTGTGCTGAACCACATGGATAAATCCACCGCGAACATACTCCATGAACTGGGAGTACAGAGTATCCGATACTTTTCTTACACTTTGCAAAGGTGTACCTCTTTTTAAATCCACTTCTTCACTCGACTTTCAAGTCGGGCCAACTCCATGTGACTTATACACATGTGACAAGGCCGAGATCACACAACGCTTTTGCAGTTCAGTATTAACAGTATCCCCGCCCGGTAAATAGACAATTAAGTCTCAAGTACCGTTGTGGGTCCTACCCATTGCCTTACTTCCTAGCCTTTGGCCTATGCTCCCGCAGGACACATAGCCTTGGTCTGTCCACGCGAGACATTTGACCGTCACGATTACAACCGCGCAAGGCTTAATCGGAGGCATAGGGCGTCTTCCTTCTTTCCACCTTTTCCTCTCATGCTTTTTCTGAACTCACATCACTCACGGACGAACTGCGCCCAACCAGTTTCTCCACGCGAGAAACCAGACCGACAAACCATGCAGGGAACTGCTAATACCAAAAAGCTACTAAGTCGTGCCTGTCCCATACCAGGCAAGTGCTTGGTACGTTTTTCATGCCGCATAGAGGCACAACACAAGGTTCTAGTCCTTATGAATTAATAGTGAGGAGCCATCCACATTCCCTGGTGCGCACCGCACCCTCTCCATACAAACCAATCCTCACTATCAATTCTAATTTGTATTTTCTTTCACAAAAGGGGGTTTTCAAACATGTTTTTCATATAAGTGACCATTTGATATTTGGCATAAGTTTCCAAGCATAAGCATAATTCTAAGCATATATCCTAGGGTGACAAGGATGCATGGGTATTCAATCACAAGAGGGGTTTCACAATCATTTAGGTTATATCTAACCACATTATTTGAACATACTCTCATTTGAATATAAGGCATGCATATACTTTGAAAGCAACTAACATACTTCATTTGAAAATATTAGGCGAGACATGATCAAGGGGTTGAGACTTGCCTTGCACTGTTGGGTCTAATTACTTGATGGAAACCTCGAAGACTTCTTCCGCTCCTTCAGCTTCGGGCTCTGCGGCAGACACAAGCAATACAATACATACACTACATAAGCATACACAAAATAGTTGCAATAGAAAATAGTAAGTACATATATCATGCATGCAAGGGAAAAGATTTGGACAGAGTCACTTGGGTGCTAGTCGAAGAGATGGGCTCAAAAGTAGTTGAATGTCAAAGGCCGACATTCAGTCCACGGCAAGACATAGCCATAAGTTGGTCTTAGGTAGGTTTTCTGGAGAAGTGGCAGAAGAGAAAGATGTAGAACACAACTCCAGGAATCTAGGGGACAAAGTGACATTTCCATTGCCCAAACAGAAGGGGTCAAACAAGGCTAATGCCAATCGCTGACATGCACTGACATAGTGCAGACATTGCCAAAAACTAGGGCAAAGCTTAACTTTTGATATAGGGCTCCAATTGATGCACAACTTTTTCTGGGAGGTAGGCATTGATAACAGGAACAAAATACTTAATAGGATCAAGGGCTGAAAGTGGCCGGAGGGCGGCCAAATCCTGTGAGCAAACACGGTGGCGACACGGCACAGACATTGATCTGGACAAGAGCTTGACAAGGGCATAACTCACAATCTAGACAGATCCAGATGTCGAGCTAGTGGAAGAAAATGCTCAGGGAGGTGAGGCAAAGCTAAGGGACAAAGTGGTGTCGGCTAAATCGACCGGGAAGCAAACTCCGGTGAACTGTGCCGGAGAAGAAGACACCGAATTGGGGATTCTCGATTCAAGGCAAAAGAGCTCAATTACAAGCTTGAGAATGATCTCTAGGGCACAACAAGGCTGCTGGAGGGGTTAATTTAGGATGGGAGATGGGAGATGTTCACTCCCATTCACTATTTGTCAGAATAGTGAATGGGAGATGTTCACTGAATGAGATCAAAGTTTAGAGGTGGTCTGAGACTTTTAGTCTTTTTGGGCTTCTGACAAATATGAAAAGGGCTGATTTGTGAAAAAGATCTGAACGAAAGAGTTTGATTGCCGACTTTTTGGGGTAAGCTGCAGGCACAACAGGGATCTCATTCTGAAATAGAGAGGGACAAGCCAGGCCAGGATTTGGGAAAAATCGGGGTGTTACACCCAGTGGCCCGGTCTCAGGCGCCGCCTTTGGCCTGGGGACAACGGCCCCCGGTGGCCCTGCCCGGGGCACAGCCATTTGCCTGATGACCATGGTCCCCGGTAGCGCGGTCCTGAGCGCCGCCATCTGCCCGGTGGCAAAGGCCACCGATGGTACTATCCTGGGTGCCACCTTTTGGCCCGGTGGCCTGATCCCAAGCGCCACCATTGGCTCGGGGACAAGAGCCCCCGATGACCCGTCCCGGGCGGAGGCCGGAAGTGCCTCATGCATAGGGTCACGTGAGGAGCGCCTCGGGAACTAGCAAGGACACTTGTCAAGCATCCAAGCCCCTCAGTCGGTGGAATGACGTCGGTACCCTCCGATCCAACGGCTGTGACTGAGGTAGTTAGGTCATTTTGCTTCTTTTGGGCCTATATATGCCCATGTAAGAAACAACAATTCATTTGCATCCATACACAGAAAAACCAATAGGCGTGCTTTGGAGCACTCTCCCCGTGAGAGAACTCCCCCAGCCGACTCATGTCGGGAGCACGTCGACTGGAGTAGGGTCTCCACTGAGACCTGAACCTGTATAAATATTCATGCCACTCTCTCTGCTTGCCCGACAGGAGGTGACCGGTAATGTGGTCAGCTCGCGTCGTTGTTCGTTAGCTCGAATCTTCTCCAAAACCTTCTGTGGTATTAGCAATACTACGACAATATTTATGACATGTATTACCAATTCGTTTGGCCTGATTCGCGGCGATCAAGTTCGAAGTGTCGATGTGGATGTCTACCGATCATGAACTAACTCTGCCTTTAATGAGCTCATACTCTTGCGCTCATCGATGGAAGTGAGCATCTCGATCGTACAAGAACGGACACCCAAAGATACCTGACAGATATTGATGGGAACAACATCGCATTGAACTTCATCAATATAACGTGTAGAGATCACAAACTTGAACACACACTGACTCGTGATCTGTTGGTTCATGTCGGATGTAAACCAACCCAGCAGATACGGTCGCAGGTGTGTAGTCATCTTCAAACCAAGTCATCGAACCATCCACCGAAAACCAAATTCTTCTGACTTTTGGGATCGAATATTGCTGTGACCACTTCGTGCTTCACCTGGATGTTGAAGTGAACAAGTCTTCCATTGAGTGATGGTCCTTAAGTGAATCTGAACCTTTCTCCTTCGGCATTGCCATCAGAGACAAGGTCATATCTGTCTCATCGACCGAATCACTTGGAAAACTCCTTCTTCACTCGGACAACTCCTTTCCATAGTCTGTTTTTCTTTGGTGGAAGCTCAAGATGGAGGTTATAGCACTTATCCTTTGTGTGACCAGCAACATGACAATATTTACATGAGATGCTCATACCAGATTTTAGAGTACTTTTCTTCGGACTCAACTTTCCTTTTGACGAGGTCGAATTCTCATTCGTGTTGTTGTCGTTACGAGATTTATTTTTCTTCTTGATTGCCATAGCAGTCGTGATGTCCTAGACGCCGAACAGGCTAGCTCAGCGCTGATCGATTTCTGAAGTCCAGGCGTGTATTTTCAGAACACTTGCAGATCAGAGAGCGAGATGCCAATATCATTGCTTATCTCCAAAACTCCTTGTATAATCCTCAACAGATTGATCGCATCATTCATACAATCTATGCCAATGATCCCATCTCTCCTCGAGATAACCCATCGAGTAGAATTCTTGTCGTAGGAGTTGTTTGAATTGACCTCATGCAAGGTTGTCAGCTTTACCATTGGCGACAAGGGCCTTCCACCATGTCTTGGTGTGGTCCTTCATCTTCAAAGGTGCAAACTTCACCTTTTGAGTACTACTGAAACCTCGTACGTCAAAGTAGGTCTCAAGCTGATCGATCCGTGAGTCCAGCTTCTCAGTATCGATCACCCCATGGCATATGGGTATGTAAACCTTTTCTTCAACCTTGAAAGATCCGACAGCTAAGGAGGTCGTCGGCCTTAGGGTCGTCTTCGTCTTCACCTTCGTCTAACCTACGCAAAACTTCCCCAATCATCACACCCTTAACCTTGCCTTTTGAAGCATCAACTTTAGAAGGTATAGCCATGGCCTGCTGCTTAATCCAAGAAAGCACGGTATCCATGTCAGTCGAGAGTTTAGCCACTTGTTTCGCTAGATTAGCTTGAACGGAGGTATCATCAGACATCTTTGGAGACGCGACTGTAGGAACCATCAAATGATCAGATTCAGTTGCAAGAGTTTCTTGCAGAGTTTCACCGAAGGTTTGGTAACCCTGGCGAGTCTTCACCATCCACAAGACAGGATAGTTTCTTTGATACCAACTTGATCTTATTACGGTATAGACCAAGTTTTGGCTATACTCAACCAGATACTAACTTGTTCCAATTGAGGTATAGACTGGTTTCGACTATACTCGATCAGATGGAAATATGCGGAATACGGGATCTTATGGGGAATTACCAAAACCCAAGTTGATCGAAGGCATAGTTCAATGATAGCACAACTCTTTATTGAAAAGAGGGATCTTGTACATGTCAAACGTTAGGACGCAGTCACCTACATCAATGAACTAGATTCGATCTGATCTATGTCAAAGGTAGATACCTGCTAGATACTAAACTCGATCTATTACAAAGTATTTATAGTCTGATCAATTGATATTGTATCAGATTTGGACAACTACTAAGCCTGATCGGACTATAATTCCAACCAGACAGAGAGATCGAATCCTTTACGCATTCAACCAGACGTATTCGACCTGAAGGACCCCAAGTATTTGACCTAAAGGACACAAAGATCCTCCCGGATCAATAAGAGATCAAGTTAGAGGAGATAATATAGAGATTCTTAAACTCTAATATATGCACTTCATAATCCATCATTCTGATAAGGAAAGTCCAACATGAGTAGGGAAATTACTCAAACTACAAGGGCCTGAACCTGTATAAACACAGCGTGTCTGGTTTCATGTCTACGGTGAGGTTCTTTGGTGATTGACATATATTGTTCCCCTTCTAAATAACACAAATCTTTGTAAGCTCAGCTTGGGACATTGTCCTAATCGTCGACAGTTGGTGCCAACCGTGGGAACAAAAGATAGGACATTTTCTTCACCAAGGCTTGCTGTATCTATGGATCCTACAACCTGTGCATATGACTCGGAAAATGACTTTGATCTCGCCAACTACGCTGATATCATGGATGAAGACACTGTTCCATGGAAGAGATTGGTTGCACCCTGGAGCGTTATGCCAAGGAGAACTCTTCTCCGGCTCCGATCACGCCCATCGACCAAAAACCTGAAAAAGCTATCACTTAACCTTTGTAAGCATTGCCACATTTGAAGGCGTGTATGAGCTACAACCCATTGCCCTGACAAACGTGGGTGTTGAGGATTCCGATGCTTCCGCGTCAGATATAGGTGATCCTGGCGATTACTGTTCGTTGGGTCTGGAAGAATCTACTCCAAACAATTTTGAGTATGACTTAGAGAAGGATGAGATGTTCTACCCGTGTGTGGTTTCGGCTCCATGAAAAGTCGCTAGTCTTTTTGAGGAGACCCCAGAGCAACGGCTTTCTAGGGAAGAAGAGGATCACAAACAGCAAGAAGATGAACCTCACGGTCGGTAAGAAGAAGACGTTCGCTACACCACAGAAGCAATCTGCGCCTTGCACAACTTCGCCATGACACTATAAACCTCTGCCGTGGAACATACTGCGAACGCTATCTTGGTGGACATAGGCGCGACCAATCACCACTCACAGATCCGGAGCGTTCCCCAATGGCTGAAGTGATAATGGCTAAGTCCCCTCAGGGCCCCAGAAGAAGAACATAGGAGCGCATTCCTGTGATCGCGGAAGCACTCCGCAACCCTCCCGTTGGCTTCACAAATGATGACGGGGTAACATTTGCATGAGTCCTTGCAGAAAATCTCGATGGAGTAGCGTCAGATGTAACACCAACCGCCTGGTCGGGATCAGTAACCAATTCCCGGGCAGGAGATAGCGCTTACCATAGCCAGGGATGACGCAACCATGCTTGAGTCACACCAACCTGTCGTGGTCACGACAAAATCTGAAGGACTGATCGTTCCCATGAGCGCGGCCACGAACTGATATGCTCACCCTTGGGACCACACCGTGAGGTTCCTTATGCCAACCCATCCCACAACCATGGAGATAGTTGCGATGATCAATAGTGGCATATTACATATGTTGGCTGTCAACGATTGGAAGAAGATCCCAAGTCGAACTTACACAGAATTTATTTGTTTAGTAGGGAAGTAGTTTCCATTAATCACCAAAGGGATATTATTGTAAATATGGACATATGAACACGCTGTGTTTATACAGGTTCGGACCCTCATAATCTGAGTAATAGCCCTACTACTATTGTTTTCTCACTATATGAATAATGGAATTATAGACCATATGTTGACTCTAATCCTTTCTTCCTATTCTAGGCTTCAAGGATTAATCTTGTTCTTGGACTTATTCCTTGATCTCTCCCCATGATCTCCTGCGTCCATGGAAAGGCACAAACATCTTGGTTCTCTTCCCATGGTCTTCTGCAACCTCGGGAAGGCATAAACTCAAATATCTTTCCATGGTATACTGCGATCACAGAAAGGCATAAACAAAGGACTTGGTGGAATGGCATGATCCTCGAACAACATTACTTCCAGTTCCAAAGAGACGCTTTGTCATTTTGAATTCTAATTAGAGTCCGAAAAGACTTCTCGGTACATGTGTTAGACGGGCATTGAATGAAAAAAGTTTAAGCCTGCTCAATGTGATCCACTACCGGGAATATGAAGAGTTGCTTCTGAGGCTTTATAAACTTAGCCTTCCGAGAATTTTTTTCTTCAAAATTTGCCAAAGTCCCAAACTTCTAGAACTCAAGATTTCGTATTGTTCTTCACGTTCTTCATCCAAATCGCAGCCTAGACCTGCTCTCTTCTCCACTCATTGAGGATTAGCTGGCCTTGGAGAGTGAAGGATTTGTCCCCTCCAGGTCTCTAATCCCATAATGCCTCACTGAAGAAAAAGAAACTCCAGCCATCCAACCAAGTGAGCTGGTGATTTTGAGGATTTTTTGCGCTGCGGGTTTCTCCTCCCAGAGAAAATTCCTCTTGGGCATTCTTGCCCATTATAATTTAGAATTGGTGAACCTTCACCCCAATTCTTTCTTGATGCTCGCTGTCTTTCAGCACTTGTGCGAGGCGTATATTGGTGTTTTGCCCAGCATTCCCCTTTTCCACCAGTTTTATTTTCTGGTGTGGTCAAAAAGCTTCGATGCTTCTGGGTGTGTCTACTTCCGGTTGTGGTAGAATAAAGACTACCCGTACCTCGCCCTCCATGACTTTGTCCATGGATGTAGCCAGCGGTGGTTCTACTGCTCGGCTCCTAATGAGGGTCATCTTTGGTTCGAGAACTGTCGACCAGAGAAAAGCAGAGAGTGTGATTCTGCTCCTCCACTCAACGACAAGTAGAAGAGGCAAGCCAAGGTCCCATCACGTGGTGAATGAGGGCTTGACCACCCGTGATGTGATTTGGGACTTTGTAAAGAACTGGATTAGCCCTCTAAGGAAGAGGGTACATCCTGCCTAGGAGGTCATGTCTGCAGATGACGGTTCAAGGGATCATCGCCCTGGTAATGACTCAGCCGCTCAAATTGGTATATTCTTTTCAGTTCATTTTTTATTTACCTAAACTAAAGTATTTGGAACATTATTGACTATCCTTTTCTAGACAGTTCTATCCACTTCTGAGGTTGACAGGAGAACAAACTCTCTCCTGAAGACCTTCAATGTGGCTGTAGAAGGTGATATCAGTGCACCAAGGCGCGTGACAGTGACGACTTCATGCAGGCACGGTGAAAGGTATTTCTCTTTCAAAAAGTTTGCACATTTCTTATTTAGAAAAGGAGTTTAGCAAAGTAATTCATTTTGCACAGTTGTTCGAGCACCAGATGCGCCAGATGGGCCGAAAAATGCGAGTTCAGCAAGATGTTGGATCCCCCAGTGGTCCTTCATTGAAGAAATTGAAGAAGGCCCGCTCCATGACCAAAGGCTCAGCCACATTTAGGGCCAGACAAACTACTTATCTGTTCTCTGATAAGGTTGCGAGTTTACCACCTTTGTCGTCACAAGCTTCTTCACCAACCGTTGCGGCCGCAAGCGCTCATGCAACCACAAGGGTGAAGGCAACCACAAGTGTCCCATCCCCTACTATGGGGAAGTCAACAACTGGTTTATCATCCGAAAAGGTTCTTTGGGTGATAGCCTCCACCTCTCAAATTTTACCATCTATGACTAGGAACTATCTCATGGTCGTACAGGGAGAAGGGAGCAACGTTGAGGAGGATACAGAACCTTCATTATTTGTTTTGAGGAAGAGGTCCGTAGTACCTGATGATTCCTCGCCCATGGTTCTATCTTGGCTTTTATCTCCCAAAGACGGATCATCAAGCTCCTGTAATCCTTGGGGCCTTACCATTAGGTAAATTTCATGTCTAACTAAGTATTTTTAGTTAGGCACAATTTTATCCAATTGTGAGTTGGATATGCAGGACTTCTCTACATCTACGATACCTATTCCAATGCAAGAAACTGAACCAACTATAGTAGAGGAGGAGACTACCATGGCAGAGTTTCCTACCATTGGTGAAATTGTTGCAAATCCAACGTCTATGGAAGAAGTCACTACGACTGAAGAAGTTGTTTAGATGTAGGTGGTTGAGGAAGATCCTGCGTTGTCCATCATTGACGAGGTGGTTCAAAATCTTCAATCTAATGTACCCATCGATGTTTGTGAAGCTGAGGTCGCTGCTGCGACAACGACCATGGGGATAAACGAACAAGCTGACACATCTGCTTCCCCTCTGGTCGAAGATACTGTGTCCCCCTCTCGTCTATAAGAACAAGGAGCAGAGAGGGAACAAGAAACGATGATGCAACCCGTCGATACCCTTCGCCCTGCCTCTGATTTGAGCTTTAAGTCTCAATTTATAGATAGGATGGGGTAAGCAGGGGATCACCTGGCATCTTCCAGCCAAGTGCTCAAACTTGGGGACCTCCCTAAAAGGTACCTTGAGGTAAAGAATCTTTACCTCTTGATTTCAATGTCTTATTTGAGAATTTTCTTCAGATATGCTCTTTTTCTTTTATTCGGAGTTCTGCTCACAGTGTGGCCATATTTGGTCGATTGGTGGAGCAGCTCAAGGTCGCACAAGAGGAGTGCAACAAGTTAAAGCAGTAAGCAATATTACTTTAACCTCGGTCTTTTTGTGAACTAGAATAGTAATTTATAGTGTCTCAAGGAAAACTCTACTTTACTAGAAGAGGTCGCCAACGAACGCAACATTAGAGAGGTTGCGTCTGTTGAGCGGTTTCTTCTGGAGAAGAAGATGGCTGAAGCACTGAGGATTAACAATGAAAAACTTGCTGAATCCCTGGTGCTTGAAGCCAAGTTGAAAGATGCTGTTGAGAAGGCAATGACCTAGAGAAAAAAGCTCAATCATTCGATTCCCTCCAAGGGAAAATCGATCGCCTTCAACTGATTTGCAATCAATTGCAAACCAGAGTTGATGGGACATTCACTTTGGCAGAATTTTACATTGCTTCTATGAACTTGTATAAATTTCACGAACTCAATTGAATTCATTCTCTCCCCTGCTCAAAGCAAGAGAGGAAAATAATAGGCTGACCCCGGAAAAGGACCATTATGAGCAGAAGTTAATCGAGCAAGAAAACGACCTCGATAAGCTTCAAAAAGTCAGCAGCCATTACAAGACGGACAAAGGAGACCACAAAGCTCACCCTTGAAGAAAAGGGTGCCTTGGAAGAAATCATCAAGAGTTGCGGTCTTGCTGAGAAAGATAGCCTCAAAAAGTTGTGGGAGATCGCGGACTTTGTTAAGGCAGATATTATTGATTCTAAGAAGCATGATTTTACCCTTGAGGAGTCCTGCAAGTTAGTTGTTGCTCGAGATGACATCTCGGTCGCAAGTATTCCTAAAATTACAAGCAGGCATAAGAAGGCACTGAGGAGTGACGTCGCAACTAAAGCCTCTACCATGCTTTGTAAACTTCGACTTCGCCTTGGACCGAATGTAGATCTGAACCTGGTGGTGGAAGATGTGACCTTCAGTAGCCAAGGCCAACTTGATGTAATCATGGCCGAGGTCAAGCCTTTGATAGAAAGGCTATTGCATGACCTCCGGCTTTCTTAACTGTAATTCCGTTCATTATAAAGATTTTTATCAATGGAATGGAAAGACTTCTTTCTATATTGGAATTTTTTATTACCTTGCAAATTCACATGATTAGCAAAGAAACAAATTAGTAAATGAAAACAAAAAAGTACTTAGTTTACTAACCAAATGTTATGATTATATTCCCCTAGCCCCCTCCTGCGACCAGTGATACTGAAGGCGTAGTATAATGGTCACAAGATAATTTCTTGGCCAAAGAACACTATAGCTTATATGATCAGGACATTCTAGCAAGTCTCTTATGTGATAAGAATAGGCCTAAAAAGAGATTTCTTAGCTAAATGTGACCATAAGATCGGAAATAACTGACTCGATACAAAGATATAAGCTTTTGCCTAACTGACAGCCACTTGAATGACCAAAAAAAACTAGTATGTCTCTTATGCGGTAAGAAACGGCTTAAAAAGAGAAGTTCTTGACTGGATGCGACCATGAGATCGACCAATGAATCCACTTATACTTCATAGTAAGGCACTTATTGAGACCATCCCCCTGGCATAAATCAGTAGAAAATAAGGCTGAAGATTGAAATACGATCATAGCATTGGGTGATAAAGTTCTTATAAGAAATTCATAATAGAAAAAAGAAAGGCTTACACATAGAATTTACACAATTGGTCAATGTTCCAGGCGTTGGATAATATGCTTCCATTTTCCTGCCAATTAAGCCGATGCTAGTCGCGGCATGGCAACCACACTAAAGGGCCCTTCGCACTGTGGGGAGATTTTATTGCGACTAGACTGGTTTCGAATTTTTCGTTGTCGTGGTATTACGAATACCCCGGCAGGTTTTGTCGAAGATCCTAGTAAAGAAAAGACGAGGCGAGCTGACCGCGTGACCGGTCCTCTCCCGTCGCACAAACACAGCAAGTGACACGAAGGTTTATACAGGTTCGGGCCTCAATGGGGGCCCTAGTCCTGTCGGCATGCTCCTAACCGGAGTTGGCTAGGGGAGCTCTCTTGGGGGAGAGATGGCCCCGGAGCACACCTGTTAGATTGTCTATTCCAAGTAAATATGAATTGCCTCTCATACATGAGGTGTACAAGGGCTTATATAGCCCCAAAAGATGCAAAAAAACTAAACTACCCCGCTTGTCACCGTTGGATCGAGGGGCAGCGACGTCCTTCTCCCGGTCAGGAATCTTGGATGCTTGACAGGTGTCCACCAGTTCCCGAGGCGCTTCTTGCGTGACCCTCACGTGACCCGGGACTGGAGAATCCTGTCTTCGGAAGACGGCACCCGGGACAAGCCACCAGGGGGGCCTTGTCCCCGGGCAAAAGGCGACGTCCGGGACAAGCCACCGGGGGGCCTTGTCCCCAGGCAAAAGGCAGCGCCCGGCACAAGCCACCGGGGGGCCTTGTCCCCAGGCAAATGGCGGCGCCCAGGACAAGCCACTGGGGGACCTTGTCACCGGGCAAAAGGCGGCGCCCGTGACAAGCCACCAAGGGGCCTTGTCCCCGGGCAAATGGCGGGGCCTCTTACTAGGACTTGGTCCCGTGGAGATTTCCCCCAACAGCAGCCCCCCATGCCCTTCGGGGACTATGTTCGAGTCCCCGGGAGGGATGGTAAGTGTTACCGAGAACATCTCCCCCGGGACCGTGACGCTCTGATCCCCATGCCAAGTGTTTATGGCCGCGCCGTCGTTCATTAAAGCTTCATCTCGATGGGGTGCGCCGTTCGGCCATAATGGCCGCTCGCGGTTCGAACCGGCGATGCCTCGTTTTGTGCGCCCGTCCCTTCGTTTCCCGCACGCTGTTTGAATTGAGTGGCACAGAAGCACCTCAAAGGGCCACGTGGCACCCATCAGGGCCGCGTTTGGCCCCTATAAATACGGCCTTGAGGGGCCCAGAGAAACCACTCCAACCCTCAAAGCTTCAAAGTCCTTTAGCGCCCTTAGCTCTCTTGGTAGCCCTCTCCCGGAAGCCCAGTCCAGGAAGCTTAGCCACTAAAAACCTCAACTCTTTTCCTTTAGAGCCTAAGCCACCGAAAGAATCAAATGGGACCCAAGGGCCGTGCCAAGGCCGCGGAGGTCCCACCGGAGGAAGTCACCGTGGACTTCCTCTGGGCCTCCGAGTTCACATCCGGGGTCCTGGAGTCCCTCGTGGACCGGGGGGTGGTCGCAGACGGGGATGTCCGGATCCCCTCGAAGAAGGACGGAGCCCCCCACCCTAGGCACGGGGAAGTGGTGTCCTTCGAGGCTTTCCTCGAGGTTGGGCTTCTGCTCCAGGTGCATCCGTTGCTCCGGGAGTTTTTGAAGGAGTACGGGGTGGCACTGAACCACCTGACGCCAAACGCCTTCGTCTAGATGGGCCTCTTCATATGGCTCTTTGAGACAGCCACCGGACGGAAGCCAACGCTCTGGCTGTTCCGCTACTTCTACAAGCTGGCGGCGAGGAGCTCCCACTTGGTGAAGGGAGGGCCAAAGTCTCCATTCGGCTCGGTGATGATCCAGCTGCTGTCGTCCAGGGTAGCGGAGTATCCGGTAGCGGCCTCCCAGGACCACTGGGGGGACTGGATCCGGAGGTGGTTCTACCTCCGGGATAAGGACGACGAGGTGGTGTACACCCCGGAGCCACCCTTTTACAGCCGATCGTCCGCCCCCAAGCCCCCGGTGTGGACCGAGGAGGAGTTGAGGCTCCTCAGCAAGGTCGTGGGCTCCCGGGGCGTCTGCTCTATGAGGGACACCGCCGAGGAGCTGACGCTGTTGAAGATCTCCCGCTTCTCGCACGGGAGGAGGGGGATCGGGATGTGTCCAGCCCAGCGGCCCCCTCAAAAGCCGGTGACCCGACGTAAGCTCCCGGCTACTCTGCTCGTTTTCTTTTTGCATATTTTTCTAACTCTACCTTTTGCAGTCTGCCGTACCCGGCCGCCCAGGAGAAGGCGGAGAACCTCCTCGGGAGGTACTACGGCGACGAGCACGAGAGGATCGTGCTCGTCATCGGGGAGGGTCCTCCTCGAAACCTAGTGGCCGAGGCCTTCGGGATGAGGCTACCGGCGAGAACGCCTCTCCCCACCCCCGGTTCCCACAAGATGGGGAAGGAGGGCGTCGGGGGTTCTGAGCCGAAGCTGGCCTAGGCCCGGAAAGCCCTCGATCCATTGAAGACACTGGGCTCCACACTCGTGAAGGCCCGGAACGCAGCCCCCGGGTCAGGGCGTGCGCGGGCGCCTCCCCGGCGTGAAGTGACGCCGCCTCCCCCGTAGAACGCTGGGGGGTGGAGGCACATGAGCCCTCGCGCCTCCCTGAGGCCTCCGGAGAGGCCCGGGGCAAAGAACAAGCCGGCGACGGGGGGGCGTCTGACTCAGCGGATTACACCCCCTCGCCACCTTCGGCGGTAGCGCTCCCGGCGGCCCCGGCGCTACCGGATCCGGAGAGACCGGAGGTTCGATTCGCAGAGGCCTCCCCTCCGCGCGTTGAGTGGCCGGTGGACGAGGGGGGGAGCCCCTAGGTCTACGAGGTCCCCCCAGCGACGGAGGTCCCGGGGGCTTCGCGGCCCGGGAAGGGGAAAGGGGTCCTCATCCCCCCTCGGGGAGGTACTCCCTCGGAGACCTCATCGGCCTCCTTCTCAGAGACTTCTTCAGCGGCGAGGACGACGGCCACCGCCACTCCGGTTCTCATCACCCCCGCGTCTTTTGCAAGGGGGCCCACCGCTGATCCCGATGGGTCCGGCGTCGTTGGGAGGGAGACCCCCGTGCTGTCCGCGGGGGAGGTCGACCGGTACGCGGAGAGTCTACAGACCCGGAAGGTCCAGGGCTGCATCTCGCAAGGGACGCTCTGCAAGCGCTTCAGGGAGCTTCAATCCCTCCAGATCTAGGTTCTTTCTCGAGCCGGTGGATGGTTTCCTTTAGTGCTCCCGACTCGGATTTTCACTAACTCTTGCGCTTGTAAGGGCGGCCATCACCTGGGGGATGGAAGCGCGCTTCAGCTGGGCGCTGAAGGACACGGAGGAGAAGGCTTCTGGGGGTTGGCCCGGGTTGGGGCCCAGATCCACGCCTCCGAGAACGCCAATGACCGGCTTCGGAGGGAGGCGAAAGCCAAGGAGGACGCCTTCCGGGAGCTCGGGGGCCGGATCCCTCCGAGCTTTCTGGAGTTCTTCGAGCCGTCTATGCAAGAAGTGGAGCAGCTCGCCGGCGGCCTCTACGACCGGATAGTCCTGGTGCGATTCCCGGCACCGGCGACTTCGGGGGCAGACGCTACGGCTCTGGCGGGAGCCTCCGTGGGGAGGACACCAACAAACAAATATGAGCCTCCCCCCCGGGCCTTTAGATAGGGACCCTTTTTTGTTTTTAGGTTTTTGCTCCCGGTAGCTTCTTAGAGGAAGCCCCGGACACTTGTACAAAAACATTTTGATGAAATAGAATTGAAATTTTTTGCTAACTCTTCAAATCAAATTTACCAGGTTTCCCAGGAGGTTACTCCCAGGGCTCGAGGAATCACTTCCGGGGAACGACCCCCAAGGTTGAAGCGCAACCTCGAGGGTGTCCCGATGTTACAGGAAGCTGCTCCAGAGGTGGAGCCCCCGGAGGTGGACCCCCAGGTCTCTGGCGGATGTGACCCGGGTGATGCCCAGGCCACCTTCATTTTATTAAGTCTCCTTTCGGGGGGACACGGCAGGGGGGTCTCCCGAGAACCAATCTGATTGCGGTGGCATCCGGAGTGGCACCTGGACAATTTCGACAATCACCGCGCCGAACTATCCCCCGCCCGACCGGGGTCCCAGAGGGTTCCCCCACTTCGAATACTCCCACCGGTAGGCTACGAATATTGGCCCGAGGACTTCGTCTGGGAGGCCCAGCGTCGTATACGCAGCTTGTACCGGGACCTAGCTCGGGAGATATCGGAGGGCCTCCGGGATTATTAGGTGTAGGATCTTTCCGGGTCGTACCCCGGGTTGTAACGTTTGATGTAATGATGCCCACAGGAGGGGGAAGATGTCCTCCGGTTAAATGGTTTTCAATAAAGCTAGGTTTGCTTGTGCACTTTGATTTCTTTAATAAAGCTAAGTTTGCTTGTGTACTTTGAATTCTTAGATGGTCCAGAACGGGGTGATTCCCGGGTGCTCCTTACCCCCGCCTACAGCGGGCTAGAGGGTAGCTCCCCGCGTTGTGGGGGGTGACAAAGCCCCCGAGGTAAGGACCCTCCAATTAAGAATTCCTCAAGTTTTCCCAAGGTTGTGAAAACTTCCGGGAACAGTTTTCCGAGAGCTCCGGTGGGATCCTCCGATCGCCGTGAGAACGGGGAGCCAGGAAAGAGCATGCCGTGAACTTTTTCGGGAGAGAACTCTCCTGTTGCCATGAGAACGGAGAGTCGGGGATGAGGTCTATGAGGAAGAAAATTCAAGATTCAAAATTCCAAGAAATTCTCTCCGGGATAAAAACTCTCCTGTCGCCATGAAAACGGGAAACCGAGGATGAGTTTTCCGAGAGCACTAATATTTCTGGGAATTTTCTCGGGAGGAAACCCTCTGGTCACCGTGAAAACGGGGAACCGAGAAGGAGATCTCCGGGGGAGAACATCCGAGAAAATCCGAGAAAGTGAAATTCTCGGGGATAATTTTTCCGGGAGACAACACTCTGGTCGCCGTGAGAACGGGGAGCCGGGAACGAGATCTCCAGGAAAAAACGTCCGAGAATTCCGTCTCGCTAAGGAGAATTGACTCCCGGGGAGGATGCGCCCGATGAAGGGTCTGAGTGTTTGAGTAGGGGACTAGTCTCTCAAATTGACTCGTTACCATGGTCCCTGAGGACCGGGTTGCCGCTTAGACCCTCAGTCCATGTGGGGTGGTCGTAAGCCGCCCTACGGGAGTGGGACTCCCATTGTAGGGACTTGTTGGGTCGTGATAGCCCACTTCCTCGTTGGGAGGGCATCCTCGTTGAGAGGGCATCCTCATGGGGAGGGCATCGCTGTGAGAGACGGTAATGTAAAAACCTGCAATGAGCCAGAGCTGAGGAAAAAACCAGTTGTATTGATAATGAATTGAGATACAACGCCTGCCCCCGCAAGATCGCGACGGGGGAGGGAACGGTGAGTATAATGTCCCCCTCCCCTCCAGCGTAATCGCCCTGGGGGAGGGAATGAGCCCGTAGGGTAGACGTAGAACTTGCGAAGTAAGCATACGTTCCACGTGCGGTTCAGCTCCTTCTCTTGAAGGTTGGAGAGCTTGTAAGCCCCCGAGCCCAGGACTGTCGAGATCTTGTAGGGGCCCTCCAACTTGGGGGAGAGCTTGCCCTGGGCTTGGGGGTCAGTGACGCGCTTGAGGACGAGGTCCTCGAGGCGAAAACCCCTTTCGCGGACGCGCTGGTTGTATGCGCGCGCCATTTCGCGCTTGTAGATGGTGTGGCGGAGGAGCGCTCGATCGCATTCCTCCTCCTCGAGATCGGCCTCCAGTCGTTGATTTGCCTCGTTGGCTTGGTATGTCGCGGTCGTGGCTTCGTCTAGGAGCTCGACCTGCAACGACCGGAAGCCAACCTCCGGGGGGAGGACTGCCTCATCCCCATATACAAGGGAGAAGGGAGTACGTCCCGACACCTAGCTCGGAGTCGTGCGCATGGAACAGAGTATGCTAGGGAGCTCCTCTGCCCATGCACCTCGCTTGGAGGAGGCTTGCTCGAGCCGTCGGCGTAACCCTTGTAGGATTACGCCGTTGACCCTTTCAACGGCCCTGTTGCTTTGGGCATGAGCTACCGAGGCAAAGTGGAAGGTGACCCCCAAGCCTTCGTAGAATTCCCGAAAATAAGCCGAGTCGAATTGGGGACAGTGATCTCTCGGGGGACGCCGAAATGACATATGATATTTTTCCAGAAAAACCGTTGTACTACCCGGGACGTGATGCTGGCCAGGGGTCGGCCTCTACCCACTTAGTAAAGTAGTCGACCGCGACTACCGCATACTTGGAGCCCCCGGGCGCTGGGGGGAACGGGCCTGGGGGATCCATCCCCCAGTGCGCGAATGGCCAAGTGATGGGAATAGTCTGCAGTGCTACGGGGGGGAGGTTCAAACCCTTGGCCATCTTTTGGCAGGCCTCACACGCGGAGACAAGGTCTCGCGTGTCACGAATCACCGTGGGCCAACAAAAACCCTGGAGAAGGGCCTTGGCCGTGATGGCACACGGGGCCAGATGAGAACGGCAGCTTCCTGCGTGAATATCCTCGAGAAGTCAGAGCCCCTCCAGTCGTGGAAGGCAACGGAGCAAGGCGGAAGTCCCCCACTTGTAGAGCTTCTGCACCAACAGGAGGTATGCCGAAGCTTTGGCCCAGAGGCGCTTCGCCTCGGTCTCGTTGGGAGGGTCCCCCTCCCCCTTGATGAAGGCTACAAGGGGATCCATCCAAGACGAAGTCTGAGTGATTTCGGCGACTTCCGGGACGCGGGGCTCGTCCCCCGCGTCCGGGGAGGTCACCAAGGGCTTTGCAATAATCTCCAGGAAGGCCCCTTTGGGGAGCGGTTCCCGGGCGCTGGCTGCCTAGGCTAGGGCATCAGCCTGGTCGTTGTCCCTTCGCGGGATGTGTCGGGCCTCAAGGCCATCGAGGTGCTTCTCCATCTTGCGTACTTCCTGTAAGTAAAGGCTCAAATTCGCGTCATGGCACAAGTAAGACTTGTCCATGTCGCAAACTACGAGCTGGTAGTCTCCTTTCACTAGGAGGCGTCGAATCCCTAGGGAGCGCGCAAGGCACAACCTGAGGAGCGAAGCCTCGTATTCGGTGATGTTGTTCATGGCAGGGAAATCGAGCCGCACCGCGTACTCCAGTTCCCTCCCCTCGGGGCTCCGGAGGACTACTCCCGCACCGGCCCCGGTGAGACACAAGGAACCATCGAACATGAGTGTCCAATGGTCGTTGCATCGGGGTAGTGCGGGGAGATCTTCATCCCCGGGCCCGAAAGCAGGAGTCCACTCCGCCACGAAGTCGGCGAGGACTTGTGACTTGATGGCAGAGTGCCCCGTGAGGGAAAGGGAAAAGAGGGCGAGCTCAGGCCCCCACTTCCCTATCCGGCCGATAGCTTCTTTGTTTCGGAGCACCTCCCCTAAGGGGAGGCACGACGGGACGGTGATGGGGTGCCCCAGGAAGTAATGACGAAGCTTCTGGGACGCTATCATGAGGGCGTAGCAGATCTTCTCCATCTCTGTGTACCGAGTTTTGGCCCCTTAGAGGGTCTCGCTCACGTAGTACACGGGACGCTGCTGCCCGTCTTGCTCCTTTACCAGTACCGCACTTACGGCGACCGGGGTCGCGGCGAGGTAAAGGAGCAAGGGCTCTTCCGAAGACGAGCTCATGAGCATTGGGGGGCTCGTGAGGTATTTCTTCCAATCATCGAAGGCTTCTTGGGCTTTAGGGGTCCACCGGAACCTTTTGAGCCCCCGGAGGATTTTGAAGAATTGGAGGCCGCATTCCCCGGACCGCGAGACAAAACGACTTAGCGCGGCTGAGCGGCCGGTGAGTCGTTGAACGTCGTTCACCGAGCACGGCGGGGGCATGTCCAGGAATGCCCGGATCTTCTCGGAGTTGGCCTCTATGCCCCGCTGGGACACAAGGAAGCCCAGGAGCTTCCCCCCAAGCATGCCGAAGGCGCATTTCTCTGGGTTAAGCTTCAACCCGTATGCGCGGAGGTTGCGGAAGGTCTCCACTAAATCGTCAACGTGAGCAGTCGCGCGGGGACTTTTGACGACCGCGTCGTCGACGTAGCCTTTTGACGTTACGACCGATCTGGTCTTTGAAGACCAGCGTCATGAGCCGCTAGAAGGTCGCTCCAGCATTCTTCAACCCGAAGGGCATGTGGACGTAGCAGAAGGTCCTGAGGGGAGTTATGAAACTCGTCTTTTCCTCGTCCCCCTCTGCCATTCGGACTTGGTGATAGCCCGAATACGCATCCAAGAAGCTCATCAACTCTCACCCCGCGGTCGAGTTGACCAATTGGTCAATTCGCAGGAGCGGGAAGTTGTCTTTGGGGCAAGCGTGGTTGAGCTCAGTGAAGTCCACGCACATTCGCCACTTGCCATTTGATTTCTTCACGAGAATGGGGTTCGCGTGCCACTCGGGGTGCAGGACTTCCCGAATGAACTCTGCCTCTCAGAGCTTGGCAATCTCGACCTTGATTGCCTCTTGGCGTTCAAGGGAGAGTTTCCTCAGCTTCTGCTTGATCAGGGGGTGACCGGGGGTCACTGCGAGCTTGTGTTCGATGACGTCCCGGGCGACGCCCCGCATGTCGGAGGGCTTCCAAGCAAAAATGTCAGAGTTTTTGCGCAAGAAAGCCGTGAGTTGCTCCGCGTGCTCCTCGTGGAGATCCGCCCCGATCCTAACGGTTTTGTCCCCGTCGTCGGGGGACAGTGGGATCTTCCGAAGGTCCCCTTCCGGGTGCAGCTTGGGAAGGGACCTCCCGGAAAGTATCACGGTGGCATCTGACTCCGAGGGAGGGGCCTCCCCCCCCCCGGGGTTTTGATGAAGTTGACGCTCCCGATCATTGCGGCGGCGCGCTCGTATAAAGCGCGGGCCACGTCTTGGTCCCCCCGAGCGGTGATCACGCCATGAGGCCCGGGGATCTTCACACAGAGGTAATTCTGGTGGATCATGGCCCCCAAGCGGTTGATCATGGTCCTCCCCATGATCGCGTTGTAAGAAGAGGGGAGGTCTACCACATCAAACCAGACCATTGTTGTCCGGTAGTTTTCCGGGGTGCCGAAGGTCATGGGGAGATCCACCTTCCCACGAGGTAGATCGTCTTCCCCCGGATGAAGCCTTGCAAGGGTCCTGCTGCAGGTTGCAAGAGCTTCTTGTCCACCTACATCTCCCTAAATGCTTTTAGGTAGAGGACGTCGGCGGAGCTCCCTCCATCCACGAGGATGCGGGCCAGGTGGCAGTTGTTGATGGTGGCGGAGACGATGAGCGCGTCATCATGGGGGAAGCGAACCCCACGCGCGTCTTCCGCCGTTAAGGTGAGGGGGACGTCTGACCACTTGGGCGGCCGTGACGTATGCAGAACCCCCACCACCTTTACCTCACGTGCGTACTCCTTGCGCTGACGCTTGGAATCCCGCCCGGAGGCGCACCCTCCCGTGATAACGTTGACATGCCTCTGGGAGGTTTGGAAGGGGAGAGTCTCTGACGGCTCCCCCTCCCACGTCTGTCCCTGCTGTCCCCCCGCGCGAGCAGGATGGGCTGGTAAGGCCGGCTGAGGGGGCAAGGAGGCCGGAGTCCCCCCCCCCCCCCGCCCATGCTAGTCGAGGAATGTGGCGAATTGTTTTAGTAGTTGATGGCATTCCTGGGTGGCATGGGTATTAGACCTGTGGAAGGTACACCACACACCTTCCCTGCTTCCCGCCATGGGGCCTTCCTGGCCGAGGGACGACTGTCATTCCCCATGGCCTTTCAGCTTGGGCAAGGGGCGGTTGCCCTTCGAGGCGTTGTGCGAGCAAGCTCCGCCCTCGAGGACAAAGGTGTCCCGAGGCCGTGTCTCGCTACGACCCCCCTGCTTGGGGCGCTTGAGGGGGTCCCTAGCCCCCCGATTGACAGGGGCGGGAGCCCCTTGGTTCTTCTTCTAGAGGTCGTCCTCCTCCGCCCAAGCATACTTTTCAAGTACGTTGAAGAGCTCGTCGGCGAAGGAGCGACAGCTTCGGGAGAGTCTCCGGTGGAGCTCTCTCGGGAGGATCCCGCTCTTACACGCCTCAATGACTGTGGAGTCAGGGACGTGAGCCACTTTTCTCTTTGTAGGATCAAGGATGCCGACTAGAGGGGGGTGATTAGGAGGCTTTTAAATTTTCTTCCCCGCTAAGCAATTTTAATCACGATAATTGTTTGAGTTAAATTATACAATGAGGCTTAAAGGAAATTTAAACAATTTGTTGCATTCAACTAAATGAACTGTTGAATAAGACAGGCAAGAATGATGAATTTAGCAATTGTGTCAAGATAAATATAAAGCAAGTATGAAATACGCAATTGACACAGTATTTTTACCGATGTCTCGGAGACTCGCCCGGTCTCCCCTACTCCTCGTTGAAGCGCTCTCTCGGAGCCTCGCTTCTATATCCACGAAGGATATCTCACTAGGGTTGCTCCTTCTCCACACCGGATAGGCGAGCACCACACCTTTCACAATCCTTTGCCGGCCTCTCCGACAACCTTCAATTGGAGAGATCTCGGCTCTCCTCCGGCACCGTGTAGGCGAAGGCAATCGCCAAGAGTAACAAGCCGGGTGCACTTTCACTTGAATCAACCACGTGCTAGAAGCTCGATGATGCAAATGATATGCTCAACACTCTAGCACTAGCAATCTAATGGAGATGAAGTGCACTAAAGACTCACACAATCTCCCTCAAGCTCTCTCTCAAATCTACTCAAGATTTGGGCTCAATTCTAGCCTTTAAATGCAATAACTCAAATGCAAATCAATTGGCTAGGTTTTCAGCTGTTGTATGAACTTCTTGAGCACCCAAAAATGAAGCCAAACACAAAGTATTTATAGCCTCAACGAAAAACTAGCCGTTTGCAAAAAACCGGGCCAAAAGTTGTACAGGCCGGACATTGTCCGGTCACTTCAGACACTGTCCGGCCAGTACAAAAATTTCAGCCGTTGCAAACGTGTCAGTCACCATTGGGCGAAATTTGTGAAGGCCGGACAGATACTATTTGTCTGGACAAAACGTCCGGACAAATGGATATGTCTCTGTTAACTCTCGGCTCAAAAAAACTTGTACAGGCTGGACAATATCCGGTCATTTCGGACAAAGTCCGGCCACTTCGGACAAATAGCTCCGGACGGATGCATTTGTCCGTTTCATTTTTCGGCTCAAAAAATTTGTACAGGCCGGACAATGTCCGGTCATTTCAGACAAAGTCCGGCCACTTCGGACAAATAGCTCCGGACGGATGCATTTGTCCGGCCACTGCATACTGACAGTAAAACAAGTATAAATTTTGATCCAGAGATCCGATTGAGGTGATTTTTGGCTTGTTAGAAAGATAGCTCAGAGCTCTACAATTTTGTCAACAGGAGGAAGACCTAGAAAGGTCTAGAAAAGTCTAGAAAACTCAGAAACTTTTCTGCTGTCAAAATGTTCAATCCAAAAATCATCTCAAATGCAATTTTAGAGTATTTGCACATACGGATTTGCCATTTTCTCGCGAATGTGATTTGTGTCACTTAGCAACGACCACGACCACACAGGTCTTCACATCCAATCGAAAACAGGTGGTCGATAGGGTTTGGTCGAGCGTACGCAAGCGAGTCGAAGACTGGTACGACCAGTCCGAACTCCTACGACCACGCCCAAACCCTAAACGGAAAGCCGACAAACAAGCGACACGAACACGACCATATATCAACACTGATACGATCAGAATATGCAAATATGACCACGACCAGCTCTAGATAAATAAACCAATTTAAACAGCTGGCGATCACGACTAAGTGCAGTTTTCAAAACATTTAATCTAATGCACATGAACTACACTTAGACTCACTAGCAATGCAAGACACTAGTGCAAAATGATATGAATGCATCTGAGCTTCCGCACTAGATAGATTCAAGCTACTAGTTTCTGACCCCTCTTAATAGTATGGTCAAATAGTAAAAAGAAACCTATCAACCCGGTCTGTCTCCAAACACCGAGAACGGTAAAACCCTAAGGAAACAATCTTTAATCTTGGATTTTACCATAGGTGGAGTTTGACCTCGCAAAGCTCGATCGCTCGACGCTCGTCATCGCAAAGCTCAATCTCGTTAAGTTTGACCACGCGAAGCTCGACATCTCGACGCCTATCTTCGCAAAGCTCGTCCTCGCTAAGCTTGACCTTGCTCGGGATGTCTCATATCGTCTTCATCCTCTTCACGCCCTTGCTTGTTTTCATCCTGCAACCATTCTGAGACTAGAACATATACACTCAATGCGCAAACGTTAGTCTCATTTGCAGTTCGTCATTAATCACCACCAGATAAATTACTCCACGCAGGAGTTCATTCAACAATTTCTTTCTTCGGTGAAATGACGAAACCAATTTCAATGAACAACAAATGAGTAATGGATGAATCTCACAATCATATAGATCCATATATGATACAAGAAATGCGCACACGATCCATACTACTCAAGTTATGATATCAATCAATATGGATGACTAACATCATGAGCTCTCTCTCAATCATACATAGAGATATCAAATCCAGAACACGGAGTCATCAACCTTTTGCACAAACATGGATAACTAATCATCCTAAGCTCTCCCTCAACATGTGCATCGATATTAAATCCACAACTGCAGTCATCAACCTCAAGATTTAACATATAACATCTTAATCAATCAATTAGCACAAGCTTGATGCAACCACCAAGCTCATCCTCTACATATGCATCAATATCAAACCCGCAATCGAGGAAAACATCCAATTCAGGGTTTACCGATAATCAATTCAATATACTTGTGCTAAATGAAGATTTATTTAAATTGTCATTTAATCATCAAATCTGATATCTTCAGATTAACTTTAATCATCATGGATTTATCCAAAATGTCATTAATCATCAAAACCTAGATACTAAGATCTACCTAGATCTAACAATCTCCCCCTTTTGATGATTGATGACAACACCTTTTATAATCTTAATAAATCCAAAACAGATTATTCAGCTCCCCCTCAATATATGCAATAGTATATCGGAACTAAACACAATATATAATTATATGAGTTTAGAGATATAAATGACAATTGAGCACAAGTTCAATCAAGTCATTTTTCAAAATATCAACTATCTCAATTTTCTCTAACTCAAATATCTGTTCCAAAGATTGATGTTAATGATATCAAATAATATCTATCCCCAAATATCATTATTAATCTCAATTTTCTCCTATCATCTTTCTCAGATATCAATATCAAATCACCAATTTGTACCCATTTGATATCTATCTCTTCCCCTTTACCAATTTCTCCTATCATCTTTCTCAGATATCAATATCAAATCACCAATTTGTACCCATTTGATATCTATCTCTCCCCCTTTGTCAATTTACTCAACTGATTCTAATGTCTCCCAAATTCTCTCTAAATCTCTTCCCCTAAGGCTTTCTCTAAAGTTTATCTCTAAAACATTCTCTCTCAAATACTATCACAAATACTATCTCTGCCCCTTTGTCATCAAGCACAAAAAGGAAGTATTGAGAACTTAAATTTGGAGAAACGATATTTTCTAGGGCATGAGATTTTATATGAAATGGTTTTTATGCAAAAGCATGATTTCAAGAAGGTTTGTTTCAAGGGATTTTGAAAATCACATTCAAAATATGGAGAAGATATCAAAACAATCAACATACAATGAATATATCGATGTCATTTATCTCTATGGCATTTGATCCATTTTCAATCATTCAAAGTCTTGATGCATTTAATAGTTTGATGTGAACATATCCGCTAGATGCATATTTTCCATATCATGATTGATCTCTAAATCTCTTTAAGCCACAAAGTCTCTTAGACAATGACGTCGTATATCAATATACTCTAATCAAGAGTTTTCAATCAAATTGTTCACCATTTTTACAGCACTTTCAATATTTCATAAGTGGCATCAATTCGAAAGCAATTAGATAATCCAATGTTTTATTTTCATCCATAAGAATTGAAGTGCAACAACCATTGGATGTATTCTTTCGATCTATCCTTCAATCGTAAGATCCAAATCCAAATAATCAAGTAATTCAAAATTTGTATTTTGGATATCAAAGATCTATCTAGGATTGCATTTCAATTACCTAAGAATGCATTTAATGGAAATGATATGACATTTCTTAGGAGATAATCGAATTCTAGCATATTTGCAATCACTAAATATGATGACGAGTCTAAATGCTGTAAAATAAAGCAAAACTATCAATCAAGGATCGATAGAGTTTAGATTTGACCGCTTTTTTCGTGTTCATCCATGTCGAGATGTTCATTTGTAGGTTTGAGAGTTGTAATAGCTTCATCATCTTGCATCTCGAAGCTTTTGAGCGATTGCTTCACATGCTTGAATTTACTCTTGAACATCGCGTTCTTGAGTTGCTTGTTTTGTCGTGCATGGAAGTGACGTAGCTCTTGAATTATCTCGCTTTCCCTAAACATCATCTCACAAAAATTTTTGATAGAGGGATTCATTAGTATAATCAAAAGTCATGTCATCAATATGTATTTGACACACAAGAATATAATGTCTCAATTGAATGATTGATGATGATTGTGTCAAACTTCTCATTTTGAAAATCATTTGATATAAGAAAGGATTTTGAGCTTTTAAACCAACTCAATTGGAAACAATAGATTCAATCCTAAAAAATTCACTTCTTTTGGCATTTAACTCAAGAAGAACATACAAATGAAGGATAGGTCAAACTAAGGTTTGTCGAAACATTTTTAGGTCACAAGGTGAGAGAAATGCATATGACCTCTTGAAATATTCAAATTTTCAAAAGAAACTCAAGTTTCAAATTTATACGAATCATGCTCCAAAATCATGAAGATATATATATGTTTTATGACCAAAAAGCATATTAATTTTGTGATTTTTGCAATTTCGCTTCAAACATTGATTTAAGTTCCATAATAGATTTGAATAACATGACATGAACTTAGTTGAATACCAATTGAATGAATTTTATTTGAAGGAGATCATGAAATCAATTTTCGAAAAGTGAGTTTTGGGTAAAAGAGTAAAACAAAAATGATTTTCATGAAAAGCTTCAATTCTTGAAGAAACTCGAATTTTTCTGAAGTATTGGACTTAGATGAGTTTGAAATACCATTTCAAACCAAGACATGGAAGAAAGTTTAGTCCAAATAGCCAAAATCACAAAAATGCACTTTTGGGTATTTTCAGGTTGATAGCCGTTTTCGGGCAACTTAGGATATGTAATAATCTGAAAATCATAGGCCTTTTGAGAACAAGTTCAATATGAACTATCTTCGGCTGAGTGAGTTCTTAATGTTTCATGTAGAAAGTTTTGACAAATCTCAACCCATCTTGTTTTATGAAAATAAATCGTTTTGGGCCAAAACAAGATCTCGAAGACTTCAATTTTGTCGAAATTTTGCATTTTAGCTCGAAACTCTTTTGTTTCACTTTCAAAACCTTTGAAAACATATTTGAAACATATTTATGAAGGTTTTGTGGGAATTTTAAATATTTTGAAAGTTTTGAGCTCTTTGTAACTTTTTGCTAGAAAATGACCCTTATTACCGAAATGTATGCAAAATGTGATATATGTCCACAATTAGGGTATACAGGACTTCAATGACTTTGAAATTGCTCCCCCTAAATGTATCATCCAAGTTTTGTCATGAAAAATATGCAAGATATGAAAATGATCCATTTGAAAATCAAAAGCTTAACAAAATCCGAATGAACTGAAATTGAGAAAACATCCAAATAAACATCAAAACTCATGGAAAGTTTCATAGAAGTAGAACACATCAACACAAGAACTTTCCAAGAAGATTCAAGATTCAAATATTTTAGTCATTTGAAAGAAATGAGAGATTGATATCCAAATAGACTGAAATTTTCTTAAACATGTTGGCTCATTTATAATCATCAAAACATATGCAAACAAGTTCAAAAAATACCAAAATAAATTTTGGAGATAGATAATGCAATGAGGAACAATATTTCCTTTTGTAGTGAAGCCAAATTCTGATCCAACAAAGAGATATCAAAACGACAAATTTTGATCAGATTAAAGATTCAGATTTCAGGTTTCAGAAATTTATTTTACACTTTTAAACACACCTGAAAGTCTATGAAAATGACTTCCAATAATTTTGAAATAAATTTTCAAGAAATACCAATCATAGAGGATAAAATTTCATATAGAAACATTCTTCAAACAGTTAACCAATAAAGAGATATGAAAAAGACAAATGTTGGTCAGTTTTAAAGTTTCAGATTTCAGGTTTTCAGAGATTTATTTTACACTTTTAAACGCACCTGGAAATCTACGCAAATGACTTCCAATAATTTTGAAATAAATAATCAAGAAGGACCAATCATAGAGGATAAAATTTCATATAGAAACACTCTTCAAATAGTCAACCAATAAAGAGATATGAAAAAGACAAATGTTGGTCAGGTTTAAAGTTTCAGATTTCAGGTATTCAGAGATTCATTTTACACTTTTAAACGCACCTGGAAATCTATGCAAATGACCTCCAATAATTTTCAAATAAATAATAAAGAAGGACCAATCATAGAGGATAAAATTTCATATAAAAATTTTCTTCAAATAGTCAACCAACAAAGAGATATGAAAATGACAATTCAGCCCAAAACCACGAGAAAACTGAATTTTGCAGATTTCTTTTTCAATTTGTTAAAAGTGTCAATTTTGCTCAAATCAAGTCCAATTGGGATGAAAAATTGCAGGAATGAATTTCAATGCATCAAATATATTTTCCAAAAATAATTTTCCAAAAAGGATTTTTCAATTGAGAGTTATGGTCAAATGAACCTTGTGTTAAGCAAAAAGGTTGAAAATCGATAAACTTTTGCAAATTGAGTTCAAATTTGATTTTCATTGGATTTTTGACATGAAAGGGCTTACATGAGTTGTTCAAGTCATTTTGAGCCGAAATTCACAAATAAAGACCATAGAAATGGTCAAACCCATGTTTTGCATGTTTAGGATATTTCGGGTCAAAGCGAGTTTTTCGGTGAGATTCAAATACCCATAACTTTCAAATGAGAACTCTTTTGAGAAAGTTTTGAATATAAAATTTATTTGGATTAAGAGTATCTAGGAGTTTTGTAAAGCAAGTTTTGCAAATTCCAAATAGATTGTGATTTGCGTTTGAAAACGATTTTGTTGAAAAACAAGATACTCGAAGATCCTTTTTAGGCTAATTTTCAATCGAAATACTTTTTAACATCATTTCTTCATCCAAAGCCTCTAAAAACCTTTTAAATACGTTTTGAAGACCATTTAGATAGAAAATGACGATTTTGGGCCTTTTGAATGGAAATTTGCCATTTTGACCAAATGAGCTCATTTTAAAACTTATAATTGTAATTTTGAGTTATTTCACATAAAAGGTTGTGATGAGCAACGGAAGCATTTTAAATTACAACCCTTAGAGATGCAACAATGTAAGATTTAAATTTTCATTCTTTTGCAAAATTTGCCATATGGATTAAAACAACAAAGAATAAAGGAGAAGATGCATTGCAAATGTTTTTATTAAACACATCAAAAAGATTTAAGCTCTTTTTGGTACCCAAACCATACGAGGCCCTCTAGCCTTGTCGATAGGTCTTTTGGTACCCAAATTGCTTTACCTTTGGTTTTTGAAAATGGCAATGAATAGGTTTTGCAATTAAACCCTTTTTAGAGCAAGAAATCAAATAAGAGCCAAAAGAACCAATTTCAAAAACATTAGATGCACACTTATACGAATGTTGCCCTTTTAAGTGATATGATAAACATGAAGTATGAGAGGGCTTTTTGAATGAATTTGTATGAGTGTGATAAAGTATATAATTGTCGACGATTCGGACTCGGGGTCCTCAGCCGAACTTATGCAGAATTTGTAAAGAGTGAGACCTTTCAGGGCGACCCTCCGGGAAGGTAAGTAAAACAATGGAGAACCGGGGACGCAAGAAAGGTTAGACAGGTTCGGGCCCTCGATGGTGGGAGTAAAAGCCCTACGTCCTGTTGAGATTTCACTAAGTGTGGTAAAAGGTTTACAAATGGAGGAAAAAGTCCTCACAGGCGAGGATTTTTCGTGTAAGAGTGTACAAGGATAAGCCAAAGAAGGCTTACTAAAATGCTATCTGAGGTGGGCCGTAGACTTGGCTAACTTAAATGATTTTGGATTTCTTGATCTTCCGATCTCTCGGTTGATGTTTCGGTTGATCTCCCCTTGATTGATGCTCCATGCCATCCTTTTGTACTGTTTGAAAGGGTGCCATGTGGAGGAAACTGCATCAAACGGTTGCACGGACGGTTGGATGCGGTTTTTTGGAACTGCTCTTAACCTCCACGTAGGTTAAACACGTGTTATTCATGGATAACTGTATGTGTTAACCTTCTGACGGTCGATTCTCCACGTGTAGGAATCTTCGGGATACTTAGAATATCCCGTTGTATGGGCAACCGAATAGATAGATCCCAAGTATCCTGATCGGTAGATGTTCTGACCGCGGGATATTGGCTGACCGCGTAATATCCCGAATATGTAGTTCGCGTATAGCATACGAACTTCTGACCGCGCAAGGCTTACGGTCTGACCGCGTAAAGCTGGCGATCACATAGCGACGTCCCTCAGAACAACTTGAGCTCGTATCGCCAGATACACTTTTGACTCGAACCTGCCTTTAACCAGAAGTCCAATAGAAGTGGTCCGGGTGTCAATCCTCGTCAGCTAGCTCCCAAATTCGAAAGAAACGAAGTGACGTGTTTATTTCGAATTTTAAGACCATGCATCGGATTTTTAACCCGGCCTTTAACTTCTCCACTTAGTGGCGCACTAAGTGAAAACGGTTGGTTTTTCAAGACGGGTTCTGACATTATGTGACGGGCAATGATGGCGCCGTAGAAATGTTTTTATCTCGAGGTAAAATTGTAAATGTCTTAACGAAACCCGAGGTGTCTGGGAGGCGAACCGTCGCCCTGGTGGCTATAAATACCAGACCCCTGGACATGTAAAGATCTACAATTTCCCTCTCACGCCTAAGTCCTTTTCTTGTTATCCTGCCTCCTTCCTTTTCACATACCCCTCCCAATGGCAGATCATGAAATCATCGAGATTGAGAGCGATGAAGGGGAAATTATCGAACAAAGGCCTCAAATGATTGAAGTCCTGTCTCCTTTAAGGAAGAAACCCAAGGTCGACGAAGGATCTTCTAGTGGAACAAAGGTGAAGAATGTAGCAAGTTTCTTTCTTCCTTCAGTTCCTTTGACCCTCCCCGTTCATGCCTCTCGGCAAGTTAGGCCTTTATCCTTAGAGAAAGATCCCATCACATTCAATTCTCCCATTCTTTTGGGTGATCAACATCCTGGTCGGCAAGCGGTGACTATCCCTCGATCAAATGATCGCCATATTGGGTTGGCGAAGCAATCTTCTGATGGGAAGGTTGCTCTTCCACCATATGATGATCTTCCTCCCAAGATGGGTGTATTAACGGGTTATGCACCGGGACAGGTAACAATTCTTCTCCCTTTTTGCTGATAATTTTAGTTAGTATGACTAACTTTTGCAAAATGCAGGAGGTAGGAGGCTCCAGCTATCAGCCTTCTGCTGCTCCATCTCTTCCTTCCGGACAGACTCTTCTGGAAGAGAAGAATGCCCTGGAGAAGAAGACCGAGGAGATGGCCTCGAAGATTCTGCGTTTAGCAGAATGTCTTGATCGATCCCGAGAAGAGGCGCACCATTTCCGTCGACAGAGGGACTTCGCTCAGCAACAGCGAGAACTCTCTGACTTGATTAGGGACAATAGTGCGTCTGTTGTTAGGGACGATATAGATAGACTTAGGGTAGTTGCTAGTTCCCTGGGGGTTGCCAGTGTAAATTCTACTGACAACAACATGTCCCTTGGGGAACTTTGTAAACTTCTTTCGGAACAGGTCGATGCTTTTATCGACCGTATCCCTTTTGTATGTAAAGAATGTAATAAATAAAGTTTCTTTTATTCATATGAACATTCTTCATACCTTCTGTGTGAAATTATGGCCAAAAGCTTAGTTCGCGACCATTCATACACAGGAAATTTCAGTTCTGCGATTAGAATCGCGCTTTAAAAGATCACCGTGACCTGCCCTGATGCCGCGATCAGACTTAAGGCCGCGGTTAGAACTGAATTGCGACTAGAGTCGAACGTTCGGTTAGTCCATTACTTCGATCAGAAACGAAGTTAAATAACATGGTTTTAACCAAACCATAACCCAGTTAGAATATACCCGTACATCAAAATTTGAGTTACATGATATTTTTTATAAAAATGTTCAAGTAAAAAGAAAGGTAAATACCCCTCAAAAAGCCTTAGCAGACTTCTCGAGTTTTAGCCCTTTCAGCTTCCGAAATAAAGAAGTCTTTTTATTTCAGATCCGATACCCGAAACGCTTTAAAGGGTTTATCAGAGAGTATCCATTAGGGGAAATGAATAAAATATTTAAGAGGACGTTTGAGTGGAACGTTACTCACAGAGGCGTGACTCCTCGAGTCTATAAAAGCAGTAGGTAGCTTCTTGAGGAAGCTATTCAGCCGTAAAAAACCCTTAGAGTTCCCGCCGCACAAAACCCTCATCTTCTTGCCTTCATCTTCCACAAAATCATCGACTTTTTTGACCGATCTTCCTCAAAAAATGGCAACTTGGAGTAGATCCAACCACCATTCTGAGGAGACTCTGGTGGCGTTGGAGAAGGAGGAGATCCTTCCATCGCGGCTGCTGATCAATTGGCGGCCTGCGGAGAAGGACCAAGAAACTCCAACCGTCCGAGAGGGCGAGTTGGTAATCTTCGAGGAGTATCTGCGCTGCGGGTTCCGATTCCCTGAGAGTCGGTTCCTAAAGGACATCCTCGAACATTATGGGTGGGAACTGATCAACCTCCACCCAAATGCGATGCTGATCCTGGCGGTGTTTCAGCATCTTTGCGAGGCCTTCGTCGGAGTATATCCTAGCGTGGACCTCTTCCGACGGTTCTACTTCTCGGCATGGTCGAAGAGCACCAATGCCGCCGGATGCATCTACTTCCGGCTGAGGGACAAGAAGGAATATCCCTCCCCACCTCTACGGGATTTGGTGCACGGGTGGCACCAGAGGTGGTTTTACTGCTCTCCGCCGTCCGAGAGTAGTTTATGGTTTGAGAACTCGCGACCAGAGAAGTCAAGCGAGTTGGATGCTCCCCCGACGCTGGGCGTGGAGCACCTGAAGCACGCCGAGGTGATTCTTCACTTGGTGGGTCAAGGATGGACAGCGAGGGATGTCATCCGAGACTTTGTAAAGAACCGAGTGAGCCCCCTGCGCGAAAGGGCTCATCCTGCTTGGGAAATCAAGTCCATGGCGGATGGAACCCTGGACTACAATGAAGGTACTCAACCCTTTAGCACTGTGCTTTGTCATTTCTGAAATTTATGTTTTCTGACTTGAATTTGGGAACAGTTCTGTCTTTAGCCGAAATTGAGAGGCGAACTAATTCCCTCCTTAGGGCCTACAATGCCGATGTAGAGGGCCCTAAGGGATCACCTCGCCCGCAGAGTTTGATTCATGCCGGCGATGATCTCAGACAGGAGCGCCAAAAGGTAATTTCTTTGTCCGGCTTTGGTTCCGCTGGTCTTGTGTGTGTCCAGCGCTAATCCATTTTAATGGACTGTGAACCAGCTTCTGGGGAAATTTGCTGACGCAACATTCCCAAGCGAGAATGTCGGCTCTCTGATGAAGCCGACGGCGAAGAACGTGAAGAAGGTCTCTCAGAGACCCAGGACAAAGAGTCCTGCCCCCAAGAAGACCAAGCTGAACCCTGGGGAGGGGTCTTCATGAAGCATTCCTCGTCCCGCAAGAAAGACTGCGGTAAGATATCGCATTCCTTCTACCTTTTCAGGCGCGACATGGAATCACTTCTTCGTCGTACAGGGAGAGGGGAGCGAGGAGGAAGAGGACGATGATGTGCCTCTAGTCATCAAGAGGAGGAGGACCGGGGAGTCCCCTGCTGGTGACGCCTCAAGCTGCCCCGTAGGGACCACAGCTACCGAAGAGGTGGCCGTGGCTGACCCTGCGACCACCGAAGAGTCCCCTGCAGGTGACCTTCCAATTCCTGAAGCCCCCGAGGTTTCAAGGTCAATTATCTCTGCTTCCCTGGTCGAAGGAACGACCAAGGTAAGGAATCTTTTCGACCATTCCTTCTATGACTCTTTCTGCACATTTGACAAGTTAATGTACATACAGGGAGGAGAGCTTCCCCCTGGGACCACTGGGGGTTCCAGGGAGGAAAATCCTCCTCCTCCGCGGATAGAGGAGGAGGTAGACGAACAAAGGCCGGATGTGACGGTTCTAGCAACTCTGGAATCGCCAAGGCCTTCGGATGCAGCCCCACCAGTTAGCCCGGTGGCTCAGGTAAAAACCTTTCTATGTGTTTTCATCTTTTTTCCTAGGAATGTGCTCGTAACAGAACATTTCCAGGGAGGTGCTGCCTTGTTTACTATAAGGAAGGCGAGAACCGGAGACGGCTCTCCTTCGCAAGGGGAATTTTCCCAGAAGTCCCAGGAACGAATGGGATTTCAAATAAGGTAAGAACTCTTACTTGACAGTAATCTTAGATGAAAGCTGCCTGACCCATTCTTCTTGTTAGGCAAAAGAAGACAGCGCCTAACCCTTCAACCGCCACTGGGGAGGTTGAAATTAGGGCTGATGAGGGAGCCTCTAATGAAGAGCGCTCCGCTCCCGTGGTTCAGGAAGTCGTCCGGACCGCGGGAGGAGAAACAAGTACAGGGACCGGGTCACAACCAGTGGCCTCTGGGGGTGGTGTTCAGACGGCACTTCCCCCAACTATCCCTGTCGCAGGCACTTCCGGTGCGCTAGCAAGGATTCCTGCTAGCATGGATGATGCCGCTTTAAACAAGTTTATGAAGGTATGATCACCCCTGTTTCGGCGCTTGAACCGCCTTTAGAGTATATTTAACTCTCTTGCTTTGTATCACAGGGCTTGTCATGGGTGACGAGCCAGTCGCATGCTGCAATGGTAGCATGGCGGCTGTTCAAAGAGATCGTGACGGCTTGTGCAAGTGAGGATCGTCACTCTTCTGTTAATATAAGTAGGCTTTATCTGTAACTGACTTGATTTTGCTGCAGAGAGGTTACATTCTTGAAGAAAGAGTTAGCCAAGATGAGGCTGAACTCAGTTGTAGAGTTCAAGAAACTACGGACTGAAATCAATAAACTTCAGTCTGAGAATGCTGGTAAGTCGATTCTCAACTTGAGAAGACTTAAAGCCATGCCTTGTTAATAACCTCTTTTCTCTGTACAGCGCAAGCAGGTCGCATTATACAGCTCGGCCAGGACAAGACGCTTCTCGAATCCTCGATGAACCACACCGACCGAGCAGTCAAAGAGTTGAGCCTACTGGTCTTCAAAAAACTGAAGGCCGTGGCCAATCTTTTGAATACCAACGTGGTAGAGTTGAAGAAGGACGACCCAAGTGTCAGCGATTGGTCATCACTGCTCACAACTCAAGCAGAATCACTGCTTGAATATCTCCCTGGAGATATACGGCGACGTGAAGAGATAATCAGGACGAGAGTCCGATCAGCCGCTTCTGCCGTACTCAGCCGGGTTCGACTTCACCATGGCCCAGATGCGAATCTGAGCGCGCTGGTGGGACCGGTTGCGGTCGAGAGTGAAGAACTGCTTGACGCCGTTATAGAAGAAGTCAAGCCCTTCGTTGACAAACTCTTGGCTGAGCTGAGGATCGAATGATCCTTATATTTTGTGTCCAAACAATTGTAATTACAATGCCATGTATGTAAAACTATTTTTTAAAAGAAAGTGCATATTCACATCATAAGTTTCATACTATAAGTATATCCCCCTAGCCCCCGCCTCTGTTTGTGAATACTGAAGCCTTAGTATTTTAAGCAGAGGGGAAAACATAAGTATGATGACCAGGGATATGTGCTTCAAGCCGATGGTCAAGATTAAAGTAACATTTTAACCTTATTGCAAACTGGTAGCCACCCAGATGACCGAGGACTAGCCAGATAGTCCCGTGTGCGTTGAGAAACGGCTTATTTAGGAGTGACTTATCTGGAAGTGATCATGAGATCGACCAGCGAATCCTGTTGAAAAATGCTGTAATAACCTAACCGCCGGCGATCAGCCCCCAGGTCGAATTTGTATAATTTGGGCTTAAAGAAAAACACTCATTGTATGAAAATAAGACATGCTTTTTATGAAAAGATGCTAATTGAACAGGAAAAGGGTTGTGGTACTTACACGTAAAACTTGCGAAGTTGATCGATGTTCCAAGTATTGGACAAAATCCGACCATCCTCCATGGCTAACCGCGCAGATCCTGGCCGCGGCACTGAGACGACAGTGTATGGTCCTTCCCACTTTGGGGAGAATTTATTGCAGTTAGACTGGTCTTGAATTTTTCGTAAAACCAAGTCGCCCACGTTGAGATCACGTGGTCGCACCTTTTTACTGTGGTACTTGCGTAGAGCCTGCAAGTATACCGCAGACTTGATCAGGGCGCGATCACGCCGTTCTTCCAGGAGGATGAGATCTTGCGATCGCTGTTCGGATTGGTTGACCTGTTCGAATTGATTCGTGCGAACAGATCCAATACTAACTTCCATAGGCAACACAACCTCGGCCCCATAGACCAAATGGAAGGGTGTCTCACCGGTGGCTCGACTAGAGGTAGTCCGTAGTGCCCATAGAACAGTATAAAGCTCGTCTGCCCAAGCCCCCGAGCGGGTCTTGAGGCGATCAAAAACACGTTTTTTGATGCCTTGCAATACTTGCCCATTGGCCCGTTCTACGGCACCATTGCTTTGTGGATGTGCCACTGAAGCAAAGCACACCTTGGTCCCAATTTGATCGCAGTAGTCTAGGAAGAGACCGCTAGCGAACTGAGAACCGTTGTCTGTGATGAGACGGTTTGGAACACCAAATCGTGCTACAATGTTCTTGTGAAAGAACTTTTGTGCGGCTGATGCAGTAATATTTCGTACTGGTTCGGACTCAATCCACTTTGTGAACGTGTCAATGGCTACGAACAGGAACTTGTACCCATTGATTGCTTGAGGCATAGGACCGACGATGTCCATTCCCCAGATCGCGAAGGGCCATGCGAGAGGAATAGTTTGTAATGTATAAGCAGGTTGATGAACCTGTCTTGCATGAAATTGGCACTGTGGACACATCTTGACCATAAGCTTGGCATCATCGAGTGCCGAAGGTCAGTAGAATCCTTGTCGAAAAGCTTTTCCGACCAGTGTTCGGTATGACGCATGCGCACCGCATACACCATCATGTATTTCTTTCAGGAGGGATCTTCCTTCCTCCTGAGATATACAACGCATGAATACTCCTTGAGTACCCTTCCTGTACATAATCCCGTCTATGAGTTTGTACAGACGCGCCTTTCGAGTTAACCGATCGCTTTCGGTTTCATCCTCGGGTAGGGTCCCGTGTTCAAGATAGACCCTCAATGGATGAGTCCAATCTTGTTCCTGATCGAGGTTGGCAACGAAAGCTATTGCCGGATCATCCTCGACCGAAGTCATGATCGAAGGATGGTCCAAGTGTTCAATGAACACTCCTGCCGGAGCGGATGAGCGTGAGGATCCAATTTTGGATAATTGGTCTGCGAGAATATTGTCCTTTCGCGGGATGTATTGGACTTCGAAGTGACTGAAGTGTTTTTCCAATCTCCTCACTTCCCCCAGGTAATGAGCCATTGTCTCATCGGAGGTGCTGTACTCCTTGTTTACCTGGTTTACGACTAGCTGTGAGTCCCCTCTCACCACTAATCGACGGACTCCGAGGAATTTTGCTGCCCGGAGCCCTGCAAGAAGACCTTCATACTCTGCTGCGTTGTTGGTTGCAACAAAGTGTAGTTGAATGACATACTTAAGCTGTTCGCCCTGAGGCGTAACTAAGACCACTCCAGCCCCCGAGTGTTGAAAACTGTGGGAACCGTCAAAGTACATTGTCCAAAAATCAGGGCATTCCAATTCTTGTGGCATTCGCACGGGTGGTTCAGGGTTGGTCCATTCGACCACGAAGTCGGCCAAAACCTGAGACTTAACCGCCGTGCGAGGTGTGAAATGGATATCAACTGCTCCGAATTCGACCGCCCATTTGGCGATTCGACCAGATTTTTCTGGATTTCGGGCAATATGCCCTAAAGGAAAAGAGGAGGGTACTGTGATCTTGTGTGCTTGAAAGTAATGTCGTAGCTTACGGGAAGCCATCAGTAGCGCGTAAAGTATCTTCTGGACCTCAGGGTAGCGCTCCTTAGGACCATGAAGTACTTCGCTCACATAGTAGACGGGTCTGTGTACTCCTTCCCTTTCCGCGATCAAAACAGCGCTGACCACGTGTGGGGTGGCCGCCAAATACAGAAGTAATGGTTCTTCCTTTTCAGGAGACACCAATACTGGCGGACTGGACAGATATGTTTTTACCTCCTGAAACGCTTTTTCAGCCTCGTCGGACCATGTGAAGTTATGATGTTTCCACAAGGCTTTAAAGAAAGGTAGTCCCCTTTCGCCTAGTCGCGAGATGAAGCGACTTAAGGCCGCCATGCGACCAGCCAGGCGTTGAACATCCTTCATGGTTGAGGGCGACCTCATTTGTTCAATAGCTCTGATTTTCTCAGGATTAACCTCAGTGCCCCTGGAACACACAAGGAAACCAAGAAGCTTTCCTGAAGAAACCCCGAAAGAACATTTCTCCGGGTTCAATTTTATTCCAAAGCGATTCAAGTTACAGAAGGTTTCAGCAAGATCGTCGAAATGAGACAATCTTTTGGTGCTCTTTACAACCAAGTCGTCTACATATGCTTCGAGATTACGCCCTATCTGGGAAAGAAAGGTCTTTTGCATCAAGCGCTGGTACGTGGAACCAGCGTTCTTGAGACCGAACGGCATTCTGACGTAGCAGTAGGTGCCGAACGGGGTGATGAAGGCAGTCTTCTCTTCATCTTCTTCTGCCATGCTAATCTGATGGTACCCTGAGTAGGCATCCAGGAAGCTCATCAGTTCGCAACCCGCAGTCGAGTCGACCAACTGGTCGATGCGAGGAAGGGGAAAGTCATCGTTCGGACAGGCACTGTTAAGGCTAGTGTAGTCGACGCACATGCGCCACTTGCCATTTGACTTGCGGACCATGACCGGAATGGCGAGCCATTCCGGGTGATTCACCTCGCGGATAAACCCGGCTTGTAAGAGTTTGTCTAACTCTTCTCGGATGGCTTCCTGTCGGTCGGTGGCAAAACGCCTGAGCTTTTGCTTTATTGGTCGTTGTCCAGGTCGAATTGCTAACCTGTGCTCAATTACTTCCCTTGGGACACCGGGCATGTCGGACGGTTTCCACGCAAACACGTCTGCGTTAGCCCGGAGGAAAGCAACGAGGTCGAGTTCCTATTTGTCATCCAGGGCTGACCCAACCCGAATTGTCTTGGATGGGTCATCTGGGTACAAAGGAACTTGTTTGAGTTTCTCATCTGGTCGAGGAGCAGCTTTGACCTCGTCGGTGGCGACAGTGGCGACCTGAGCGTCCCGGAGGGGAAGTTGATCGACCATATCCAAAGATAGCCGGTCGCACGTGAGTGCCACGTTGCGACTGCCTCGGATCGAGATGACACCCTTGGGGCCAGGCAATTTTCCGCACTGATAAGCATAGTGCGTTGCCATCATGAACTTAGCAAGAGTTGGCTTGCCAAAGATTGCATTATAAGCCGAATCACAATCGATTACGTCGAAGGTAATCAATTCTGTTCGGAAGTTGTCTGGTTCGCCCAGTGTGACTGGGAGGACAACTTGTCCCAAAGGCATCATGGAGGGGCCTGGGATTATGCCATAAAAAGGATGGATTATGGGCTTGATCTTCGAGCGAGGAATTTGCATCTCGTCGAGTGCCTTGACCAATAAAAGGTCAAGGGAGCTCCCTCCGTCGATCAGAACCCTTTTGACTGTCGCATTACTGATAATCGGGGTAATGACCAGAGGAAGCCTCAATGGTCGAGTTAGCCCCGCGAGACAGTCCGCGCGATCAAACGTCAAAGGCATATCCAACCAACGGGGGTACTGAGGTTCACCAAGCGATGTCTCTGTTTGGTTAACCTCTCGATAAAAAGCTTTAAACTGCCTTTTGGAAACGAAAGAAGAGGAACCTCCAAAAATAATATTAACATGATTTTGAGGTACCTGATAAGCCATTTCCTCGTCTCCGTCATTGTCTCTGAGTCCGCACACCTGTTGTTGAGGCGGTATGGTTGGCATTGGTCCAACTCCCTGGTAGAACTCGTCCAATTGTTTTAACCAACTTCGGCAGTTCTTGAGGTCGTGGCCTGCTGAGTTGTGGAGTGGACACCACCTCTTGCCTTCCTGTGGGTCAGTTGATTTTTCCGGCTGGTCGGGATTCCGACCACCAGAGGCAGTTTTATTTTTGAATGTAGGTTTATTACCTTTAGCCGGAGATGGCTTCCCTGTGACTGCGACCTCGCGGTACTGTCCAGAGCGGTTTCTCTTCGATTTCTTTGATTTTCCACCTGTTGAAGACTCCGGTTTCTTGCTTGAATCTTCGTTCCCTGCACTTTTAAGGCCGGGCTGAGGCGGCAAGTCCCCCTTATCGACCATTCGGTTCCATTCGACTGCTTCGGCTGCATCGGAGTACCGATCAGCCATGTCGAACAGATCAGCTACCGATCGAGGAGGGTTGATAAGGAGGTCTTCAGTAAACCTCCGATATCGTACGGCATGTTTGAATGCCCTGATGATAGAGCCGTCAGATATGTTCGGGATGGTATTTCTCACCCCGACGAATCTCTTGACAAACTGCCGAAGAGTTTCGGTCGAAGTTTGTCTTAAGCGATGAAGATCGTCCTCTTTCCCCGGCTTCTGGTAACAGTTCTGGAAGTTACTGAGGATAGCATCACACAGCATCTCCCAATTGTAAATAGAACCCTCGGGCTGATTAAACAGCCAGGTTCTAGCCGGTCCTTCGAGGACTGTGGGCAGGTAGTTGGCCATGACCCGGTCGTCGCCTCCTGCAGCTTGGATAGCCGTAATATAAATCTGAAGGAACTCAGACGGGTTCTGAGTTCCGTCGAATCTTTCGATGGCCCCCGGTCGAAACTTCTCGGGCCAGACGACTGCGCGTAGGCCAGGCGAGAAAGCTTTGCAACCGACGTAAGGACTACGAGCTGCTCTGTGACTCTCGACTGGCTCTCGAGCAACCTCACAAGACGGTGAAGTTACTCGTGGTCCCAGACGAGAATGAACAGGAATCCGATTCTTACGAGAATCCTGGGTTCGCCGGTACTTGTCCTGTCGGGAGGGTACGAGCGGCGGGTAACTGTGTCGACCAGAACCAGAGCGAGAATACCCTCGTTCGTGGGAACATGTTACCGACCGAGAAGAGGCGGTTGGGGTCGCTTCTGATGCGACCTCATCCAGCCTTTCGGCCAGGATTCTAAAAAAGGCCGGCTTTTGTTCTTCTGCGACCGTAGGAGGAAGGTTACGCATGACCTCCGCGATAGACCGTAGTTGGCCATGGGTACTTCTCCTAGGGGCACCAGGCGTTAAGGTTTCTTCGTCCGCCGGGTAGTGCTCCGGTGGCAAAGAAGGGGTTCGATCACGCTTGCGACCACGTGATCGTCGAGAGGAGCCCGGGGCAACATTGTAACGAGTCTGCGCATCTTGAAGAGCCTCTAAGGCTGTTCTGCGTAGTTCGTTGTTTTGTTGCTCGAGACCCTGATCCTCCCGCTGTTTGCGTTCCTGCTCTTCCCTAACAGCTTGCTGATCGGGAGTTTCCTCCGTCAAGGCAGCAAATTGCCTAGGGAGAGAGGTTGCGGATGGAGAAAACATCTCAGTTTGTTCCGAGTCGGACTCGAAATCAAAGAGACGATGGAGATTATCGGGGTCGAATCTCCCCGGGCTGATTTCCTGATCGTCGTCATCTTTTCCCTCAACGGGGTCGTATGACGGACCGGACTCGCAACCTAGCGCATTAAGAACCTCAGCGGGCTCTGACCTTGCGCTAGTCGCTCCCTGGTCGATGGACATGACCTGGAGGGAGGATTCGACCCGCGTTAGATCTCCTTCTTCTGTTTCCTCCATCGGAACAGGATCGCTCGGGGAGGGCATTTGAGTGTCAGCATAATCACCGAGATCAAAGTCGTTCTCGGAATCATACAAAACTCCGGCCATGTTTTAGCAAACCTCCGGAAATAATCAGGACGCCTTGAGAAAGGCCCCACGGTGGGCGCCAGCTGTCGACGATTCGGACTCGGGGTCCTTAGCCGAACTTATGCAGAATTTGTAAAGAGTGAGACCTTTCAGGGCGACCCTCCGGGAAGGTAAGTAAAACAATGGAGAACCGGGGACGCAAGAAAGTTTAGACAGGTTCGGGCCCTCGATGGTTGGAGTAAAAGCCCTACGTCCTGTTGAGATTTCACTAAGTGTGGTAAAAGGTTTACAAATGGAGGAAAAAGTCCTCACAGGCGAGGATTTTTCCTGTAAGAGTGTACAAGGATAAGCCAAAGAAGGCTTACTAAAATGCTATCTGAGGTGGGCCATAGACTTGGCTAACTTAAATGATTTTGGATTTCTTGATCTTTCGATCTCTCGGTTGATGTTTCGGTTGATCTCCCCTTGATTGATGCTCCATGCCATCCTTTTGTACTGTTTGAAAGGGTGCCATGTGGAGGAAACTGCATCAAACGGTTGCACGGACGGTTGGATGCGGTTTTTTGGAACTGCTCTTAACCTCCACGCAGGTTAAACACGTGTTATTCATGGATAACTGTATGTGTTAACCTTCTGACGGTCGATTCTCCACGTGTAGGAATCTTCGGGATACTTAGAATATCCTGTTGTATGGGCAACCGAATAGATAGATCCCAAGTATCCTGATCGGCAGATGTTCTGACCGCGGGATATTGGCTGACCGCGCAATATCCCGAATATGTAGTTCACGTATAGCATATGAACTTCTGACCGCGCAAGGCTTACGGTCTGACCGCGTAAAGCTGGCGATCACATAGCGACGTCCCTCAGAACAACTTGAGCTCGTATCGCCAGATACACTTTTGACTCGAACCTGCCTTTAACCAGAAGTCCAATAGAAGTGGTCCGGGTGTCAATCCTCGTCAATAATGCCTCTTACTAGTTGAGTATGCATGATTTAATTTTCCCTTTCTAAATGATTTTTTATGATCTAAAGGGGGTTTAGGAAGCATGGCACTCCTCATATGACATCTAGTAAGGTTATTGCCCAATCTATTTACTATAGTTTTTAGTTCATCATTTTCAATTTTACGTTCTTGAGATGATTCTGTGTTAATACATGACTTATGATAGGAACATGACGGCATCTCATCACTAGTTGATGAACTAGAAGGTATAGCACAAAAATCACTAGATGAGCTAGGCATATCAAAAGTAGAACCACTAGTACTATCACCATGGCATAAAGATGTATCACTAGATGAATCATGGTATGAGTTACTAGTATCGTCCGTACAAGCATGTGAATCTATAAATGAATCATTTGACAACTTATCACATGAAGTACTAGTGTTCACAAAACTAGCATTTGAATTTAACCTTGAATTAACCAATGAATTATTGCTAGCATGTGAAGTAGAAGTGTGTGACTCTAGAGATGGATCAATAGGGGAGTCACAAGCAACTCTAACATCTAATACACATGTGGAGCTAATGGCATTTTTGGCAAGAAAAGAATCATAAGAATTTTTCAATTCTTGATGTTGCACTTTTAAGGATGAATAGTTATTCTTTAAAGTGCTAAAGTTTTTAGTCATATTGCCAAGCAAATCTTTTAGCTCTACAATTATATCCATAAGCTCATTGTTAGAGAGGTTAGAGTTTGATACTGTCGAGTCGCATGTCGTAGTGCATATTGAATTGTCTTGAGATGAAGACTTTGACTTCGACGCTTTCTTTCTAGTTTTCCTTGAGCTCTTCTTGCAAGATTTTACCTTTGATTTGCTTAGGCAAACCAAGTCGTTGACGTCCTTGAGCTCGCTAGAAAGCTCTCGATCCTCCACATTGAACTCATCGTCCTCGATATGTTCGGAGGTGGAACACATATCCTTTTTCTTGGGCATAGCCTCATTTGACACAAGCATGTCAATGAGCTCACTCGATGAAGTGTTGGAAAGATCACCGTTCGCAAGAGTAGATATGAAGTCTCCATAGCGATCTTCTGGCAACACTTGAAGTAATTTTCTGCATATGTCTAGATCGGAAATATTAGCTCCAAGGGCTTTGAGCTCATTTGTGATGTTGATCAATCGATCATATGTGGTGGAGATTGTGTCATGCTCCAACATCACAAATGCCTCATAGTCCCGCAATAATATACGCATCTTAGCATGCTCATAGCTAGATGTGCCCACAAATAAGGACTCAAGGGTGATCCAAACATCGTGAGCGGTCGAACAATCACTCACTAATTTGAGCACATCTTGGCTAAGTGATTCGAGAAGCATATCTTTAGCCTTTGTATATAAAATAAGAGTATGCTGATCCGAAGATAATGAGCTATCCATACCCTTTTGCACTAGTCTCCATAATTTCAAGTTTAATGCCTCAAGATGAGTACTCATCATAATTTTCCAACGTGTATAATTTGAGCCATCAAATTGAGGAGCAATCAATCCAAATTTCTCTAGCGGTTAAGCCGATAAATGAGAGACCTTGCTCTGATACCTATTGTAGGATCAAGGATGCCAACTAGATGGGGGGTGATTAGGAGGCTTTTAAATTTTCTTCCCCGCTAAGCAATTTTAATCTCGATAATTGTTTGAGTTAAATTATACAATGAGGCTTAAAGGCAATTTAAACAATTTGTTGCATTCAACTAAATGAACTATTCAATATGACAGGCAAGAATGATGAATTTAGCAATTGTGTCAAGATAAATATAAAGCAAGTATGAAATACGCAATTGACACAATATTTTTACTGACGTCTCGGAGACTCGCCCGGTCTCCCCTACTCCTCGTTGAAGCGCTCTCTCGAAGGCTCGCTTATATATCCACAAAGGATATCTCACTAGGATTGCTCCTTCTCCACACCGGATAGGCGAGCACCACACCTTTCACAATCCTTTACCGGCCTCTCCGACAACCTTCAATTGGAGATATCTCGGCTCTCCTCCGGCACCATCTAGGCGAAGGCGATCGCCAAGAGTAACAAGCCGGATGCACTTTCACTTGAATCAACCACGTGCTAGAAGCTCAATGATGCAAATGATATGCGCAACACTCTATCACTAGCAATCTAATGGAGATGAAGTGCACTAAACACTCACACAATCTCCCTCAAGCTCTCTCTCAAATCTACTCAAGATTTGGGCTCAATTCTAGCCTCTAAATGCAATAACTCAAATGCAAATCAATTGGCTAGGTTTTCAGCTGTTGTATGAACTTCTTGAGTACCCAAAAATGAAGCCAAATACGAAGTATTTATAGCCTCAACGAAAAACTAGCCGTTTGCAAGAAACGGGGCCAAAAGTTGTACAGGCCGGACATTGTCCGGTCACTTCAGACACTGTCCGGCCAGTACAAAAATTTCAGCCGTTGCAAACGTGTCAGTGACCGTTGGGCAAAATTTGTGAAGGCCGGACGGATAGAATTTGTCCGGACAAAACGTCTGGACAAATGGATATGTCTCTGTTAACTCTCCGCTCAAAAAAACTTGTACAGGCCAGACAATGTCCGGTCATTTCGGACAAAGTCCGGCCACTTCGGACAAATAGCTCCGGACGGATGCATTTGGCCGTTTCATTTTTCGGCTCAAAAAATTTGTACCGGCCGGACAATGTCCGGTCACTTCGGACAATGTCCGTCCACTGCATACTGACAGTAAAACACGCATAACATTTGATCCAGAGATCCGATTGAGGTGATTTTTGACTTGTTAGAAAGACAGCTCAGAGCTCTACAGTTTTGTCAACAGGAGCAAGACCTAGAAAGGTATAGAATATTCTAGAAAACTCAGAAACTTTCCTGCTGTCAAAATATTCAATCCAAAAATCATCTCAAATGCAATTTTAGAGTATTTGGACATACCGATTTGCCGTTTTCTCGCGGATGTGATTTGTGTCACTTAGCAACGACCACGACCTCATAGGTCTTGACATCCGATCGAAAACAGGTGGTCGATAGGGTTTGGTCGAGCGTACGCAAGCGAATCGAAGACTGGTACGACCAGTCCGAACTGCTACGACCACGCCCAAACCCTAAACGGAAAGCCGCCAAACAAGCGACACGAACACGACCACATATCAACACTGATACGATCAGAATATGCAAATACGACCACGACCAGCTCTAGATAAACCAATTTAAACTGCTGGCGATCACGACTAAGTGCAGTTTTCAAAACATTTAATCTAATGCACATGAACTACACTTAGACTCACTAGCAATGCAAGACACTAGTGCAAGATGATATGAATGCATCTGAGCTTCCGCACTAGATAGATTCAAGCTACTAGTTTCCGACCCCTCTTAATAGTACGGTCAAACTAGTAAAAAGAAACCTATCAACCCGGTCTGTCTCCAAACACCGAGACCGGTAAAACCCTAAGAAAACAATCCTTAATCTTGGATTTTACCTTTGGTGGAGTTTGACCTCGCAAAGCTCGATCACTCGACGCTTGTCATCGCAAAGCTCGACCTCGTTAAACTTGACCACGCGAAGCTCGACATCTCGACGCCTGTCTTCGCAAAGCTCGTCCTCGCTAAGCTTGACCTTGCTCGGGATGTCTCATATCGTCTTCATCCTCTTCACGCCCTTGCTTGTTTTCATCCTATAACCATTCTGAGACTAGAACATATACACTCAATGCGCAAACGTTAGTCTCATTTGCAGTTCGTCATTAATCACCACCAGATAAATCACTCCACACAGGAGTTCATTCAACAATTTCTTTCTTCGGTGAAATGACGAAACCAATTTCAATGAACAACAAATGAGTAATGGATGAATCTCACAATCATATAGATCCATATATGATACAAGAAATGCGCACACGATCCATACTACTCAAGTTATGATATCAATCAATATGGATGACTAACATCATGAGCTCTCTCAATCATACATAGAGATATCAAATCCAGAACACGGAGTCATCAACCTTTTGCACAAACATGGATAACTAATCATCCTAAGCTCTCCCTCAACATGTGCATCGATATTAAATCCACAATTGGAGTCATCAACCTCAAGATTTAACATATAACATCTTGATCAATCAATTAGCACAAGCCTGATGCGACCACCGAGCTCATCCTCTACATATGCATCAATCTCAAACCCGCAATCGAGGAAAACATCCAATTCAGGGTTTACCGATAATCAATTCAATATACTTGTGCTAAATCAGGATTTATCTAAATTGTCATTTAATCATCAAATCTGATATCTTCAGATTAACTTTAATCATCGTGGATTTATCCAAAATGTCATTAATCATCAAAACCTAGATACTAAGATCTACCTAGATCTAACACTCTTGACCTGGGCAAAGCGCTTGAAGAAGCTGTGGATGGTCTCCCCCGTCCTCTGCCGGACGGTATACAGCTGCGAGGAATCCAGGGGGCGCACATAGTTCCCCTGGACGTTCGCGCAGAACTCGCGTTTGAGCTGTGCGAAGGACTTGATGGAGCCGGCCTTCAAATTGTAGAACCACGAGCAGGCGATCCCGGTCAGGTAGAGGGGGAAGATGTTGCACTGCACTGTCTCATCCCCAACAACCGCCGAGATGGCTATGGAGTACACCTGCACAAATTCATAAGGATCGGCCTCACCGTTGTAGTGTTCGATGTGCGGCGGGCGATAAGGCCGTGGCCATCGAATGCACCGTAATCTTCGGCACAGCGGCTGGTTAGCTCCCTCCACTTCTCGGGGAGAATCCAGGTCATTGTCCCCTTTGACAGGGGACGCACGCTCGTTGTCGGAGTCGGGGAGGGGCCCAAGAGGTCCGCCGGCGTGGCAGTAGCGCCGCTTTTCTTCTGGGTTGGTGGAACTGACCTCCAGGACATCCGGGCTCTCTCCAGGAGAGGTTGGCTCTTCGGCGGGTCTCTTCCCCCGGCCGGAGCGGGAGCGAGCCTCTCCGCGTCCACGACCAGGGGGAAGTTCCTCCCTGGACGTGGTTGTACGCATTTCCTCAACCTCCTCCTGGGTGAAGCGGACTTGGTCAGCCGGAGGTGCCCTCGGGGGTGACCCCGGGGGTGGAGGGAGCTCATGCGTTACAGCTACCGGCCCGGGTGCTACCGAGGCCGCTGAGGGGGAAAGCCATGTGGCGACATCTGGAACCGGAAAGGGGGAAACCCCTGTATCATCCGGTACCAAAGAGGGGGGAACCCCGCGAGGCGACGTCCGGAACCGGGGCGCCGTTGTGGGGGGAGGGCCGCTGCGGCACGGGAGCTGCTCTGTCGACCGCCCCCTGTGCGGTAAACACGACCTGTGAGGCGGGACTGGCTCTCGGCATGTAGTGGGCCCCTGGCCCCGGGAAGGAGCCCGGAGTAGGGTGTCCCCCCGGTACAGCGAAGGCCCCGGGCATGAGGTAACCCCCAGGCATCGGGAAGACTCCCGGCGCCGGGAAGGCTCCGGATGGATGGCCCGCCGGGGGAGGATATCCTCCGGTGGGGTCGTACGGAGTGGCCGGGCCTCTGGGGGCCAGAGGGGCCACCAGGTGACCCATAAACGGGGGCATAGCCCCCAGGAATGGGTACTGTGGTTGATAAATGGGGGTCGGCGGCCGCGCCAAGACACGAAGCAGCTCATCCATAGAGCATTGGGCGCGGAGCTGGCCCTTTACTAAGGCTTCGAGAAAGGTGTCCCGGGGAGCCAGGGAAGCCGTCGGGGGGACACTGGTCCCGGCCGAGGTGACCGCGGTCACTGGGACTGACCCGGAGGTCGAACCACCGAAATTAACAGGGAAGGTGGGAGGCAGTACCTGGGTCTGGCCGCCTCCGGTCGGAAGCGACAGGACGGCCGTGTCCCGGACAGGCGGTGCCGGGTCATCGGGACCGGCGTCACTGGGAAGGGCGCGATCTCTTGTTCTTGGGGGAGCCATGGCGTCTCGTCACAGGTCCCCACGAACGACGCCAACTTTCATGGTATTAGGAATACCCCGGCAGGTTCGGTGGAAGATCCTAGCGAAGAAAAGACGAGGCGGGCTGACCGCGTGACCGGTCCTCTCCCGTCGCACAAACACAGCAAGTGAAGCGAAGGTTTATACAGGTTCGGGCCTCAGTGGGGGCCCTAGTCCTGTCGGTGTGCTCCCAACTAGAATTGGCTAGGGGAGCTCTCACGGGGGAGAGATGGTTCTGGAGCACACCTGTTAGATTGTCTATTCCAAGTAAATATGAATTGTCCCCTCTTACATGAGGTGTACAAGGGCTTATATAGCCCCAAAAGATGCAAAAAGACTAAACTACCTCGCTTGTCACCGTTGGATCGAGGGGCAGCGACGTCCTTCTCCCGGTCAAGAACCTTGGATGCTTGACAGGTGTTCGCCGGTTGCTGAGGCGCTTCCCACGTGACCCGGGACAGGAGACTCCTGTCTTCGAAAGACGGCGCTCGAGACAAGCCGCCAGGGGGGCCTTGTCCCCGGGCAAAAGGCGGTGTCCGAGACAAGCCATCGGGGGGCCTTGTCCCCGGGCAAATGGCGGCGCCCGGGACAAGCCACCGGGGGGCCATGTCCCCGGGCAAAAGGCGGCACCCGGGACAAGCCACCGGGGGGCCTTGTTCCCGGGCAAAAGGCGGCACCTGGGACAAGCAACCGGGGGGCCTTGTCGCCGAGCAAAATGCGATGCTCGAGACAAGCCACCGGGGGGCCTTGTCCCCGGGCAAATGGCTTGGCCCCTTTCTATGACTTGGTCCTGTGGAGATTTCCCCCAACATTCGTAAAACCAAGTCTCTAATGTTTAGCGTATATGGTCGCACACTTTTACTATGATATTAACGCAAACATGTAAATATGCTGCTGATCAGATCAAGGCTTGATCACGTTTTTCTTCAAGAAAAATAATTTCATCTTCACATTTTTCACTTTGATTTATGGTACCAAAATGATCCACATGAGCAGAGCCAATTTTGATTTCAATTGGCAACATGGCTTCTGCACCGTAAAGCAGTTGGAAAGGAGTTTCGCCTATAGCTAGACTGGATATAGTACGTAGTGCCCATAGAATGAAATAGAGTTCATCTACTCAATCCCCCAAGTGTAACTTAAGGTGATCGAGAACACATTTCTTAACGCCTTGTATTATCTGCCCGTTGGCCCATTCAATTGCACCATTACTCTGTGGATGAGCAATAGATGCGAAGGAAATTTTAGTCCCAATATGGTCGCAGTAGTCCATAAAAAGACTATTAACAAACTAGGATCCATTATCTGTGATTAAGCGACTTGGAACACCAAATTGTGTTATAATGTTCTTTTGAAAGAACTTTTTCGCTGTTGAGGCGGTAATGTTTCACACTAGTTCAGCCTCAATCCATTTGGTAAACGTATCAATGGCTACGAATAAGAACCTATACCCATTACCGCTTGCGGCATATGTCCTACAATATCTATTCCCCAAGTGGGAAATGGCCATGTTAAAGGAATAGTTTGCAACGTATATGCCGGTTGATGAACCTGCCAAGCATTGAATTGACATTGTGGGCATGTGTTGACCAAATACATAGCATCATTAACTATTGTTGGCCATTAATAACCCTGTCGAAAAGCTTTTTCAAGCAATGTTCGGTAGGATGCATGTGCACCACACATGCCTCAATGAATTTCTCTTAGAAGGGATTTACTATCTTCTTGAGAAATACAATGCATCAGCACTCCTTGAGCACCTTTCCTGTACAGGGTTCCTTCAACCAATCGGTACAGTCGTGCTTTTCTAACTAACCGGTCATTCTTGATTCTGTCCTCGAGCATGGTCCCATGCGCAAGATAGTTCCTCAATGGTAGGATCGAATCTGCTTCATGTTCGAGGTCGGCAACGTTAGTCATCACCTCGAGTGCCTCTACAGTGGTCATGATTGAGGGCTATTTTAAGTGCTCAATGAACACTTCTGCAGGGCGGATGAGCGTTGACGGACATTCAACCATTCCTTTCAATAGTTGAACGAGACAGTGAGAAAGAGTAGGGTAAGTAACTTCCCATCCTATGGTCGTGCGAAAGCATATGAAGAGATAAAGAGGAAGTCTAAGATATTATAAACTTATGTCAACCCTTACAGATGTTTATTCTATAGTTATGATTATAACGGTCGTAATGTTTATCATCAAAAGAGTTCATAGTCGAATGGGCTCTGTTACCTACAATCACCCTGATCGTAGAGATAAGGTCGTAGCCAATACACGACCAAATGAATACTATTTATAAATACCTCGTTGGTAAACTAAAGCTTGGAAGCTCCTTTAAAGGACTCGTCGAGAACCTACCTGCCAACCACAGACCAAAGGCCAATGGTCATATGGTTAGGATCATTCAACCATACCCTGTGGTTATGCTTATTCGACCACAACCTTTGGATAATGTAAACCTTTATTTCTCTAGGAATGTCATAACTCCATGATATGGTAACCATCAAGAGGACAAATTTGTAGTAAATCATAACGTCCAGCCACTCATAATTACACATCAATGACCAAAACACGTCCTCCACCCGGCGACCCTTCAATTCTGTAACCGACGACCTTCGACAAGCTATAAAAGAGAGAGGTCGAGGATAGAGAAGAGGATCGGGATGTGACCGAGAGACCAAGATTCGGAGAGAGACCTGAAACAAACGGAGCCTTCCACAGTCAAGAGAATAGGAGAGTGGTTTTTAGTTTATTCAAGAACATCTCTTGTTCTTCTATGTAATGCTTTACACTCTTAGTGAAACCACAACAGGAGTAGGGATATTACTCAGTCTCCGAGGGCCCAAACCTGTATAATTCATGTGTCTCCGGTGTGTCTATGTTTTCGATACTTCCTCTAGGTGATTGCTAGAAGTGCTTCCCTGTGTGAGTTTTAGATCTTGTGTAAGTTTAGCTTGAAACCTTGTTCCAATCATCGACAGCTTGCACCCACCATGGGGCTCCATCAAAGCATTCTTCTTTATCACCTGAGGTTATCTTATCTATAGATCATCATGATTGTCTGCACGATTCTGAGAATGGTTTTGATCTCGAGGATTGCATTAACATCGACATGGATGATGATACTCTTCCAATGGAACAGGACGGTGTCACCTCAGAGCCTTGCGATGAGGAGAATCTTTCCCAGGACATGGTTATCGACCAGGAATCGGCACAAGCAATTCACTTATCTCTAGTGAGTCCTGCCACGACCGAAGATGAGTATGTGCCACAACACATCACCTTGACTGATGCAGGTGTTGAGGATCTTGTCATTTCAACATCAAAGCTGATTAAATTAAATGATTATCATGCATTTAGTCTGCAAGATTCTACCCCAGATAGTCTTTATCCTATTTTTGACTTCGAACGCGACTCGGATGAAGAGGATATGTTTTCTCTGTCTGAGGTCACAGCCCCCAGGAACATACTGGACTGTCTGAGGAAACTCCTGAGCAACGTCTTGCTAGGGAGGAAGCAGACCGTAAAAGACAAGAGGATGAAGCACGCGAGCAGCGAGAGGCTGAAGTTCGCATGTCCACAGAGGAAACTCTGCATCTTGCACAAATTCGCCAAGATACCGCCACCCATGACTTTGCTCCAGGAACATCTTGTCAACGACATCACAATGGTCGTAGGCATGATTGAACGCCACTCTTCGCCCCGGAGTACTCCCCAACGGCTGACGCAACACACGTAAGAACACCTTTAGCTCCATGAAGGAGTACTCAAGATCGCATCAGTGTGATCATGGAGGCCCTCTGCAACCCTCCTGTTGGTTTTGTAACTGATGATGGGGTGACATTCGCAAGAGTTCTTGTAGAAAACCTTGATGGAGTTGTATCAGATGTAACTCCCACCACATCATCGCGGTCGATAACCTATTCCCGGGAAGGGAGTAGTGCCAATAATAGCCAGATGAGGCGTATTCACCCCCGATCGGTACCAGACCATCGCTGCCATGATAAGATCCATAGGATTGATCATTCCCGTGGTCATGCTCATGGTCCAGTGTGTTCACATTTGGGGCAACGAAAAGAAGTCCCTCAAGCCACTTCTTTCCACAGCCATGCTGATGGTTGTGACGATCGACAGCCACAGACTTCTTATGTGGGCTTTAAAGCATTTTCACCTGGACTACGAGCAGTTGTCTGGCCAGACAGGTTCAAACCTGGCATGATTGAACAGTTCGATGGAAACCAAAATCCATTCGAATTCCTCTAGATCTATGTCACTGCTATTCAAGCAGCAGGAGGAAACGAGTGAGTTATGGCCAATTACTTGCCTACGGTCCTTGAAGGTCCAGCCCAGACCTGGCTATTCAATCAGCCAGAAGGATCAATCTACAATTGGGAAATGTTGTTGGATGCCATCCTCAACAATTTCCAAAATTATTATGAGAAACCCGACAAGGAGGTTGATCTTCATCGTCTTCGCTAGACTTTGACCGAAACCCTTCGGCAATTCATCAAGAGATTTGCGAGAGTAAGGAATACTATTCCCAACATCTCTGATAGTTCAGTTATCATATACTTCAAATACGACGTTCGATACTGAAGATTTACGAAGGATTTAAACATCAATCGGCCACGATCAGTGTCAGAACTTTTTGACATGGCTGATTGATATTCGAATGCAGCCGAGGCTGTAAAATGGTAGAGGATGGTGGATAAGGGTGATTTATCTCCTCAGCCTAGTCTCAACGTAGACAGGAAGGATAGTTCTAGTAAAAAGTCTGGGCCATCTACGGGTGGGAAGAATAAGAAATCGAAGACAAAACAACGGTAATAAAGCTTCCTTTGAGACTAACCAGCATTCTTTTGGTGGATGCTCTAGCGACCATGCAGGGAAGCAAAATAGCTCACAGGGAAATAAGAAGTGGTGTCCACTGCATCAAGCTCCAAGATATGACCTCTAGAATTGCCGCACCTGGTTGAAGCGCATGGAGGAATTTTACCAAGGTAAAACTCCTATGCCTACATTACCAGAAAAAGGGCATTCCAATAAGAACAAAGACGCAGATAGAGATGAAGACATGGCATATCAGTTAAAAAATAATCATGTTAATGTTAGTTTTGGTGGTTGTTCATCTTATTTCTCTAAACATCAATTTAAGTCTATTTGTCGAGTGGTAAATAATATTGAGGTTCCTCCAGGAGAACCTCAATTCCCCCACTGGTCGGAGACTACCCTAACCTTCAGCTGGGATGACTGCCCCAAAGGACTTTCGCGACCACAGCGACTTCCTTTGGTGATATCGCCCACGATTAGCATTGCAAAAGTGGGATGAGTTCTGATAGATGGAGGAAGTTCTCTCGACCTGCTCCTCATAAGAGCTCTTGACGAGATGCAAATCTCTCATTCAAGATTTAAACCTATGGTACACCCATTTTTTGGGATTTTCCTGGTACTTCAATGTCTCCTATCGGACAAGTGGTGCTGCCGATATTGCTTGGGAAACCAGAGAATTTCCGAACATAGTTGATCACTTTTGACGTGATCGACTGTGATTCGGCATATAATGCAATACTTGGTCGACCTTCGCTCGCCAAATTAATGGAAGCAACACATTATGCTTATCAGTGCATTAAGGTACTTGGGCCAAATGTAATCGCTATTAGAGGCAGTCAAAGCGCGCCCCTAACTTGTGATCGCATATCCCTGGAGTTGGTTGATCAGCTTCCCTTTGGGATGGCAAGGCTACGACCAAAGAACCAGATGCGGTCAAGGTAAATCCACGACCAGATGAAAAACACAAACAAGTTCCTTTATTCCCAGACGATAAATCTAGAACTGTTCGGATAGGGTCGGGATTGGATGACAAATAGGAACTTGTGCTCATTACTTTCCTCTGAGCTAATGCAGATGTGTTTGCGTGGAAACCATCTGACATGCCCGGAGTCCAAAGGAAGTGATCAAGCATAGGCTAGCCATTCGGCCTGGATAGAGACCAATAAAACAAAAGCTCAGACGCTTTGCCCCTGATTGGAGAGCAGCTATTCGTTCGGAGTTAGATAAACTCCAAGAAACTGGCTTCATTAGTGAGGTTGACCATCCAGAATGGCTCACAAACCCGATCATGGTCCTGAAATCTAATGGTAAGTGGCGCATGTGCGTCGATTACACCAGTCTTAATAGTGCCTACCCGAAGGATGATTTTCCCCATCCCCACATCAATTAGCTGGTCGATTCCATAGCGGGTTGTGAACTGATGAGTTTCCTGGATGCCTACTCAGAGTACTATCAAATTAGCATGGCAGAAGTAGATGAAGAGAAAACTACCTTCATCACACAATTTGGCACTTAGTGCTACGTCAAAATGCCATTTGGGCTCAAGAATACTAGTTCCACGTACTAGGGCTTTATGCAAAAGATCTTTTAGCCACAATTAGGGCGTAATTTAGAAGCTTACGTTGATTATTTGGTTGTAAAGGGATTAGAAAGCTCTAGTTATACAGATGATTTAGCTAAAACTTTCTGTAACTTGAATAAACATGGAATCAAGTTGAATCATGAAAAGTGCTCTTTTGGAGTTTCTTCAGGTAAACTCTTGGGTTTTCTTTTTTGTTCGAGGGCCATTGAGGTTAATCCCGAGAAAATTCGGGCCATTAAGAAAATGCGACGTCCTTCAACCACGAAGGAGGTACAAAGACTAACTGGTCGAATGGCGGCTTTGAGTAATTGCATTTCAAGGTTAGGCAAATGTGTATTACATTTCTTTAAGATTCTACGAAAGCATAGTGGTTTCCAATGGTCAGATGAATTTGATAAAGCCTTTTAGGAGTTAAAAGCATACCTCACCGGTGCTCTGGTGTTGGTTTGCCCTAAAAGAGGGAGAATCATTACTCATCTACTGAGGTGCAACTTCTCAAGTGACCAGCACTGTACTGGTCGCAGAAAGAGAAGGTATGTAATGACTAGTCTACTACGTAAGTGAAGTACTGAACAGACCAAAGGATCATTACCCTAAGGTCCAAAAGTTGTTTTATGCTCTCTTAATGGCTTCAAGAAAATTACGACATTACTTTCAAGCGGACAAGATTACTGTGTTGTCGTCCTTTCTCTTAGGAAATATACTACGTAACCTGGAAGCAACCCATTGAGTTGCGAAGTGGGCAGTAGAACTTGGAGCGTTCGATCTCGAACTCACTGCTCGAGTAGCAATCAAATCTCAAATTCTTGCAGATTTTGTGATCGAATGGACTAATCCCGAGCCACATAACAAGAGTTTGAAGATTTGGAGAATACCAACCATTGAACATTGTATTTTCATGGCTCTTACATCTTTTCAAACTCGAGGGTTGGAGCGGTCTTAATTACACCTCAAGGTGTCCAGTTCCAATTTGTCCTATAGTTACACTTTGTTGCAACAAATAATGCACTAGACTATGAAGGTCTTTTGGCTGGGCTACCACTATAAGATAGCACTTCCGTACTAGCAGTAGAGCAGTTGGTAAAAACTAGCATTGGCAGCACTTTAGCTGTTGGGAATAAGGTTTGCTACAACTGGGCGAAAGGGTGCTACGAATAGTTTTTCCCAACTGTAGGTCTAATGGCAAAGAGTATTCTCAACTGTAAATCGTTGGGAAAGTTTGAACTTTTCCCACATGTATGTCCAGTTGTAATATATTATTCCAAACAGTACAACTATTTGAAATATGTTTTTCCCAGCTGTATGTCCAATGACAAAGAGTATATTCCCAATTGTAGATCACTTAGAAAGTTTGAATTTTTCCCACCTGTATGTCGACTTGTAATATATTATTCCAAGCTGTACAACTATTTGAAATAAATTATTACCAGTTGATTTATCATTGAGAATTTAGACATTCAAATTTGAATATGTGAATTATTTATAGTAAATGTACCGCTGGGAATTGTGTCAATAAGTAATTTTAAATATATTTTTTTCAATAATTAGGCAACAATATAACAACTAAAACTATAATATGCACACTATCCTAACACAAACCACACCACATTTTGCAATAAAATTATCAAACAAAGGATAAAAGACACCATTATATATTATACTGAATTCTTTGCTATATATAGCCATTGACAATATTCCTAATGGTCACAAATTATTCAATTGAGAAAACCAACCAAAATAGATATAGTACCTCTTAAACAATTGAGAGAAAAGTATCACTTAAGAATTCTTTACAACAAATGTATGCCCATATATAATATTCCTAATTCTATATATTTTGTTTCAGTTCATATACTTTTAACACCTTATTGTTAACCACCTGCATAAGAAAAGATATCGATTACAATAGTGTTGAGATAAATACAAATCAATAACTTTTGCTTTAAATAACTTCTAGAACATATGGCAATTATAATAAAAGATGGTTGATCGATTGTTATATAACAAGTACAACTTGTTGCTTATATGAATGAGAAAATTGTGTTGGTAAATTTACTTAAGGTCTATTAGTCCTGTGATTTAACATGGTCTAACTACAAAAGTGTTACTTTAAACATCATTTGCTCTTCTTAGAGAGAAAAAATGGAAAGAAGAGCTAGACCACGAACTTGAGAGGGAAATAGGTAAATGCAAGCATTACTAGTCTAAATTATATCCATTTACTCTTGATGATTTGCTCATTTTGTGTCTGAATTCACCAATAGTAATGAGGTTAGTTGGCTATGGTAAAGCGTAATCTCCAAATAGCTGAGGTTTGAACCGAAAATGGAAACGTCATCCTAATATTTTCTCAACCATGCTAAAATAGGTTAGGTTTCTACGAAAACTGGGAGCTATGCTCTTTTACTGGTCTACAAGGAAAGCCCATGAGTAAAATAGACTAAATATTATTTTTGTTGGCTTGATACATATCTGCAATAGAAACTCTAAGAGTGCTTTACACTCGATTTGTTGCAATATATTCAAAGTTGTATAACATATAAGCCCATAACAAGAAAGAAAATTCCATAAATTTAGTCCAAATTAAGTTGCATTCCAACTCATAAGAAATTAAGCCTTTAAATTCTTAAAGGAAAAAAACCAAATTCATAGCCCAAGTTTGATTTCAAGTACTTTCCCAAAAACATGAATTGTACATTTCTCAAAGACTTGCATTGTACATTTATATATTTCAATTGTTATTTTTTGAGTAGAATATTGTCTTGTGTTGTTTGTACAGTTAACTCATTAATATAACTATGTTCATGAAGACTAGAGCAAGATAGTTTCAATTCTGATTACTAGATTTTCATGTGTTCACTTCTAGAACACCATCTAGGTACAATATAGTGTTTTGCCAAACATGCATCAAAAAAGCTACTCGCTCTCACAACATCAATTTAACAAATAAATTGGCCATCAATGTACCCAAGCAGGTTTTCCAGTATACAAAATTAAAGTATAACAAAACCTGAATCTTTGAACTTGTAACTTTTATTTAACATTGGGGAACATAATTAGTTACTTGAATAGTCTCTGGCAAATCTGACTGGATGCAAATCAGCAACCTGTCAGCCGCAATTGTTGTAAAACCCTAAGCAAACTACAAATAGTACATCTATTATAACCAGTAGCACATGTGTGTTTTGGAACCAAGCAAAAGAAAGTACTTAGTATTTGCAAGCATATAAACCTGAATAAGTTATTTGTTAAGAACTTAAAAAATCCATCAAAGATGTGTAGGATGGAAAGGCATTCCAACCAAACCCAACCTTGGAGAGAGTTTAGTGGAAATTATTTTGTCTCAAATATGAAAAAGAAAGACAGAAAGCAAAGTGCACCAGAATATACTTGTCATCTTGGAAACTAGATTCCACTGTAGGGTACTTTGCACTTGATACTCCAAGTATTCCCTTTCCTTTGGTGTTTGGTTATTACAAATCCTGAATTTCTAGTTGTCCCTCTCAAACTTTCTGGTTGTGTAATGGACTAGTGGCCTATTAGTTTCTATTTTCTTGTTTGGTATCTGAAATGTATTGTCATATAAGAATTGTGTGTTCACCCACATGTTCTATGCATAAAATAGCTGCACTAGCTGAACATTTTTTGTTGTTCCATGAACTGTCATTGGACTCATTACTCAAGGAGTGACAAAATTGATTTACAATATATCTTTAGGATTTATGCTAATATTCATGGATTGTAGTTAATTTGGCCAGAGTTGTATTTAATGGGGTCAAAGCTTTGGTTGGTTTTGCATTTATATTATTAGGTATGGGAGCTTGATAAAATTTGATCAATAAAACACATCTCCTGCACAAGTAGTCCACTGCAAGAACCTTTCTTTTGTTGCTTTGTAAATTTGTTCCATATGTAACTTGGGAAATTTGCCTTTAGTACATTTTACAGTATAGTTTCCTTCATTTAAATGTAAATCATGTTGGAAAATTTTTAGATTCTGGTATAGATCTTAACATTTCTGGTTTATCTAGGAAAAAGACTGACAAAGGATAGGGAAATCAACAGAAGCAGAAAAAAACCCTACCCAACATGGACAAACTGAGAACGACAATTGTTAAAATTCTCAAAAAAGTTGACTTTAACACGATGAGTTACACTATTTGAGAGTAGCCATATGCAATGAACTACAGTGGACTACAACTATATGTGCACTACAACCAAATTTGAGGCAGGGCAGTTATAAGAACAAAAATGCTACTTCATACACTAATATAAACCATTTTTTTTTCAACAACATGACTAACATGGTTTCTATCATATAAGAGATAACTTTCGACAATAATATTTTATCAATTTTACAGATTAAAAGTGGTAGATTTATAAAACTGGGATGAAGAATAGGCTAAAATAAAAGAGAGAACAACCTTTTTGGGCAAAGTACAAATTTTGCAAAACTCAAAGGTCCATGCAAAAAAAGAATATTTTAGAACAGAGGCAAGCAAGGTAGAACCGTGTACATCTAGGCACTTCCGATCTCCTCAGCCTTGAGGCGCCCACCTTGCTAGTGGCCACTTCTCAGCTCTAATTTTTATGGTCTTCGTTCTCTTGCTGTTGCATTCTCACCTTCATTATTCCGCGGAAGATGACACTCTTTGGGTGGATATTTTAGAGCAAAATCTGCATTTTGAGAGTTAGGCCAAACAATGGGCCTACTATAAATATTTTTATCCCCATTTTGATTGACTATGAAAAATCTTTTCTAAGAAAAAAATCATAACACAATTTTTTTTCAACATGCAGTTTCTGGATATTTATTGATAGAGGGTGACAATTTCATGTACCAAAGGATCAAAAACAAATCATAACACAAAATTTGCACTCACTATTGCCTGCTTCAGCACATTCAACTCCTTGAACTATAATACATGGGGGATTTGAAAACTGAATACTACACTATATTGCTATGTACCCCACTCCTAGAGGTTGGGCTCACGTACTGAACCTGCATTTTTATACACTATAAGATAGCACTTCAATGCTAGCAGTTGAGCAACTGGCAAAAGCCAGTATTCCCAGCACTGTAGCTGCTGGGAATAAGGTTTGCTACAGTTGGGCGAAAAGGTGTTGCGAAAAGTTTTTCCCAGCTGTAAATTTTTTAAAAGTTGTAGGTCCCATGGCAAAGAGTATTCCCAACTGTAGACCGCTTGGAAAGTTTGAACTTTTCTCACCTGTATTTCCACTTGTAATATATTATTCCAAGCTGTATAACTATTTGGAATATTTTTTCCCAGCTGCAGGTCTGGTGGCAAAGAGTATTCCAAGCTGTAGGTCGCTTGGAAAGATTGAACTCTTTCCACCTGTATGTCCACTTGTAATATATTATTCCAAGTTGTATAATTATTTGGAATATTTTTCCCAGCTGTAGGTCCGGTGGCAAAGAGTATTCCCAACTGTAGGTCGCTTGGAAAGTTTCAACTTTTCCCACCTGTATGTCTATTTGTAATATATTATTCCAAACTGTATAACTATTTGGAATACTTTTCCCAGCTATAGGTCTGGTGGCAATGAGTATTCCTAGCTATAGGTTGCTTGCAAAGTTTGAACTTTTCCTACATGTATGTCTACTTGTAATATATTATTCCAAGCTGTATAACTATTTGGAATATTTTTCCCAGCTGTAGGTCCGGTGGCAAAGAGTATTCCCAACTGTATGTCGCTTGAAAAGTTTAAACTTTTCCCACCTGTATGTCCACTTGTAATATATTATTCCAAGCTGTATAACTATTTGGAATATTTTTCCCAGCCGTAGGTCCGGTGGCAAAGAGTATTCCCAGCTGTAGGTCGCTTGGAAAGTTTGAACTTTTCCCACCTGTATGTCCACTTGTAATACATTATTCTAAACTGTACAACTATTTGAAATAAATTATTACCAGCCGATCTGTCATTGAGAATTTAGACTTTCAAATTTAAATATGCGAATTATTTGTAGTAAATTTACTGCTGGGAATTGTGTCAATAATTAATTTTAAATATATATTTTTTTAGTAATTAGGCAACAATATTACAACTAAAACTATAATATGCACTATCCTCACAAAAATCACACCACATTTTGCAATAAAATTATCAAAAATGGATAAATGGCACAATTATATATTATATTGAATTCTTTGCTTTATAGCCATTGACAAGATTCGTATTGGTCGCAAATTACTCAATTGGAAAAACCAAACAAAATACCTATAGAATCTCTGAAATAATTGCGAGAAAAATATCACTTAAGAATTGTTTACACCAAATGTATGCCCATATATAATATTCTTAACTTTATATATTTTGTTCCAACTATAACTATCTAAAGAAAAATATTCCACTTTCAAACTCTTCTTATGACGTAAAATATCTTCATCACTTCATATGCTTGTTACACCTTACTGTTAACCACTTGCATAAGAAAAGATATCGATTACAATAGCCTTGAGCTAAATATATACAAATCAATAACTTTTTCTTTACGTAACATATAGAACATATGACAATTATAAGAAAATATGGTTGGTCGATTGTTGTATAACAAGTACAAGTTGTTGGTTATGAGAATGAGAAAATTGTGTTGGTTCACATGACTTGCATACACTTGATAAATGAAATTAATCATATGAAAGTGAGCTACTACTTCAAGGCACAATTAATATAAACTTAATATTTAAAAAATGAATAACATGTGGATTGTGTTGATAACACCTCACCTTTACCAAATTATTAAGTATTTCCACTTAGTTTCAACTAATCTCTTGTCCCTTTCACCTGTAAGCATTGTTTTATTAATAACAAAACAAGACAAAATGAAAAAATAGTATCAAGTGTTGTCATGATACTGACTGTCAGTTGGGGTTTCGACCACAGTTGTTTTTATCTGAGTTTTTCTTTTAAACTAGTTGATGTTTTGGTCCAACTGACTGTCAGTTTGCCTAACTGACTATCAGTTTGGGGTTTCAGGTTTCCATATACGACCACAAACGGTTAGCTATTTTTTATCCGTAAATTTTGTCGGCCGTTGTGTACGTAACTGACTGTCAGTTAGGTGAACTGACTGTCAGTTTGAGTTGCTGATTTTCAGCCCTAGCTCCAACGGTTCTTTTGATCCTTGAGGCTATAAATAGGGGCTTTGGGCATGTGTTTTATACAACAAGCAGCCTTGCATTCTTATACACTCTTGAGCTTTAGTTTTCTACACAAAATATTGATCTGTTGATCAAGTCGAGTGTTTTCTGGTCCACCGAGCATTCCAGTTCATTGCATTTGCATACTTGTAGTTTCTCAGTGCGTGTTCGGAGGTCTAGAGAAGACCTTGCTGTCTATTACTCTTAGTGAGCGCCCTCACCTAGACGGTTCAGAGGCGTGGCCGTTGACATCTCCAGATTCGGAGATTGTTCGAGAGGCTCGACAAGGTTGTACAAGGCATCGGTGCTCGCCTTTCCGGATTGGACAAGGAGCAACCAATAGTGGATAATATCATTCGTGGGTATTGAGGCAAAACTCAATTGACTTGAGTGCTTCAACGAGGATTATTGGAGACTGGGCGAGTCTCCGATACCTGGGCAAAAATCGATTGTGTTTGTCTTCTCCTCTTTGTTGTTTAATTGTTATTTGATCTTTTGCATTATTTTCTTTTATTTAAAATATTTTAAAGCCTCCTATTCACACCCCCTCTAGTCGGCATTGTTGATCCTACATGTGGTATTAGAGCTTGGTCTCTCGATTCATTAGGCTTTACCGCCTAGAAAGAGGATGTCGTCTAATGATGGTTTCTCTCTTGTTCATACCAGTCGTGCGCCTATCTTTGATGGGACAAACTATCCTTATTGGAAAGTGCGCATGTCGGTATTCCTAGAGGCCATGGGGCTTGACGTATGGGATAGTGTTAAACTTGGTTTTACTCCTCCGGATGATCTGGCAAGTCACTCTGAGGACGACAGGAGAAAACTGCATTTAAATGCCCGTGCAAAAAATGCACTCTTTGCCAGTTTATCTTTAAATGAGTTTAACCGTGTAAGCAATCTTATGACTGCTCACAAGGTTTGGACCACCCTCGAAGAAATTTACGAGGGCACTACAAAAGTTAAAGAGGCAAAGTTGCTCATGGTGAGGCAACCATATGAGACTTTCACAATGTCGTCAACTGAGTCTGTGGACTCCATGTTCACTCGGTTGAATAATATTGTGAATGAACTCAAGGGGCTCGGAGTTGTGTTTACTGACCATGATATTGTGAGAAAGATGCTCAGGGCTTTACCAGAAAGCTTCGACACTCTGGTGACGGTTCTCACAAACTCTGACTTGTCGACCATGACATGCACCGACTGATCTCTATGGGAACCTCATCACCCATGAGATGCACAAAAAGGAGAAGAAGGAAGCAGCCGAACCCTCGGAGACAAAGAAGAAGGCATTGGCCTTCAAAGCCAACGCTAAGATCGATTCAAGTGATGGCTCCTCCGACGAAGATCTAGCACTCATGGTAAAGAATACTCAGAAACTTCTTCGCAGGTTACACAAGAAATGTGTCAATATTGACACACGACCCAAGGGACCAAAGCAAACCAACTTCAAGGACATCATTTGCTATGGATGTCATGAAAAGGGACATATAGCATCAAGATGTCCAAACAAGAACAAGACGTGGAACAAGAAGAAGAAATTCTTCAAGAAGAGCAATGATGCATCAAAAGAAGAATGCTTCGGAGAATGGATGTCCGGTAGAGAGAGCTCCGACTCCGACTCCGACGATGAAGAAGGTTGTTCCAAGAAGCTAGCCAGACTAGCTCTCGGCAACACATCGACTAGTTCATCCCTTTGTCTTATGGCTAAAGGTGATGAAAAGGTACATTCTTCCGATCCTTCATATGAAGAACTAGTTGAAATGATCATCGAGTTAAATGAAGTTTATGGAGCTACTAAAAAGAAGTATAGAGTGCTTAAAGAAGAACATTCCTCTTTATGCACTAAATACTCCGAACTAAAAGATTCTTATGAAAGCATGCTCATGAAAGATATTACTAATGCTTCATCTAAGGTAGATGTTTCTACTTCATGTGATTTAAATGATACTCCTTCTAGTAGTCATCATATACCATGTACTTCAAATGATATCATCTTAAATGAAAATAATGAACTTAAGGCACAAGTTGAAAAACTTAGTAAAGGTCTAGAAAACTGCTATAAGGGAAAAGTATCACTTGATCTCATACTTAGCAAACAAAAATGTTCATTTAGAAAAGAAGGATTAGGATACTTTCCGAAGAAAGGAATGAAACCAAACACTAAAACTGTTTTTGTCAAAGCATGCAACACATTCTGCTTTAAATGTCATGAAACTGGTCATTTGCATGAAGCATGTCCTTTAATGACTCCAAACTATTTTGATACTTGCTACATGCTTCAAAAGTTGAAGAAAGGTTATGCTATAGCAAAGTATGTTGGCGCACCCATGCTAAATAAAAAGAAGAAATCAATTTGGGTGCCCAAAGCTTTGATTGCTAACATTGAAGGACCCAAAAAGGTTTGGGTACCTAAAAGGACTTGATTCTTTTTATGCAGGTGAACTACAAGACCGGTGGAAGGCATTGGGTGCTAGACAGCGGATGCTCCGAACACATGACCAGTAACAAAAAGTTATTCACCTCACTAGAAGACAACTCAAGCGAAAATCAAAAGATCACCTTTGGCAACAACCGTCAAGGAAATGTGGCAGGCTTGGGTAAAATTGCTATTTCCAACGATCTCTCAATTTCGAATGTTTTACTTGTTGAATCTCTGAACTTTAATTTGCTTTCCGTCGCACAAATTTGTGATTTTGGATTTCGTTGCACATTTTATCACAAAGAAGTTTTAGTTGAAAGTTTAAAAGACAATTCATTGATTTTTAAAGGCTTTCGTTTTGGAAATCTTTATTTGGTTGATTTTCACTCCAAAGATGCATCTCTTTCAACATCCCTTGTCTCTCAAACCTCAAAGGGTTGGTTATGGCATAGGGGACTCGCACACGTTGGAATGTATGAATTGAAAAAAATTTTAAAACGAGATTTGGTTATTGGCTTAAAGGATGTGACTTTTGAAAAGGATAAACCTTGTAGTGCCTGTCAAGCTGGCAAGCATGTAGCTACTTCACATCCGATTAAGCATGTCCTTTCGACTTGCAAACCTTTAGAACTATTGCATATGGATTTATTTGGACCTTATGAGTTTCAAAGTATAGGGGGTAGCAATTATGGTTTTGTGATTTTTGACGATTTTACTCACTATACTTGGATTTTCTTTATTTCTCAAAAATCTGAAACCCCCGATGTTTTGAAAAGTTTTGCAAAACGTGTTTCCACTGAATTCGAACTTTCCATCAAGAAAATCCATAGTGATCATGGTGGAGAGTTCGTTAATTCAACTCTATTTGACTCTCTTGGAATCAAACACGAATTTTCTACTTCTTACACTCCACAGCAAAATGGAGTCGTTGAAAGAAAAAATTGAACACTTATAGAAATGACAAGGACTATGTTAAGTAAGTATGATACTCCTACTCGCTTCTGGGCTGAAGCGGTGCATACTACTTGCTATTCTATAAATCGAGTTTATTTGTATCTTCTTCTGAATTTGACTCCTTATGAGCTTCTTATTGGGCGTAAGCGAAACATTTCTTATTTTCCAGTTTTTGGTTGGAAGTGCTTTATACTTAAGAAAAGAAATTTTGCTGGTAAATTTCAAAGAAGAGTAGATGAAGGCTTCTTAGTCGGATACTCTACCACTTGCAAAGCCTATCGTGTCTTTAATAAAAATACTGGTTGTATTGAAGAATCTTGTGATGTCGAATTTGATGAAACTAATGGCTCGCAAAAGGAGCAAGTCTCTTGTGAAGTTTCAGGTAAAGATGTTCAAGAAGCCGTGAAGAAAATAACCATTGGAGACATCAAGCCAAGAGAAGAAGATGAAGAAGATGATGTCAACATTGAGAATGTTGATCAAAATGTATCATCATCTCATGTTGATCCTCCAAAACCAAGTCAAGAAGAAGCAGCACAAGAAGAAGCACCAAGGTAACATCAAACGATCACCAAGGATCACCCTCTAGATCAAATATTGGGTGATGTCAGTAAGGGTGTTCAAACTCGCTCCCGTATTGCTGCATTTTGTGAACATCATTCATTTGTATCTTCTTTACAACCTAAACATGTTAATGAGGCTTTAAATGATCCTGATTGGGTAAATGCCATGCATGATGAACTCAACAATTTTTCTAGAAATGAAGTTTGGACTTTAGTAGAAAGACCCAAGGATCATAATGTAATTGGAACAAAATGGGTTTTCCGAAATAAGCAAGATGAAAATGGTGTAGTAATTAGAAATAAAGCTCGTCTTGTTGCACAAGGTTTCACTCAAGTCGAAGGTTTAGACTTTGGTGAAACTTTTGCACCTGTGGCAAGACTTGAAGCTATTCGTATACTTCTTTCTTATGCATCATGTTTTAATATTAAATTATTTCAAATGGATGTAAAAAGTGCAGTTTTGAGTGGTAAAATTTCTGAACTTGTTTTTGTTGAACAACCTCCTGGTTTTGAAGATTTTAAATTCCCAAACCATGTGTTTAAATTTTCTAAAGCTCTCTATGGTCTCAAGCAAGCTCCTCGAGCTTGGTATGAATGACTTAGAGACTTTCTTTTATCAAAAGGTTTTAACATTGGGAACATTGATACAACTTTGTTTACAAAGAAAATTGAAAAAGATTTATTCATTTGTCAGATATATGTTGATGATATTATCTTTGGATCTACTGATGAACATTTCTGTCATGAGTTTGGAGAGATGATGTCTAGGGAATTCGAGATGTCAATGATCGGTGAGCTAAGCTTCTTCCTCGGACTTCAAATCAAGCAACTCAAGAACAGTACATTCGTGAGTCAAATGAAGTACGTGAAGGACTTGCTCAAGTGCTTTGGGATGGAAGACGCTAAGGCAATCAAAACCCCCATGGCGACAAATGGACATTTGGATATGGACAAAAGCGGCAAATCGGTCGATTCTAAACTCTATAGGTCTATGATTGGTAGCTTGTTGTATCTTACTGCATCTAGGCCTGACATCATGTTTAGTGTGTGTTTATGTGCTAAATTGCAGTCAGATCCTAAGGAATGTCATTTAATTTCTCTTAAAAGAATCCTTAGGTATTTAAAATGTTATCCCAGTTTAGGTCTATGGTATCCAAAAGCTGCAAATTTTAAATTAATTGGATATTCAAATTTTGATTATGCTGGGTGCAAGATTGATCGTAAAAGCACATCAGGTAGCTGTCAGCTGTTGGGGAGATCATTATTATCATGGTCATCTAGGAAACAAATTTCTATATCTCTCTCTACAGCTGAAGCTGAATATGGGTCTACAGGCAGTTGTTGTGCTCAATTATTATGGATGAAGCAGACATTTTTGGATTATGGAATTAAATTTGATAAAGTGCCACTCTTATGTAATAATGAAAGTGCCATTGAAAGTGCCATTAAAATTGCAAATAATCCTGTTCAGCATTCTACAACTAAGCATATTGAAATATGGCACCATTTTATTAGAGATCATGTGGCAAAAGGAGACATTGATGTAAATTATGTCAGAACAGATATGTAACTAGCAGATATTTTCACCAAACTCTTAGATGACTCAAGATTTTGCTTTTTAAGAGGTGAACTGAACATCATTGATATATCTAATGCTAGTTGATATGCTACTTGAGTTAAATTATATTAAATAAATTTTATTCCCTATCTGGTTTAATTTGTCTCTGGTCGAATTTGACCAAACTGACAGTTAGTTCATCTAACTAACAGACAGTTTAGTGCTTAGGAGCCTGTTCTTAGCCTCTGGTCGAAGACATTGACCATGCTGACAGTCAGTTTCACAAACTGATTGTCAGTTATGTGCAATTAACTTTGGTCGTAGCTCTTGGTCGTTTTTGAGACTCAAACTGACTGTCAGTTTCATATACTGACTGTCAGTTTCATATCTCAGTTATGTGAACTGACTGTCAGTGTGATACACTGATTGTCAGTTCCAGATCTCTGGGTTTGAAATTGACTGTCAGTATATTATACTGACTGTCAGTTGGGGTCTCCCGAACCCTAAAAACAGCTGGATCTTTTCGCCAGCGTGTACAGTCGTGTCCCCATTTTTGCCCATCACTCTCTGTCTTGGCAGACGATTGCCTCTCGCATAGGCATCGTCTCCCTGGCAGATTCTTTTGCTTCTGTCGGGATCCGCGACCTTGTCGCTGATTCCTCCCTCCACTGGGCTGATGGACCCATCCATCAGTTCTATTCCACTGACCACGTTTCTCCCCAGCGCGACTCACTGACCTTCATGACGGGCCTCCAGGTTCACACCGTCACGAAGGAGCAGATTGAGTCTGCGCTTGGACTAGTTCATCCCGCATCAGGGTGCCAGCTCCATACCCTTCCAGATCTCGAGCATCGGGAGGTGGCCAGGCTTTATTCTGGCCCCTTCCAGCTCCGTCACATCGCCGGTTTGTGCCGCGATGTTGACTTGGCTCTGCGGATCCTTCGCCTCACTCTAGTCCCTATGTCCGGCGATAGGGCTAGACTCACTTATCTGGCCCTCCATGTGCTTATTTCCATTTTCCAGGAGGAGCCATTCGACGTTGCTAATCTCATCATCAGTGAGATTCAGCACGTCCTTCTCTCTCCGCGCTGTCAGCTGATATACGCTCCATATATCATGGCGGTGCTTCTGCATATCCGGGCCATCGATACTGAGCTCCCGCGGCCCCATCATCCCCTTCTCTTCTATCCTCCAGGCCAGACCGACCGTCGTCTTGGTGCCCGGCCTACGGCTACTGTGGACCCTAATTCTCTCGCATCTGATGATGATGCTGCGGAGGAGTCAGACGACGAGACTCCTCTTCAGGAGTCTGATCCAGCACCAGTTGCGGTGACAAGCACCGGATCTTCCTCCGCTTCCACTTCCCAGCTTAATTGGGTGATCCAAGTGCAGCAGTAGATCCTCAGCACCCAGGCAGAGCACCATCAGATGCTGCTTCTCCTGCTTGCTCAGCAAGAGGAGATTCTGCGGCGCCTACCCACTTCAGCTTCACTACTCCCTCGCAAGAGGGCCCGCCCAGCGTCGTCTTCTCCGAGCTCAGCTTCAGGACCAACTACTCCAGCTCCTGTGGTACCAGCTCCGGCTCCAGCTGCTCCAGCTCCGGCTTCTACTCCCCCATTGTCTCCTGCTGTCGACGCGTCTGGATCTCCAGCAGGCTCCGGAGATACAACCATCCAAGGATCTTCTTCAGATGATGAGCCTTAGCCTCTGTTTTCTTATTTTAGCTCCCTTTTTGTGCTTGATGCCAAAAGGGGAGAACTATTTTATATATTTGATTCTGGATGTATGACGTTTTATTATTATGATGGTTGGGTGCCAATGTTTGGATTTTGATTTTGGTTTATTATATATGTCTCTGTGATTCTGGATATGGATATGATGTTTTTGTTTTGTGAAGCTCTGATACTTGATGATGTATATGTGTTTCATCTGATGCTTTGATATATATGTGTTGGTTTTTGCTCTGATACATTTTGATATGATGAGATTCATATACTCAGTTCATTTATTATTTTTATCAAACACTTGTTGTCATCAATCATAAAAAAGGGGGAGATTGTTGCATCTAGGCCATTATGCCTAACCCTAATTTTGATGATTAATGAAAACAAAGTGTTTCAGACTAACTGTGCTTCTGAGATTTTTGATACAGAGCTTGATCGGGAAGAAATGCAAGATGATCAAGATGAACCCGACGTAAAAAAAGCACAAGTCGAAAACAACATGGTCGAGACACAAATCGAGAAATGCAAAGGACCTAAGGTAATAAGAGTTTTTATTTTTCCCGATCTCGGCGGTTGGAGTTAGATCGGTTAAGGACTTTGTTGTTTAGATTTAATCGTACTATAAAGAGGGGTTGCAAAGTCCTCTCTACATCTCCAACATGAACCGAGAAACTTAGGTCATTGCATTGCATTCTTTTTGGTAGGATTTGATCTGAATTTGGTTTTGAAAGATTTCGATTTTCAGTTGAGTTTCTGAAAGCAGAAGAGTTTTTCAAATTTCTAGAAATCTCTAGGCAGATCTGGTTTTTGCTTCTGTTGACAAAAATGTAGCCCTTAAAATTATCCTTGAAACGAGCTATTAAACACCTTTTTTGGATTTCTGGATTTAAGGTTATAGCTATTTTTGTTCAGGCTAACTGTCAGTTTGCTGAACTGACTGTCAGTTTGAATGTCAGTTTGTGTTAATTGACAATTGTCCAGAGACTGTGTTTTTCGCCCCAAAATTTTTTATACTAAACTGACTGCCAGTTGGGGTTTCGACCACAGTTGTTTTTATCTGAGTTTTTCTTTTAAACTGGCCGATGTTTTGGTCGAACTGACTGTCAGTTTGCCTAACTGACTGAAAGTTTGGGGTTTCAAGTTCCCATATACGACCACAAACGGCTAGCTATTTTTTATCCGTAAATTTTGTCGGCCGTTGTGTACGTAACTAACTGTCAGTTAGGTGAACTGACTGTCAGTTTGAGTTGCGGATTTTCAGCCCTAGCTCCAACGGTTCTTTTGATCCTTGAGGCTATAAATAGGGGCTTTAGCATGCGTTTTATACAACAAGTAGCCTTGCATTCTTATACACTCTTGAGCTTTAATTTTCTACACAAAATCTTGATCTGTTGATCAAGTCGAGTGTTTTCTGGTCCACCGAGCATTCCAGTTCATTGCATTTGCATACTTGTAGTTTCTTGGTGCGTGTTCGGAGGTCTAGAGAAGACCTTGCTGTCTATTACTCTTGGTGTGCGCCCTCACCTAGACGGTTCGGAAGCGTGGCCATTGACCTCTCCAGATTCAGAGATTGTTGGAGAGGCTCAGCAAGGTTGTACAAGGCATCGGTGCTCGCCTTTCTGGAGTGGACAAGGAGCAACCAATAGTGGATAATATCCTTCGTGGGTATTGAGGCAAGACTCAATTGACTTGAGTGCTTCAACAAGGATTAGTGGAGACTGGGCGAGTCTCCGATACCTCGGTAAAAATCGATTGTGTTTGTCTTCTCCTCTTTGTTGTTCAATTGTTATTTGATCTTTTGCATTATTTGCTTTTATTTAAAAAGTTTTAAAGCCTCCTATTCACCCCCTCTAGTCGGCATCCTTGATCCTACAGTAATTACGCATTAATGACTGAAACACGTCCTCCGCCCAGCGACCCTTCAATTCTATAACTGACGACTTTCGACAAGTTATAAAAGAGAGAGGTCAAGGATAGAGAAGAGGATCGGGTTCTGACCGAGAGACCAAGAGTCAGAGAGAGACCTAAAACAAACAGAGCTTTCCACAGTCAAGAGAATAGGAGAGTGGTTTTTAGTTTATTCGATAACATCTCTTGTTCTTCTTTGTAATACTTTATGACGAGGAATGACACCCGAGTCAATTCAAATAAATGCACTGTTGGTTCAAGACAGATTCGAGCCAGACACGTGCTTGACGGTGCGAACTCAAGTCATTCCGAGAAGCATCAACCCGAGGTCACAGGCTTTGCTCGATCAGACCGCAGCTAGTCCGCGGTCAGGGATTCGTGTGCTATACGCGAACAGAATGCTGGAGATGTTGCGTGGTCAGCCAACATCCCGCGGTCAGAACATGTTCGACCAGGATACTTGGGGTTCACCTGTCCTGCTGTCCATATAGTGCGAATATCCCAAGTGTCCCGAAGATTCTTCCACGTGGAAGGCCAACCGTCAGGAGGTTAATACGTGCAGTTATCCATGAATAACACTTGTTAAACCTGCATGGGGGTTAAGAGCGGTTTTCTAAACCGCATTCAAGCAACTGTTTGGTGCAGTTACGACTTGCCGCCCTTTCAAACAGTACAAAAGGGCGGCATGATGTATCAAACAAGGGAGGAACAAAGAGATCAAAGTCTCAGATACAAGCAAGAAACAACACATCTCAATCGCTTAAACAGCCAAATCTATGGCTTAGATTAGATAGCTTTTATAAGCCTCCCTGGTCTCTTTCTGTACACTTACATAGGAAAAATCCTTCGCCTGTGAAGGTTTTTTCCCGCCATCTTGTAAATCTTTATCACTTATAGTGAAATCCCAACAGGACGTAGGGCTATTACTCCCACCATCGAGGGCCCGAACCTGTATAAACCTCTCTGTGCTCATGTTCTCCATCTTTCTACATACCTTCCCAGAGGGTCACCTTGAAAGGTCTCATCATTATAAATGTTGCATAAGTTCGGCTGAGGACCCCGAGTCCGAATCGTCGACAGCTGGCGCCCACCGTGGGGCCTTTCTCAAGGCGTCTTAATTTTCATCCGGAGGTTCGCTGAAACATGGCTGGAGTATATGATTCCGAGAACGATTTTGATCTCGAGGATTATGCTCACATTCCAATGGCTTCTACAAGCGATCATGTTCCGATGGAGGAGGTTGAAGGCCAAAATCTTCCAGAGGTTGAATCATCTCTCCAGGTCATGTCCATTGACCAGGGAGCGATTAGCGCAAGGTCAGAACCCACCGAGGTTCTTAATGCGCTAGAGGGTGAATCCGGTCCGTCATACGACCCTGCTGAGGGGAAGGACGATATCGATCTGGAAATCAGCCCGGGGAGATTCGACCCTGATAACCTTCACCGTCTCTTTGATTTCGAGTCTGACTCGGAACAAACTGAGATGTTTTCCCCATCGGCAACCTCTCTCCCTAGACAGTTCGCTGCCTTGTCGGAGGAAACTCCTGATCAACAGGCTGCTAGGGAAGAACGGGATCACAAACAGAAGGAGGATCAAGACCTCGAGCAACAAAACAACGAACTACGCAGAACTGCCCTAGAGGCTCTTCAAGAGGCGCAGGCTCGTTACGATGCTGCTCCAAGTTCTTCTTGACGGTCACGTGGTCGCAGACGCGACTAGACCCCTTCTTTGCCTCCGGAGCGTTTCCTGGTGGACGAAGAATGGTAACACCTGGTGCCCCTAGGAGAAGTACCCATGGTTGACTGCGATCTATCGCGGAAGTCATGCGTAACTTCCCTCATACGGTCACAAATCCACAGAAGCCGGCCTTCACTAGGATCCTGGCAGAAAGACTGGATGAGGTCGCGTTTGAGGCGACCCCAACGGCCTCTTCCCGGTCAGTAACACGTTCTCGTGAACGAGAGTGTTCTCACTATGATTCTGGCCGGCGAAGTTACCCCCCGTCTGTACCTTCCCGACAGGACAAGTACAGGCGTACGCAGGATTCTCGTGGTAGGGATCGGGTCCGTGTCCACTCTCGTTTGGGACCGCGAATAACTTCACTGTTACGTGAAGTCGCCCGTGACCCGGTCGAGAGTCACAGGGTAGTTCACGGTCCCTACGTCGGTTGTAAAGCTTTCTCGCCTGGCCTACGTGCGGTTGTTTGGCCTGATAAGTTTTGACCAGTGGCCATTGAAAGGTTCGACGGAACTCAAAACCCATCCGAGTTCCTTCAAATCTATATCACTGCCATCCAAGCGGCGGGAGGCGATGACCGGATCATGGCCAACTACCTGCTTACAGTCCTCGAAGGGCTGGCTAGAACCTGGCTGTTTAATCAGCCCGTGGGTTCCATCTATAATTGGGAAATGCTGTGCGACGCTATCCTCAGCAATTTCCAAAACTGTTATCAAAAGCCGGGTAAAGAGGACGATGTTCATCGGCTACGACAAACTTCGACCGAAACTCTTCGGCAGTTTGTCAAGAGGTTTGTTGGGGTGAGGAATACCATCCCGAACATATCTGATGGCTCCATTATCAGGGCATTTAAACATGCCGTTCGATACCGGAGATTCACCGAAGACTTGCTTATTCACCCTCCTCGATTAGTGGCCGATCTTTTCGACATGGCCGATCGATACTCCGATGCAGCCGAAGCGGTCGAATGGAACCGGATGGTCGACAAGGGTGACCTACCACCTCAACCAGGTTTCAAAGACGCCAGGAAAGAAGATTCAGGCAAGAAGCCGGAATCTTCATCGGGCGGGAAGTCGAAAAAGTCGAAATGGAACTGCTTTGGACAGTACCGCGAGGTCGTAGTCGCAGAGAAGCCACCTTCGACCAAAGGTAACAAGCCTTCATTTAAGAATAAAACTGCTTCTGGTGGTCGTAGTGCCGATCAGCCAGAAAAGTCAACTAATCCGCAGGAAGGCAAGAAGTGGTGTCCACTCCACAACTCCGCAGGCCACGACCTCAAGAACTGCAGGAGTTGGTTGAAGCAATTAGATGACTTCTAACAGGGAGTTGGGCCAATGCCGACTTTACCGACTAAAGAACAGGCGTGCGGACTTAGAGTCGCCGACGGAGACGAGGAAATGTCCTACCAGGTACCTCAAAATCATATTAATGTTATTTTCGGGGGTTCTTCCTCTTTCGTTTCCAAGAGGCAGTTCAAAGCCTTTTACCGAGAGGTTAACCAAACGGAGACATCTCTTGGTGAACCTCAATACCCCCGTTGGTCGGATACACCTTTGACATTCAATCACTCTGATTGTCCCGCGGGGCTTAGTCGACCATTGAGGCTCCCTCTGGTCATTACCCCGATCATCAGTAACGCGAGAGCCGAAAGGGTCCTGATCGACGGAGGGAGCTCCCTTGACATTTTATTGGTCAAGGCACTTGACGAGATGCAAATTCCTCGTTCGAAGATTAAGCCCATAATCCATCCATTTTATGGGTTAATCCCAGGCCCCTCCATGATGCCGTTGGGACAGGTGGTCCTCCCGGTCACACTGGGAGAACCGGATAACTTCCGAACAGAATTGGTTACTTTTGACGTAATCGATTGTGATTTGGCTTATAATGCAATCTTTGGCAGGCCAACTCTTGCTAAATTCATGATAGCAACGCACTACGCATACCAGTGTGGCAAATTGCCGGGCCCCAAAGGTGTCATCTCGGTCCGAGGTAGTCGCAACGTGGCACTCACGTGCGACCGGCTATCCATGGAGATGGTCGATCAACTTCCCCTCCGGGACGCCCAGGTCGCCACCGTCGCCACCGACGCGATCAAGGCTGCTCCTCGACCAGATGAGAAACTCAAACTGGTTCCATTGTACCCAGATGATCCATCCAAAACAATTCGGGTCGGATCAGGTCTGGATGACAAATAGGAACTCGAGCTCATTACTTTCCTCCGGGCTAACGCAGATGTGTTTGCGTGGAAACCGTCCGACATGCCCGGCATCCCAAGGGAAGTAATCGAGCACAGGTTAGCAATTCGACCTAGACAACGACCAATAAAGCAAAAGCTCAGGCATTTTGCTGTTGACCGACAAGAAGCCATCCGAGATGAGTTAGACAAACTCCTAAAGGCCGGGTTCATTCGTGAAGTTGATCACCCGGAATGGCTCGCCAATCCGGTTATGGTCCGCAAGTCAAATGGCAAGTGGCGCATGTGCGTCGACTACACTAGCCTCAACAGTGCCTGCCCGAAGGATGACTTTCCCCTTCCCCGCATCGACCAGTTGGTCGACTCAACTGCAGGTTGTGAACTGATGAGTTTCCTGGACGCTTACTCCCGATATCATCAAATTAGCATGGAAAAAGAAGATGAAGAGAAAACTGCCTTCATTACCCTGTTCGGCACCTACTGCTACATCAGAATGCCGTTCGGTCTCAAGAACGCAGGTTCCACGTACCATCGCTTGATACAAAAGACCTTTCTTTCCCAGATAGGGCGTAATCTCGAAGCATATGTAGACGACTTGGTTGTAAAAAGTACCAAGAGATTGTCTCATTTGGACGATCTCGCTGAAACCTTCTGTAATTTGAATCGCTTTAGAATAAAATTAAACCCGGAGAAATGTTCTTTCGGGGTGTCTTCAGGAAAACTCCTTGGTTTCCTTGTTTGTTCCAGGGGCATTGAAGTTAATCCTGAGAAAATTAGGGCCATTGAACAAATGAGGTCGCCCTCGACCATGAAAGATGTTCAACGCCTGGCTGGTCGCATGGCAGCCTTAAGTCGCTTCATATCGCGACTGGGCGAAAGGGGATTACCTTTCTTCAAAGCTTTGCGGAAGCATCACAATTTCACATGGTCGGATGAGGCCGAAAAAGCGTTTCAGGAGGTAAAGACGTATCTATCTAGTTTGCCAGTGTTGGTGTCTCCCGACAAAGGAGAACCATTGCTTCTTTATCTGGCGGCCACACCGCATGCGGTCAGCGCTGTCCTGATTGCGGATAGGGAAGGAATACACAGACCCGTCTACTATGTGAGCGAGGTGCTTCATGGTCCTAAGGAGCGTTACCCTGAGGTCCAGAAGATACTTTACGCGCTACTGATGGCTTCCCGTAAGCTACGACACTACTTCTAAGCTCACAAGATCACGGTACCCTCCTCCTTTCCTTTGGGGGATATTGTCCGAAATCCAGAAAGATCTGGTCGAATCGCTAAATGGGCGGTCGAATTCGGTGCCTTCGATATCCATTTCACGCCCCGCACGGCAGTTAAGTCTCAGGTTTTGGCCGACTTCGTGGTCGAATGGACCAACCCTGAGCCACCCGTGCAGCTGCCAGAGGAATTGGAATGCCCCGATCACTGGACAATGTACTTTGACGGCTCCCGTAGTTTTCAACACTCGGGAGCTGAAGTGGTCTTAGTTATGCCTTAGGGCGAACAGCTTAAGTATGTCATCCAACTACACTTTGTTGCGACCAGCAACGCGGCAGAGTATGAAGGTCTTCTTGCAGGGCTCCGGGCAGCAAAATTCCTCGGAGTTCGTCGATTACTGGTGAGGGGAGACTCACAGCTGGTCGTAAACCAGGTAAACAAGGAGTCCAGCACCTCCGATGAGACAATGGCTCATTACCTGGGGGAAGTGAGGAGATTGGAAAAACACTTCAGTCATTTCGAAGTCCAATACATCCCGCGAAAGGACAACATTCTCGCAGACCAATTATCCAAAATTGGGTCCTCGCGCACGTCCGCTCCGGTCATGACTTCGGTCGAGGATGATCCGGTAATAGCCTGCGTTACCAACCTCGGTCAGGAACAGGATTGGACTCATCCTTTGAGAGTCTATCTTGAACATGGGACCCAACCCGAGGACGAAACCGAAAGCAATCGGTTAATTCGAAAAGCGCATCTGTACAATCTCATAGATGGGATTTTGTACAGAAAGGGTATTCAAGGAGTATTCATGCGTTGCATACCTCAGGAGGAAGGAAAATCCCTCTTGAAAGAAATACATGACGCTGTATGCGGTGCGCACGCGTCATATCGGACATTGGTCGGGAAAGCTTTTCGACAAGGATTCTACTGGCCTTCGGCACTCGATGATGCCAAGCATATAGTCAAGATGTGTCCTCAGTGTCAGTTCCACGCGAGACAGGTTCATCAACCTGCCTATGCGTTACAAACCATTCCCCTTGCATGCCCTGTCGCGGTCTGGGGAATGGATATTGTTGGTCCTATGCCACAAGCGGTCAACGGGTACAAGTTTCTGTTCGTAGCCATTAACACGTTTACAAAGTGGATTGAGGCCGAACCGGTACGAAATATTACCGCGTCAGCAGCACAAAAATTCTTTCATAAGAACATTGTTGCTCAATTTGGTGTTACAAACCGTCTTATCACTAACAATGGTTCTCAGTTCGCCAGTGGTCTTTTCCTAGGCTACTACGATCAGATCGGAACTAAGGTGTGCTTTGCTTCTGTGGCACATCCACAAAGCAATTGTGCTGTAGAACGGGCCAATGGGCAGATACTACAAGGCATCAAAAAACGTGTCTTTGATCGCCTTAAGACTCGCTCGGGGACTTGGGCAGACGAGCTCTATACCGTTCTATGGGCGCTACGAACTACCTCTAGTCGAGCCACCGGTGAGACGCCCTTCCATCTGGTCTATGGGGCCGAGGCTGTGTTGCCTATGGAAGTTAGTATTGGGTCTGTTCGGACAGAACAATTCGAACAAGTTAATCAGTCTGAACAGCGATCACAAGATCTCATCCTCTTAGAAGAAAGGCGTGGTCACGCTTTGATCAAGTCCGCGGCATATTTGCAAACTTTGCGCAAATATCACAGCCAAAGGGTGCGACCACGTAGTCTTAACGTGAGCGACTTGGTGTTACGAAAAATCCAAGACCAGTCTAATCGCAACAAATTCTCCCGGAAGTGGGAAGGCCCTTACACTGTTGTCTCAATGCCGCAACCAGGATCCGCGAGGTTAGCCATGGAGGATGGTCGAATTTTGTCCAATACTTGGAACATCGATCAACTTCGCAACTTCTACGTGTAAGTACTCAATCCCTTTTCCTGTTCAATTAGCATCTTTTCATAAAACAAAAAATGTTTTGGTTTCATACGATGAATATTTCCCTTTATGCCCATATGCTGCGAATTCGGCTCGGGGGCTGGTCGCCAGTGGTTAGATCATTACAACGTCCTAGTCGGATTTGCTGGCCGATCTCATGACCGCTTCCAGAGAAGTGACTCCTAAATAAGCCATTTCTCAACGCACACGGGGCTTTTTGGCAAGTCCTTGGTTATCTAAGTGGCTGCTGGTTTACAAACAAGGCTAGGCGTCACACTGATCATATAATTGTTGGTTCGATCACACATCCCTGGTCGTTATATTTACTTCTTTCCTGCGTTTGTAATACTAAGTCTTCAGTATCTGCAATCACAGGCGGGGGCTAGGGGGATATGTTTATAATATGAAATGACACAAAACAAGAATATATATATTCATTTTTTAAAAAATGGGTTTCAACATACATTGCATCGCATACAACTATTTCTGTACAGAAGTAGGGATCACTCGATCCCAAGCTCAGTCAGGAGCTTATCTACAAGGGGCCTGATCTCGTCCATGACGGCCTCTAGTTGTTCCTCACTCTCGACCTCAACCGGTCCCACCAATGGATTCAGATCTGCATCTGGGCCATGGTGAAGTCGAACCCGGCTGAGAATGGCGGAAGCGGCTGACCGAACCCTGGTTCTGATTGCCTCTTCTCATCGCCGTGTATCCTCAGGAAGATACTCGAGAAGTGACTCCGCCTGGGCCATGACTAGCGTAGACCAGTCATTCAGGCTGAAATTATCTCTTGTGGTTTCGACCACATCAGCCCTCAGGAGACGAGCCACCGCCTTTAGTTTTTCGAAGATTTAACGGCTCAGCTCTCTGATCGCCCTTTCGGAAGTTTGAATAGAGCCCTGGAGGACCATCTTGTCCTGACTGAGTTGTCTTATCTGACCCGCTTGCGCTGCAGTAAGAGGAAGGATTACTTACTTGTTATGAAGTTAAGTCTTCCTAATCAGGAATCGACTTACCAGAGAGTTGTGACCGCAGCTTGTTGTTTTCGATCTCTTGGTTTGTAGTCACTGAGATCGAATGAAGCCTTACCGTGGCCACTTCTTTTTTCAGTAATGCCACCTCTCTGTAGTAGAACAGAAGGAGTGGTCAAAACCAATTTGTATCTATACAAGCCGAATTGTAATGATCCTTACCTGCGCAAGTTGTCTCGTTCTTTTTGTATGGCCTCAACGCTCGCTATCATAGCACGCGACTTGGCCGCCATCTGGGATAGCTCCTATGGCGCAAAAAGAAGTTAAAGGTGTCCTATGTACAATCCAGGCACGAAAGGAGAAGTTCAACATACCTTTGTGAATTCCCGGAAAGAAATGTTTTCCGGGATAACAGGAGGACTCATTGAGGGCCCCGTTGCGGCCACAACAGAGGTAGCCAGTGGCAGTGCCTGCTGAGCACTACCCCTAGTTGCCGTCGCTTGCGACTGGGTCTCCGCGCCTGCTTCTCGCCTCGCTGCCCGGACTGCTTCTTGGACCGAGGGGGCGGAGCGCTCCTCACTGGAGGCTCCTGCACTAGCGGCAACTTCAACCCTCCCTGGAGCGGTTGAAGGGCCGGATGCTATTTCTTTTCGCCTGAGAAAGGAAAGATGAACCATGCAATCACAATTCATGATCATCACGATTTATTTTAATACAACCAAGATAAAGGTTCTTACCTTATTTGAAATCCCATCAGCTTTTGAGATTTCTGGGAAGGCTCTCCTCGAGAAAGGGGACAACTGTCGTCTGTCCTGGTCTTCCTCTTGGTGAACAAGGCATTTCCCCCCTAAGTGTGTTCCTCTGTAAGCACATTTCTAAGGGAAGATAAAGACAAATGATAAGAGTTTTTACCTGGGCAACCGGTCCGGTTGGTGGGGTTGCATCCGAAGGCCTGGATGGCTCCTGGACTTCTGGGACCGGCACCTCGTTTGCAACCGCAACAGGATCTTGTCCGACCACCTCCACTCCTATCTGCGGGGATGGAGGATTTTCCTCCCTGGAACTCACAGGAGTTGCAGGGGGAAGTTCTTCTCCCTGCATAAGCGTTAACTTAAAGAATATACAGGGGGAATTGAAGAAAACAAGACTGTGAAGTAATCTTACCATGGTCGCCCCTTCGACCAGGGAAGTAGAGGCAACTGGCCCTGGAGCCTCGGGGGCTTCAGGAGCTGGGGTGTTATCCGCGACCACGGGGCTTTCGGTGGCCGCGGAGTCTTCTACTGTCGCTCCTGCGGTAGCAGTTGTGTTGTGACTGCCACGACTGTGACATCACCTGTGAGGAGCCCAGCTCGGTGCAGCTGGTCCCATAAACCACTTGACTTCCCAGGATGAGTCAACACAGGAATATATTGAAGCAGCAAAATATTACAGTAGTCATAATTGTATGGCCATCAGGCCTTAGTACAATACGGGATACAGTGCCTTACAAGGCACAAAGGTACAACAAAATCAAACATCTAATCGGCGGAAGCTAGGCCCAAAAGCAATCCACAGGAAACAGAGGTTGACAGCAAGACAGCACCACATCAAGGCTCCGGAGGAAACTGCTCATCATCTCCTGGGTCTGCAGCATCTTCAGGATATCCTCCAAGGTCGTAGAACGCTCCATCTATTGATGAGTTGTTGCAAGGGTGAGTACTTACGTACTCAGCAAGTCATAGGGAAGGTAGAGATACATATAGTATAAATGACATGAACCTATGCTATTGGGGAAAGAGTGAAGGGTTTCTCAAAATACATTTCTTTCTCATTTCTTATTCAACTCCCAATCATACTCATGGCAGTAAATAAATCATATTGATGGTGATACATATATCCCATATCCAAGGCGATATATCCTCGTATCACATTATTTTTATTCAAGCCTTTTAATCTTATACTCATATCAGTATCTCATATACTTTAGGCAAAAACCACATGCCTCTTAGTTATCATATGCTTAAGGCAAAATCCACATGCCTCTTAGCTAACACATGTTTACTAGATTATGGTATTACCGCGACACGTCAACACATGACAGCCCACGGCAACGCCCCTTATTGTGACAACACATGCCACTTGGGTAGTCTTGAACTAACAAATTTTAGTTTATAAAACAATACTTGTGTCACACCCCGTGGATTTAATCCACCGCGGCATACTCCTAAAACTCGGGATTACGAAGTATTCGAATACATTTTTAACTCTGCAGAGGTGTACCTCTTTTTAAATCCACTTTTTCATTCGACTTCCAAGTCGGGCCAACTCCATGCGACTTATACGCATGTGACAAGGTCGAGATCACACAATGTTTTGCAGTCTAGTATTGACAGTATCCCTGCCCGGTAAATGGACAATCCAGTCCCAAGTACCGTTGTGGGTCCTCCCCACTGCCTTACTTCCTAGCCTGGGTCTATGTTCCCGCAGGACACATAGCCTCTTTTGATTACAGTCACGCACGACTTAATCTGGCATAGGGCGTCTTCCTTCTTTAAACCTTATCCTCTCATAATTTTTCTGATCTCACACCACTCATGGACGAACTGCGTCCCACCAGTTTCCACGCGAGAAACCGGATCGACAAGCCATGCAGGGAACTGCTAATACCAAGAAAGCTACTAGATTGCTCCTGTCCCATACCAGGTAAGTGGTTGGTACGTTTTTCATGCCACTAGACGCACAACACAAGGTTCTAGTCCTTATATGCCAGTGACTAGATCATACCACAAACCATGCACCTTCAGTGCCTGCACATCCAGTGCAGCCAAGCACCTCCAGTGCTACCACCATTCCATACCAAAACACTGGTCACGGCTAGGGGTTCTATTTCATGAATATAAATGTATATGCATATACTTTTATTAGTTCATGGCTTGCTATCTTAACAAGTTCACATTCCTCAAGTATTCAATCTATCACTGCCATAATATCATTGATCTCAACACATGCAATATTAATGAGATATCTACTCATGGAATAGCATAGCAAGTCATAAAATATAGGTTCAATATGATCAAAGTATGACTTGCCTTCCGCGTCGTAAGTATCAGCAGTTGATGGCGGTTCAGTGACAAGGTCTTCAATCTCGGGCTCTTGCTCTGAACAAGATCAAACAAGCAAACAGGCATTACAATCAATTCTACTCTTACTAATCCACTACATGCAATGATGCAAGGAGAAACACTCTGGTGATGCAAGATTTGGAAGCGATTTGAGTTTAACTATGGTAACTAGGGTTAAGATTAGTTGTTAAGATTTACAAGGTTCCAAAATATCAGGGTAATATCAAGGTGGTGACTGGTTCGCCCAAAAACAGCGAATGTCTTTAGGTTGGCATTTGGTTCAAGGCATCGACATAAGGTCAATGGGTGATAGAGGGCTCAACTCAAGTTACGACAGTAGGGAAAAGTGTAGATCACAACGTCAGGAGTCTAAGGGACAAGGTTATTTTCAAAGTGCATGGCTAGAAGTGGGTGAAAAGGCTCAATGCCACTGGCTGACAGTGCTCTAGAATGGCATTGACATGGTTTGAACAGTTTCCAGTGGCCAAAGTAGGTTTTGATTCAAGCATATGGTGCACAAGGTAGTGAGGCAGCTATTTGACAAAGTAATTTCTGTTTTACACGACAAGAGGTGGGTGAACAGGGCTAATGCCACTGGCTGACATAGCCTGGCATAGGGTTGACATGGCCAGAAACTAGGGTTAGCCATATCTTTTGATTCAAGGCTCCAAATGATGCATCACTTTGTCTGGTAGTTAGGCATTTGTAACAGGAACAAATGTCTCAACAGGACCTAGGGCAGGAGATGGCCGGAAAGTGATGAAAACCAGCGAAGAACACGGTGGCCGAACTGTTCTCAATAGTCTCTGGACAGAACTTTGGCATGGCGATACCTCTTCATCTGGGCCGATCCAGGTGTCGAGCTAGAAGACAAAAATACTCATGGGGTTGAGGCACATCTACTAGACAAGGTGGTTAGGGTTGAAATGGCCGGGAACAAAATCCGGCGACCGGAGCTAGGGAAGAAGCCACAAAAATTGGGCATTTATGTTCTAGGGCAAATGAACTCAAATCCTTGCTTGAGGATGGTCTCTGGGGCATAAGTAAGCTAGGTGTGAAGCTAGATTGGCTGGGGAAACACCAGAGAAGCTTAACAGCGAGCTCCAGCTTAACAGCCGAAGAAGACAAAGAGGACGGCGAGGTTAGAGACTTGTGTGGTTCTGGCGTGTGTGTCTTTGAGCTGGGCTGGGATGGCTTTTATAGGCACAGCTAGAAGCTTGCAACGGCTGGAATTGCCTGGAGAATTGAAGCTTGTGAATCGACGGCGAATTGGCCAGCCGGGCGGGACAGCAGCGAAGTGACGCGCTCCAGCGGCCGTGCCGGCTTTTACAGTCTGCGCGCAGTCCTGGTTGATGCAACGGCAAATTGATGCATCCCTCAGGCATGCTTGCAACGTGGCGCAACTGCGCTGCCGTTGTCGGGCGCGTGCGCGGGAGAGCGAAGGCGATGCTGGCGAGGTGAAGCTGTTCCACGGTGGCGAACACAATGCACACACGCGGCGAGGAAGCAATGGCGAAGGTGGCAGCGCTGGTGATCGCCGGCGATGAAGCGGCAGCAGCGGCAACGGCGATGACCAAAATTCCTGTGCTCGTGGTCGATTGAACGGCCTGGTCGTGCATAGTAGCCCGTGGTCGAACCAGGGACTGATTTGCGATGATTTTTGGTTTGGCTTTGGACTAAATTGCAAATCTGGTCTTTCAGAGGTTCAATTTGGAAATTGATTCCATGGCTGAGTATAATATTTCTATTAATACTCATTTAGCTCAAATTTGGAGAAAGTTTGATAAGGTTTGAGGGATTTCACCTATTTTCGAAAATAGGGTAAAATTAGGGTACAATAGATCTGGATTTTGTCGATCTCGAATTCTGGTGATTGGAGAGAGATTTTGAAGTCTGATCAAAAGGGAGATCTGTATCAAATAGCATTTGGGAGATGTTCTCTGAAGAAATTCTGGAGTTGGAATTGATCCATAGATTTTAGCCTTTTCAGGCTTCCAGGTAAATAGAAAATGACTTATTCGCAGTAAAATTTGGACTAAACTGCGAAAAGTGTTTCGGTGAGACAATTTGGTTCCCAACTTTTTGGAGTAAGTTGAGGATGTACCTAGGAACATATTCCAGGGAATACTTGAGTCTGGATAGGGTTAAATCAAGATAACTCAATTATCTGGAAACTGAGGTACTTAGGGTAAATCTGGATTTCCTGCTTTTGAAAACAGAAAGAGACTTAGATACTGGGAATTAGGGTTAGAATTAAATCTGGTTCCTGAAGACTTTTATCTTCAGAGTAACTGGTAGGTTAAATCTGGCTGGTCAGATCTTGATCTGGATCTAGAGAATAGATTTGGAGATTTTTAGGGTTTGGGAGAGATTAGAGTTCAGCTGATCTGGCTATTACTACAGAGATACATGCATGCAGGGTTTTTATGCAAAACTTTTCACCCCCAAAACTAGGGTGTTACAAGTTGTTTCTGCAGAACGAGTTGGAGCGCTACCGGATGGAGAGCCCGCAATCTTCCTCCTCCGGCGAATTAAGGGCACATCATCATCTTCCTCCTCCTCGCTCCCCTCTCCCTGTACGACGAAGAAGTGATTCCGGTCCGCACCTGGAAACATAGGAGGGACATGATATCTTACCGCAGTTTTCCTGGCGGTAGGAGGGACGCTTCGTGAAGACCCTTCCCCAAGATTTAGCCTGGCTTTCTTGGGGGCGGGATTCCTCGTCCTGGGTTTCAAGGAAACCTTCTTCACGTGTTTCATTGTTGGCTTCCCCAGGGAACCGATGTTCTCGTTGGGGAACGTCGCCTCGGCGAACCTCCCTAAGAGCTGTTCTCATTCCAATGGAATTGTTAGTGCTGGACATACATAAGACCTGCAAAACAGAGGCCAAGTGAGAACGTACCTTTCGGCGCTCCTGTTTAAGGTCGTCGCCGACGTGAATCAAGCTCTGGGGACGAGGCGATCCCTTGGGACCTTCTACTTCGGCGTTGTAAGCCCTGAGGAGGTAGCTAGTCTGCCTCTCGATCTCCGATGAGAGCAGGACTGTTCCCAAATGTGTGTTAACTAGTACATTTCAAAAATAAAGAGTTTTAAGTGCCAGAAATGGATACCTTCATTATAGTCCAAGGTATTGTCCACCATGGACTTTATCTCCCAAGCCAGATGAGCCCTTTCACGCAAGGGGCTCACCCGATTCTTCACAAAATTACGAATGACGTCGCGAGCTGTTAGTCCCTCTTGGACTAGGTGAAGAATGATCTCGGCATGCTTCATGAACTCTGCGTTCATCGCCGGGAGAGAATCCAACTCGCTCGGTTTCTCTGGCTACGAGTTCTCGAACCACAGCCCGCTCTCGGTTGGCGGGGTGCAGTAGAACCATTTCTGGTGCCACCCGTGCAGTGAGTCTCGCAGGGGTGGGAAGGGATACTCCTTTTTCTCCCTTAGCCGAAAGTAGATGCATCCGGTGGCGTTGGCGCTCTTCGACCACGCCGAGTAATAAAAGCGCCGGAAGAGATCCACGCTAGGATACACTCCGACGAACGCCTCGCACAGATGCTGGAACACCGCCAGGATCAGCACGGGATTTGGGTGGAGGTTGATCAGCTCCAACCCGTAGTGCTCGAGGACGTCCTTCAGGAACCGACTCTTGGGGAATCGGAACCCGCACCGCAGGTACTCCTCGAAAACCACCAGTTCGCCCTCTCCGACGACTGGGGTTTCTTGGTCCTTCTCCGCTGGCCGCCAGTTGATTAGTAACCGCGGAGGAAGGATCTCTTCCTTCTCCAATGCCAACAAGCTCTCCTCAGAATGGTGGATTGATCAGCCCCAAAATGCCATTTTTGGTGAGGAATTGGGGGGAAAGTCGGTGGCTTCGGAAAGATGAAGATTGAGAAGAGCGAGTGTCGTGGTATTAAGAATACCCCGACAGGTTTTGTGAACGATTCTAGTGAAGATTACATGACGCGGGCTGACCGGATGACCGGTCCTCCCCCGCTGGACAAACACAAGAAATGACACGAGGATTTATACAGGTTCGGGTCCCGGTGGGGGCCCTAGTCCTGTGACGCGCTCCCGACCGGGGTCGGCTGGGCAGGCTCTCTCCGCGGGAGAGGCTTCGTGAGCACGCCTGTGAGTTTAGCTATTCCAATAAAAGTGATTTGATCCTTTACAACAGAGGGGTACAAGGGCTATTTATAGCCCCAAAAAGAAGCAAAAAGTCTAAACTACCCCGGACGCTACCATCGGATTGAGGGGTAGCAACGTCCTTCTCTCGGTCAAGTGCCTTGGATGCTTGACAGGTGGTCGCTGATTCCCGAGGCGCCCCTCGCGTGACCTGCACGTGATGAATAAACAGGGAATTTACCTTTTAGGAGGGCGATGATGTCCAGGACATGCCCCGGAGGCAAGGTCCGGGAGCCAAAAGGCGGCCCCTGGGACGTACCCAGAGGCAAGGCCCCGGGGGCCAAATGGCGGCGCCCGGGACATTTCCGGAGGCAAGGTCCCGGGGGCCAAATGGCGACGCCCGAGGCAGGCATCGGAGGCCACAATCCCCGGGCAAGTGGCGGCGCCCGGGACCAGTCCCGAAGGCAAGTTCCCGGGGGCCAAATGGCGGCGCCCGGGACATACTCGGAGGCAAGGCCCCGGGGGCCAAATGGCGGCGCCCGGGACGTACCCAGAGGCAGTGTCCCGGGGGCCAAATGGCAGCGCCCGGGGCAGGCACCGGAGGCCATAATCCCCGGGCAAGTGGCGGCGCCCGGGACCTATCCCGGAAGCAAGGTCCCGGGGGCCAAATGGCGGCGCCCGGGACATACCCGGAGGCAAGGCCCCGGGGGCCAAATGGTGGCGCCCGGGACGTACCCAGAGGCAGGGTCCCGGGGGCCAAATGGCGGCGCCCGGGGCAGGCACCGGAGGCCACAGTCCCCTGGCGAATGGCGGCGCCCAGGACGTGCCCCGGAGGCAAGGTCCCGGGAGCCAAATGGCGGTGCCCGGGGCAGGCACCGGAGGCCAGTCCCCGGGCGAATGGCGGCGCCCGGGACGTGCCCCGGAGGCATGGTCCCAGGGGCCAAATGGCGGCACCCGGGGCAGGCACCGGAGGCCACAATCCCCGAGAAAGTGGCGGCGCCCGGGACATACCCGGAGGCAAGGCCCCGAGGGCCAAATGGCGGCGCCCGGGACGTACTCGGAGGCTGGGTCCCGGGGGCCAAATGGCGGCGCCCGGGGCAGGCACCGGAGGCCATAATCCCCGGGCAAGTGGCCGCGCCCGGGACCTATCCCGGAAGCAAGGTCCCGGGGGCCAAATGGCGGCGCCCGGGACATACCCGGAGGCAAGGCCCCGGGGGCCAAATGGCGGCGCCCAGGGCAGGCACTGGAGGCCACAGTCCCCGGGCGAATGGCCCCGCCCGGGACGTGCCCCGGAGGCAAGGTCCCGGGGGCCAAGGGACGTGTCCCGGCGGCAAGGTCCCGGGGGCCACATGGCGGCGCCCGGGGCAGGCACCGGAGGCCACAATCCCCGGGCAGGTGTGAACTTACCTGGACTTAGTCTCGCGGAGATTTCCCCCAACAGCAGCCCCCCATGCCCCCCGAGGACAATGCTCGAGTCCCCGGTGGGGTATGGTTCACATTACCGGGAAACTCTCCGGACCAAGTCACCGGAGCTGCCGTGACGCTTCGCTTTCTATGCCGGGCGCTTATGACCACGCCGCTTCGTCATAAATGCGCGCGCGATTCGAACCGGCACCTTGGTTTACGCGCCAGTCCCTTCGTTTCCCACGCACGGTTTGAACTTCAATGGCCCAAATTGCTCCGCAGGGTACCACGTGGCGCGGATCTAGATCACGGCTTGCCCTTATAAATAGGGCCTTAGGGGGCCCCGGAAGCTCATTCCAAACCTCAGCCCTAGCGAATTCAGCTCTCCCGGTAGCTCTTTCCGGCAGTTAGCGTCCTGAAATGTTAGCCACCGGAAAAAAGAAAGCCAAACCTGATGGCACCCAAGGGTCGAGCGAAGACCACGGAGATGCCCCCGGAGGAAATACCTCCGGATTTCCTCTGGGCGTCGGAGTTCTCGGCCGCGGACGCGGAGTCCCTGGTCGAACGAGGGGTCATCGAGGACGAGGACATCCGAGTCCCCGTGAAGAAAGACGGAGTCCCCCGCCCCAGGCCCGGAGAGGTCGTGGCCTTCGAGGCCTTCCTAGAGGCGGGGCTCCGGCTCCCTGTGCATCCCATGCTCTGGGAGTTTCTAAAGGAGTATGGGGTGGCGCTCAACCACCTTACCCCGAACGCGCTCGTCCGGATGGGCCTCTTCATCTGGCTCTACGAGACGGCGACTGGGCGGGAGCCCACCCTTCGCGCCTTCCGGTACTTCTACGAACCAGCGGCGCGGAGCTCCCACCTGGTTAAGGGGGGACCCAAGTCCCCCTTCGGTTCGGTGATGGTGCAAATGCTGCCGTCCCGGGTGGCCGACTACCCGGCGGCGGCCTCCCAGGACCACTGGGGCGACTGGGTCCGGAGGTGGTTCTACCTCTGGGTTCGGGATGAGGCGGCGGTGTACGCCCCAGAGCCCCCCTCCTACAGCCGGTCGTCCGCGCCGAAGCCCTCGGTGTGGACGGATGAGGAGTTCGAGGAGTTCGAATTCCTCGGCAAGGTGGTCATCTCCGAGAAGACCCGCTCGATGCGGGACGCCGCCGAGGAGATGATGCTCCTGAGGATCTCCGCCTTCTCACGCGGGAGAAGGGGGATCGGCATGGGCCCAGAGCAGCGGCCCCCGGTCAAGCTGGTGACCCGGTGTAAGCCCGTTACCTGCTTCTTCATATTTATAGTTTCTCGAAAATTTGACTAACTCTTTACCTCTTGTAGTCCGGCCATACCCGGCGTCGCGGGAGAAGGCGGAGAACCCCCTGGGGAGGTATTTCGCCGACGAGCACGAGCGCGTCGTGCGCCTCGTGGGGGAGGGCCCTCCCCGGAACTTGGTCGCTGTGGCCTACAGGCTAAAGCTGCCTGAGAGGAAGCCTCTCCCCACCCCCGGGTCGAACAAACGGGGGAAGGACGTGGCCGGGGGCTCAGAGCCCAAGAAGGCCAGGGTCCAGAAGACCCCCGGCCTGTCGACGACGCCGGCTTCGACGCCGGTGAAGGCCCGGGACACGACCCCCGGGACGGGGCGCGCTCGGGTGCCGGCCCGGGAAGATGCGACACCTCCTCCCCCGAAGAGCCCCGTCGAGGCCCGGGGGAAGGAGGCAGCCATTGGCGGGGCGGCGTCCGATTTGGCGGACTACGCCCCATCGCCACTCTCAGTGGCGGTCCTCCCGGCCCTCCCGGCATCTTTGGAGACAGAGAGGCTGGAGGTGAGATTCGCGGAGGCCTCGCCTCCGCGGGTTCGGCCGGTGGACGAGGGGGGGAGCCCCTCGGTCTACGAGGTCCCCCCGGAAGAGGAGGTCCCGAGGACCTTCCTGCCCGGGGCGGGGAAAGGTCCGATGATCCCCCCCGGGTAGGGACCCCCGCCCAAAGCTCCTCGGCCATGTCTTCGGAGGACATCTCCTCGGCAATGAAGACGCCGGTGACACCGGCCGCGTTACCGGACTTTCAGGTCCGGGGACCCCCCACCGGCCGCGACGCCGGCGCCGGGCGAGAGGCCCCTCTGCTTCCCTCGGGGAAGTCGCCCGCTATGCGGAGGGCCTGCACACCCGGAAGGTGCAGGCCTTCGTCGCGGAGGGAACGCTCCATGAGCGTTTCCAGGGGCTTCAATCCCTCGGGGCCCAGGTGACCCGAGTTGGTGATGTCTTCATTCATTCCCTGCATTTGAGTTTTTTCTAACTCTATATTTTGTAGGTGGCAACTGTTACGTGGGGCCTTGAGCAGCGGGTCGCCTGGCTGGTTAAGGAAGCGGAGGACCGGGCCGCGACCTCCGTAGGGCAGCGTGAGGAGGCCCTCCGGGAACGCGATGAAGCCCTCGCGGAACTGTCCCGGGTGCGGGGCCAGGTTCATATTTCCAAGGCCGTCAACGGCCGCCTCCGAGAGGAGGCCAAGGCGAGGGAGGAGGGGCTCCGGGAGCTCGAGGGCTCGAGCGTCCGGGTGGTGGCGGACGCGGGCCGCTCCGTCCGTTTGGCCCTCGAGAGCCTTGGCGTAAGCTTAGGCTCCGGGAGCAGCTCGGAGGTGCCACTGGCGACCCTCGCGGAGGCTATGCGTTTTCTCAACGCACAGGTCTCCGCCATTCCGGAGGCTGCCGATGCTCGGGCGCGGGGCCGGGCGATCCCCATCGTCGCGGCTGCTGCAGGGCTCGTCGAGTTCCGGGGGGTCGGTGCCCGGGCGATCGGGGGCCGCATCCCCCGAAGCTTCCCGGACTCCTTCGAGCCCTCGCGCCGGGAGGTCGAGCAGCTTGCGGGAGGATTCTACGACCGGATCATCCAGGCCAGATTCCCCGGCTCCGGCGCCTCTGGCGGGGGATGCCCCAGCCCCGGCCTCGGAGGAAACCCCCCGGGGGGAGGACACCAGTGAGAGAGTATGAGCCTCCCCCGGGTCTTTAGATAGGACCCTTTACTTTCTTAGGACTTTTGATCCCGGTAGTTTCTTAGAAGAAGCCCCGGACACTTGTAAAAAAGACATTTTGAATGCAATAGAATTAGAAATTTTTCTAAGTCCTTGAATTGAATGCAATGTTACCAGGGTTCCCGGGAGGTTACTCCCGGGCGAAGGTCCGGGAGGGGCTCCACGGGGGACGCCCAAGCGGCCTTGATTTTGCTAAGCCTCATCTCCGGGGAGCGTAGCGGGGGCGCCGTCCGGTGAAGCTGGAATCCGGAGTGGCACTTGGACAATTTTGACAATCATCGCGCCGAATTAACCCCCCCCCCCGTCCGGGGATCCTGATGGTACCTCCTCTCCGGATACTTCCACCCGTGGGGTACGAATATTGGCCCAAGATGTGCTCCGGGACGCTCAGCGCTGCGTGCGCGCATTGTACCGGGACTTGGCCCGGGAGCTAGCGGAGCGCCTCCGGGAGTATTAGGCGTAGGAGCCTTAGGATGTAGACGATCCCCTGGGTTGGTTGTACCATTTCTGAAGCCCACCGGAGGGGGAAGATGTCCTCCGGGTTTCACGATGAATAAAGCTGTGTTGTTGTTTCCTTCTTTCATTGTCTTTTTCTTTTTTCTTCTTGGATGGTCTGGACGACTCCTTTTCACAAGAATGAGCTAAGTTTGCTCGTGGGCGGTGCGGTCGACACCCGGGGGTTCCTTATCCACCCCGCCCACAGCGGGCCGGAGGATAGCTCCGCGCGCTGTGGGGGTAGCACAGAAATTTTTCTTAGAAAATTTTAAAACGAGGTTTCCAAGGAGAAGACATTCCGGGAAACAATCGTCCGGTCGCCGTGAGAACGGGGAGCCGGGAATAAGGCCTTGTGTGGAAGAAACATCCAAGAAAACCCGATGAGATTTCTGGAGACGGGCTTCCTAGGAGATGATCATCCGGTCACCGTGAGAATGGGGAGCCGGGAATAGGGTCTCCGGGGAAGAAATGTTCGGGAAATCCGTAGCTTCTCCGGGAGACAATCGTCCTGTTGCCGTGAGGACGGGGAGCCGGGAATTGGGTCTCCGGAAGGCAATCATCCGGTCGCCGTGAGAACGGGGAGCCGGGAACAAGGTCACCGGGGACCAAATATCCAAGAATGCCATTAGACGTCCCACTGGGGAGAGCGTCTACTCCCGGAGGAGGACCTCCCAAATGAACCCCGCCTCTCGGAGCCGGGTAATCTCCACCTTGATTGCCTCTTGGCGCTCGAGGGAGAGTTTCCGCAGCTTCTGTCTGACCGGGGGGTGACCGGGGGCCACTACGAGCTTGTGCTCAATGACCTCCCGGGCGACGCCCCGCATGTCCGAAGGATTCCACGCAAAAACATCGGAGTTTTCGCGCAGAAAAGCCGCAAGTTGCGCTGCATGCTCCTCGGGGAGCTTCGCCCCGATCCGGACGGTTTTGTCTTCGTCGCCCGGGGACAGCAGGATCTTCCAGAGGCCCCCTTCCGGACGCGGCTTGAGGAGGGGCCTCCCGGGCGGTGGCGCAGCGGCCTCTAGTTCCAGGGGGAAAGCCTCCCCCCCGGGTGTCTTTATGAAATTGACGCTTCCGATTGTGGCTGCAGCGTGCTCGTATAGAGCACGGGCCATGTCTTGGTCTCCCCGGACGTTGATCACACCATGCGGCCCGGGGATCTTCATGCAGAGGTAGTTTTGATGGGTGGCAGCCCCCAGCCGATTGATTGTGGTCCTCCCCATTATCGCGTTGTAGGAGGAGGGGAGGTCCACTACGTCGAAGCGGACCAGCTCGGTCCGGTAGTTCTCCAGGGTGCCGAACGTCATAGGAAGATCTACCTTGCCCACGGGTTGGATTGCCTTCCCCGGGACAAAACCTTGCAGGGGCCCTGCCGCGGGCTGCAGGAGCTTCTCATCGACCTGCATTTCTTTGAAGGCTTTAAGGAATAGGACGTCGGCGGAGCTTCCGCCGTCCACGAGAATGCGGGCCAGGTGGCAGTTGTAGATAGTCGCGGAGACAATGAGCGCGTCGTCGTGGGGGAAGCGAACCCCTCGCGCGTCTTCCGCCGTAAAGGTGAGGGGGACGTCCGACCACTTGGGTGGCGGGGACATGTGTAGCACCCCCACAACCTTAACTTCACGCGCGTAATCCTTACGCTGGCGCTTGGAGTCCCGCCCGGAGGCGGACCCTCCCACGATGACATTGATGCGGCACTGAGAAGTCTGGAAGGGGAGAGCTTCTGAAGGCTCCCCCTCCTGCGTGTGCTGCCCCCCCGCGGGAGCGGGAAGGGACGGAACAGCTGGCCGAGCGGGCAAGGAGGCCAGGGTCCCCCCTGCCCGCGCTGGTCGAGGAACGCCGCGAAGTGTTGCAGCAGCTGGTGGCAATCTCGGGTAGCGTGGGTACTGGACCCGTGGAAGCTGCACCACGGTTCTTCTCGGCTCCTCCCCGCGGGGCCTTCCCGGCCGCGCGAAGACTATCCTCCCCCATGGCCTTTCGGCCTGGGAAAGGGGCGGCTAGCCCTCGGGGGGTCGCGCGAGCCGCCTGCGCCCTCGAGGACAAAAGTGTCCCGAGGCCGTGGCTCGCTACGCCCCCCCTGTCTGGGGCGTTTGGGGGATCCCTGGCCCCCCGGTCGAAGGGGGCGGGAGCCCCCTGGGTCTTCTTCCAGATGTCGTCTTCTTCCGCCCGAGCGTACTTTTCGAGTACGTTGAAGAGCTCGTCGGCAGAAGAAGGGCAGCTACGGGAGAGTCTTCGGTGGAGTTCGCCCGGGAGGACCCCGCTTTTGCAGGCTTCGATGACTGTAGAGTCCGGGACGTGGGCTACTTTGCTTTTCACTTGGGCGAAGCGCTTGAAGAAGCTTCTGATGGTTTCCCCGGTCCTCTGACGGACAGTGTACAGCTGCGAGGAGTCTAGGGGACGCACGTAGTTCCCCTGGAAGTTGGCACAGAACTCCCGCTTGAGCTGCGAGAAAGACTTGATGGAGCCCGCCTTCAGGTTGTAGAACCAGGAGTGGGCAATGCCGGTGAGGTAGAGGGGGAAGACGTTGCGTTGAACGGTCTCGTCCCGCCCCCCCCCCCCCCCCCCCCCCGCCGCGGAGATGGCTGTAGAGTAAACCTGCACGAATTCGTAAGGGTCTGCCTCACCGTTATAGTGCTCGATGTGCGGGGGGCGATAGGGCCGCGGCCAACGGATGCTGCGGAGTCTTCGACACAAAGGCTGGTTAGCCCCCTGCACTTCCCGGGGGGAGCCCCGGTTACCGTCTTCTTTAACGGGGGACGTCCCCTCGTTATCAGAATCTGGGAGCGGCCCAAGAGGTCCGCCGGAGTGGCGGTGACGACGTTTCTCTTCCGGGCCGAGGCTGATTTCCCGGGCGTCCGGACTCTCCTCCGGGGAGGCTGGTTCTTCGGCGGGTCTCTTCCCCCGACCGGTGCGAGAGCGGGGCTCCCCGCGGCGACGGCCCGGGGGAAGTGCTTCCCCGCGCTCTGGTGAATGCATTCGCTCAACCTCCCCCCGGGCGAAACGGACCTGTCCCACCGAGGGAGGGAGCTTATGCACTATAGCTACCGGCCCAGAGGCTTCCGGGGCCGGCTGGGGGGAGCCCCCCACAAAGACCCGGGACCGGAAAGGGGGAACCCCCTGTATTATCCGGAACCGGGGAGGGGGCGCCCATGGCGACGCTTGGAACCGATGTGGGGGGAGCCCCTGTGGCAACGACCGGAACCGGAAAGGGGGGAGTGATGAGGACATCCTTCGCATTAGTGATCGAACAGAAGAACTTTGCTCTTGATCAAAAGAACTCTGTGCTCAACCAGAAAGGCTTGAGGTTGCAGCATCCCTCAAGGTCGCAGCCCAGGATCAGAAGCATATGGTCGCAACCTAGGGACCATACAACCTACCGACCAAGTGACGATCGAATGTTTGTTCAGAGAATTCGACCAAGTACTAATTTCATTACAGATGTTCAAATCAGTCATATGAGTCCTTTCTTGAAAGGTATTCGAAAGAGCTTTTCAACGCATCAAGAATCATCAAAATCGGACGTCGTATGCAACCAGGAGCCCCGAAAGAATGTCAAGTGCATGAGAGGAAAGAGTCCTGTTCGGATCCGTCAGAAAGAGCTACTTCAACCGAGTACCATTATCAGTACAGATGTCCAATTGGATTGCATGAGTATTTTTTGGAAAGGTATTGAAAAGAACTTTCCAAAAAATCAAGAATCATTAAATTCCGACATCGTATGCAACCAGGAGACCCAAAAGAGTAACGACTGCACAGAAGGAAAAAGTCCAGTCCGAGTCCGAATCCGAATCCGAATCCGAGAAGATTAATTCCGGACTTCTTTTATCTTTATAGTATGTTAGGATTTTTATTCTGTTTTGAATTAGATTCAGATTGAAAGTCTAGTTTAAACCTTATATCTTTTGTAAATACCACCCTCTATAAAAGAGAGGCATGGTCATAGTTTTGAGACAACCACGAATTGAATACACAAATATTTTCAGAGAAGCTTTTGCTCTTGTTCTAGGGTTTGTGCTCATAAGCCACCGCCTAGAATTGGGAGTTATTCTCTTTACCATTGTTCTTGTAATATCTTCGTTGATTGCAAGAACAGTGCGTCTACTTTTGCGTGGTCAAGTAGACAACGATCAAAGCGTGTGGTTGGGCGAATTCTTTTGTCGCAGGTTGCTGTATTCACAGTGGTTGGCGCCATCGGTTCGTCAGGTTACACGAATCAACGAGTTATCAACGATCCTACGTCGTGAAGATCGGGCACCCCGTATCATCTTGGTATCAGAGCTTCGGTTTACACGGTAGGATTATTTATCCCTTAGTTTAGATCTGTTTTCAGCCTATACACCAAAAAGCCAAAAAAAAAAATTGTTTTTCTTTCGCCTTAGATTCAATCTGAAATTTCTGTGAGTTTTGTTAGGTCTTAATCCATTAGAGTCTTTGTTTAGTTGGCTGATCCAGACTTCTTTGCGTATGTTTTGTTTTCGTTGAGTTCAAAAAAAAAATTCAAATCACGTATATCCTTTAACAGCTAATCTGTCCTTTGTGAAAACTTTAAACCTACATAAGACTAGCTGTTGAGAATTGTATTTGGGCTGTGCACACCTGAATTAATATCTTGAAAGTGATTGAACAGTAGAGTATCTTGTGCCCATGCTTGTGTGCTGATCCTAAAAAAAAAAAGAGTTACCAATTTTTGTTTTGGTCAGCATCATTTTGAAAGCTTAAAAAAAAAAAGAGTTGTGTTTGATCAAAATTGTTTTCTTGCTTCGTTGTGTGCAAATCCATAGGCCAATTTCGTATTGTGCAATCTAGCTAGTGTCTTTCTATAACTTGTGCAACACGAGCTGTTTGTTCTATCACTCATTTTTTTGTTAGCTCGTTCTTTTGGTTGCATCAAGTTACGTTATCTTTGTGTGTGAGTTGCTTTGTCTTTCACTTATATCTTGAGATCAGCACCTAGGCGTTGGCTCTAGTTTGGATTGTTACCTAACTTTACAATATCAAGAATTTTGGATTGAATAGGATAACACTTGACCTTCCAAGCTCCACATACAAGCCATTGTTGTTACAGTACTTGGACAGTGAATTCGCTTGATCCATCACCTTTGATCGTCTACTGCCACCAGAGTGCGTACAGCACCTCAATCTAGTGAAGAAAAACATAAGAATTTTGGTTGGTAAGGAGTGTGAGGTTGAGTGCTACTACAAAAAAAAATATCCATATTTCTTGTTGTTTCTGTTTGTACTCACCATGGCAGGACAAGAAGAAGAGGAACCGACACCCTATATGATTCAGGCTGATCTAGACAAGATGACCCAAGTTTTCAATGTACAATCGAATGAGAACATGAGCATCTTGCGAAGGGAGATCGCTTCAGAGATCGCCAGTGAATTGAACAAGAAACTAGAGGAGCTACGTCGAGAACGAACACCAGGTGATGCTAGTGTTCATGGAGGAGGATTAGACCGTGATGAGACTGATGAGGAGATCCTTGCTCGTTTGGCACGTGAGGTCCAAGTGGGGAGAGATCGAGCCGTTGCCAACGCGGTTCGACCACCACCTCCAGGGCATGGAGGAGGAGGCCGTGGTGCAGCCCATGGTCTAGGGAGAGGCCGTGGACGAGATGACATCGACAACAACTACATGCTGCACCGCGATGATGACTATCAACTCCGTGGTCGCCGCCATGATGATCATCCTGAAGAGAAGTTTGGCAAACTCAAGTTCAACATCCCAAAATTTGAAGGCAACTCTGATCCTGATGCCTATCTCACTTGGGAGCTCAAGGTAGAGAAGATATTTCGAATGCATAACTATTCGGAAGCAAAGAAGCTACACATGGCCACACTTGAGTTTGATGGCTACGCGCTGATTTGGTGGGAACAAGTGCTGAACCAAAGATACAAGAACGGGGAGCCTCCAATTGCTTTGTGGGCTGAGATGAAGCGAGAGATGAGAGCACGTTTTGTCCCTAGACATTACAAACGTGATCTCTTTGATCGATTGCAGAATTTGAGACAGGGAGGCCGCTCGGTGGAGGAATACTACAAGGACATGGAGCAAGTTATGATTAGGGCCCGAGTGCATGAAGATGAAGAGCAAACCATTGCGCGTTTTCTGTTTGGCCTAAACCAAAACATTAAACGCGTTGTGGTATATCAGCCCTACAACACTGTTGTGGAATTGGTGTACCAAGCTCAAAAGACGGAAAAGCAATTGCTTGAAGATGCTCAACCAACCGCGAGGATTCCATCCTTCAACTTGAGAGTTCCATCATCCAATGCAACCAAAGCACGCTTCAATTTGGGACGAGGTACATATTCAACTAGTACTAGTTCCAATACTACTGCTCCTTCTTCCTCGGTTGCAAAATCAGCATCTACTACACATGAGAAAAAGTCTTCGGGATCCACTACCTCTTCAATTGGCTCCACAGCCAAGAGTAGTGCTATTCAATGCTTTAAATGTTTGGGGCGTGGTCACATCGCCAAGGAATGCCCAAATAATCGTGCTATGCTTGTCACCGACGAAGGAGAGTATGATTCCGCAAGTGAAGATGACCCAGAACAGCTAGCTCATCCAGAAAACTATGAAGAAGCACCAGAAGAAGACGATAAGAATGAGGGGCTGACCTATTTTGGTTTTGAGCAAGGACCCGCACTTGTGGTTACAAAGGTGTTAAGTGTGCAAGTCAAGGAAGACAATGGACAACGATGCAATCTGTTCCAAACGCGGGCTAAAGTTGATGGCAAGGTATGCAAAGTCATTATTGATGGTGATAGTTGTCATAACTTAGCTAGTCAAGAATTGTGCACTAAACTTGGCCTTAAATTGCTCAAACACCCTCATCCATATCATGTGCAATGGTTAAGTGATTGTGGAGATGTCAAAATTCAGTACATGGTTAAGGTGCAATTCCAAATTGGAGATTATGAAGACACAGTGGAATGCGATGTGGTGCCAATGACGATGTGTCACTTACTGTTGGGAAGGCCGTGGCAATTTGATCGATCAGTGCATCATGATGGTCGCGCCAATACTTATATCGTCAAGTGGAAGGGCAAAGACATTGCATTTCGACCAATGTCTCCAAATCAAATTTTAGCTGCCAATATGCAGAGAGTGAATGATGGAAAGGATAGAGCGAAAACAAATCTGAGTGAGATCCAAAAATCGGTGAGTGAGAGCCACAAGCCAAATTTGAGAAATAAAACAAAAAGTGAGGGAGAGAAGCTAGTAATGTTACCCACCAAATCTGATCTGAGAGGAGTGAGGAATAACCCAGATTAATGCATTTTGTACTTTTGTGCAAAGATGCATTACTTTCGACTAACGACTTAACCTCTCTTCCTAGTGCTGTTTCTAGTGTTTTGTAGGCCTTCAAGGATGTGTTTCCAAGGGATATACCTGCTGGTCTCCCTCCCATGCGTGGCATTGAGCATCAAATTGACCTCATCCCTGGAGCCTTGATGAGGACATTCTTCGCATCACATTCAACATTTCAGACCTTTCTCCATCCTTCGGTTCTACACTGTTGGACTCGAGGACGAGTCCTTTTCAAGAAGGGGAGTATGATGAGGACATCCTTCGCATTAGTGATCGAACAGAAGAACTTTGCTCTTGATCGGAAGAACTCTGTGCTCAACCAGAAAGGCTTGAGGTTGCAGCATCCCTCAAGGTCACAGATCAACGATCCTACGTCGTGAAGATCGGGCACCCCGTATCAGGGAGCCCCTGTATCATCCGGAACCGGCGAGGGGGGAGCCCCCGCGGCGACGTCTGGAACCGGGGAGCCCATGCGGGGGGAAGTCCGCTGAGGCACGGGAGCTGCTCTGTCGACCGCCCCCGGTGTAGTAAACGCGACGCGGGGGGCGGGCTGGCTCCCGGTGTCGGGAAAACCACCGGCATGAAATGGGCTCCCGGCCCCGGGAATAGGCCTGGGACGGGGTACCCCCCTGGTGCCAAGAAGGGCCCTGGCAGGAAGTAGCCTCCCGGCACCGGGACTGGCCCAGGTGCCGGGAAGGGTCCGGACATATATCCCGCAGGGGGAGGGAACCCTCCGGCAGGATCATACAGGGCGGACAGACCCCCAGAGGCCGGAGGGGCCGCGGGGTAACCCATTAACGGGGGCATAGTCCCCGAGTACGGGTGCGACGGGGGCAGGAAGGCAACACGCTGAGCAGCTCTTCCATTGAGCGCTGGGCGCGGAGCTGGCCTTCCACTAGAGCCTCAAGCAGGGCGTCCCGGGGAGCCGGGGGAGCTATCGGGGGGAGACTGGTCCCGGCCGAGGTCCCCGCGGTCACCGGGAACGACCTGGAGGTGGAAGCACCTAAGTTAAGGAGAAAGGAGGGAGGCGGTACCTGGGCCAGGCCGCCTCCGGGCGGAAGCGCCGAAACTGCAGTGTCCCGGACGGGCGGCGCCGGGTCTCTGGGACCGGCGTCACCGGGAAGGGTGCGAGCCCTTGTTCTTGGGGGAGCCATGGCGTCTTATCACGAATCCCCACAGTCGGCGCCAACTGTCGTGGTACTAAGAATACCCCGGCAGGTTTTGTGAACGATCCTAGCGAAGATTACACGACGCGGGCTGACCGGATGACCGGTCCTCCCCCGTCGGACAAACACAAGAAATGACACGAGGATTTATACAGGTTCGGGTCCCGATGGGGGCCCTAGTCCTATCGACGCGCTCCCGACCGGGGTCGGCTGGGGAGGCTCTCTCCGGGGGAGAGGCTTCCGGAGCACGCCTGTGAGTTTAGCTATTCCAATAAAAGTGATTCGATCCTTTACAACAGAGGGGTACAAGGGCTATTTATAGCCCCAAAAAGAAGCAAAAAGTCTAAACTACCCTGGACGCTACCGTCGGATCGAGGGGTAGCAACGTCCTTCTCCCGGTCAAGTGCCTTGGATGCTTGACAGGTGGTCACTGATTCCCGAGGCGCCCCTCGCGTGACCTGCACGTGATGAGTAAACAGGGAATTTACCTTTTAGGAGAGCGATGATGTCCGGGACATGCCCCGGAGGCAAGGTCCCGGGAGCCAAAAGGCGGCCTCCGGGACGTACCCGGAGGCAAGGCCCCGGGGGCCAAATGGCGGCGCCCGGGATGTACCCGGAGGCAAGGTCCCAGGGGCCAAATGGCGGCGCCCGGAGCAGGCACCGGAGGCAAGGTCCCGGGGGCCAAATGGCGGCGCCCCGGGTAGGCACCGGAGGCCACAATCCCCGGGCAAGTGGCGGCGCCCGGGACCTGTCCCGGAGGCAAGGTCCCGGGGGCCAAATGGCGGCGCCCGGGACATACCCGAAGGCAAGGCCCCGGGGGCCAAATGGCGGCGCCCGGGAGGTACCCGGAGGCAGGGTCCCGGGGGCCAAATGGCGGCGCCCGGGGCAGGCACCGGAGTCCATAATCCCCGGGCAAGTGGTGGCGCCTGGGACCTGTCCCGGAGGCAAGGTCCCGGGGGCCAAGTGGTGGCGCCTGGGACATACCCGGAGGCAAGGCCCCGGGGGCCAAATGGCGGCGCCCGGGACGTACCCGGAGGCAGGGTCCCGGGGGCCAAATGGCGGCGCCCGGGGCAGGCACCGGAGGCCACAGTCCCCGGGCGAATGGCGGCGCCCGGGACGTGCCCCGGAGGCAAGGTCCCGGGGGCCAAATGGCGGCGCCCGGGGCAGGCACTAGAGGCCACAATCCCCGGGCAAGTGTGAACTTACCTGGACTTAGTCTCGCGGAGATTTTCCCCAACAGCGAGGGTTTTGTGCGGCGGAAATCGTGAGGGTTTTGGTTGTGTGGCTTCCTCAAGAAGCTACCTGCTCCTTTTATAGACCCAAGGAGATGCACTAAAGTGGGTAATGTTCCATTTAAACGTTCCACTGAGTATTTTATTCATTTCCCATAATGGATACTATACCTGGCGGACCCGTTAAAGTGTTCCAGGCATCGGATCTGAAACAAAAAGACTTCTTTGTTTCAGAGTCTGAAAGTACAAAAGCCTGAAAAGTTTTTCAGAGTTTTTCAAAGGTCGTTTTCCTTTATGTGCCTTGTATATTTTCATGAAAAAATCCTATACCCAAGTTTTTGGACGTATGGATATATTCTGATCGGGTTGTGGTATGATCGAAACCATGCTTTCGATTAAGCTCCGATTCTAATCGAAGCAATGGTCTGACCAAGCCTCAATTCTGGTCGCAGTAAGCTTCAGTTCTAACCACGGCTTTAAGTCTGATCGCGGTATCAGGGCTGGTCGCGGTACTTTTATAAATCGTGATTCTGATCACATAACTGAAGTTTCACTGTGTATGAGTGGTCGTGAAGACATTATTTACGGTCATATATTCACACAGAAGATGCAAAGAATATGTAGAAAGAGATTTTATTTCTTGCATTCTTTACATACAAAAGGGATACTGGCGACCAGAGCGTCGACCTGATCCGAAAGAAGTTTGCAGAGTTCTCCTAGGGACATATTGCTGTCAGTAGGATCTACACTGACAACCCCTAGAGAACTAGTGACTAATCTAAGCCTATCTACATCATCCCTAACGAGAGATACGCTACTGTTGCTAATCAAATCGGAGAGTTCCCGCTGTTGCTGAGCGTGGTCCCTCTCTTGACGGAATTGGTGCGCCTCTTCATAGGATCGTTCAAAACATTCTACCCGATGCAGAATCACTGAAGACATCTCTTCGGTCCTTTTCTCCAGGGCATTCTTCTCCTCTGAAAGAATCTGTCCGAGGGGAAGAGGCGGAGTGGCAGCAGGCCGGTCACTATGACCTCCGATCTCCTACATTTGCAAAAGTTAGTTGTGCTAACTATAACTATCAGCAAAAGGATATGAAGATCATTACCTGTCCCTGTTCGTGACAGGTTGATATAGCCATCCTGGAAAGTACATCATTCGATAAAAGCGGATGATCACTAGATGGTGGAAGTGCAACCTTCCCACCAGGAGATTGCTTCCCCAACACAAGTTGAGGATCTTCTGGTCGAATAGTCACCGCTTGCCGACCAGAAAATCGATCACCCAAACAAAAGCAGGGAGTGTTGGAGTAAAGAACAGAAGGAATAAAGAACGATGGTACATTTTCTACCTTTGCCCTGCTGGAAGATCCTTCGTCAACCTTGGGTTTCTTCCTTGAAGGAGATGGATCTTTAGGTATGTGAGGCTCCTGCTTGAGAACTTCCTCTTCATCAATTTCAATCTCGATGATGTTATGATCTGCCATCGGGAACTGTATAAAGAGAAGAATGAAGGCAATTCTTGAAAAACTTAACTATGAGAAGAAATTGTGGGGCTCTACAATTCAAAGGTTTTGGGATTTATAGCCGCCAAGATGACGGTTCACTTTCCGAACGCCTCGGGCTTCTAAAGCATTTACAATTTCACCTCGGGTTAAAAAACATTTCAACAGCGCCATCATTACCTGTCACGTAAATGCCCAGAGCCCGTCTCAGGGAACCAACCGTCCCACTTAGTGCGCCACTAAGCGAGGGATTTGAAGAGTCGGGTTAAAAATCCTATGAATGTCTTTAAATTAGAAATAAACACGTCCCTTCGTTTTCTTTGAATTTGGGGGCTAGCTGACGAGGATTGACACCCGAGTCAATTCAAATAAATGCACTGTTGGTTCAAGACAGATTCGAGCCAGACACGTGCTTGGCGGTGCGAACTCAAGTCATTCTGAGAAGCATCAACCCGAGGTCGCAGGCTTTGCGCGATCAGACCGCAGCTAGTCCGCGGTCAGGGATTCGTGTGCTATACGCGAACAGAATGCTGGAGATGTTGCGCGGTCAGCCAACATCCCGCGGTCAGAACATGTTCGACCAGGATACTTGGGGTTAACCTGTCCGGCTGTCCATATAGCGGGAATATCCCAAGTGTCCCGAAGATTCTTCCACGTGGAAGGCCAACCGTCAGGAGGTTAATACGTGCAGTTATCCATGAATAACACGTGTTAAACCTGCATGGGGGTTAAGAGCGGCTTTCTAAACCGCATTCAAGCAACTGTTTGGTGCAGTTACGACTTGACGCCCTTTCAAACAGTATAAAAGGGCGGCATGATGTATCAAACAAGGGAGGAACAAAGAGATCAAAGTCTCAGATACAAGCAAGAAACAACACATCTCAATCGCTTAAACAGCCAAGTCTACGGCTTATATTAGATAGCTTTTATAAGCCTCCCTGGTCTCTTTCTGTACACTTACATAGGAAAAACCCTTCGCCTGTGAAGGTTTTTTCCCGCCATCTTGTAAATCTTTATCACTTATAGTGAAAATCCAACAGGACGTAGGGCTATTACTCCCACCATTGAGGGCCCGAACCTGTATAAACCTCTCTATGCTCCTGTTCTCCATATTTCTACATACCTTCCCGGAGGGTCACCTTGAAAGGTCTCATCATTATAAATTTTGCATAAGTTCGGCTAAGGACCCCGAGTCCGAATCGTCGACACTTTACACTCTTAGTGAAACCACAACAGGAGTAGGGCTATTACTTAGTTTCTAAGGGCCCGAACCTCTGTAATTCCTGTGATACCAACTGAAGTAAGATTGGCCCGATCTTCCAATGAGAACAATAACTTCAATTTGATGGTTGATGACTTTGACGATGCGGCTACCAATTGAACACGACGGGACTCCAAACAATCGCTAAACCACCACACTGAGTTGTTATCAACCGTGTCAAGAACGCGGTTGACTTGATCACAAAGAACAAGCAAGAAGAAGGCAAAGCAATCTGAAATTGCAACTAGGCCTAAAGCACTCGAAATTTGAGGTAGTTTCACAGATAGGAAAACTAAACTATACAAAACCTAAGGAAGCAACAAGAATTTTGGGAAAATATATGAGAAGGGGCGGTAGCCAGGGGTGGCACGTAACCCTAGACATGATACATGGGCCTTGGGCCAAAGTGGAGGCGATGTAGCACCTAAGAGTCCAAGACAGGTTCTGTCTGCCAAATTGTTTTGATGATTGCGGCCAACTCAGAAGGAATTTGGAGATGGGGTCAGATCCGTTAGAAAGAGGACGAAGTAAGCTTTCCATCAAGTGCACGTACATTCCAAACAGAATCCGTATGCAACCTCTATGCTTGTTTGATGGAGGACTGCTCCTGGTGGTCGAACTGGACTCGAACACGTACACAGCTTGGAACTTGGCTTGACTTGGTGAAGAATTGCTTCCTTACAGATCCATGCTGTGGTTCCTGATAATTCAGCTATCGCGCACGTGCTTGTGTAATTGTCTCAAGTCCTTGCGTAGGAGGTGATGGTGGTGAAGTGGTGCATGTATCCGTAGCAGTGATGTCCTCATCAATTAAGAGAGCGTAAAGTAATTTCTGGACTTCAGGGTATGTCTTCTTTTGTCCATTTAAAACTTCACTTACATAGTAAACCAGTCATTGCACTCCCCCCTTTCCGCATCTGACTTTGTTCCTTTGGTCGCAGCCTTGACATCCCTGAGGGGAAGCTGATCGACCAACTCTTGGGAAATGCGATTGCAAGTAAGGGTCGAAGCTTGGCTACCCCTTACCGTAATCGTGCCTTTTGGTCCCTGCACCTTTACGTATTGATAAGCATAATGCGTTGCCGCTATGAATTTCGGAAGTGAGGGCCTACCAAGAATTGCATTATAGGCCGAATCAAAATCAATTACATCAAAAGTAACCAATTCTATTCGGAAGTTTTCTGGTTCTCCAAACATTACTAGTAGAACAATCTGACCGATAGGAGTATATGAAAGACCAGGTATAATCTCATAAAATGGGTGGACCACTGGCTTTATTCTTGAACGAGGGTTTTACATCTAATCAAGGGTTCTGGTAAAGAGTAATCAAGTGAACTACCTCTGTTGATTAAGACTATACCCACTTTAGCATTGTTGATTGTGGGAGTAATGACTAGAGGAAGTCGTCGTGGGCACGATAGTCCCTTGGGATAATCTTCTCGGCTAAAGGTCACGGACGTCTCCGACCAGTGGGGATACTGAGGTTCTCCTGGAGGAGCCTCAGCATTATTCACCTCGCAGCAAATAGATTTAAAGTGACGCTTTGAAAGATATGATGAAGAACCATAAAAAATTACATTAACGTGATTATTGGGTACTTGGTATGGCATGTCCTCATCTCCATCAGCATCTTTACTCCCAGCAGCCTGTCCTTTTTCTGGTATTGTTGGCATAGGGGTTTTACCTTTGTAAAACTCCTCCATACACTTTAACTAGTTTCGACAATTCTTTAGGACGTGTCCTGAAACTTCATGCAACGAACACCACTTCTTGCTCCCCTGTGGGTTAGATTGTTTTTCCGTGTGGTCGCTGCTGCGTCCTCCCCAAGAAGGCTTATTATTTTTGAATGGAACTTTGTTACCTTTGTCGTGTGGTCGCTTTTCCTTGTTTGCGACCTCGCGGATAGGGTTCGCTCCATCCTTTTTTGATTTCTTCGCACCCAAAGGTGGCTCAGACTTCTTGTTAGAGGTTTCCTTCTCGGAATCTAGTCCAGGTTGTGGTGGTAGGTCACCTTTATCCACCATCCTATTCCATTCCACTGCCTCAGCAGAATCGGAATAACAGTCAACCATGTCAAAAAGTTCCGACACTGATCTTGGTGGGTGTATACTGAGATCCTCCGTGAACCTTCAGTATCGAACACCGTGTTTAAAGGCTCTGATAACTGAATTGTCAAAGATGTTGGGGATAGTGTTTCTTACCCCCACGAATCTCTTCACAAACTGCCAGAGAGTTTCTTCAAGGTCTGGCACAAATGATGAAGGTCATCCTCCTTGCTAGGTTTCCGATAACAATTTTGGACATTGCTAAGGATAGCATCGCATAGCATTTCCAAATTGTAAATAGATCTTTCTGGTAGGTTGAACAACAAAGTCCGTGCTGAATCTTCAAAGACTATTAGCAAGTAATTTGCCATTACTTTCCCATTCCCACCAGCCACCTGGATAGCAGTAACATAGATTTTGAGAAATTCAGATGGATTTGTGTTCCATTGAATCGGTCGATCGTACCTGGCTTGAATTTATAAGGCTAGGTTATTGCTCTCAATCCTGGCGAGAAAGTCTTACAACCAACGTAAGAGGTACGCGGTTCTTGTTCATCACCACCATCCTCCTGGTCGCGAGAAAGACTATTAGGTGGAGGACCACAATGCGGTCCCAAACGTGAATGTATTGGGTCACGATCAAGATCACATGATCGACCAATTATTCAGACCTTGTCATGACTATGACGAGTCGGGGAGGCACGAGCACGATCACATATTTTGTGGCTTTGACAAGCACTATGACCTTCTTGTGAATTCGTTACTGAACACAATGAGGAGGTTGGAGTTACATCTGATGCAACTCCATCAAGATTCTCTGCGAGAACTCTTGCAAAAATGGCCCCGTCATCATTAGTAAAACTGGCAGGAGGTTTACGGAGCATTTCCATGATCACACAGATACACTCCTGTGTGCTTTTTTTTGGAGCCGAAGGAGTTTTTGCCATCATCGCCCCACTAGTCGGAGAACACTCTGGATCTGTAAGGGGTGATTGATCGCGCCTATTACCAACAAGTTGTCATTGGTGAGACGGGCTGAGGCCGAAGTTTGCAGTGCCTTAGCGAAGTTGAGCAAGACGCAGAGTTTCCTTTGTTGTTTTGTGAACCTCATCCTCTCGACATATGCGAGTTTCATCTTCCAACCGTTTGCGGTCTCTTACTCCCTAGCAAGCTGTTGCTCGGGAGTTTCCTCGAAAAGTGCTACAACTTCCCGTGGATCTAAGACCACAGATGTGGAAAACATCTCCGCTTTATCTGAGTGGCATTTGAAATCAAAGAGGGAATTTAAATTATCTGGAGGGGAATCTCCCAGATAAGGTGAATGGTGATCATCGAGATCATCCATATTGAACATGGATGCATCGGGATCCTCATTGCCTCCATTGTGCAGAGACAAAAATTCACCTTCGGGTGAATGAAGATTCTCCGAAGGTGAATGAATTTCTTTCGAAGGTTCTTGGTCGATGGTCATAAAAAAACCGGAGAAGAATTTTCATCTGTGCAAGGATCGGAAGTGACATTGATCTCTTCCATGTGAATGTCATTTTCATCAAGGACATCCACATAGTCGACGAGGTCGAAGTCATTCTCAGAGTCGTATGCACAGGGTAATGGATCCATAAATACAAAATACTTTGGTGAAGAAGAAAATACCTTGTAACATCCCTACGAACGGCGCCAACTGTTGACGATTGGAAGAAGAACCCAAGTCGAACTTACACATAATTTATTTGTTTAGCAGGGAGGTAGTTTCCATCAATCACCAACGGGAGATTATTGTAAATATGGACATATGAACATACCATGTTTATACAGCTTCGGGCCATCGTAAACTGAGTAATTGCCCTACTCCTATTGTCTTCTCACTGTATGAATAATCGAACTACAGGGCATATGTTGACTCTAATCCTTTCTTCCTATTCTAGGCTTCAAGTATTAATCTTGTTCTTGTGGTCGTTAGTTTTGGAGTTCAGATCCCTCTCTTCCATTGATGACGACATCTATAGCACACGTACATTTCTATCACCAATAGGACCAATTACAAGAGCTTGAGCCACAAAAATACAACAACAGGTACCATGAAGAAGGAGCCAAGCAACCACAAATAGATATTCTAAAATATGCAAGGCCTACACATGAGGTCATGTAAAGTTCAAATTTTCAACATCTGTTGAGTTCTAAACTAGTTGTAAAGTTCAAGTTGTAAATTAGTTCTAAAGTGCACCATGAAAACACATAATGAGTTGTAAAATATACAACTCATGATGAGTTAGCAAAGAGCATTTGTAGCCTATAAATAGGAAAGTGCTTTATTGTAATGGATAGAATGAGAATTTTAAGAATAAAACACTTGTTTGTTCTAGGGTTTGAGTGAATCATTTTCACCCATTATATTGGGAATTATCTGAGATTCTTGTCTCCATCATTCTTCTGATTACCTCGGTGATTGTAAGAACATGTTTACTCGATGTGAGCGAGTAGACAAAGGGATCGAAGTGTGTGGTTGGGTGAATCGACTGTCGCAGGTTACCGTAATAGAGATGGTGGTTGGTGGTGTCATTCATCAAGTTGCGCGGATCTAGTTATCTCCAATCTTACACTGTGAAGATCGGGCCAAACCACGGACCAATCCGTATCATCCATCCTTCGGGCTTCCCTTTTATAGTTGATGAAGAGACGCCAGTTGCTTGATCAAAGAGATCCCTCGGCGATAATTGCACCACGGTTGTAAGTTGTTGCTATTTGCCAGTTAAAACGTGCAGTTTATAGATAACCACACATCCATCACATCTTATCAATGGTTTAAGGATAACCGCACGGCATAATTATCTTTATTTTGTAACCCTGGCGAGTCTTCACTATCCACAGGACAGAAAAGTCGCTCTGATACCAACTTGATCCGTTTGAGACTTAGTCTTGGTTTTCGCACTAGGCTCGCTCAGATCCTAATATGTGGAATAACAGGATCTTACTCAGAATTACTGAAACCCAAAGGTTGATCGAAAACACAGCTCAAAATAATTGCACAACTCTTTATTTCAAAGAGGGTTTTACACGTCGAACGTTAGACAAACTCATCTATGTCGAGGAACTAAACTCGATAATATTCAATAGATTTTTCATGATCTAAACTAGACCTATTACAGGGTATTTATAGTCCAATCGTATGAGTACGTATCAGACACAATAACCTAAATGTATTAGACTCATATAACTAACGAACCCTAACAGATAAAGCTTAGTTATATGTATTCGGATCATATTACAATTTCGGCCAGAGAACGAGTTCCTTTTCATGGTCGCAAAACCTTTCCAAAATCGGTTAAGGTCACGAAGCCTTTTTCGACCATGACCAAAGCTTACTTAGGGCACCATCAAATTAGCATGGCAGAAGGAGATGAGGTGAAAACTGCCTTCATGACACCATTTGGTACTTGCTGCTATGTCAGGATGCCATTTGGGCTCAAGAATGCTGGTTCCACGTACCAACACTTGATACAGAAGACCATTCAATCTCAATTAGGGCATCATTTAGAACCTTATGTAGATGACTTGGTTGTAAAAAGTGTAAAAAGCTCTAGTCATGTAGATGATCTGGCTGAAACTTTTTGTAACTTCAATAAAATGGCATAAAGTGGAATCCTGAAAAGTGCTCCTTTGGAGTTTCTTTTGGTAAACTTTTGGGTTTCCTTTTTTGTTCACGGGGCATTGAGGTTAATCTCGAAAAAAATTTGGGCCTTTGAGCAAATGCGACCTCCTTCGACCACGAAGGAGGTACATGTTGAATCTTGAGCCCTAATTAGGGTTTTGGTGATTAATGACATTCGGAATACAAGCAACTAACCTCTGTATTTGAGACTTAGATTAAGGAGTGGTGGAAGAAACACAAAAGTGCAAAATCAAGATCATGAAGACCTTTCGAAGCGTGGACAACCAGAACTACAAAGTTTTTCGATATGGAGATTTGTATTTGGTGGATTTCGGTTCAAAAGAATCTTGCATTTCAACTTGCGTGGTTGCCAAAAATTCTTTGGGATGGCTTTGGCATCGTTGTTTGGCTCATGTTGGAATGCATCAATTGAACAAGCTTTTGAAAAGAGATTTGGTTTTAGGAATGAAAGATGTAAAGTTTGAAAAGAATAAACTTTGTAGTGCTTGTCAAGTGGGAAAACAAGTTGCAAGTACTCACCCCGCTAAAAATGTTTTATCAACATATAGACCACTTGAGCTTTTATATATGGACTTGTTTGGTCCATCCGAAACTCAACGTATTCATGGTAGTAATTATTGCTTTGTTATTGTTGATGATTTCTCCCGATTTACTTGGATTTTCTTTTTAAATCATAAGTCAGAAGCTCCAAGTGTTTTTAAAAGATTTGCAAAATGCGTTGAAAATGAATTTGAATTCTTCATCAAGAAACTTCAAAGTGACATGGTGGAGAGTTTCAAATTTCAGAATTTATTGAGCTTTGTGATGAATCCGAGATTAAACACGAATTTTCTGTGCCATACACTCCTAAACAAAATGGTGTTGTGGAAAGGAAAAATTGAACATTTATCGAAATGTCTCAAACTTGGTTAGATGAGTATAAAACCCCCACTAGGTTTTGGGTCGAGGCCGTCAATGTTGCTTGTTATGCTATAAACCGGCTTTACAGTCATCCGCTTTTAAACAAAACTTCTTATGAGCTCATTGTTGGAAGAAATACAAATATTTTGTATTTTTGGGTCTTTGGTTGCAAGCGTTACATTCTTAAAAAGCGCATGCATCTTGGAAAGTTTCAAAGAAGAGCAAGGCTTATCTTGTTTTCAACACAATAACCAAATGCATTGAGGAAAATTGCAATGTTGAATTTGATGAAACTAACGGCTCGGAAGAAGAGCATGAAAATCTTGAGAATGTAGGAAATGAGGAACTACGAGAAGCAATGAAGAACATGACGGTTGGGGACATCAAGCCTAAAGATGAAGATTCAAAGTCACCCAGTCAAGAAAATGAAGTAACTCATATGGTTCCGGAGGCCGCTACTCAAGTCGATCTTGATCCAGAGATGAAGGAAAATGAAGATCAAGCATTACAAAATCCAAGACTTCATCAAACCATTACTGAGGATCACCCCGTCAACCAAACAATTGGTAATGTTGGTAAAGGTGTTCAAACTCATTCCAAAATTGCATCTTTTTGAGCATGCATCATTCATTTCTAGTCTTGAGCCTAAATGCATTGATGAAGCTCTAGCGGACCCGAATTGGGTAAATGCCATGCATGAGGAATTGAACAACTTTACAAGAAATAATGTATGGAAACTTGTAGAAAAACCTTTTGATCATAATGTAATTGGTACAAAATGGGTCTTTCGAAATAAGAAAGATCAAAATGGCATAGTTGTAAGTAATAAAGCTAGATTGGTAGTGTAAGGTTATTCTCAAATTGAAGGATTAGATTTTGATGAAACCTTTGCTCCCGTGGCTAGACTAGAAGCCAGTCATATCTTACTTCCATTTGCATCAAGTTTTGAAATCAAACTATTTCAAATGGATGTTAAAAGTGCCTTCTTAAATGGTGAAATTTCGGAACTTGTATTTGTAAAGCAACCACCGGGCTTTGAAGGTCCAAAATATCCTAATCATGTGTATAAACTTTCAAAAGCCCTCTATGGTCTTAAGCAAGCTCCTAGGGCTTGGTATGAACGGTTGCAAAATTTTCTAATTTCACAATGATTTGAAGTTAGAAAAATTGATACAACCCTCTTTACCAAAATCATAAATGATGATTTCTTTATATATCAAATCTATGTTGATGATATAATTTGTGGTTCCACTAACGAATCCCTCTGTCAAGCTTTTGGTGAAACTATGTCAAAGGAATTTGAGATGTCCATGATCAGCGAGTTGAACTTTTTCCTCGGGCTTCAAATCAAGCAAATCAAGGAAGGAATATTCATGAGCCAAAGAAAATACATAAAGGATTTGCTTAAGATATTTGGAATGGAGGATGCAAAGCCAATCAAGAACCCCATGGCTACAAATGGTCATTTGGACATGGACGAGGGAGGTAAACCGGTGGAACTCGAATTATATCGTTCTATGATTGGTATTTTATTATACCTCACTGCTTCTAGACTAGACATTATGTTTAGTGCATGCAAGTGTGCTAGACTTCAAGCCGCCCTTAGAGAATGTCACTTGATTGCGGTAAAAAGAGTATTTAGGTACTTAAAACATACACCAATCATAGGTCTTTGGTATCCTAAAAATGCTAGCTTTGATCTCCTTGGATATTCGGATTCAGATTACGCCGGTTGTAAAATTGATAGAAAAAGTAGTTCCGGTGGATGTCAACTTCTAGGAAGATCATTAGTCTCATGGACTTCTAAGAAACAAAATTCGGTTGCACTTTCAACCACCGAGGCAGAATATGTTTCGGACGGTAGTTGTTGTGCATAATTATTATGGATGAAGAAAACGTTATTAGACTATGGCATAAAAGTCAATTGTGTTCCGCTTTTGTGTGAAAATGAGAGTGCCGTTAAAATTGCAAACAATCCCGTTCAACAGTCTCGAACTAAGCACATTGACATTAGACATCATTTCTTAAGGGATCATGTATCAAAAAGGGACATAGTGATTAGTCATGTTTCAATCGACAATCAATTAGCGGACATATTCACTAAACCCTTAGATGAGTCAAGATTTAGCAAGTTAAGAAATGAATTGAATGTTATTGAAATTTCAAATGTTATTTGAATTCTTTCTTGCTTAGAATGGTCCTTTATTGTGCTCTTATCTAGTATATATATACTTATACTTATATATATGTATATATATATAAGTAATGTAGGCATATATGCCAATCAATTCCCATTTTGAAGAAAAAGACCAAAACATCACCTCTTCATCTCTTTTCAACAAAACTTGGATGACACATTAAGGGGGTGCAACTTCATGCTCATTGAATATTTGTATACCCCAAATTCGGTACATGAATGAAAATTTTGCTTGTATTTTGTTAAAACGGTCATTTTCAAACCAAAAAGGTGAAAAAGTGCTGAAAACATTCAAAATGTTAAAAATTAACACAAAACCTTCAAAAATATGTTTCAAATATGTTTTCAATGGTTTCGAAAGTAAAACAAAGAATTTTGAGTTAAAATGCAGAATTTTTACAAAATTGAAGATTTAGGAATCTTGGTTTGGCCCAAAATGACTTATTTCCACAAAACAAGATGGGTTGAGCTTTGATAAAAACTTTCTACGTGAAACACTTAGAACTCAATCATCTGAAGATAGTTCGTGTTGAACTTTTTCTCAAAAGACCTACGGTTTTCATGTTATCACATGTTATAGGTCACCTGAAAACGCCTCCTTACCCGAAAATACCCAAAATGTGCATTTTGTGAATTTAGCTATTTGAGCTAGCTTTCTTCCATGTTTCAGCTTGAAATAGTATTTCAAATTCATACAAGTCCAAACATTTCAGAAAAATCCAAGTTTCATTGAGAATTGAAGACTTGGTGAAAATCCGGTTGTTTTTACCTGTTTTACCCTAAAAGCTCTTTTGGGGACTCATATCAAGATCTTCTTTGACTCACACTACTACAAAAATGCAATCCACTAACCCCTATCTTCTAACGGTTATAGAAATCTGGGAAAAAACCGTTAGTGTACAATGACCGTAGTGGATAAAAAGTTTTGTACTAACGGTAATTACTGGGAAACCGTTAGTGAATAGCATGTCATTTGTACTATCAGTTAGTACTGTACGAACCATTAGAAGGGAGAAAATTGTACTATCGGTTTGTATTTTGTAACAGATAGTGAAATTACGGCATTTTGACTATCGGTTAGTAGTGTACAAACCGATAGAAGAGATGAAATTGTACTAACGGTTTGTTTTATATAACCAATAGTAAAAGGATGTCATATATACTAATGGTTATGACAGTAGGGACCTTTAGAAGGGAGGAAAGTTCACTAACGGTTGTGTTTTTGAACCGTTAGTAAAATTACAGAACTTATATATCTCGACCCTTGCTCTGCATCCTCGATCTGTTCTACCGTATGTGCATCCACGCTCCAAGCTAGAGTGATCTGGAAAAGCTAGCTGGAAGGTTGATAATTCGATCCCTCTCGGTAATGTCATCTTCATCACCTCTCTCTCTCGATCACTCTCTGACACTCTCCCTCTCTCTCTACTTCCAATTCATTAAACTAGATACATGTAGCTCCGAACTAGGAGGTTAGCTAGCTAGCTATAGCTTACTAAAGTTAAGCCAGGAATGATTTATGGCTGAAGTTAATAAGCTAGCTAGGTGGCACTTCCAATTAATGCATCAAGTTAGGGTTTCATACATCAATTATTTATACATCAATTGTTAGTGGCTGTATACATATAGCCTAGCTATATATTGACCATGTTTCATACTTCCAATATTTATTTCAATTTGTCAATTTTGTGAAATAATTGTAGATGGACCGAGAATATTGGATGTATGGAATAAAACGTACTACACTTGAGTATTTGGAAGGTGTGAATGTGTCGCGCCCCACACAGGGTACCACGACTACTCCTGTGGAGACCTAGCTCGCTGCAGCTGGCCTCATACATACATACCACTGACTTCCCAGGATAAGTCAAGCACAGGAGTTCATTGCAGCAGAGTGACTTACAAAATATTATTCATAAACAGTATGGCCTACTGGCCTGATACAACAAGAGTAATACAATGCCTTCACGGCACAAATGGTCTAATTAAAACAAAAAGACAACTACTCGACGGAAGCTAGGCGAAACCCCCACAGTCGTAAGAAGTTGACGGCAGAACAACACACTTCAGGGTTCTGGCAGAACTAGCTCTCTTCCTTCTGGATCCACGAAATCTTCCAAGCCTTCGTCTTGGTATTGTAGCACTCCATCTATTGTTGATGAGTTGCAAGGGTGAGCACTTATGTACTCAGCAAGTCATAGGTAAGAGTAAAGATACGTATAGTAGAGATGACATGATCCTATGCTATTGAGGGAAAAGAGGTGAGAGGGTTTTTCCATAAATACTTTTCTTCCAAGCTGTTCAAATCTCATGCTCATGGCAACATTTTATATACTTAGGGCACAATCCACATGCCTCTTAGATATCACATGATCACTAAATTATGGTACTACCGCGACACGTCAACACATGACAGCCCACGGCAGCACCCTTTATCATGACAACACATGTCATTTGGGTAATCTTGAACTAACAAATTTTAATTTATAAAACAATACTTGTGTCACACCCCGTGGATTCAATCCACCGCGGCATACTCCTAAAACTCGGGAGCACGAAGTATTCGGATACATTTTTAACTCTGCAGAGGGGTACCAATTTACCCGCAAGATATATCCACTTTCATGCCCTTCCTATCACAAGGATTGGACCCCTGACTCACTTCATACTGTGAGTGGCAAGGTGGAGATAACAAGAACTTTTGCCATGTTTCACACACAGTTCACCCCAGACCCCGTGGTTTTCTTCACGCAAACCACAGTTGTGGCAGGGTTACACAACCCCCACTAATTGGCATCTTCCCCTCAGGGTCAGCGTGCATGATCACATCCTGTGATGTGTTGGAGCGCACCCCGTGTTTAATCGTGAGTTTGTCATATAGGGGTTTCATGTGTGATCCACATACTACTTGTTCAGGTCTGTCCCATACCAGGCTTGCGGTCGGCACGTTAATCATGCCACTAGACGCACAACACAAGGTTCTAGGTTCTTATATGCCAGTGACCAGATCATACCACAATCCATGCACCTTCAGTGCCTGCACATCCAGTGCAGCCAAGCACCTCCAGTGCTACCACCATTCCATACCAAAATACTGGTCACGGCTAAGGGTTTTATTTCATGAATATAAATATATATAATATATTAGTTCATGGCTCATTATTTGATCAATTCACATTTCACAGGCATCAGCCTGATGCTGCCATTTCATAATTCAACTATTCTCAATCTTTCACATGCAATATTATTTTATAATCAAGGTATATTCTAGCAATTCATAACATATAGGTTCAAGATGTTCAAGAATATGACTTGCCTTCCGCGTCGTAAGAAACAGCAGTTGATGTCGGGTCTGCGACGAAGTCTTCGAACTTGGACTCTTGCTCTGAACAAGGATCAAACAAGCAAACAGGCATTACAATCAATCCTACTCTTACTATTCCACTATATGCGATAATGCAAGGAGAAACACTTAGGCGATACAAGATTTGAGAGTTCTGGGAAACGATTAGGATTAAACTATGGACACCAGGATTAAGATTAGTTGTCAAGGGTTTACAAGGTTCCAAATGTTCCAAAATATCAGAATGATATCAAGGCTGCGGCTGGTTCGCTCAAAAACAGCAAACGTCTTTAGGTCGACATTCGGTTCAAGGCATTGACATAGAGTCGATGGATGATAGAGGGCTCAACTCAAGTTGTGACAGTAGGATAAAATGTAGATCACAACATCAGGAGTCTAAGGGACAAGGTTATGTTCAGTTTGCATACCCAGAAGGGGTCAAACTGGCCCAATGCCATTGGCTAACATAGGCTGACAAGGGCTGACAATGCCGAAGAATGGCATTGACATGGTTTGAATAGTTCCCAGTGGCCAAAATGAGTTTTGATTCAAGCATATGGTGCACAAAGTAGTGAGGCAACTGTTTGACAAGGTATTTTTGGTTGGCATGACCAGAGGTGGGTGAACAGGGCTAATGCCACTGACTGGCATAGTTTGACATAGAGTTGACATGGCCAGAAACTAGGGTTTGCCATAACTTTTGATCTAGGGCTCCAAAGGATGCACCACTTTCTCTGGTAGTTAGGAATTTGTAATAGGAGCAAATGTCTCAACAGGATCTAGGGCAGGAGATGGCCGAAAAGTGATGAAAACTGGCAAAGAAGTTGACTGGTCTGGAGCACATGCAACATAAACAGTACAGCAACTAGGGCATAGCTATATCTCACAATCTAGGCCGAATTGGAAGTCGTTATAGAAGACAAAGTTGCTCAGAATGGTCCAAAACATCTAAATGGCAAAGGGGCTAGGGCTGGATCGGCTGAATTTGGAAGATACTGGCTGGAGAAAAGATGAACTCAAATCTGATTTGGGCATTTCTGATTTAAAGTGATTGAGCTTAATTCCTTGCTTGTGGATGGTCTCTAGGGCATTAGAACTATACTGGTGAAGTTAGATTGGCTAGAGTTGCACCAGGAAAGCTTAAACAGTAAGCTTAGTTCACAAACAAAGTTCCAATTTGGGGTTTTCTAGGTTTCAGCAAAATTGATGATTCTAGTTGCTTAGGGATGTTAAGCAAGGTCTACTGACCATATTTGATCACTGGCTCGAGAGCTAAATCGGTTTAGGTGAGGGTTAATTGCTCACCAGAGTTCTAGATGAAACACGGCGATTGCCGGTGACAGAAAGCATTTGAACTAAATTCCAAGCTTGAGAAGCATGAGGGAGATGAGAGAAGCTCACTGGGGTTGTTGGATCGAAGTAGGAAGCAGTGGAGAAGCTTGGCACCGTGCTCCCTCTTTGCTGCTCACCGGGGAAGAAGAAGAGACAGTGCTGCTGTTGGTTTTCTGGTGCTTTGGAGTGCAAGGAGTAAGGCTAAGTCCCAGGGGGCATGAATAGGCAAGCTGGAGGTGCTTCAACGGTTGGAAAAACTCGGGGAGTTGTAGCCGGCAAGATGTGATTGAATTGGACTTCACGGCGAAGACAGGCGACGAAACGACTTGGTTCAGCGGCCGTGAAGGCTTTACAGGTGATGTGAGGGCAAGTTGATGGCTGGCCACGGCGAGATCTCCACGTGGCATCGTTTTGCTGCTGGAGCCGTTGCCGGTGGCGTGTAAATGGGAGAACCAGCTGGTTGCGGTCCTCGCTGGAGAAGATCTACAGTGGCCAACGTCGAGCACACACGTGGCAGCAGGTGAAGCGATCGAAGCTTGAAGCAACAGCGCGTGCTCGAGGTCGAGGCAAACACAGCAGCAGCGCGCTCGAGGTCGAAGCTCCCGTGCTCGTGCGCTTGTTCCAGGTCGTGGTCGAAGCAACGGGTGCAGTCGAAATTGTTCCCAAGTGCTGTGGTCGAGAACTGAAGCCTGGTCGAAGACAGTAGCTGGTCGGTTGCACTGGTTCTGGTCGTGAACTGAGGTGAGGTCGAATCAGGGGCATAATTGTGATGATTTTGGTTGAAGTCTGGACTGATTTGTAAATCTGGTTTTAAAGAGGTTTAATATGGGATTTGGTTTCATGGCTGAGTATAATATTTCTATTAATACTCATTTAGCTCAAATTTGGGGAAAGTTTGATAAGGTTTGAGGGATTTCACCTATTTTCGAAAATAGGGTAAAATTAGGGTAAAATAGATCTGGATTTTGTCGATCTCGAATTCTGGAAATTGGAGTAAGATTTTCAAGTTTAAACAGAAGGGAAATTTGTATCAAATGGCATTTGGGAGGTGTTCTCTGAAGAAATTCTGGATTTTGAGTTGATTCGTGGATTTTAGCCTTTTCAGGCTTCTAGGTAAACAGAGAAAGGACTTATTTGCAGTAAAATTTGGACTAAACTGCAAAAAGTGTTTAGATGAAACAATCTGGGTCCCAACTTTTTGAAGTAAGTTGAGGATATACTTAGGAACATATTCCAATAGATACTTGAGTCTGGATAGGGTTAGATCATGATAACTCAGTTATCTGACATCTGGGGTACTTAGGGTAAATCTGAATTTCCTGTTTTCGAAAACAGAAAGAGACTTAGATACTGGGAGTTAGGGTTAGAATTCAATTTGGTTCCTGAGGACTTTTATCTTCAGGGTAACTGGTAGGTTAAATCTGGATGGTCAGATCTTGATCTGGATCTAGAAAATAGATTTGGAGATTTTTAGGGTTTGGGAGAGATTAGGGTTCAGCTAATCTGGCTACAACTACAGGGATACATGCATGCAGGATTTTATGCAAAAAGATTTCACCCCCAAAACCAGGGTGTTACAGAATGGATTTATTAAATTTGAGAAGAAGGAAGAGAAAGATATGCATTGTCTTTGTATAGATTGTATGAACTTAAAGAGGTTCGGCAACTCTGATTAGATTAAGAGTCATTTGATTCATCGTGGTTTTAACGCACACTACACCTGTTGGATATGGTATGGCGAAGATCTTGAGGAAACGAGCACCGCTACCACTCAGCAGGACCCAGAAGTGGATTGCAGTAATGATGATCATCAGAACATTTATAATGTTCATCCGGATGTGCATGTAGATGACGACAATTTAGATGAAATGTTACGTGATGTAGAAGAAGATTATAGAGAAAATGATTTTCGTAAATTTGAGAAATTGATTGTTAATTCTGAGAAGCCTTTGTTCCCTTGATGTGCAAAATTTACAAAGTTGTCTTCTTTGTTGAGATTATATAACTTGAAGGCAAGCAACGGTTGGATCGATAAGAGTTTCACGGCACTATTAGATCTTTTAGCGGACATGCTTCCAGAGGGATATGAGTTGCCAAGATCGGTTTACCAGGCCAAAAAACTGTTGTGTCCGTTGGGAATGGAAATCGAAAGAATACATGCATGCCCAACTGATTGTTCTCTATACCATAACGAGTATGAGGATTTGCATGTTTGTCCAAGTTGCGGTGCATTGCGGTATAAGCGTGGGAACCGAATTTACCACAGTGGATGTGATGAGGTAAAGAAGGGGCCTCCGGCCAAAACTATATGGTATTTGCCTATGATTTCTAGATTGAAACGGCTGTTTACAAATCTGAAAGATGTGAAGTACTTGCGTTGGCATGTTGAAGGTCGGAAAAAGGACGGAAATCTAAGACATCCGGCTGATTCTATTCAATGGAGAAACAGTAACAGAATATTTGGTGAGTTTGGTGGTGAAGTGAGGAATATAAGGTTTGGGCTGAGTACGGATGGTATGAATCCACACGGAAACATGAGCAGTCGGCATAGCACTTGGCAGGTTCTTTTATGCATCTACAATCTTCCTCCTTGGTTATGTATGAAGCACAAGTACATCGTGATGTCCTTACTAATCTCAGGACCCAGACAACCTGGGAATGATATTGACGTATTTCTATCACTGTTAGTCGAGGACTTACATAAATTGAGGAGCGAATGGGTGCGGGTGTGGGATGCATATAAGCGAGAGAATTTCATATTGCGGGCCATGATATTTTGCACCATAAATGATTTCTCGGCCTATGGAAATTTGTCGGGGTATAGTACGAAAGGAGGCAAGGCTTGTCCTATTTTCCTGGATGAAACTGAAAGCATGTGGTTACCGAACTGCAGAAAAACAGTGTACATGGGTCACCGCAGGTTCCTTCCGATGTATCACGCCTACCGTAAGAAGAGGAAGTCATTTAATGGGAAGCCTGAGAAAGGATCAGCCCCAGTGTTTGTGACTCGTAAGGAGCTTTATTTGCACGTGAAGGACATCAAAGTTGAGTTCGGTAAATGTTCTAAACCTCCAGGAAAAAATGTTTGGAAGAAGAGATCGATTCTTTGGGATTTGCCATACTGGGAGCACTTACAAGTTCGACATTGCATTGATGTCATGTATGTAGAGAAAAATGTTTGTGATAGTTTGATTGGTTTGTTGTTGAACATTCTGGGAAAGACGAAAGATGGCATCAAAGTTCACCGTGACATGCTCAAAATGGGCATAAGGACTGAGCTCGCACCGTTGGAGAAGGGAATGCGTACATACCTCCCCCCGACCAGCTATAGTTTGTCAAAAAGGGAAAAAACAGAATTCTGTCAGTGCCTGTATGGTGTCAAAGTTCCATGCGGGTATTCTGCAAACTTGAAAAAACTTGTGTCCATGAAGGACTTGAAACTGGTTGGTATGAAGTCCCATGATTGTCATGTGCTGATGTCACAAATTCTTCCCATTGCTATCAGAGGCATTCTCCCAGTTAAAGTCAGAGAGACAATTACAAAGCTATGTTATTTCTTCAATGCAATATCTAGCAAGGTAAGTGTGTACTCCTACTAAGTTAATTAGCTCCATTCATGGAACTTGCCAGATTTTTTTGATCTTAATATTTGCTGCAACTGTACCCTTGCAGGTAATTGATCTGGATGGACTGCATGATTTGCAACGCGATGTGACTAGAACTCTTTGTCAGCTGGAGATATATTTGTCTCCATCTTTTTTTGATGTTATGGTCCATCTAATTGTTCACCTTGTCAGAGAAATTAAGTTTTGTGGACCCATGTTCCTGCACTACATGTATCTATTTGAGAGATTTATGGGTATCTTGAAGGGATATGTAAGGAATCGACATCGGCTTGAGGGCAGTATCATTAGGTTATGCCGCCGAGGAGGTGATTGAATTTTGCACTAACTATATGGCTGGGGTTGACCCAATTGGTGTTCCTACGTCCTGACACGAGGGCAGGCTTCAGGGCATTAGAACGATTGGATTCAAAGCAGTCGTCCCCTACAGTGATCTGTATGCAAAAGCACATTTTTGGGTCTTACAACAGATGACGGGGGTGGAGCCATACATACACGTGCACAAGGAAATGTTACGAAAACAGAATCCTTCGAAGCCAGATATTTGGGTCACCAGAGAACATAACAGGAAGTTTGCTGGGTGGATCAAAAATAGAGTCCTGCGAGCTTCTGAGGGCAACGTAGATGAAGTTGTTACATGGTTGCCCACAGGGCCAAGATTTACTGTAGGGACTTGGCAGGGGTATGACATTAACGGCTATTCATTTTACAAAAGAACTCAGAACGAGAAGAGTACTTTGCAATGTAGTGGAGTGACACTACTTGCTATTTCAGAGGATGCCAGGGCAGTAAGGGCACTCAACTCATATTACGGTGTTATTGAGGAAATATGGTAGCTCGATTACGTATTAGTTAAAGATTCCTTTGTTTCGATGTCAATGGGTCGAAATCCCTCGAGGTGTTAAAGTAGACAATTATGGGTTTACTCTCATCAATCTCAGTAGAGTCACACACCAAGATGATCCATTTATACTTGCTGAGTAAGCCACACAGGTGTTCTACATCGTTGACCCACCCAATCCAAAGTTGCACGTTGTCCTTCACAATAAGAGACATATTGTTGGGATTGAAGACGTTGTGGATGAAGAAGAGTATAATCAGTTTGACAAACTACCTCCATTTTTAGATGGAATTCTTCAATCTGCCCCTACCGAAGATATTGACGAAACAAGTTACCTGCGAGATGACCACGAAGAAGGATTATGGGTGGACAGCCATTTTGGACTATTTTGCAATATGTAAGTGATGTATACTACTTGGAGCTTTAATTGAAGAATTAATATATATATACTGATCATGATGTGAAAATTGTAATTATTGTGGTTATGCACTCAGTCACGTGCCTGTTCATTGTCACATCATTTTTTGAAAATTCTTTGGGAAAAACATATTTGATGCATTGAGAATCATTTCGGCAAATTTTCATTTCAATTGGATATGATTTGAGCAATAATTGATTCTTTTCACAAATCAATATGAAAACTACAAAGTTCAAATTCCTTGTGATTTTTGGCTGATTTGTCATTTTCATATCTTCATCTTGATTGGCTATTCGAAGAAAGTTTCTATGTGCATGATTCTTTCTCTTCCATGATTGGTCTTTACTGTTAATTTATTTCAAAATTATTGGACGTTACTTACATGGATTTTCAGGTGTCTTTACAAGTGCAATATGATTTACTGAAACCCATCTGTAACTATTCTCAGGAAAAACCGTTAGTAACGGGTGGATCCTATGAACCGTTAGTGCATTGCATGCTATCATAATATCCATCGAAGTAGGAGAGAAAAATTGTGTTGTACTAACGGTTTTAATTTTCAAACCGATAGGAAAATCAATCTCTTATATCGGTTTGTACTAAAGAACCGTTAGTAAATATGTTACATATTCTTATAGTTTCTTAATTTTAACCGATAGAAAATATTACATTGTACTAACGGTTGGTTGTGCTGAACCGTTAGTACAAGACCACTATAATTGGTTAAACCCGCCGGAGTTTTCCCTCCAGTCGAACCAAACACAGTTCCAAATAAGCCTCTACTCGCGCGCGGAAAACCCTAGCCTCGCCGACATCCCCTTTTTCGCTCCTGCACCACCACTGCCGCCCGCATTTGGGTTCTCCACTGCCGCCGGCCACTGCATCGCACCATCGTAGGCCACTCCATGAACTGTAAGTGTTCTTGACCAACTTGCACTGTAGAGTTTTTTCATATTCAGCTTCAGTTTCTTAAATTGTCCTTCATATTCAGTTTCTTAAATTGACACTGAACTCGATTAGAACTAGCCAGCCTTTAGGAAAGAGTAATTGAAATGAAATCAATTTCAAGTTCGAACGATTTGAAGGCACCCGAACGATTTTAAGGCACCTCATCAAACTTGATTAGAACCAGCCGCCAGTCTTGTAAAGGCACCTGAAAATCCACACAAATGACTTCCAACAATTTTTAAATAATTTAACAGTAAAAACAATCATAAAAGATAAGAAATCATGTACAAACTTTCTTCAAATGGGCAACCAATTTAAAGATATAAAAACAACAAATCAGCCACAAAACCATGAGAAGTCTGAATTTTCCAGATTTCATATTTGATTTGTGAAAAGAATCAACTATTGCTCAAATCAAATCCAATTGAAATGAAAATTTACAGAAATGATTCTCATTGCGTGAAATATGTTTTTCAAAAAAAAAATTTCCAAACAGGATTCTACAATCAAGAGTTATAGTCAAATGATCTTTATGTTAAGCATGTAGGTTGAAGTTCGACAAGCTTTTGCAAATTGAGTTCAAATTTGATTTTCATGAGATTTTTGACACATGAAAGAGCTTGCATGAGTTATTCATATCATGTTGAGCCGAAGCTCACGAGTAAAGACCATAGAAACAGCCGAAGCTCATGTTTTGCATGTATAAGATATTTCGGGTCAAAGCAAGTTTTCCGGTGAGATTCAAACACCCATAATTAAGTTTCAAATTGAAACTCTTTTGAGAAAGTTTTCAATTTCAAACTTCTTCGGGGTAATAATATCTTGAACTTTCGTAAAACAAGTTTTGGCACAATTCAAATAGATTTTGATTAGCACTCGAAACTGATTTGATTAAAAACAAGATAGTCAAAAGCCTCTAAAAACCTTTTAAATACATTTTGAAGACCATTTTGATAGGAATTGATGATTTTTGGCCTTTTGAATGAAAATTTGACATTTTAACAAAAAGAGGTGGTTCAACATTGCCATTCCATTTTAGTTATGAACTTTGTCATGCACCTTTCTTCATATCAATTGATGGTTTGTTCATGGAATTTTAGGTAAAGCCATGTCGGCATCTTCCTCGTCTGATAGTGATTCGATGAGGGGCAACATAGATGACACTGCTTCATCCCAGCGCAAGAGGAAGGCGTGAGGCGCATTGATGTTGTGCCGTTTGGCCAAATGCACAGATCTTTCATGTGAGTTCAACCAGTTCGAGAGACCAATTGGAAAGAACACTGGGCTGTACACTGTCTATGTTTGTTTGTTGGCGAAGGAAAGGGTGAAGATCACCGTCCAGAGCTAGAGGGACGTTAAGGCCGACGAGAGGGATAGACTGTGGGCGGAAGTGAAGGTAAAATAAATCAAAATCCCTGAACTCTTGAGTAATCACATTCCCTTGGTTTATCCCGAAGATTAAGTAAGTTCTACTTATATGCACCATTTGAAACAGGCCAAGTAGAACATCCTCGACGATGGTCCCAATATAGCTTGCTTGAAAGACATGAACAACACATGGAAAACCTTCAAGAGCATCCTCGTCGGTGCCTTCCTCGCTAAAGGAAAATCTTCATACGAGAAGTACCCCTTCATAACAAAGGAGGTATGGGAGCAATTCACCCAACAGAAGGGGACCCCTGAGTTCAAGGTATGTATGCTTCCTTTGCTTGGTCACACCATTGTATGGAGTAACCAACAGTGCATTAATTTTCTTGTTTCTGGTAAGAAGGCCCTTAGCAAGAAGCACAAGGCAATCCAAAGGAGGAACAGGCACCCGCACCGGCTCGGATCTCGTGGCAATGCGGGGAAGGAGGAGTTGTGGAAGAAGGCCGAAGACGAGGCGTCGACTCCCCTGACCTGCCGATCTCCGAGATCTGCGATCCGTGATGCAAGCGCTGGTGGCTGGGCAGAGGGACCGTGTCGTCCACGGGGTCTATGGAGTTCCCAAACCCCAAGGACGCTGAGGTCGTGCAGCGAATCATAAGTTGGCTAACTTCCAGGTTGGAATCATAGAGTGTACTAGAAAAAACTATGATCAATCGTTTGTGCACAAGTTTGTATATATTTTTTCCTCACAATGTAGAGCTTTGAATGTAACAGATCTCTTGCTCGAAGGAGGCGACCCAGGGATTGTTCACTCCCATAGGGAGAACGACATACTAACCCGGGCTCTAGGGAACAAGGAGCATCTAGGGTGGACGCGAACCGTGGGGGCTGTGGTGCTGTGGAAGGATGGCTTCTCGGAGCCCAGGCAAAAGATGAAGAAGGCTCGCAGTTGGAAGGAAAAGGAATCGGAGCTGGCCGAGAAGATACGGTCAGATGTGACTGCACAATTCGTGGACATATTCGCTCAAATGAACGAGAACTATGAATGCCTCAGCCGAATTGTGCAGTCCAAGGCTTTAGATCCGGCTGCCAAGGTCAACGCTGGTAGGCCGAGTAGTTGCGGCTCGAAGGTTCACGTGGATTCGGTGGACCTGCTTGAGGTATTGCAAGTCTTGAGCTATATATGCAGTTCAGTTGATGCCACTCCCGTTACGTTAGAATTGTTTCGCTACCTGTTATAATTGTTGCAAATTGCAAAAGCCGGAGAGCTGTAGCCAATTGATCTACATAGGCGATGACCCTATAGTGGTTGCACACGGGGTCGTATATCAGTCTTGGGAGGATGTCCGGATCCACTGCATACCTCTGAAGCCTTGGTTCGCAAAGGTACAGGTGGACATGGCCCTCCCGGGCAACAGCGCTTTTCCGTTACCCATCCCAACGGACGAAATGTGGACAATTGATGAGGCATTGGGCTCATACATACAGTGGCCCAAGAAGGGTGTTTGACTATAGGAGGTAAACCCTACCCATTGTAGCTTACAACTCATTTAATATACTCAACCTGCAAAATCTAACTTACGCTTTCATAACTTAAAGTGGACGATGGATGCCAGCGCACTTCTTGAGGACCCCACCCACATCACAGCGCATGACCGAGCTCCTTCGGCCCCCATGCCTCCTCCGACGGCCTCGACCCCACCCAAAGGATGCACGCCTCCTCAGAAAGCCCCTTCGCCATCAAATGAGGCTAGCGGCACTGCGCCCCAACCTTCAAAGGTATACACTCGCTCCCCAGCCAAAGGCAAGGGCAAGGCCAAAGGCAAGGCGAAACAAAGTCAGTCGGGTGCGTTCAAGAACGGGTTCCTACTCGTGTCGGAGTACCTTCTACGCAATATGGATCAGAAAACAAGAAGTCTCCACGAGTAGTACCTAGCCCGGTCTAGGCACCACATCAACTTTGAAGTTCACTTCAGGCCAGGACATTTTCACCGTGAGGCCGGGAGCTTATCGGTGGCCCACGAGGATTTGTTCGATCTCTTCAACTGGCAGGAGCTTGATATGTCCATCATACGGAATGGAGTCCTGTGAGTTTGCCGCTCCTATATGTTGTCGCAGTTCATTTCATAAATCTAATGACTTTGTATGCACTACTTACTAATGTCTACATTGCATCCAGGTGCATGTATAGGTTGGCGTCGATGAGGCCATGTGACACGGTGGGTTTCCTCGACCCACACAAAATAAGCCTCACGATGCTAGAGCACGACCAAGCACATGTGGAGGAATATATATCAAGGGCATTACTGGCACAGCAGGACCGGGAGTTCATTCTTGCACCGTACCACCAAAGGTTAGTGCATCTCCTACTAATTTAACTCATTCTTGTATGTTACGCCTAACATATACATGAAATTCTTCACTTTTATGTACAATGTAGGGGCCACTGGGTCCTCGTCATCATTTGCCCATGGACGAATGAGGTGTACTACCTCGATTCGATAAGCGACAGGGTAGCACATGTTTTCACCCTCACGTGGCACATAGACGCATAAGTAACACAGTTGATTTAAATTTCGCTCTGACTAGCTAATTAATGATAACATATTAACCGGCATTGCTAAATTAAATACAGGGCTTTCAAAAATTATGTTACCTCTGGAGGGAGGCATGACGTGTCGAAGGGCACAACAATTTCTTGGAAAGAGTATGAGGTAATTAATACGGATGGAACTACTCATGATGAGTCTTTTAATTTATTCTTAATTAGTTCTTTCGAGTTAATGTGGGTTTATGTCCTTACATATGCAATTATCCCAGTGCCATCAGCAACCACAATCATGGCAATGTGGGTTCTATGTCATGAGGTTTATGTATGCCCTGATCAGGACAGACTTTTCCCAATTCCCTAAGGTAAGCATTTTTCCTGACTCAAAGTCGAACATTGGATGTGACGTACATTCCTAACTTCATACACGCATGCAGAGCATCACGTTGAAAGACCAATACGAGCTGCCTTAGTTAAAGGAGCTATGACAAATTTGGGCTCAATATGTGATGGATGAAGTGGCTATCAACGATCGATTGTAAATGACTTGTGTAATATACATTGAATGTGTTAATTGGTGTATGTGTGTATTTGCATTGGTGTATTTGTTAATAAATTCAATATGTGAATAATAAGATTCAATCTGTCCAATGCATTTGGGTATCTCTGTATTAGTGTATTTGTGAATAAATTCAATCTCTGTATTAGTGTATTTGTGAAGGAGCTACTTGTAACATATTCCAATGGTTACAAACTCGGAACCGTTAGAAGAAGTTATGCTAGTACTAACGGTTCCAGGTTAACCATTAGAATAAGGCTCCCTCCGATTAAAGAAATTTTCTATTACTAACGGTTGCGAGTAGTGAACCGTTAGATGAAATTCTGTAATACTATCGGTTAATAACCTACAACCGATAGAAGAAAGTTTATAATACTAATGGTTGACTAGTACAGAAAAGCTTTCTTCTATCGGTAAAAAAAACCTTTCTACTATCGGTTTTCGTACCGATAGAGATAGACACGATAGAACAAGACAGAACATTTTCTATCGGTAAATAATCGACAGAAAAAATTAACAATTCTATTGGCATATTAGGAGTGTACCGATAGAAAACCCGTCGTAGTCTGACGATTAACGGTGGAAAAAATACTCATATTCTAACGGTTAATTACATGATTACCGACAGGAAAATATTACTTTTCTATCGGCACCTTATGATTGTACCGATAGAAAACCCGTCGTCGTCTGACGTTTAGCGTTGAGAAAAATACCCATATTCTAACGGTTAATTATAAGTTTACCGACAGAAAAAAGTGTAGCACTCTGTCGGTTGGAAATGACATTATCGATAGAAAAAATCTTAGTACTCTCTCGGTTGTGTATGAGTTCACCGGCAGAAAAAATCACACTCTTCTAACGGTTAATTATAGGTTTACCGAGAGAAAAAACCACAGTAGTCTCTCGGTTGTGGATGAGTTCACCGGCAGGAAAAGTCACATTATTCTGACGGTTAATTTCAAGTTTACCGATAGAAAAATGGGTAGTAGTCTCTCGGTTGTGGATGAGTTTACCGATAGAAAATTTGTAGTGGTCTGTCGGCTATGAATGAATTTACCGATAGAACATTCACATATACAGTACGTTTGCATTTACAATACAGTACATTCACATATACAGTACAGATGCAATACATTATAGATTGGATACACAATACAGTACAGATGCAAAGAAGGGTAAATTCACAGAACAGATTGACACATTAGACAGTTATTCACATTTATTCACATATATATGGACAAATACAAATTGCAATCCAATGTGGACATTTATTGACATATATATTTATTCACATGTATATAAACAGTCTATGCACAGAGTACACGAAAAAGAGAAAATTATCATGACGGATGGTTGGGCGCAACTTCCTCCATTACATATTGAGCCCAGATTTGTCAAAGATCTCTAATCTTTGCATTTTCGTATGAGTCTTTCGACATGGCGATCTGCAAGCATGTGTGAATACTTAGTAACTAACTTCCTAATTTAGAACGTGACACCCAATTTTCAAATTTGAGTTAGCTATCGATGCTTACCTAGGGGAATTGGGCAAAGTTTGTCTGCACTAGGTCGTACATATAGCGCAACACATAAAACCCGCATTCCCACGATTGCGGCTGCTGATGGCACTGAGATAATTGCATATGCGAAGACATGTTAGCTATTGTTTCCATAAACTAATTAAGCATAAACAAAAAGTCTCGTGAGTACCTCATATTCTTTCCAAGCTAGTAGGGAGCCCTGCGGTGCGGCATGCCTCCCTCTAGCGGACGCATATTTATCAAAAGCCCTGCATTTTAGTTAGTATTGCCCGTTAATGTATTACCATTAGCTAGTGAGGTGAAAATTTAAATCAAACATATAAGTTACTTACGCCTCCATATTCCCCTTGACCACATATTCGATCGATAATCTGTCACGCATCGAATCGAGGTAGTACACCTCGTTCCTCGGCGGACAGATCACGATGAGGATCCAGTGGCCCTTGCATTGTACATAAAAGAGGACCACTAGCTCAAAGTATATCTCAGGTGTAACATACAAGATCGAGTTAAATTAGTACGAAATGCACTAACCTTTGGTGGTACGCCACCAGAATGAACTCCCTGTCGTGCTGCGCCATCAGCGCCTTGGATATGTACAGCTCAGCGTGCGCGGCGTCGTGCTCTAGCATCGTGAGGCTTATTTTCTCTGGGTCGAGGAAACCCACCTTGTCACACGCAGCCTCCGATGCTAGCCTGTACATGCACCTGCATGCAAAGGACGACATTAGTATTGCACAGAAAGTTACTACATTTCAAATGAACTACAACAATGCAGAGTTAGCAAACAGAGTTAGAAAACAGCAATACATAGCATCAGCAAACTCACAGGACTCCAGTCCGTATGATGGACATATCGAGCTCCCGCCAGTTGTAGAGGTCGAACAGATCCTCGTGTGCCACGGATATAATCCCGGGCTCACCGTGGAACTGCCCAGGCCTGTAGGGAACTAAGAAGTTCAGATTGCGCCGAGCTCGGTGTAGGTACCACTCGTGGAGGTCTCTGGTTGATCGATCCAATTTGCGCAAAGCTGCCTCCGACATGAGTGGGAACCCATTCTTGAACGTCTCTGGCTGTCCCTGTCGCCCTTTTCCCTTGCCTTTGCCCTTGCCTTTTGCCGGGGACTGAGCGCGTACCTTCGAAGGCAAGGGCGAGGTGATGGCAGCTTTCTTCCGAGGTGAAGGCGTGGATGCGCTGGGTGGGGTCGAGGCCGTCTTTGATGTGTCCAGGGTCGCACGAGATCGAGCCTCATGCCCCGAGCTGGGGGCGCAGTCCCCTGGTAGCCCAGCGGCAGGCCACTTCAATTAATGAACACGTATGTTAGATTATGCAAGTTGAGTGTACTGAGTAGGATGTAATCTAAAATGTGTAGGATTTACCGGTTGTATTACAAGACACTTCTTGGGCCACTGTACGTAGGAGCCCACTGCGTCAGCAAGTGTCTGCAGTTCCTCTGTTGGGACTGGCAACGGAGAATCGTTGTAGCCCGGCATGGCCATGTCCACCTGTACCTTTGCGAAACCCAACCGCAGAGGTACACTGAAAAATGTCCATTATAAGGAAAACCCCACTCGACCATTGCTGAGCGGCTCTTCAATTTGTTCTGTTGCACTCTGTGTCCCTCTGTTTGTGACGAAAGTTCCAGCTACACTGCTAGGGTGATCAGCGCAGGCTGGAGGGAAGTTGATTGCGCCCCTCTCTTTAAGGTACGCTTAATCGTCGACACTTATCTCTCTCTCCCTCTAGATCTCCCTTCCTCTCTACTTGCAAGCTAGCTGTATTGTGTAGTTCCAAGTTTGTAGCTCTAAGCTTGGGAGCTTGGTAGCTGGAAATGCGTCATGTTTTAGGAGCTAACTAGCTTGTATTGTGTAGTTAGCTAGGTTAATTAGTGTTAATTTCGTCAGGCTAGGGTTCAACACATGTATCTGTTGTAAGAGGTTGTACATGTACATATACATAACTTAATCGGGCAGGTTTCATGCATGGCTTACTCGTTAAATTTTGTTAATTGTAGATGGACAGGAAATATTGGATGTATGGAATAAAACGTACTACTCTTGAATATTTGGATGGTGTGAATGAGTTTATTAAATTTGCTGAGCAACAAAAGGAGAGGAAGGGAGAGAAAAATATGCTCTGTCCTTGTACAGATTGTATGAACTTGAAGCGGTTTAGCAACTCTGATCAAATTAAGAGTCATTTGATTCGTCGTGGTTTTAACGCGCGATACACCCGTTGGATATGGCATGGCGAAGATCTTGAGGAAACAAGCACCACTACTACCAATCAGCACGACTCGGATGTGGATTGCAATAATATCGATGATCATCCCAATTTTGGTAATGTTCATTCCGATGTGCACGTAGATGATGATGATGACAATCTAGATGAGATGTTACGTGATGTAGAGGAAGATTACAACGAAAATGACCTCTGTGAATTTGAGAAACTGATTGCTGACTCTGAGAAGCCTCTGTTCCCTGGATGTGCAACATTTACAAAACTGTCTTCTGTGCTGAGATTATATAACTTGAAGGCAGGAAACGGTTGGAGTGATAAGAGTTTCACGGCACTATTAGATCTTCTAGCGGACATGCTTCCAGAGGGAAATGAGTTGCCAAGAATGGAAATCGAAAGAATACACGCATGCCCAAATGATTGTGTGTTGTACCGTAACGAGTACTCCAGTTTGCATGTTTGTCCAAGATGAGGCGCATCGAGGTATACGCGTAGGGACCGGATTGACAGTGAACGTCACGAGGTAAGGACAGGGCCCCCGGCAAAAACTGTGTGGTACTTGCCTGTGATACCTAGATTGAAGCGGCTGTTTGCAAATCCGAAAGTCGCGAAGCACTTGCGTTGGCATGTTGAAGCCCGGAAACAAGACGGAAAACTGAGACACCCAGCTGATTCTATTCAATGGAGAAACATCAACAGAACATTTGTTGAGTTCGGTGGCTAACTTAGGAATGTAAGGTTCGGGCTGAGTACAGATGGTATGAACCCACATGGTAATATGAGCAGCCGGCACAGCACTTGGCCGGTTCTTTTATGCATCTACAATCTTCCTCCTTGGTTATGCATGAAGCGCAAGTACATCATGATGGCGTTACTAATCTCAGGACCCAGACAACCCGGAAATGATATTGACGTGTTTCTAGTGCCTTTAATCGAGGACTTACAGAAATTGTGGAGCGAGGGTGTGCAGGTGTGGGATGCATACAAGAAAGAGAATTTCATCTTGCGGGCCCTGATATTTTGCACCATAAATGATTTTCCTGCCTACGGCAATTTGTCGGGGTATAGTACGAAAGGAGCCAAGGCTTGCCCTATTTTCCTAGATGAAACTGAGAGCATGTGGCTGCGAAACTACCGGAAAATAGTGTACATGGGTCACCGCAGGTTTCTTCCGGTGCATCACACGTACCGTAAGAAGAGGAAATTACATAAGACTGGTTGGTGCCTGCACGGTGTTAAAGTTCCATGTGGGTACTCCGCGAACTTGAAAAAACTTGTGTCTATGAAGGACCTAAGACTGGTTGGCATGAAGTCCCACGACTGTCATGTCTTGAGGTCACAGATGCTTCCCATTGCTATCAGAGGCATTCTCCCAGTTAAAGTCAGAGAGACAATCACAAACCTATGTTATTTCTTCAACGCAATATCTTGCAAGGTAAGTACGTGCACTCGTACTATAAGTTCACTACCTCCATTTGTGGAGCTTAATTAGAAGATTTTTCTGATATGAATATTTGGCGCAACTGTGTCCTCGTAGGTAATTGATCCCGATGGACTGGACGCTTTGCAACGCAACGTGGTTACAACTCTTTGTCAGCTCGAGATGTATTTCCCTCCATCCTTTTTTGATGTTATGGTCCATCTGATTGTTCACCTTATCAGAGAAATTAAGTTTTGTGAACCTGTGTGCCTGCGCTACATGTATCCATTTGAGAGATTTATGGGTGTATTGAAGGGATACGTAAGGACTCGTCATCGACCCGAGGGGAGTATCATGGAAGGTTATGCCGCCGAGGAGGTGATTGAATTTTGCACAGATTATATGGCCGGGGTTGACCCAATTGGTGTTCCTAGGTCCCGACACGAGGGTAGGCTTGAGGGAATTGGAACGATTGGATTCAAAGCTATCGTCCCCGCTCGTGATGTGTACGCAAAATCACATTTTTTGGTCTTACAACATATGACGGAGGTCGAGCCATACATACACGAGCACAAGGTAATGTTACGGTCACAGAATCCTTCGAAGTCAGACGTTTGGGTAAGCAGAGAACATAACAGGAAATTTGCTGAGTGGATCCAAGAAAGAGTCACGCGAGCTGCCGAGGGCTCCGTAAGTGAAACTGTGACATGGTTGGCTAGTGGCCCAAGATTCACTGTAGGGACTTGGCAGGGGTACGACATCAATGGGTATTCATTTTACACAAGAGCTCAAGACGCCAAGAGTAGCACGCAATGTAGCGGAGTGACACTGTTTGCTATTTCCGAGGATGCCAAGTCAGTAAGGGCGCTGAACTCATATTACGGTGTTATTGACGAAATATGGGAGCTCGATTACGGATTACTTAAGATTCCCCTGTTTCGATGCCAATGGGACGAAATCCCTCGAGGTGTTCAAGTTGACAGTTACGGGTTTACTCTCGTCGATCTTGGTAGAGTCGGACACCAAGACGATCCATTCATACTTGCAAAGCTAGCCACACAGGTATTCTACATCGTTGACTCGGCCAATCCAAACTTGCATGTTGTCCTCCACAGCAAGAGACGTATTGTTGGAGTCGAAGATGTTGTCGACGAAGAGGAGTATAACCAATTCGATGAAATACCTCCATTTTTAGAGGACATTCAATCTATCCGTACTGAAGATATCGACGAAACAACGTATCTGCGAGATGACCACGAAGAAGGATTATGGGTTGAGAACCATTGATGATTAATTTCTATTTCAGGGATAAATGCCAAGCAAACAGCCCACAAGTTCTGCAGCAAGGTGAGGAACTTATCATTAATACATCAGGCAGTACATTTTTCTTTAGAATTTAATGATAAGCTAGTTCACAGCATTAATACATCTCAATTTTACTCCACAGCATGAGTTCTAACATGTACAGTACCTTTATCCTGTAAATATTTAATTCTTCCCTTCAAATAGCACTTGCAAAAATCTCATCGCAGCCTCTTCAAATTAAGTTCTGCAAAAATCCCTTTTTTCTGACGGTATTTTGTTATTTATACCGATAGAGAAGGACATCTTCTCTCAGGCACTTCAAAACGTTTTCTATCGGTATTGTTCTATTTTACCGTTGGAATAAATTCGCTAGTCTCACGGTATTTGTTGTCTGACGGTTTTTTCCTGGTTTTACCGATAGAAGAAGACTCTGCCGCTTTGAATTCTCAAACGTGTCGCCATGCGTCGCCTTGGAAACTCTATAAATACCTCGCCATGCGTCGTGGTATTTTGTTGTTTTTCTAATTCTCGAACGGTTCGACTCCTCATCTTCTCTTTCACAATGGCAACCTCCATGGGATCATCATCCACGCCCTCCCCGGTAAGAACTCTAAATCTCCTCGGTTTACCCCTGTATTGTTAATCCATGTTCAGTTCATTCTTGACCTGTTGATTTGCACAGGGAATGGTAGCCGTGGAAGACACCGCCAAAGTGAAGGCTGACCTGAGGGCCCTCCAGGAGGAGCACAAGCTCCTTACAGACAAGCACACTCAGCTACGGCTTGACCTTGACGATCTCTTCCAGCGCATTAAGCGCATGAAGACGGATGGTGACAATGCTAGGGCGAGGACGAGGCGTCTTCGCGAGGAGAAGAAAGCCGCGGATATGACCATCGCTGGCTGCGGTTTTACTATGAAGGATACCATAGCGAAGCTGAGGGAGGTCGCAGGCCTTCTCGACGCGGTAGTAGTTGATCCTAGGGACAACTTGTCGCTAGAGGAGTCCTGCGTCCTGGCTGCAAGTCTAACTGACTCTATTCTACATGCAGCCAGGGCTAAGACCACCCCTTGACCTAGCATTTTGGGTTTTATTTTTTTTTGTAAGTGATAAAAAAACAATGAATGAACAATTTCTTTTTATGTCAATTTTCCAATTTTCCGGCTATCTTCCCTCTTTCTTTAACATTCTGCAGCTTTCAACCACGGTCTGTTTGATGTTAAATTGTGTACCTTTTCATTACTCTGACGGTATTTTGTTGTTTTTACCGATAGAAAAAGGGCACACAAATCTCAAGCACTTAATCAAAAAAATTTTCTGGGGAAAATTGGGCTCACGGGATTTTTTTGTTTATACCGATAGAAAAGGGCACCTTTTCATTACTCTCACGGTATTTTGTTATTTTTACTGATAGAAAAATGGCACCCAATACTATAATCTCAAGCACTTTAAAAAATTTTTCTGTGGAAAATTGGTCTCACGGGATTTTATTGATTATACCGATAGAAAAATGCATCCACTAATTCAAATATTTTTCCGGGAAATTTACTTTTTCTATCGGTATTATTTTGTTGTTTCGATAGAAAATTACATAAGTCTATCGGTATCATTTTGTTATACCGATAGAAAAGTTCCTCCGCTACTTTATTACTCGTACACGGCCCTTTAGTTTCCCTCCACTCGAACAGTTCCACCTTAGAGCACTGCGTCTCTTCCAGAGCGAAGAAAACCCCAACCTCCGCCGTGAGCACTCACTTCCTCTCTCCCACAGGACGATCGCCGGCTGGACACTGGTTCGTCACTGCCACCGGTTCTTATTTTCGTCCTTCGCCCGCCGCTGCTGCGTTCTACACCGCCTCTCCATCACCAGAACTGATCGCCGCCGTAAATACCCTAATTCGTCGTTCTATTTCCAGCATCTTCTTTATTTGATCCTAGTGTTTTGCACGTACTAATTCTTCGAGTTTTGCAATTACACTAGGGTTCCCTATTGTGTTGGCTTATGTACATTCCGCAGGCAATGTTGATTTTAATTAGGGTTTACATAATATGTTCCAGTGCTGTAATGAACCTGTTTTGAGATTTTAACTTCTCTATACTGCTGTATGTGTGATCAATTGTATCCAACTGCCATGTAATGCAGATTATATGTTGGAGGTGTTCTTACACATATTCTATCGGCAGCTCATGTGTTTACCGATAGAAAATTTTTCTGCACAAGTAGTAAGACTTAATTTGGATCTGGAAGGACATGAGCCATGCAATGTACTAGTTTGGTTGGGAATTTTTACTCACTTCGTATGAATATATGGCAATGTGGATGGGTCTTCGATGTATATGTTACAAATGCCTATATACATGACTTTTCCCAACCTAATAGCTGTGAAGTCCTGATGACTCACATACAGGCTAGGCTAAAGATTATGCACAGTGGCACTTAGATGCTTGTGTGCATATTTACGTGTGAAATAATAATGCTGGCCCATGCATATTAGTGTAGCAAATCATCGAGAATGTTATGTGATGACAGTGAATGGTGGCTTGTCAACAAAATTCCATATGTAGAGAACATTGTTATGTTCTATCGGTATCTCACGTGTTTGCCGATAGAAAAATTGTCTTGTGTGGAGGTAATTGTTATGGTCTATCGGCAGCTCATGTGTTTATCGATAGAAAATATTTCTGAAGAGTTCAGTAAGTAATTTATGCATGTCTTTCTTTTTGTATTATTTTCCCTTTTGCCGCCCTAGTTAGTCTCCAGTCCTGGGCTGAGTTATGGAACTCCAAGGCGAATTAATTGCCATATATATGGTTTGTTGAAGGTTTTGTAGGGGAAGACATGTCGTCGTCTTCATCGGATGGTACTAGTGGTTCGACTAGGGCCAACCCCATCGTAACTACTGAAGATGGGACTGTTACATCCCAGCGCAAGAGGGTGGGGCGAGGCGCGACGACGTTGGGGCGTTTGGCCAAACGCACGGATCTTTCTTGTGAGTTCAACCAATTTGGGAGGCCGATTGGAAAGAATGCTGGGAGGTACGCGGCCTACGTTGGGCTGTTGGTGAAAGAAAGGGTGAAGATCACCGTCCAGAGCTGGAAGGACGTGACGGCGGACGAGAGTGATAGGTTGTGGGCGGAAGTGAAGGTTAAATGAACTGAAATCGCTGAACTCTTTCGTAATCACGTTCTCTTGGCTTATACTAAAGTTTAACTAACTCGTGATTAATTGTATGCATTTTTCGGAAACAGGCTAAGTGGAACATCCCCGACGATACACCTAGGACTGCCTGCTTGAAGGACATGAACGGAACATGGAAAACCTTTAAGAGCTGGCTCGTCAGTAACTTCCTCGCTGTGGGGAAATCTCCTTGCGAGAAGTACCCCTTCATATCGGAGGAGGTATGGGAGGAATTCACCAAGCAGAAGGGGACTGAGGAGTTCAAGGCCCTTAGCGAGAAGAATAGGGCGATCCAGAAGAGGAACGACCACCCGCATCGGCTCGGATCCCGGGGCTATGCGGGGAAGGAGGAACAGTGGAAGAAGGAAGACGAACAAAATCCTGTCATCGACACCCCTGATTTGCCGCTCTCCGAGATCCGGGATGAGAGGTGCAAGCGATGGTGGAGGGGGAGGGGGTCCGTGTCGTCCACGGGGTCTGTGCAGTTCGCAACCCCTGCGGACGCCGACGTTGTGAGGCGAATGGTAAGTTGGCTAACCTCGTAAATTGTGTGCGCACAAGTGTATATAAGGCAATTTGTCTCACAAGGTACCTTCAAATGTAACAGATCTCTTTTGAGAAGGAGGCAGCGGAGGGATTGTTTACCCCGCAGAGGGAGAATGACATCCTCACCCGGGCTCTACGAAATAAGGAGCATCCCGGGCGGACACGGGCCGTGGGAGCCATTGTGTCGTGGAAGGCCGGTTTCGTAGATCCGGCTCCACCGAGGAAGAAGGCCCACATCCTACAGAATCACATAGGCGCCGGGCAGGAAGTGGTTGGACACGGCTTCGTATATCCGTCTGGGCCGGATGTCCGGGTCCACTGTGTACCTCTGCGGTTTGGTTTCGCAAAGGTACAGGTGGACATTGCCATGCCGGGCTACAACAATTCTCCGTTGCCAGTCCCAACAGAGGAACTGCAGACACTTGCTGAGGCAATGGGCTCCTACGTACAGTGCCCCAAGAAGTGTCTTGTAATGCAACCGGTAAATCCTACACATTTTAGATTACATCCTACTCAGTACACTCAACTTGCATAATCTAACATACGTGCTCATTAATTGAAGTGGCCTGCCGCGGGGCTACCAGGGGACTGCGCCCCCAGCTCGGGGCATGAGGGTCGATCTCGTGCGAACCTGGACACATCAAAGACGGCCTCGACCCCACCCAGCGCATCCACGCCTCCACCTCGGAAGAAAGCCGCCATCACCTCGCCCTTGCCTTCGAAGGTACGCGCTCAGTGCCCGGCAAAAGGCAAGGGCGACAAAGGCAAGGGCAAAGGGCGACAGGGACTGCCGCAGACGTTCACGAACGCGCTCCCACTCCTGTCGGAGGCATCTTTGCGGAAATTGGATCGATCAACCAGAGACCTCCACGACTGGTACCTACATTGAGCTCGGCGCAGCCTGAACTTCTTAGTTCCCTACAGGCCTGGGCAGTTCCACCGTGAGCTCGGGACTATATCCGTGGCACACGAGGATCTGTTCGACCTCTACAACTGGCGGGAGCTCGATATGTCCATCATACGGACTGGAGTCCTGTGAGTTTGCTGATGCTATGTATTGCTGTTTTCTAACTCTATTTGCTAACTCTGCATTAATGTTGCAGTTCATTTGAATACTGAGTAACTTTCTGTGAAATTAATATTAATCTCGTCCTTCGCATGCAGGTGCATGTATAGGCTAGCATCGGAGGCTGCGTGTGACAAGGTGGGTTTCCTCGACCCAGAGAAAATAAGCCTCACGATGTTAGAGCAGGACGCCGCGCACGCTGAGCAGTACATATCCAGCGCGCTGATGGCGCAGCAGGACAGGGACTTCATTTTGGTGCCGTACCACCAGAGGTAGTGCATTTCGTACTAATTTAACTCAATCTTGTATGTTACACCTGAGATGTACTTTGAGCTAGCGGTCCTCTTTTATGTACAATGCAGTGGCCACTGGATCCTCATCGTGATCTGTCCGCCGAGGAACGAGGTGTACTACCTCGATTCGATGCATGACAGATTATCGATGGAATATGTGCTCAAGGGGAATATGGAGGCGTAAGTAACTTATATGTTTGATTTATATTTTGACCTCACTAGCTAATGATAATACATTAACTGGCAATACTAACTGAAATGCAGGGCTTTTGATAAATATGTGTCCGCTGGAGGGAGGCATGCCGTACCGCAGTGCTCCGTACTAGCTTGGAAAGAATATGAGGTACTCACGAGACTTTTTGTTTATGCTTAAGTAGTTTATGGAAACAATATATAGCTAACATGTCTTCGCATATGCAATTATCTCAGTGCCATCAGCAGCCGCAATCGTGGGAATGCGGGTTTTATGTGCTGCGCTACATGTACGACCTAGTGCGGACAAACTTTTCCCGATTCCCCCAGGTAAGCATCGATAGCTAACTCAAATTTCAAAAATGGGTGTCACGTTCTAAATTAGGATCGAAGTTAGTTACTTAGTATGCACACATGCTTGCAGATCGCCATGTCGAAAGACCAATATGAAAATGCAAAGATTATATATCTTCGACAAATCTGGGCACAATATGTCATGGAGGAAGTAGCGCCCAACCATCCAGCATGACAATTTTCTCCTTTTCGTGTACTCTGCATAGACTGTTCATATACATGTGAATAAATATATATATGTGAATAAATGTCCACATTGGATTGCAATCTGTATTTGTCCATACATATGTGAATAAATGTGAATAACTGCCTAATGTGTCAATTTGTTCTGTGAATTTACCTTGCATCTGTACTGTATTGTGTATCCAATCTATACTGTATTGCATCTGTACTGTATATGTGAATGTACTGTATTGTGAATGCAAATAAAGTACTGTATATGTGAATGCTCTATCGGTAAATTCATCAACAACCGAGAGACTACTGTACTTTTTTCTATCGGTACAATCAAAATTAACCGTTAGAAGAGTGTGACCTTTCCTGCCGGTGAACTCATACATATCCGATAGAGTACTAAGCTTTTTTCTGTCGGTAATATTGTAATTAACCGTTAGAATAGTGGTACTTTTCCAACCGCTGACGACGAGTTTTCTATCGGTAGACTCCTAATATGCCGATAGAATAGTATGATTTTTTCTGTCGGTAATCTTGTAGTTAACCGTTAGAATAGTGGTACTTTTCAAACCGCTAGCGACGAGTTTTCTATCAGTAAACTTGTAAGATGCCGATAGAATAGTATGATTTTTTCTATCGGTAATCTTGTAATTAACCGTTAGAATAATGGTACTTTCCCTGCCGCTGGACGTAAGACTACGACGGGTTTTCTATCGGTAGATTCATAATATGCCGATAGAATAGTGAACTTCTTCTGTCGGTTATTTACCGATAGAAAATGTCCAGTCTTGTTCTATCGTGTCTATCTCTATCGGTACAAAAACCGATAGTAGAAGGGTGTTTTTTACCGATAGAAGACTGCATTTCTGTACTAGTGGTGGACGACAAGGAAACTCGGCACAAAGGCAAAATATTGAGTTGTACGCATGTTTCTTTTGATATTTTAGATTTTAGATGGTCGTACTATTAAGAGGGGTCTCAGCACAAGTAATTTGATCAAACTCAGTATTTTGGAAACAAAATTGCATTTGCATATAGCCACAAATCAATTTTGAGTAAAATAGCAAAGTCCTGTTTTTGTTTTGCATAGGCCGGACATTGTCTGTGATAGCCGGACAATGTCCAGCCAGTACAAAATTCTTTTAGCATTGCAAAACAAAACTAGAGACAGATAAATCTGTCCAGAGAATTTGTCTGATTTTGTCGGACATTGTCCGTGATGGCCGGACAATGTCCGGCTAGTACAAATCTTGTGAGGTTTTGATTTGTAACCGTTCGGGGGCTTTTGTCCGGGACGGACAGGACATTGTCCATGAATGGCCAAACATTGTCCGACCTGTATAAATCTTGTGAGCTTTAATTGAACATGTAAACAGAGACATATGCATATGTCTGGGGTTTTTGTCCGGACAAAAGGCTTTTGTCCAGCCTTCACAAAAATTGTTGAACGGTCACTGACAAGTGTGCCGTTGTGAGTTTCCGTACATATGAGGTCATCGCATATGTCAACATCAACGGTATGTCATCGCTTAGCTATCTTCTTTCTTGGACAAGAAGTAATAGTAGTAAAATTGAATTTTACAGCGACTTTCTTGGTAAAAAATAAATGAGTAGTAAAGTTCAAATTTTCAACCTCTGTTGAGTTGTCAACTAGTTGTACAGTGCACCATGACAACACGTAATGAGTTGTAAAAACTACAACTCATGATGAGTTAGCAAGGATCTTTTGTAGCCTATAAATAGGTAAGTGTTATATTGTAATAAGCAGAATGATAATTTTCAGAATAAAACACTTCTTTGTTCTAGGGTTTGAGTGAAGCATTTGCACCCCCTTAGAATTGGGAATTATCTGAGATTTTTGTCTCCGTCATTCTTGTGATTACCTTAGTGAATGTAAGAACACGTTCACTCCATATGAGTGAGTAGATAAAGGGATCGAAGCATGTGTTTGGGTGAATCGAGTGTCACAGGTTGTCGTAATAGAGACAGTGGTTGGCGGTGTCATTCATCAGCTTGCACAGATCCAGTTATCTCCATCCTACGCCATGAAGATGGGCCAAACCATGAACTATTCTGTATTCATTGGTATCAGAGCTCAAGGTTGACACGGTAGGATTTTACCTTTTAGCTACTATAGTTGTTGCTTTCATTCCTATCCAGAAAAGGCCACACAAAGGGATCGAAGCACGTGGTTGGGTGAATCAAATGTCGCAGGTTGCCGTAATAGAGACGGTGGTTGGTGGTGTCATTCATCAGGTTGCACGGATCCAGTTATCTCCATCCTACGTCGTGAAGATGGGACAAACCACGAACTATTCCGTATCAGTTGGTATCAGAGCTCAAGGTTGACACGGTAGGATTTTACCTTTTAGCTACTATAGTTGTTGCTTTCATTCCTATCTAGAAAGGGCCACACAAAGGGATTGAAGCATGTGGTTGGGTGAATCGAGTGTCGCAGGTTGCCGTAATAGAGACGGTGGTTGGTGGTGTCATTCATCAGGTTGCACGCATCCACATATCTCCATCCTATGCTGTGAAGCTCGCGGTTTGAGTGAATTTTCAGAATTTTCAAAATCGCGGTATGAGAATGTAACACCCTAGTTTTGGGGGTGAAAAGTTTTGCATAAAAATCCTGCATGCATGTATTTCTGTAGTAGTAGCCAGATCAGCTGAACTCTAATCTCTCCCAAACCCTAAAAATCTCCAAATCTATTCTCTAGATCCAGATCAAGATCTGACCATCCAGATTTAACCTACCAGTTACCCTGAAGATAAAAGTCTTCAGGAGCCAGATCAAATTCTGACCCTAACTCCCAGTACCTAAGCCTTCCTCTGTTTTCGAAAACAGGAAAATTCAGATTTACCCTAAGTACCCCAGTTTCCAGATAATTGAGTTATCTTGATTTAACTCTATCCAGACTCAAGTAACCCCTGGAATATGTTCCTAGGTTCATCCTCAACTCACTTCAAAAAGTTGGGAGCCAGATTAATTCATCTAAACACTTTTCGCAGTTTAGTCCAAATTTTACTGCGAATAAGTCCTTTTCCGTTTATCTGGAAGCCTGAAAAGGCTAAAATCTGCAAATCAATTCCAACTCCAAAATTTCTTCAGGAAACACCTTCCAAATACTAGTTGATACAGATCTTCCTTTTGATCAGACTTCAAAATCTCTCTCCAATCACCAGAATTCGAGATCGACAAAATCCAGATTTAGTTTACCCTAATTTTACCCTATTTTCGAAAATAGGTGAAATCCCTCAAATCTTATCAAACTTTCTCCAAAATTGAGCTAAACGGGTATTAATAGAAGTATTATACTCAGCCATGAAATCAAATCTCAAATTAAACCTCTCAAAGACCAGATTTACAATCTAGTCCAAAGCCAAACCAAAAATCATCGCAAATCAGTCCCTGGTTCGACCACAGGCTACTGTGCACGACCAGGCCGTTCAAACGACCACGAGCGCCGGATTTTGGTCGTCGCCGTTGCCACCGCTGCGGCTTCGTCGCCGGCGATCTCCAGCGTTGCCACCCCAGCCACTGTTTCCCTGCCGCGTGTGCGCATCGTGTTCGCCACCGTGGAATCACCTCGCCCGCCAGCAGCGCCTTCGTTCTCCCGCGCGCGCGCCCGACAACGGCAGCACAATTGCGCCACGTCGCAAGCATGCCTTGGGGAGGCATCACTTCGCCTTCACCTCCACCAGAGCAGCAGGCTAAAGCCGGCACGGCCGCTGGAGCGCATCGCTTCGCTGCTGTCCCGCCCGGCCGGTCAATTCGCCATCGATTCGAGCTTCACTTCCCCGTGCAATTCCAGCCGTTGCAAGCCCCTTGCTGTGCCTATAAAAGCCGCCCCAGCCCAGCACGACGGCACTCACACCAGAACCACCCAAAATCCCTAACCACGCCGTCGTCTTCGTCTTCTTCGGCGAGCTCGAGAAGAGGCTCACGGTGCCAGGCCAATCCACTGCACCGAACTTCAAATTGAAGCTACCAGTGAGTTACTCTCAACCACTTATCTGTGTAGTAGCAGCCAATTGAGTTCTATCGCACCTCCTCACCGGGAATTGCTGTTTTTCCCCGACAACTCCGGCGAGCAATTAATCCTTAACTAAGTCAAATTAGCTCTCGAGCCTGTAATCAAACAAAATCAGTGGACTGTTTAGAACACATCTAAGCAACCAGAATCACCAATTTCGCTAAAATATGAAAAATCCCAACTTTGCACCTTGCATGTAAGCTGGAGCTCGCTGTTAAGCTTCTCTGGTGTTTCTCCAGACAATCCAACTTCACACATAGCTTTTGTATGCCCCAGAGACTCTCCTCAAGCAAGGATTCGAGTTCGTTTGCCCTAGAACAGAAATGCCCAATTTTTGTGTCTTCTTCCCTAGCTCCGGTCGCCGGATTTTGTTCCCGGCCGTTTCAACCCCAACCACCTTGTCTAGTAGATGTGCCTCGACCCCAGGAGTATTTTTGCCTTCTAGCTCGACACCTGGATCGGCCCAGATGAAGAGGTATTGCCATGCCAAAGTTTGGTCCAGAAACTGTTGAGAACAGCTCGGCCACCGTGTTCTTCTCCGGTTTTCATCGCTTTCCGGCCATCCCCTGCCCTAGATACTGTTGAGACATTTGTTCCTGTTACAAATGCCTAACCACCAGACAAAGTGGTGCAGCATTTGGAGCCCTGAGTCACAAGATATGGCTAACCCTAGTTTCTGGCCGTGTCAAGCCTATGCCAGGCTATGTCAGCCAGTGGCATTAGCCCTGTTCACCCACCTCTGGTCATGTAAAACAGAAACTACTTTGTCAAATAGTTGTCTCACTACCTTGTGCTCCATATGCTTGGATCAAAACCTACTTTGGCCACTGGAAACTGCTCAAACCATGTCAATGCCATTCTAGAGCACTGTCAGCCTATGTGAGCCAGTGGCATTAAGCCTTTTCACCCACTTCCAGCCATGCACTTTGAAAATAACCTTGTCCCTTAGACTCCTGACATTATAATCTACACTTTTCTCTACTGTCACAACTTGAGTTGAGCCCTCTATCACCCATCGACCTTATGTCGATGCCTTGAACCGAATGCCAACCTAAAGACATTCGCTGTTTTTGGGCGAACCAGTCACAACCTTGTTATTATCCTGATATTTTGGAACCTTGTAAACCTTAACAGCTAATTTTAACCCTGATTTCCATAGTTAAACTCAAATCGCTTTCAAACCTTGTATCACCAGAGTATTTTCTCTTTGCATCTTTGCATGTAGTGAGTCAGTAAGAATAGAATGAATTGTAATGCCTGTTTGCTTGTTTGATCTTGTTTAGAGCAAGAGTCCGGGGTAAGATCCTGTCGCTGAACCATCATCAACTGCTGATACTTACGACGCGGAAGGCAAGTCATACTTTGATCATATTGAAACCCATATTTTATGAATTGCTATGCTATTCCATGAGTAGATACCTCATTAATATTGCATGTGTTGGGATCAATGATTTTATGGCATGGATAGATTGAATACTTGAGAAATGTGAACTTGATAAGATAGTAAGCCACGAACTAATAAAAGTATAAACATGTACATTTATATTCATGAAATAGAACACTAGCCGTGACCAGTATTTTGGTATGGAATGGTGGTAGCACTAGAGGTGCTCGGCTGCACTGAATGTGTACGCACTGAAGGTGCATGGTTTGTGGTATGATCTGGTCACTGGCATGTAAGGACTAGAACCTTGTGTTATGCGTCTAGTGGCATGAAAAACGTACCAACCACTTACTTGGTATGGGACAGGCGCAACCTAGTAGCTTTCTTAGTATTATCAGTTCCCTGCATGGCTTGTCGATCCGGTTTCTCGCGTGGAAACTGGTGGGACGCAGTTCGTCCATGAGTGATGTGAGATCAGAAAAATTATGAGAGGATAAGGTGTAAAGAAGGAAGACGCCCTACGCCAGATTAAGTCGTGCGCGACTATAATCAAAAGAAGTTATGTGTCCTGCGAGAACATAGACCCAGGCTAGGAAGTAAGGCAGTGGGGAGGACCCACAACGGTACTTGGGACGGTATTGTCCATTTACCGGGCAGGGATACTGTTAATACTCGACTGCAAAAACGTTGTGTGATCTCGGCCTTGTCACATGCGTATAAGTCGCATGGAGTTGGCCCGACTTGGAAGTCGAGTGAAAAAGTGGATTTAAAAAGAGGTACATCTCTGCAGAGTTTAAAAATGTATTCGAATACTTCGTGCTCCCGAGTTTTAGGAGTATGCCGCGGTGGATTAAATCCACGGGGTGTGACACAAGTATTGTTTTATAAACTAAAATTTGTTAGCTCAAGATTACCCAAGTGGCATGTGTTGTCATGATAAGGGGCGTTGCCGTGGGCTGTCATGTGTTGACGTGTCGCGGTAATACCATAATCTAGCAAACATATGATAATTAAGAGGCATGTGGTTTATGCCCTAAGTTATGAAATACTGCTATGAGTATATGATTGAAAGACTTGAATAAAAGTAGTGTGATATGAGATTATATCGCCTTGGATATGGGATATATGTATCACCATCAATATGATTTATTTATTGCCATGGGTATGATCAGAAGTTGAGTAAGAATTGAGAAAGAAATGTATTTTGAGAAAAACCCTTCACTCTTTCCCCAATAGCATAGGCTCATGTCATTTATACTGTAACTATATCTCTACCTCCCCTATGACTTGCTGAGTACATAAGTACTCACCCTTGCAACAACTCCTCAATAGATGGAGCGTTCTACGGCCTTGGAGGATACCCTGAAGATGCTGCGGACCCAGGAGATGATGGGCAGTTTCCTCCGGAGCCCTGATGTGGTGCTGTCTTGCTGTCAACCTCTGTTTCCTGTGGATTGCTTTTGGGCCTAGCTTTCGCTGACTAGATGTGTTATTTTATTAGATCCTTGTGCCTTGTAAGGCACTGTACCTCGTTTTGTACTAAGGCCTGATGGCCATACAATTATGACTACTGTATTATTTTCCTGCTTCAATGTATCCCTGTGATTGACTCATCCTGGGAAGTCAAGTGGTTTAAGGGACCAGTTGCACCGAGCTGGGCTCCTCACAGGTGATGTCACAGTCGTGGCAGTCACGACAAAAATAGTGGTATCAGAGCAGCACAGACCTTGACTGTAGGACGGTACCCTTAGGGCTTGGTAGCGCCAGGACCTCGTAAATTATTTAAAAATTATTTCTGAAAAATTTTATTTTGTAAAGGTTGTTCTTGCTCCTATAAAAATGTTGACTTCAAAATCTTATTTTGCTTCCAAAATTCTCGGCAGGATGGCCAAGGAGCGTTTCAGCTACATCGAGCGTCTCGGTGGATGGGCCACATTGCTGTGGCATATTGTTCAATTCCTAGGGATTGATGAGCGCCCGATCTGCGAGACTATTTGGGACTATTATGAGGGGCGTCGCTATGGCTTCAAGGCCAAAGTGCTGGTGCACGCTCTCGATAGTCGTGAGGGACAGGTGATCAGGGTGGAGGCCAGCAGGGCAAGCCGACTGGATGCTATCCAGGACGCAGCTCGAGAGGCGGTGCATCGGGTACGCCAGGTGTACTCATGCCGGGTCCAGGAGTCACCTTTCTGTCATGTGCCTTCATCTCCCTCTGGGTTGTCACCCATCGTGGAGTACCGGGACCCGTGTCTGGCAGGCACCGTAGGTCTGTTGAGGACCCTCGACTCGCGCTACTCTAATTTGCTTGCTGAGCATCAGGAGCTCCGCAAGGAGTTGGAGGAGCAGAAGAAACGTGGCCGAACCGCTTCCCCGTCGTTGACTTCTCAGCCTGCAGCTCAGAGACGCCGCACAGTTGAGGAGGTTGCTCCGACAGTTGTCTCCCCAGCTCGTCCCTTTGGACCCAGTGCGGGACCTAGCTTGATTCCTCGGAGGGTTGCTAATGCAGCTGGGTACCGACGCTCATTCTCTACCCCTAGCACCCGCCAGGCAGAGGGCAGTGGGTCTGCTCTGCTGTTCCATGAGTCTGGACCGCCCGGGTTTGTCACTCTGGAGGAGTCCAACGACGAGATGGAGCCAGAGGAGGTTGAGCCCTGTGGGAGCAGTTAGTTGCCTGTTCTTTTAGATCCTCAGGCCAGGGTAGATCTTCTAGGATTGGTGATGCTTTTGGTTGTTATCATCACCATTACTTGTATTTTGGTTGTATCAGTCTAAGGCGTTTAGCCGCTTTGTATCAACTACTTGTGCATTAATGAATCAGCTTCGCATTAATTTCTGCATTAGTACCCTAATTCTCTCTTAGTTAGTTAGACCTGTCTACTTCTCTCTTCAGAAGATCAGAATGGTTCACACAAGGAGAAGGACCCAAGATGACCAAGAGGGCCAAGACCCAGTTACACCACGAAGAGGAACCACACCTCATCCAGGATCGCAGAGCTCACTACCACCACAAGGAGACTCACTAAGTCTCCAGGAAATTCTTCTTTCAATGGAGAGGAGCCGCCAAGAAGCCCAGGCTGCACATACCCAGTTGTTAGCTCAAGTCATTCAGAAAATGCCAGGGACTGCTGAAGGTACTGCCGTCGGAACTCGACTCTCAGACTTCCAGAAGACGCGACCGCCAACCTTCGCAAGCGCGACCGACCCAATCGTCGCAGACGACTGGCTGCGGGACATCGAAAGGAAACTGGACACTGTTCGTTGCAATGATCGAGAGAAGGTGTTATTCGGATCACACCAACTCACTGGAGCAGCAGCTGCTTGGTGGATGAATTATCAAGAAGCACACTTGGACAAAGACAACATCACTTTGACGGAATTTAAGGATCAGTTCCGAAAATTCCATATCCCTACAGGCGTCATGGCAGCCAAACGCCGAGAATTCCGGAACTTGACTCAAGGGAACCGGACTGTCACTGAGTATCTGCACCAATTCCACCATCTAGCTCGGTATGCGTCCAACGACATCGACACGGAAGAGAAGAAGATTGAACGCTTCACCGAGGGACTTCAGCACTATTTGCAGTATCAGATTGCCTCCCATGAGTTCACAGAATTCCAGACTCTGGTGAATCGGGTATTAAAGATAGAGGAAAAGCGAGGCATCGGAGAAGAAAACCGGAAAAGGAAGATGATGCAACAGTCACGACCGCCAGCCAGCTCATCTAGGGGAAGGGCTCCAACATCCCCAAACATTCGCCCGCCCTACCCGGCGTCAAGACCACCATTCACGCCGACATGCCCCAACTGCAGAGGAGCGCACTATCAAAGGGATTGCCCTCAATCAAGGACTCAATGCTATCATTGCGGACAGGTGGGACACCGCAAGGACAGTTGCCCGTGGATTCAACTCCCAATGGCGATAGCAAGATCGCAAGCTGGAACACAAACAATGGCACCTAGAACCACAGCTTCATCACCATTGCAGAGCCCCAGAGGAGGTTTGCCCAACAGAGGGGGAAATGTGGCAGGCCGAGGACGAGGGCAAGGAGGAAGACAAATGGCAGGCCGAGGGGGCCGACTGAACTTCACCTCCCTTCAAGAAGCGGACAATGCCTCTGACATTCTCCTAGGTAGATTCTTGATCCAGTCTGCATCTGCTTTAATACTGTTTGATCCTGGAGCTACAAACTCATTCATATCAGAAGATTTCGCATTTAAAGTAAGAATACCTAAGGTACCTCTAGAGTACCCTATGGCTATACAGACCCAGGAGCTAAGCTGCCTGTATATTCAGCTTGTCGTCATATAACCTTCATCATAGATGGGATAGAGTTCTGGGCTAATCTATTAGTCCTAGAACTGCAAGGCCTAGACATTATAATAGGAATGGATTGGTTATCTCAGCATAAAGGTCTAGTGGATTGTGAGAAGAAAACTCTAAGCCTTGTTAGTAACAAAGGGAAGGAAGTCCTATTCCATGCGGAAAGATCATCGGTCGAGAAACTGCAAGGATCAGTCCATGCACTTCAGGAAGTATGCTTGGATCAAGTGCCCACAGTACAGGAATACCCAAATGTATTCCCAGAAGAACTCCCAGGGATGCCACCTGACAGGGAGATAGAGTTTTCCATTGAGCTTAAACCAGGAGCGGCACCTATAGCTAGAGACCATATAGGATGCCAGTAACGGACTTAGAAGAGTTGAAAAATCAGTTAGAGGAACTGGAGGGTAAAGGATTTATCCGACCCAGTGCTTCACCTTGGGGAGCCCCAGTTTTGTTTGTAAGGAAGAAAGACGGAACTTTACGGATGTGTGTAGATTACCGAGCTTTGAATGAAGTCACTATTAAGAACAAGTACCCATTACCAAGAATTGATGACTTGTTCGACCAACTTCGAGGAGCCAAAGTATTTTCCAAGATAGATTTGAAATCTGGATATCATCAGCTGAAGATCAAGAAGGAAGATATATCGAAGACTGCTTTCACTACTAGATATGGTTTATACGAGTTTACAGTAGTGCCCTTTGGATTGACCAATGCTCCGGCAGCTTTCATGAATATCATGAACAGTACGTTTATGGATTATCTTGACAAGTTTGTCATAGTATTCATAGATGACATTCTGATATATTCCAAGAATACGGAAGAACATGAGCAACATTTACACCTAGTCTTGGGAAGGCTACGAGAAAGGTAATTTTATGCCAAGTTTGACAAATGTGAATTTTGGATGTCAAGAATTTCATTTCTTGGACATGTGTTGACAGCAGAAGGAATTTCAGTGGATTCAGCTAAAATCTCCGCAATCAAGGAGTGGAAGCAACCTACTTCAATTTCAGAGATTAGAAGTTTCTTGGGATTAGCAGGATATTATAGGAGATTCATTGAAGGATTTTCCCAAATAGCCAAACCTCTTACGAACCTGCTAAAGAAGGATGTTGCGTTTGAATGGACCATCAAGTGTGAAGAAAGTTTTCCGAAGCTGAAGCAGAAATTGACAACAACACCAGTCCTCATATTACCAGATAGCAAAGAAGATTTTGTAGTTTACTGTGATGCTTCAAAGCAAGGAATAGGCTGTGTGTTAATGCAGCAAGGTCGAGTAGTAGCTTATGCTTCACGTCAATGGAGACCACATGAGGCAAACTATCCGACTCATGATTTGGAGTTAGCAGCAGTGGTGCATGCTTTAAAGATATGGCGGCATTATCTCATTGGACATAAGTGTGAGATCTTTACAGATCATAAAAGCCTCAAGTATATCTTCACACAGACGGAGCTCAATATGCGTCAGCGCCGATGGCTCGAGCTGATCAAGGATTACGACCTCAGCATACTCTACCATCCAGGGAAAGCCAACGTAGTGGCAGATGCCTTGAGCAGGAAGGCTTATACCCTACAAGGAGCTACACCCAAAAACCCGTGCTTACAGCAGGAATTTCAGAATCTTGAAGTAACCATAGTGCCATCTGGGATGCTAGCTACATTGACTGTGGAGTCTCAACTCCAAAAGTAGATTGAGGATGCTCAGAAAGAAGATGAGGAGATACATAAGATCAAGAGCCACATCAGATCAGGAAAAACCCAGGAATTCACTGAAGATCATCAAGGAATCGTATGGTATCGGGGAAGGATTTGTGTGCCCCGAAATTCAGACCTCAAGGAATTAATTCTTTTCGAAGCCCATAAAACCCCATATTCACTACACCCTGGAAACACCAAGATGTACAAGGATCTGAAGACGCGATTCTGGTGGAATGGAATGAAGAGGGAAATCGCGGAATATGTCGCAAGATGTGACACTTGCCAAAGGATTAAGGCCGATCATCAGAAGATAGCCGGAAAGCTGCAACCCTTACCAGTGCCAACTTGGAAATGGGAAGAGATTGGTATGGATTTTATCACAGGACTTCCCAGAACACAGGGGGGATATTATTCCATATGGGTCATTGTGGATAGACTCACGAAAGTTGCTCATTTTATACCAGTCAAGAAAACGTATAATGGCAACAAATTAGCGGAGCCATACCTGCAGCGAATAGTGACACTGCACGGTATCCCGAAAAAGATCGTTTCAGATCGAGGAAATCAATTCACATCCAAATTCTGGAACCGACTCCACGAGGCTTTGGGAACCCAATTGCAGTTTAGCACTGCATATCATCCACAGACAGGAGGACAGACTGAACGTGTAAATCAAATCTTGGAAGACCTTCTCAGAGCTTGCATCTTAGATTATGGAACCTCTTGGGAAAAGTGCTTACCATATACGGAGTTTACTTACAATAACAGTTACCAAGCTAGTCTGCAAATGGCACCCTTTGAAGCTTTGTATGGGCGCAAGTGCAGAACTCCACTACATTGGGACGAGCCAGGAGAAAGGCAAGTCATTGGACCCGAACTAATCGAAGAAGCTGAAGCACACGTCAAGCTCATCAGAGAATGATTAAAGGCAGCACAGTCACGCCAGAAGAGCTATGCCGACAACCGAAGAAGGGAATTGTCGTTTGCACCAGGCGAATCAGTTTATCTCAAGGTTACACCGTTAAAAGGATTGAGAAGATTCCATCAGAGAGGAAAACTGTCCCCAAGGTACATTGGACCATTTAAAGTCCTTAAGAGGAAAGGAGAGGTATCTTACAAACTGGATTTACCATCAGATCTTGGAGAAATTCATGACGTGGTTCATGTCTCGCAACTCCGTAAGTGCCTCAAGGAACCAACGGATCAGATAGAACACCAGGGGATCCCGCTTCAGAAGAATCTCACGTACCTCACTCAACCACTACAAATACTGGCTAGTGATGAGCGTCAACTCAGAAGAAAGAAAATCAAGTTTTGCAAGGTTCAATGGGAAGATCACTCAAAGAAAGAAGCGACTTGGGAGAAAGAGGATGATCTGCTGCAGGCTTATCCCTACCTCTTTCCTTCTCTAGGTAAATCTCGGGGCGAGATTTCTTTAAGGAGGGTAGGCTTGTAACACCCTAGTTTTGGGGGTGAAATGTTTTGCATAAAAATCCTGCATGCATGTATCTCTGTAGTAGTAGCCAGATCAGCTGAACTCTAATCTCTCCCAAACCCTAAAAATCTCCAAATCTATTCTCCAGATCCAGATCAAGATCTGACCATCCAGATTTAACCTACCAGTTACCCTGAAGATAAAAGTCTTCAGGAGCCAGATCAAATTCTGACCCTAACTCCCAGTACCTAAGCCTTCCTCTGTTTTCGAAAACAGGAAAATTCAGATTTACCCTAAGTACCCCAGTTTCCAGATAATTGAGTTATCTTGATTTAACTCTATCCAGACTCAAGTAACCCCTGGAATATGTTCCTAGGTTCATCCTCAACTCACTTCAAAAAGTTGGGAGCCAGATTAATTCATCTAAACACTTTTCGCAGTTTAGTCCAAATTTTACTGCGAATAAGTCCTTTTCTGTTTATCTGGAAGCCTGAAAAGGCTAAAATCTGCAAATCAATTCCAACTCCAAAATTTCTTCAGGAAACACCTTCCAAATACTATTTGATACAGCTCTTCCTTTTGATCAGACTTCAAAATCTCTCTCCAATCACCAGAATTCGAGATCGACAAAATCCAGATTTAGTTTACCCTAATTTTACCCTATTTTCGAAAATAGGTGAAATCCCTCAAATCTTATCAAACTTTCTCCAAAATTGAGCTAAATGGGTATTAATAGAAGTATTACACTCAGCCATGAAATCAAATCTCAAATTAAACCTCTCAAAGACCAGATTTACAATCTAGTCCAAAGCCAAACCAAAAATCATCGCAAATCAGTCCCTGGTTCGACCACAGGCTACTGTGCACGACCAGGCCGTTCAAACGACCACGAGCGCCGGATTTTGGTCGTCGCCGTTGCCACCGCTGCGGCTTCGTCGCCGGCGATCTCCAGCGTTGCCACGCCAGCCACTGTTTCCCTGCCGCGTGTGCGCATCGTGTTCGCCACCGTGGAATCACCTCGCCCGCCAGCAGCGCCTTCGTTCTCCCGCGCGCGCGCCCGACAACGGCAGCACAATTGCGCCACGTCGCAAGCATGCCTTGGGGAGGCATCACTTCGCCTTCACCTCCACCAGAGCAGCAGGCTAAAGCCGGCACGGCCGCTGGAGCGCGTCGCTTCGCTGCTGTCCCGCCCGGCCGGTCAATTCGCCATCGATTCGAGCTTCACTTCCCCGTGCAATTCCAGCCGTTGCAAGCCCCTTGCTGTGCCTATAAAAGCCACCCCAGCCCAGCACGAAGGCACTCACACCAGAACCACCCAAAATCCCTAACCACGCCGTCGTCTTCGTCTTCTTCGGCGAGCTCGAGAAGAGGCTCACGGTGCCAGGCCAATCCACTGCACCGAACTTCAAATTGAAGCTACCAGTGAGTTACTCTCAACCACTTATCTGTGTAGTAGCAGCCAATTGAGTTCTATCGCACCTCCTCGCCGGGAATTGCTGTTTTTCCCCGACAACTCCGGCGAGCAATTAATCCTTAACTAAGTCAAATTAGCTCTTGAGCCTGTAATCAAACATGATCAGTGGACTGTTTAGAACACATCTAAGCAACCAGAATCACCAATTTCGCTAAAATATGAAAAATCCCAACTTTGCACCTTGCATGTAAGCTGGAGCTCGCTGTTAAGCTTCTCTGGTGTTTCTCCAGACAATCCAACTTCACACATAGCTTTTGTATGCCCCAGAGACTCTCCTCAAGCAAGGATTCGAGTTCGTTTGCCCTAGAACAGAAATGCCCAATTTTTGTGTCTTCTTCCCTAGCTCCGGTCGCCGGATTTTGTTCCCGGCCGTTTCAACCCCAACCACCTTGTCTAGTAGATGTGCCTCGACCCCAGGAGTATTTTTGCCTTCTAGCTCGACACCTGGATCGGCCCAGATGAAGAGGTATTGCCATGCCAAAGTTTGGTCCAGAAACTATTGAGAACAGCTCGGCCACCGTGTTCTTCGCCGGTTTTCATCGCTTTCCGGCCATCCCCTGCCCTAGATACTGTTGAGACATTTGTTCCTGTTACAAATGCCTAACCACCAGACAAAGTGGTGCATCATTTGGAGCCCTAAGTCAAAAGATATGGCTAACCCTAGTTTCTGGCCGTGTCAAGCCTATGCCAGGCTATGTCAGCCAGTGGCATTAGCCCTGTTCACCCACCTCTGGTCATGTAAAACAGAAACTACTTTGTCAAATAGTTGTCTCACTACCTTGTGCACCATATGCTTGGATCAAAACCTACTTTGGCCACTGGAAACTGCTCAAACCATGTCAATGCCATTCTAGAGCACTGTCAGCCTATGTCAGCCAGTGGCATTAAGCCTTTTCACCCACTTCCAGCCATGCACTTTGAAAATAACCTTGTCCCTTAGACTCCTGACGTTATAATCTACACTTTTCTCTACTGTCACAACTTGAGTTGAGCCCTCTATCACCCATCGACCTTATGTCGATGCCTTGAACCGAATGCCAACCGAAAGACATTCGCTGTTTTTGGGCGAACCAGTCACAACCTTGTTATTATCCTGATATTTTGGAACCTTGTAAACCTTAACAGCTAATTTTAACCCTGATTTCCATAGTTAAACTCAAATCGCTTTCAAACCTTGTATCACCAGAGTATTTTCTCTTTGCATCTTTGCATGTAGTGAGTCAGTAAGAATAGAATGAATTGTAATGCCTGTTTGCTTGTTTGATCTTGTTAGACCAAGAGTCCGGGGTTGAAGATCCTGTCGCTGAACCATCATCAACTGCTGATACTTACGACGTGGAAGGCAAGTCATACTTTGATCATATTGAAACCCATATTTTATGAATTGCTATGCTATTCCATGAGTAGATACCTCATTAATATTGCATGTGTTGAGATCAATGATTTTATGGCAGGGATAGATTGAATACTTGAGAAATGTGAACTTGATAAGATAGTAAGCCACGAACTAATAAAAGTACAAACATGTACATTTATATTCATGAAATAGAACCCTAGCCGTGACCAGTATTTTGGTATGGAATGGTGGTAGCACTAGAGGTGCTCGGCTGCACTGAATGTGTAGGCACTGAAGGTGCATGGTTTGTGGTATGATCTGGTCACTGGCATGTAAGGACTAGAACCTTGTGTTATGCGTCTAGTGGCATGAAAAACGTACCAACCACTTACATGGTATGGGACAGGCGCAACCTAGTAGCTTTCTTAGTATTATCCGTTCCCTGCATGGCTTGTCGATCCGGTTTCTCGCGTGGAAACTGGTGGGACGCAGTTCGTCCATGAGTGATGTGAGATCAGAAAAATTATGAGAGGATAAGGTGTAAAGAAGGAAGACGCCCTACGCCAGATTAAGTCGTGCGCGACTGTAATCAAAAGAGGTTATGTGTCCTGCGAGAACATAGACCCAGGCTAGGAAGTAAGGCAGTGGGGAGGACCCACAACGGTACTTGGGACGGTATTGTCCATTTACCGGGTAGGGATACTGTTAATACTCGACTGCAAAAACGTTGTGTGATCTCGGCCTTGTCACATGCGTATAAGTCGCATGGAGTTGGCCCGACTTGGAAGTCGAGTGAAAAAGTGGATTTAAAAAGAGGTACATCTCTGCAGAGTTTAAAAATGTATTCGAATACTTCGTGCTCCCGAGTTTTAGGAGTATGCCGCGGTGGATTAAATCCACGGGGTGTGACACAAGTATTGTTTTATAAACTAAAATTTGTTAGCTCAAGATTACCCAAGTGGCATGTGTTGTCATGATAAGGGGCGTTGCCGTGGGCTGTCATGTGTTGACGTGTCGCGGTAATACCATAATCTAGCAAACATATGATAATTAAGAGGCATGTGGTTTATGCCCTAAGTTATGAAATACTGCTATGAGTATATGATTGAAAGACTTGAATAAAAGTAGTGTGATATGAGATTATATCGCCTTGGATATGGGATATATGTATCACCATCAATATGATTTATTTATTGCCATGGGTATGATCAGAAGTTGAGTAAGAATTGAGAAAGAAATGTATTTTGAGAAAAACCCTTCACTCTTTCCCCAATAGCATAGGCTCATGTCATTTATACTGTAACTATATCTCTACCTCCCCTATGACTTACTGAGTACATAAGTACTCACCCTTGCAACAACTCCTCAATAGATGGAGCGTTCTACGGCCTTGGAGGATACCCTGAAGATGCTGCGGACCCAGGAGATGATGAGCAGTTTCCTCCGGAGCCCTGATGTGGTGCTGTCTTGCTGTCAACCTCTGTTTCCTATGGATTGCTTTTGGACCTAGCTTTCGCTGACTAGATATGTTATTTTATTAGACCCTTGTGCCTTGTAAGGCACTGTACCTCGTTTTGTACTAAGGCCTGATGGCCATACAATTATGACTACTGTATTATTTTGCTGCTTCAATGTATCCCTGTGATTGACTCATCCTGGGAAGTCAAGTGGTTTAAGGGACCAGCTGCACCGAGCTGGGCTCCTCACAGGTGATGTCACAGTCGTGGCAGTCACGACAGAGAATTTTTAGAATAAAACACTTCTTTGTTCTAGGGTTTGAGTGAAGCATTTCCACCCCCTTAGAATTGGGAATTATCAGAGATTCTTGTCTCCGTCGTTCTTGTGATTACCTCGGTGATTCTAAGAACACGTTTACTCCATGTGAGCGAGTAGACCAAGGGATCAAAGCGTGTGGTTGGGTGAATCGAGTGTCACAGGTTGCTATAATAGAGACAGTGGTTGGCGATGTCATTCATCATGTTGCACAAATCCAGTTATCTCCAATCCTACACCATGGAGATAGGGCCAAACTGCGGACCATTCCGTATTAGTTGGTATCAGAGCTCAAGGTTGACACAGTAAGATTTTACCTTAGACAAAGGGATCAAAGCGTGTGATTGGGTGAATCTAGTGTCGTAGGTTGCTGTAATAGAGACAGTCGTTGGCGGTGTCATTTATCTAGTTGCGTGGATCTAGCAATCTCCATCCTACGTCGTGAAGATCGGGCCAAACCACGGACCAATCCGTATCAGTTAGTATCAGAAGAAATAGATTCGAGGACGACTCCTTTGCAAGAGAGGGTGGACGATGAGGAAATCTATAACACACGTACATCGCATACTTCCTCACGTACATTTCTAGCACATACAGACCAATGACAAGAGCTCGAGCCAAACAAATACAACAACAGGTACCATGAAGAAGAATCCAAGCAACTACAAAAAGATATTTTAAAATATGCAAGGCCTACACATGAGGTTGTTGCATATGTCAACATCAACACTGATGTCATCGCTTAGTTATCTTCTTTCTTGGATAAGAAGTAACATGTAGTAAAATTGAATTTTACAACCACTTTCTTGGTAAAAAAGAAATGAGTTGTAAATTTCAAATTTTCAACCTCTGTTGAGTTGTATAGTAGTTGTAAAGTTCAAGTTGTAAACTAGTTGTAAAGTGCACCATGACAACACATGATGAGTTGTAAAATATACAACTCAAGATGAGTTAGCAAAGAGAATTTTCAGAATAAAACACTTCTTTGTTCTAGAGTTTGAGTTAAGCATTTCCACACCCATAGAATTGGGAATTATCTGAGATTCTTGTCTCCGTCATTCTTTTGATTACCTCGGTGATTGTAAGAACATGTTTACTCCATGTGAGCGAGTAGATAAAGGGATCGAAGAGTGTGGTTGGGTGAATCGAGTGTCACAGTTTGCCGTAATAGAGATGGTGGTGGGCGGTGTCATTCATCAGGTTGCACGGATCCAATTATCTCCATCCTACACTGTGAAGATCGGGCCAAACCACGGACTGATCCGTATCAATGCTCCCGAGCCTTCAGCCATGGGGGTGGATGGACAGGTGAATATATCTGCTCCCCTCGTGGTCGAGGAAACTACGTTCTCTCCTCTTTTGGAAGAGCGAGCTGAGGAGGTGGCAACAAATACGGCAATGCAGGCTGTCCAAGTTCAGGAACCTGCTGAGGACGCACGACCTCTGGTGGCGCCCTCTTGCTTGGCTCCTGTTGGCTAGGCAAGTGGATCTATAGATACCTGCGAAGAGCTTGTACGTGAGTTGCTGGAGGTAAGGAAAACCCTTTACCGTTAGCCTCCGTGTTGGTCCCTTAGGGATTGTCACTACCACAGAAACAGATATCCAGGTTGGTACATCACAGACGGTTATGAACTTTTAAATGGAACACTGTGTGTGAAGGCCTGTTGGGAGAATATGTTAAGTTATCACAGTTGAGTCTGAGGTCAAAACCAACTATGATAGTCAAGCAGACGGTTTTGATCACAGAGCCATCTGTGATATTCTACTTATCACAGACCATTCTCAGTTCAAAATCGTCTTTGATAGTTCTGCCATATCACAGTCGGTTCTAAATTGAGAACCGTCTGTGATAAGTACAATATCATAGATGGTTCTGTAATCAAAACTGTCTGTGACTATCACAGTTGGTTCTGAACTCAGAGCCATCTGTGATAGTATGGTATTACAGATGGTTCTGATGTCAGAACCAACTATGATAGTCCAAATAGTGTTTGGCGCTTTGAATTCTCACCGGTGTGTTGCGTCAATTCAGATTCCGATGTTCGCATGGCGCCCTAGGCTGGGAACACGAAGTGTCACCTTGGAAATTCTATAAGTAGCTTGGCAGTGGAATGACCAACTACTTTACAAGGTTTTCTAATTCTCAACTCCTCAGCTTCTTTGCACTAATGGCATCCTCAGTGTCATCCTCGAACTTGCCCTCCCCGATAAGAACTCTCAATCTTTTGGACTTACCCCTGTATTGTTAATCCATGTTTAGTACATTATCGAACTGTTGAGTTGCATAGGGAAGGGGAGCCAGGGAAGACTTGGGCAAGGTGAAGGCCTAGCTGAAGGCCCTCCAGGAGCAGCACAATCTCCTTATGGAGAAGCACACTCAGCTAAGCCTTGACTTGGATGATCTCTTCCAGCGCATTCAGCGCTTGAGGACAGATGGTGAGAAGGCTAGGGAGAGGACGAGACGTCTTCACGTGGAGAAGCAAGCTGCGGATATAACCATCGCTGGCTGTGATTTCGCTATGAAGGATACCATCACGAAGCTGAGGGAGGTCACTGGCTGCCTTCTCGACTTCTACGTAGTTGACACGAAGAAGGACAACTTGTCGCTGGAGGAGTCCTGCGTCCTAGCTGCAAGTCAAACTGACATTATTCTAGATGCAGCCAGGGAGAAGACTGCTCCTTGACATAGCCTTTTGTATTTTTACTTTTTTTTTTGTATGTGTGAAAAACAATTAATAAAAAATGTGTTTTTATGTCAATTTTTCAATTTTCCAGCACGTTCTTGGACTGGTATCTTCTCTCTTTTTCTAGCTTTTGGCGACCATTCGACCATAGAAAGGTATGTGCACAGTATGCGATCACATAATGACTATCATGATCATATAACGATTATCGCGGGGTGATTAAGTGAGATCTTGGGAGCGGAAACTTTTGGCGGGAGAACATGTTATCCCAGATGGTTCCATGGTCAAAACCATCTGTGACTATCACAATCGGTTCTGAACGCAGAACCGTCTGTGATAGTATAGTATTACAGACGGTTCTTATGTATGTGATAATCCAAACAGTGTCCGGTGCTTCTAATTGTCAATGGTGTGTTTCGTCGTTTCGGGTTCTGATGTTTGCACGGCGCCCTAGCCTGGGAACACGAAGCGTCGCCTTGGAAATTATATAAATAGATTGGCAGTGGAATTACCAACTACTTTACAAGTTTTCTAATTCTCAAACTTTTCGACTCCTTCACTTCACATCTGGACTATCACAGACAGTTCTGATGTCAAAACCGACTATGATAGTGAGTTACCACAGTCGGTTCTTAGGTCAAAACCGACTGCGAATGGAAGCAGACGATTTTGACCTCGGAACTATCTGTGATATTTCTCTGATAGTCACCAATTCACACATACACTAATTCACACATTCAAGTACATGTCTGAAATAGCAATACAAATACACAAATATACACCAATTCACACATTCACACATTCACACATTCAAGTACATGTTCAAAACAGCAATACAAATACACAAATATACACTAATTCACACATTCACACATTCAAGTACATGTCCGAAACAGCAATAGAAATACACAAATACACCAATTCACACATTCACACATTTAAATTGATGTCCGAAATAGCAATACAAATACACAAATACACCAATTCACACATTCAAGTACATGTGCGAAACAATAATACAAATACACAAATACACAAACACACCAATTCACACATTCTATTACAAAAGTCATGTTTGAAACAGCAGATCAGGATGAGGACCCAGTGGCCCCTACATTGCACATACAAAGAGAACTGTTACATAAAAGAGAACCAAGCATGGAGCATTGCTACAGCAATGTAACTACAACTACATGTTAGACTTGATACATCACAAATCCATTCATCTGAAATAGCAATTGTACAACTCAACCATGTTTGACGTAACCATAGGAGTTCAATTCAGAGAGGCTCGAGGAAACCACTAGTCAATGTGGTGAGGAGCTGCAACTGTTGAGTTGAGTTCAGTTGAGCTCTAGGAAATCACCAATACAAACTACTTAATATACTCAACTCGACTCAACTCAACTAAACTATGTTATTAAAAGTTGAGTTGAGTTGAGCTCCAGGAAGTATTTTCTTGACCCTTTCTTTCGCCAACAAGCCAACGTAGGCAGCGTACTTCCAAGCGTAATTTCCGATCTGTCTCCCAAACTGGTTGAATTCATAAGAAAGATCGGTGCGTTCGGCCAAAAAGCACAACTTCGTCGTGCCTCGCGCCTTCCTCTTGCACTGGGACGAATAATCATCAACTACATTTACCGTCATGAACATGGTCCAAAGACCTGCACAGAATCAATCAAAGCAAATTCTATGATTAATAATGGTATTTGATTGTCATTCAACCACAAATCCTCTTAACCAATCAAAGCTTCATTATTCACTCGAAATTTAGTCGAGGCAGTTGAAGCTGCGAGGTCCTTGGACTTCATTCAACAGAAACCCTCCAGTCCGGCCGTGGTGGAGAAAGGTGAGGCAGTCGGCAATGGCGCAATGAACCACAATGAAGTGCATGCCTTGTGGTGGAGAAAGTGGCCAGTCGCGCTCGAGGAGAAAAAGAATTCGAACAGTTGGACTTCAAGCAAAATTCCAAGGCATATTTATTTTTAGAGGGTGGACTTTTCGTAACGGTTCGGACCTCAGAACCGTCTGTGAAAATAAGTTATCACAGTCGGCTCCGAGGTCAAAAATGACTGTGATAGTAAGTTATCATAGTCGGTTATGGAATCAAAACCGATTGTGATAGTGAAGCAGACGGTTTTAACCTCAAAACCGTCTGTGATTGTTCTATAGAAATACACCGATATTACCGATGGTTTTTAATTGAAAGCCATCAGTGATAGTTTGTTATTACAGACAGTATGATGCTAGAACCGTCTATATTGAGCCCACAGTCTATAAAAGGTCTTTTAGCGGTTGTTTCGAGATAGTCGTACATTCTTGCTCGACATACTGTCCAGTTGGAAGAGATCTGGGGCAAGGAAGAGCAATATCTCAAAATGGGAGCATTAGGGGACAACAATTTGAAGATCCAAGGTTGGTATTTGCTCGTAAGGCATACAATTACTTAATTTCATCATCAATATCAATCTCCATTGATTGATCAAATTAGAGGGAGAGGGAGGGGAAGCTAGAGTAGCAAATCCTAGTTCTAACTCTCATTTTTCCCACTTGTAGCTATTTAATTTGTTTATGATGTGTATTATCCACGCCCCCGATTAGTTACTAACTAATTGCTTGCAGTTGAAGTAATAGTAATACCCGCAAACTCCACAAACACTAGCTAGCTAGATTTATAATTTATTGTGTGTCGATGAATTTAATTGCATATGGTCCATCGAGATTGGATGTATAATGACAACTGAGTGAGTGAAGAATATATGAAAGGTGTTTTAGATTTCCAAAAAGCTGCTGAGCAAGACATGGCGAAGAAGGGCTTACGATATATACTGCCCTTGCATAGACTGCTAGAATCTTATGATGTTCACCAACTCATCTCAAATTCTCGCCTACTTGATTCGACGTGGTTTCAAAAAGGGTACACGTGTTGGGTCCACCATGGCGAAGAGCAAACTACAGAGACAAGTGCCACTCAGGTTGAGGAACAAGACATGTAAGATCCCAACAACAATTTTGATGAGGATATGCTAGAGGATGACAAATTAGATGACATGTTGCGTGATGTCGAAGAAAATTTTAGTGAAAGGGAGTTGGGTAAATTCAAGAGCTTGATTGAGGACTCAGAAAAGTCGTTGTTTTCTGGTTGCAAGTCGAAATACACAAAGTTGGCCCCTATGCTTGAGCTGTTAAAATTGAAGGCATGTAATAGCTGGACTAACAAGAGTTTCACGACACTGTTAGATCTTTTAGTGGACCTGCTTTCGAAAGGAAACAGTTGCCAAAAAACACCTACCAAGAGAAAAAGTTGTTGTGTCCCTTGGGAATGGAAGTAGAAAGGATACACGCATGCCCTAATGATTCCATCCTTTACTGTAACGACTACAAGGATATGCATGTTTGTCCGGTGTGCAGTGCATCCCTCTATAAGTGTAAGGACCGAACTGATGACTTCGATTGCATTGAGATAAAGCATTGACCTCCTGCCAAGGTGTTGTGGTATTTGCCCATCGTTTCCCGCTTGAAGCGTTTGTTTGCAAACCATAAAGAGGCAAAATTATTGCATTGGAATTCGGAAGACCTGAAGAAGGATTGAAAGCTGAGACACCCCGCTGATTCTGCGCAGTGGAGAAACATCGACAAGGAATTTGATAACTTTAGAGCGGAATTGAGGAATATAAGGTTTGGGTTAAGTACCGATGGAATTAATCCTTTTGGTAACATGAGCAGTTGGCATAGCACTTGGCCGATTCTTTTGTGTATCTACCACCTTCCTCCTTGGTTGTGTATGAAGCGCAAGTACATCGTGATGTCGCTACTTATGTTAGGACCAAAACAATCCAGAAATGATATTGATGTGTACCTAGCACCATTGATAGAGGATTTGCTAACAATGTGGAACGAAGGGGTGCAGGTATTGGACGCATAAAAATGTGGGAACTTCATCCTACGTGCTATGATATTCTGCACCATCAACGATTTCCCTGACCTTGAAAATTTGTCGGGCCTTAGTACGAATGGAGCCAAAGCTTGTCCCCACTGCGAAGATGAGACAGAGAGCGTGTAGTTGAAGAATTGCAGGAAAACAGTGTACATGCGTTACTGTAGGTTTCTTTCGAAGAATGACGTGTATCATAAGAGGAAGAGGGAATTTGATGGCCACAAGGAAGATGGTTCAGCCCCGAAGCCTATGAGCGGGAAAGAAGTTTACTCACGGGTGAAGGACATAGACGTTGTGTTTGGAAAGGGTTTTAATTGAAACCCGGCATGAAGAACATTTGGAAGAAGAGATCGATATTTTGGAACTTACCGTAGTGGGAGCATTTAGAGGTTTGGCATTGCATTGATGTCATGCATGTAGAGAAGAATGTTTGCGACAGTTTAATTAGACTATTGCTGAACATTCTGGGGAAGACAAAGGATGGCATTAATGTGCGGTGTGACATGATCGAAATGAAAATCAGTCCCGAGCTAGCACCAAGAGAGGACGAGAAATGCCGTATAGAACTCCCCGTGCCAGCTATACTTTGTGCAAGGCTGAGAGGACAGAACTTTGTAAGTGTCTCTATGGTGTTAAAGTTCCATCGGGTTACTCCGCAAATATGAAAAAGCTTGTGTCCATGGGCGATTTGAAATTTCTTGGTATGAAGTCTCACGATTGTTGTGTGTTGATGACACAAATGCTTCCTGTTGCCATCTGGAATATTCTGCCGCATAAGGTTAGAGAGACGATCACGAGGTTGAGTTATTTCTTCAATGCAATTTTTTTGCAAGGTCATTGATCCCTAGGGACTAGATTCTCTCCGGAGCGAGGTGGTTCGAACTCTCTATCAGCTTGAGATGTATTTTCCTTCGTCATTTTTTGATATCATGGGCCATCTCACTATCCACCTTGTCAGAGAAATCAAGATATGTGGACCTGTGTTCCTACGTTATATGTATCCGTTCGAGAGGTACATGGGTGTGCTTAAGGCCTACGTGAGGAATCGCTCTCAGCCCGAGGGTATCATTGTCGAAGGTTATGCAACGGAAGAGGTCGTTGAGTACTACGTTGATTACATGGCCGAGGTAGAAGCAATAGGACTTCCTGTGTCTCGTCACGAGGGGAGGCTTGATGTGGAACGATTGGACAGAGAGCAATAGCTCCTGATTTCGATATGTACTCAAAAGCACATTTTTGGGTCTTGCAACACATGACGGAGGTGTCTCCGTACATCGACGAGCACAAGGAGATGCTACGACAAGACAATCCTCGTCGATTCGAGGTTTGGATCACGAGAAAACATAATAGTCGATTCAACATGTGGATGAAAGTATGAATCACCGGGGAGTCCGCAAGTGAGAATCTTAAATGGTTGGCAAAAGGGCCAACATTTACTGTATAGACATGGCAGGGATACGACATCAATGGGTACACATTTTACACAAAAACTCAAGATCAATAGAGCATTGTGTAAAATACTGGAGTGTGCGTAGAAACTTTTCATGAGGAGTTCAGCGAGACAGGCCCAACACGGGTAGTACATGGATTGAACTCGTACTACTGGTTCATACAAGAAATTTGGGAGCTTGATTACGTACTATTCAAGATTCCCCTGTTTCGATGCCATGGGTCCAAAATCCCACAGGATGTGAAGGTTGACAGTTATGGTTTCACTTCTGTGGATCTCGATTGAGTTGCTTATAAAGATGAGCCATTCATACTTGCAAAGCAAGCCATTCAGGTCATTTATGTCACTGACCCGGCCAATAAGAAGTGTCATGTCATCCTTCATGGCAAGAGAAGGACTGTTGGAGTTGAAAATGTCGTAGGTGAGGAAGAATACAATCAATTTGATGAGATGCGTCCATTTGAAGATGACATACAAGTCGATACTGAAGACACCGATGAAACCAGTTACGTGTGTTTGGATCACTAGGAAGGGTTATATTTTAATGGTAATCAACCGTCCTTATCTCTCTGTTCCATCAGTATAGCTTATCCTCTAATTCTCGCCTTTGCAGGATTGTGGCAAGTGGAAAGTTGAGGATAATATGGGTGTGTATGTACGTATGTACAAATTGTCAGTCAAAGTCCCCATTTGTACATGTAAAATTTATTTGAGCATGCTCGACATGGGACTCTTAAGGTTGTAACGTATTTTCGGAGCATTTGGACTTCATTTGCAATATCTGAGTGTTCGAGTGCCTCTCTCCCGATATTATGAAACGTACTGCACAAAATTGCTTCCAACTTAAAATTTCTTCACAAAAATCATTCAAACATGATTTCGCTATGCTATAAATATGTCTCTCGAGGTTTCCACCAAGTTTTCGTGCATTTTGATATCATTTGCATAGATTTGAGGCTTTTTGAATATTGAAATTTTAGTATTTAGAGTTGAAGAGTTTCAGATTGTAAGGCACTACATCATTTGCATAGTTTTGGAGCATTTGGATAGACAACTATCACAGACTGTTCTGAACTCAAAACCGTCTGTTATAGTTGCCTATCACAGACAGTTATCTATCACAGACTGTTCTGAGTTCAGAACTGTCTGTGATATCTGCCTATCAGAAGGTTCTTAACTCATAACCGTCTGTGATAATCTATCTACATAGTATAAGGTGGGCTTTGTCCTGCTCATTTCCATACTTTACGACTCTTCACTTCACCTCCATCGCCTCCCCATCGTCCGGCGCGATCACCTCCGTTGCCTCCGCACAATTTTTGCCATTCTTGGTGAACATTAAGTATATGGGTTTTATCAGTAATTTGTCTTGCTATTGCTCACAATTTTATGATCATCTTAGTCAATTTCAAATTTACAAACAATTAATGTTGATTTTCTGACTATGCTCATCAGTTGTGCTAGTCTAGGTCAATTTACGAATAGTTTCAGGATATTGATTTGATATTTGTTTTGGACTTAGTTATACATGTTTAGTAGGTTCAAATTTAGTTATAGAATTACTAGTTTCAGATTTAATTACACTGTTCTCTCCTTCACTTATGTTAGCAACTGATATGTTCGGTGACGAAATGAACCGGTTTGGGAGTCAGAGTGACCTCTCTAGTGATGAGACGCCTAGGCGGGAGGTCACCCCGTCCACCATAGGCCAGCAACAGAGGAGAAAGGGGCAAGGCCGAACGACATGTGCGCGTCTCGACAAGCGGGAAAAGTAGCACATATAGTTCAACGACAACGGGGTGCCGGAAGCTCCGAAGAAACTAGTCGGTCAGTACCGCTCACTATGCGGCAAATTGGTAAGGGCGTGGGTGCCCATCACCACCTCTGAGTGGGGTCAAGTGCCCCGAGAGTGCAAGGATGAGTTGTGGGAAGAAGTGCAGGTAGCATTTCACATTCCTGAGGAATGCCAGTTCACCATTTGACGGATGACACTAATGTCAACAAATATGGTGTAGAGGAACTTCAAGAGCCATCTTGTCAAGCACTATATGAAGGAGTCGAAGGCCCCCTTCAGTGACTACCCTTTCATGACTCCCGAGGCATGGCAGCAGTTCGTGGAGATGAAGGGCACGTCTGAGTTCCATGCGTTTAGTGAGACGGGCAAGGCTAAACAGGCCAAGAATACCCACCCACACAGACTAGGCACTGGTGGGTATATGGGGAAGAAGGCGTTGTGGAGGAAGCACGATGAGGAGGCTTCCTAGTCTTCGGCCTCCACTCCTTATGAGGGCATAACGGACGTGCGCGCTCACAATTGGTGCCAAGCGAGATCAAAGATGACCTCCTCCGAAAGCATCTCGGTGAATAACCCTGCGGACAGGGAAGTGATCGATCGGCTAGTAAGACCTCTAACTTTGTAGAATAACTTACTACCCTCGTAACATGCATGCAATGGGTTGTATTACTAAGTTCAGCTATTTCAAGCGGTGCTGAGTGTGCAGGCGGCATCTGGAGAGTTCAACCCTAGCAGGGACAAGGATATCCTAACGACGATGCTGGGAATAAGGAGCATCTGGGCCGCATGCGTGGCGCTGGGAAGGCTGGTTTCCCTGATGAGGAGGAGGCGGCTAAGAGGGGAAAGAGATCCCAAAAAGCCCACGACGAACAGATCAAGGAGGAGATGCAATCGGAGTTTTACCATCGGGACACAGAACTCATGCAGGAGTTGGCAGAGATGCAGGTAATGTATCATGAGGTAAGACAGTCGACCCAGGGCATCCCCCCTGCAACAACAGAATTACTGAGCCCAGTTCTTGGCCGCCGTAGTAGCTACGTATCCGTGCTGGGGTCTTCACATCTGGAGCCCTCTCGACAGTACCCGGTGGACTTTCTGCAAGTAATGATCGCTTTTCTTTGTTAATTCATTCAAAAGTGAAATTCAACACGTACCTTGATGTCATCTTAATGCGCACTGTTTGTAGGAACCCGCCTCCTGCAAGCATATGGTGCTGACCTGTCTCTTCCCGATTGAGGCTGGCCATGGGATGGTGCAACTATGCATAGCGGGGGCGATGATCCACGGTGTCCCTCTATATGAGGGTTTTGCACGGGTCCAGGTGGACACTGTCTCTAACTATTGCAAGGGATTTTCATTGGACAAGCCACGGAACGACGAGATTACCACTCTCGAGGCTGCGGTGCACACGTTCATGCAATGGCCCAAGAAGGACATCATCTTTGATGAGGTAATTCCCCCACTGGTTTCGTAATTTTGTACTATAATAGTAGCCCTCGGAGTTAGTGAAAATTACTATATGTAGGTTCTTACCCCTATGGACATTGACACTTGGCCTACTAACTAGCCAACCCCCTGCGATAAGCCAGCCAACGGGTCCGATGACGAAGCTGACACCGACTAGGAAGCAAGGCATCAAGAAGCTCGCTTCCAGGGGAAAAGCAAAGAAGAGGACGGTGATGGAGAGTGAGAAGAGCGCGCCGTCAGCTACCATGCCATTTGTTCTGGGGATGTCCCTGGCCTCTGATACCGCAATTTGGAGCATGGGTATTGCATGCCAGAGCCTGCATGGATGGTACATGCAGAAGACAAACAAGACCAGGACACAGCGTCCAAGGCACTTCATGGTCATGTTCATCATGGTAGAGTTCCATAACGACGTCAAGACCTATCCGGTGACCTTCGAAGACCTGTAGAATTTATTCAACAAAGACGAGCTCAACATGTCAATCCTACGGTCTTGGGTGCTGTAAGTATCTACTATTGTACGCCTGTTCATGCTTACATGGATATATGTCATTTATTAATTGGTTAGTTCCGTGCAGCTGCATGACTCGGTATACCAAAGCTAACTGAGAACCTGTCAGTTTCCTGGACCCCCTGCTGGTCGCCGAGGTGATGTTTAGGAACGCCACAGACTACGTTGTTGACTACATCAAAAGAGAGTTGCTTACTCCAATCAACAAGGAGTACATACTTGTACCCTACAACCAGAGGTGAGTGCTTTCATCAGTACTTTACCCATAGATTAGTGTCTCCATGTGCACACCCCAGACTTAGATTAAATTATAAATTCTTTACGCGTAACATGTAGCTACCACTGGATCCTGCAGGTGCTTATTCCGAAATGGAACAAGGTGTTCTACCTTGATTCGTTGCAGAGGAAAGGGTACGAATATTGCGGTGCATGAGATGTATGCGAAAGGTTAACATGTTTTATGATATTCATGTGGACCTGTCTTGCATCTAGATTTACTATCCTCAAATTGTCAATTTCGACTATCTGCAGGGCTTTCACGAACTACTTTGCCTAGGGAGGGCAACAACATGAGGGGCGAGACCTGTCTGGTACAAATTTCAACCGGCATCTGTTTTACTTTATAATGTGTCCCCAACAAACTCTCGGCCTGTACATTGGTAGTGCCATCAGCAGCCAGACGATAGTACATGTGGGTTCCACGTGATGCACCACATGTACTATGTCATCACCCCTCACCAGCCAAATTTCCCCGAGGTATACAACTGCCGCCCTTTGTATTGATTTGGCAAAATTTACAATTTCATTGAGATAATTTTTTTCCGTACCAACTCTTGCTGCAGGGGGTCGACTTCTCTTCAGAAAGCTTTGACCCTATGCAGATTGGTTTAGTCTGAGGGATGCTCGCTGAGTTTTTCATGGCGGATGTCATATCACCCAAGGGGAAGTTTAGGGACCCGCTTGGTTCATATTAGTGCGCCCTTACTAACTGAGACTAGTATAGTAATAAATATATAACATACTGACTTTAATTGTTGATTACATTTGTTTGTTCGATCTCAATTGGACATATTTCTGAAATGTTGAATGAAACTTACAATTTGATCAATTTTGAGCTGTATATATGAAATGCATGCTATTGTACATGTTTCTAAGTTCTGTGCATGTATGAAATGAACTGTATATATTTCTGAGTTATGTGCATGTATGAAATGAACTGTATATATGAAATGCTATTGTACAGAGGGCATGGCTAGCATGATTCCTGAGGCTAGCCACAAAAAAGGAAAAAATATTTTAAAAAAATTAATATGCACAGACGGTTTTGAGATAAAAACGTATGTGATAAATCGATCTATGTATGTATCACAGAGTATTACAGACGGTTACAACGTCAGAACCGTAAGTGGTAGTATGAGTATCGCAGACGGTTCTGATATTATAACCGTTTCTGATAAGGACACTATCCCAGATGGTTGTGACCTTAAAACCATCTGTGATACTCATACTATCACAGATGGTTCTGAGATTATGACCATCCGTGGTAGTACGAGTATAACAGACGGTGCTGAGCTTATAACCACCTCTGATAATGACACTATCCCAGATGGTTTTGACCTCAAAACTGTCCGTGATACACATACTACCACTTACGGTTCTGAGGTTCTAACTGTCTCTGATAATGAGACTATCCTAGATGGTTTTGACCTCAAAATCGTCTGCGATACTCGTACTACCACAGACGGTTCTGAGACTATCACCGTCTCAGATAAGGAGATTATCCCAGATGGTTTTGACCTCAAAACCGTCTGTAATACTCATACTACCACAGATGGTGCTGAGCTTGTAACCGTCTCTGAAAAGGAGACTATCACAAGCGATTTTGAGTTCAAAACTGCCTGTGATAGTAAGTTATCATAGACGGTTCATAACAGTCAGTGATAGTCCTTGTTGGGGGAAATCTCCGCGAGACTAAGTTCAGGTAAGTTGTGTCACATGCGCCCGGGGACGTGGCCTCCGGCGCCTGCCCCGGGCGCCACCATTTCCCCGGGGACGTGGCCTCCGGTGCCTGCCCCGGGTGCCGCCTTTTGGCTCCCGGGACGTGGCCACCGGTGCCGGTCCCGGGCGCCGCCATGCACCCGGGGACGCGGCCTCCAGTGCCTGCCCTGGGCGCCGCCTTTTGGCTCCCAGGACCTGGCCTCTGGTGTCTGTCCCGGGCGCCGCCTTTCGCCTCCCTGGACCTGGCCTCCGGTGCCGGTCCTGGGCACCGCCATGCGACCAGAGACGTGGCCTCCAGTGCCTGCCCCGGGCGCCGCCTTTTGGCTCTCGGCACCGGGCCTCCGGTGCCGGTCCCGAGCGTCGCCTTTTGGCTCGCGGGACCTGGACTCCGGTGCCGGTCCCAGGCTCTGCCATGTGCCTGGGGACGTGGCCTCCGGTGCCTGCCCCGGCCTCTGGTGCCTGCCCAGCCGACTCCGGTCGGGAGCACGCCGACAGGACTAGGGCCCCCACCGGGACCCGAACCTATATAAATCCTCGTATCAATTCTTGTGTTTGTCCGGTGGGGGAGGACTGGTCACTCGGTCAGCCCGCGTCGCATTTTCTTCCCTAGGATCGTTCAGAAAACCTGCCGGGGTATTCGCAATACCACGATAGTTGGCATCGACCGTGGGGACTCGTGACAAGACGCCATGGCTCCCCCAAGAACAAGAGCTCGCACCCTTCCCGGTGACACCGGTCTCGGAGAATCGACGCTGCCCGTCCGGGACACGGCTGTCCCGGCGCTTCCGCCCGGAAGCGGCCAGGCCCAGGTACCGCCTCCCGCCTTCCCGCTTAACTTAGGTGCTTGTACCTCCAGGTCGCTCCCGGTGACCGCGGGGACCTCGGCTGGGACCAGTCTCCCCCCGACGGCTCCCCCGGCTCCCCGGGATGCCCTGCTTGAGGCTTTAGTGGAGGGCCACCTCCGCGCCCAACGCTCTATGGATGAGCTGCTCAGCGTGTTGGCGTGGCCTCCGGCCCCCACATTTGCGCCGCACCCATACCCGGGGACTGTGGCCCCGTTTATGGGTCACCGGCGGCCCCTCCGGTCTCTGGAGGTTTGGCCGCCCCGTATGACCCCGCCGGGGGGTTCCCTCCCCGTGCGGGCTATACATCCGGACCCTTCCTGGCACTCGGGCCCGTCCGGGTGCTGCGGGGCTACTTCCTGCCAGGGCCCTTCGTGGCGCCTGGGGGATACCCCGTTCTGGGCCCGCTCCCGGGGCCGGCGGCCCATTCCGTGCCGGGGTTTCCCCTACGCCGGGAGCCAGTCCCGCCCTGCGCGTCGCGCATATCGCACCGGGGGCGGTCGACGGTGCAGCTCCCGTGCCTCAGTGGACCTCCCCCCACATCGGCTCCGCGGCTCCGGACGCCGCTCCGGGGGCTCCCCCGACGCCGGTTCCGGATATTACACGGGCTTCCCCCTTTCCGGTTCCGATCGTTGCCACGGGGGCTCCCTCCACTTCGGTTCCAAACGTCGCCGTGGGCGCCCCCTCCCCGGTTCCGGATAATACAGGGGCTTCCCCCTTTTTGGTCCTGGGAGTTTTCGCAGGGGGCTCCCCCCAGGCGGCCCCGGAAGCCTCCGGCCCGGCAACTACATTACATAAGCTCCCTCCCTCGGCGGAACAGGTCCGTTTCTCCCGGGGGGAGGTTGAGCGAATGCATTCACCTGAGCGCGGGAAGAACTTCCCCCTGGCCGCGGGCGTGGGGAGCCTCGCTCTCACACCGGTCGGGGGAAGAGACCCGCCGAAGAGCCAGCCTCTCCGGAGGAGAGCCCGGACTTCCGGGAACTCAACCCCGGTCCGGAAGAAAAGCGTTGCCACCGCCACTCCGGTGGACCTCTCGGACCGCTCCCAGACTCCGATAATGAGGGTGTGTCCCCCGTCAAAGAAGACAGTGACCGGGACTCTCCCCGGGAAGTGCAGGGGGCTAACCAGCCCTTATGCCGAAGACTTCGCAGCATCCGGTGGCCGCGGCCCTACCGCCCTCTGCACATCGAGCACTATAACGGTGAGGCCGATCCTTACGAATTTGTGCAGGTATACTCCACTGCCATCTCCGCGGCCGGGGGGGACGAGACGGTACAGTGCAACGTCTTCCCCCTCTACCTCACCGGCATTGCCCGCTCCTGGTTCTACAACCAGAAGGCCGGCTCCATCAAGTCTTTCACGCAGCTCCAGCGGGAGTTCTGCGCGAACTTCCAAGGGAACTACGTGCGTCCCATGGACTCCACGCAGCTGTACACCGTCCGGCAGAGGACTGGGGAAACCATTAGAAGCTTCTTCAAGCGCTTTGCTCAAGTAAAGAGCAAAGTGGCCCACGTCCCCGACTCTACAATCATCGAAGCATGCAAAAGCGGGATCCTCCCGGGGGAGCTCCACCGAAGGCTCTCCCGGAGCTGCCCCTCCTCCGCCGATGAGCTCTTCAACGTACTCGAAAAGTACGCTCGGGCGGAAGAAGACAAAATCTGGAAGAAGACCCAGGGGGCTCCCGCCCCCACCGACCGGGGGGCCAGGAATCCCCTCAAACGCCCCAGGCAGGGGGGCGTAGCGAGCCACGGCCTCAGGACACCTTTGTCCTCGAGGGCGGACGCGGCTCACGCGACCCCCCAAGGGGCAACTGCCCCTTCCCCAAGCCGAAAGGCCATGGGGGAGGACAGTCTTCGCGCGGCCGGGACGGCCCCGCGTGGAGAAGTCGGGAAGGACCGTGGTGCAGCTTCCACGGGTCCAGTACCCACGCTACCCGAGACTGCCACCAGCTGCTGCAACACTTCGCGGCGTTCCTCGACCAGCGCGGGTAGGGTGGGGACTCTGGCCTCCTTGCCCCCTCGGCCAACTGTTCCGGCCCTTCCCGCTCCCGCAAGGGGTCCGCAGGGGCATCCGCAGGAGGGGGAGCCTTCAGAAGCTCTCCCCTTCCAAACTTCTCAGCGCCGCATCAACGTCGTCGTGGGAGGGTCCGCCTCCGGGCGGGACTCTAAGCGCCAGCGTAAGGAGTACGCGCGCGAAGTCAAGGTTGTGGGGGTGCTATACTCATCCTCGCCACCCAAGTGGTCGGACGTCCCCCTCACCTTCACTGCGGAAGACGCACGAGGGGTTCGCTTCCCCCACAACGACGCGCCCATCGTCTCCGCGACCATCTACAACTGCCACCTAGCCCGCATCCCCGTGGACGGCGAGAGCTCTGCCGACGTCCTATTCCTGAAGGCCTTCAAAGAGATGCAGGTGGATGAGAAGCTCCTGCAGCCCGCGGCAGGGCCCCGGCAAGGGTTCGTCCCGGGAAGGCGATCCACCCTGTGGGCAAGGTAGATCTCCCTATGACATTCGGCACCCCGGAGAACTACCGGACCGAGCTGGTCCGCTTCGATGTAGTGGACCTCCCCTCATCCGACAACGCGATTATGGGGAGGACCACAATCAACCGGCTCGGGGCAGCCACCCATCAAAACTACCTCTGCATGAAGATCCCCGGGCCGCACAGCGTGATCAACGTCCGGGGAGACCAAGACGTGGCCCGTGCTCTATACGAGCGCGCCGCCGCCACAATTGGAAGCATCAACCTCATTAAGGCGCCTGGGGGGGAGGCCTCTCTCCTGGAATCAGACGTCACTGCACCGCCTCCCGGGAGGCCCCTCCTCAAGCAGCGTCCGGAAGGGGGCCTCCGGAAGATCCTGCTGTCTCCGGGCGACGAGGACAAAACCGTCCGGATAGGGGCAGAGCTCCCCGAGGACCATGTAGAGCAACTTGCAGCTTTTCTGCGAGAAAACTCTGATGTTTTTGCGTGGAAGCCTTCGGACATGCGGGGCGTCGCCCGGGAGGTTATTGAGCACAAGCTTGCGGTAGCCCCCGGTCACCCCCCCTCCCGTCAAACAGAAGCTGAGGAAGCTCTCCCTCGAGCGCCATGAGGCAATCAAGGGGGAGATCGCCCGGCTCCGAGAGGCGGGGTTCATTCGGGAGGTCCTGCACCCCGAGTGGCTCGCGAACCCCGTTCTCGTGAAGAAGTCAACCTGGAAGTGGCGGATGTGCGTGGACTTCACCGACCTTAACCGCGCCTGCCCCAAAGACAACTTCCCGCTCCCGCGGATTGACCAGCTCGTCGACTCCACAGCGGGGTGCGAGCTGATGAGCTTCCTAGACGCCTACTCGGGCTACCATCAAGTCCGGATGGCGGAAGGGGACGAGGAAAAGATGAGTTTCATAACTCCCCTTGGAACCATCTTCTACGTCCATATGCCCTTCGGGCTCAAAAACGTGGGGGCAACCTTTCAGTGCCTCATGACGCTGGTCTTCAAAGATCAAGTCGGCCGCAACGTCGAAGTCTACGTAGACGACGCGGTCGTCAAAAGCCCTCGCGCAGCCTCCCACATCGACGACCTGGTGGAGACCTTCCGCAACCTCCGGGCGTTTGGGCTCAAACTCAACCCGGAGAAGTGCGCCTTCGGCGTGCGCGGGGGGAAGCTCCTGGGTTTCCTCGTGTCCCAGCGGGGCATAGAGGCAAATCCCGAAAAGATCCGGGCATTCCTGGACATGCCCTCACCGCGCTCCGTCAAGGACGTCTAGCGGCTCTCCGGCCGCCCAGCCGTGCTAAGCCGCTTCGTCTCGCGGTCGGGGGAGCGAGGCCTCCAGTTCTTCAAGATCCTCCGGGGGCTCGAGGGGTTCCGTTGGACCCCCGAGGCCCACGAGGCCTTCGACGACCTCAAGAAGTACCCCATGAGCCCTCCAATGCTCGTGAGTCCGTCTCCAGAAGAGCCCTTGCTCCTCTACCTTGTCGCGACCCCAGTCACCGTCAGCGCGGTATTGGTGAAGGAGCAAGGGGGGCAGCAGCGCCCCGTGTACTACGTTAGTGAGGCCCTCCAGGGGGCCAAAACTCATTACATGAAAATGGAGAAGATCTGCTACGCCCTCCAAGGCTCTCCGACAGGGTTTCTACTGGCCCACGGTCATGCGTGATGCGCGAGACCTTGTCTCCGCGTGCGAGGCATGCCAGAAGATGGCCAAGGGCTCGAACCACCCCCTGTAGCACTGCTGACCATCCCCATTACTTGGCCCTTCGTGCGCTGGGGGATGGACCTCTTAGGGTCCTTCCCCCCAGCGCCCGGAGGATACAAGTATGCGGTGGTCGCGGTCGACTACTTTACAAAGTGGGTAGAGGTGGAACCCTTGGGCAGCATCACGTCCCGGGCCGTTCAGCGATTTTTCTGGAAAAACGTAGTTTGTCGTTTTGGTGTCCCCCGGGAAATCACCGTGGATAACGGGACCCAATTCAACTCGACTTAATTCCGGGAATTCTGCGAAGCCTTGGGGCACATCATCCACTTCGCCTCAGTGGCCCATCCCCGGAGCAATGGGGCCGTCGAGAGAGTCAACGGCGTGATCCTACAAGGATTGCGCCGGAGACTCGAACAAACCGCTTCTAAGCAGGGTACTTGGGCAGAGAAGCTCCCTAGCATCCTCTGCTCCATGCGCACGACCCCGTCCCGGGCGACGGGACGTACTCCCTTCTCCCTAGTCTATGGGGCGGAGGCAGTCCTCGCCCCAGAAATTGGCTTCCGGTCGCTGCGAGTTGAGCTCCTGGAAGGAGCCACGACAACAGCGTAACAGGCCAACGAGGCCAACCAGTGGCTGGAGATTTTATGTGGGCAAGATGGGTTCTGTTTGAAGCATTGGATGCATAATGCTATGAGGTAGCTATTTGACAAGGTGGTTTTCACAGAAAAAGTCTAGAAGTCAACGATTTTGAGAAGACACCCCTGGACACAGTGAACTGGATGTTAGTGCATTGTCTAAAACTAGGGCTTTGAGGATTTGAGCGATTTGCTTGAGCTTTGCTTCGCCAACTATGTCTAGGAGATAGGCGAAGATGACAGGAACGCATTGGTGGTGGTTTCAAGAGCTGAAATGGCTGGACGGTGATGAACGGCGATGAGGAAGTATGGTGGCGACATGGCACAACATAGGTACTGGAAAAGATCTTGGCACAGTGATATCTGGTGATTCTGTGCAGAACCAGAATTCAGGTTAGAAGAGAAAAATACTCAGGAAACTAAGTCATAGCGGTAGGACAAAGTGGCGTCGACGGCGGTGGATGGCGGCGACCGGGCGACACGCTGGTGGCACGGCAGTGATGGGTAAAACACTTAAATTATGACTTGGTGCTGCGCTGCCGCAATCTGGAGTTGCTGGAGCTATCTAGGGCTATAAGCTACTATCTGCTGCACTGGACTTGGCTGGAGGTTGAAGGGCGGCGAACGACGACGAACTGCGCTGGAGAAGAATCGGCCTCAACAGCGACAAGACGACTGGGTGATTCAATCTCAAAATTGAAAGCGCAGCTGAGTTTCTAAGTTGCTATAGATGGTCAAGCTGAGGGGAATCGGCCTGAGGCAACGCCGGCAAGAAATTCGATGTCGCGACTGGCGAAGAAGAGCTGATTTGGCCATCTCTGCTGTGGGGCTTTGGAGTTCAATCCCTCGCGATGAGAGCAAGAGGGATATGAGGTGAAGCTTCTGGTAAGGTTAATTTAGCCGGAGGAACGGCGATGCGGCCAGGCGACGTGAGCTGATCGTCGGTAGCACGCACAAACTAGGGAAACTCCAATTCGGTCTTCAATTTGAAATCTAACTAAACAGGCTTGCTAAGAATACTTCACTGATCAATTTATTCTACTACAGAGAAGGCCAATTTGGACTGGAGTAGATTCAATTGATGGAACAGGGAATTTACAAATTACGGCGATCACTAGCGTTGAGGTCCACCGGAGCTCGATTAAATGGTACATCACAGTTAGGGGAAGGAGGGGCAGTCACTAGTCACTTTAATTTGAAGCTTGATGCAGCGAATCACTCTGGCGTCGTGCTCCTCCTCGGTGGCTTGCCGGAGAAGAAGAAGAAAGCAAAGAGAAGTGGATTTAATAGCTAAAGAAGCTCTGGAGTGTAGTGGTGAAGACGAAGATGATCTGGGGCTGCTATTTATAGGCACAGGACGAAGCTTGCTATGCTGGAGGCTATTGAAATTGTGCCGGTGAAGCTTCGGGTTGAACCAACGGTGGTGATGGTGAGATGGCAAAAGCGGCTCTACAGCTACATCAGACGGTCGATGGCAGTAGCGTTGGGACTTTGTGCTAGACGGTGCAGAAGCAAGGTGACGTAGCTGGCCCGGCAACGACACGTGCAAGCGAGTGGATTCAAACTCTCTCACTGGCGCACGCTGCTGTTGGGCAGGTCATCGGTGCTACCACGGCAATGATCCTGGCACGGAGACGTGCGCACATGCAAGCACATCCGAGTACGAGCACAGGCGAGGGCAGTGCTTGGCTAGCGGCGAGGAAACGCGGCGAAGAAGCACGGCAAAGCTGCGATCGAACACTGTGTTGGTTGCTCTAGTCGTAGTAGTCACGGGTTCTGGTCGAAAACGGCCAGCTGGACTTGATTGAAATTTTCGATTGTTGGCTTTGGACTAATCTGTAAATCCTGAAATCCGGAGGATTAGGGCTGATTTTGAATTCAAGATTCTAGCAAACTTTATTCAACAAATATTTTGGCAAGGGTATTTGATGAAATTCAGATAATTTGAATGGTTTTTGGATAAAACAAAAAGAGGGTAATTAGGGTACTAATAATCTGAATTTTGTCGAAACTGGAATTCTGAGAATTAGGGTGTGATTTTGTTGTTTTGACAAAAGGAGATTTAATATTGAATAGCATTTGGGAGGTGTTCCCCGAAACAGATTTGAATTTGGAGTTGATTTGCAACTTTTAGCCTTTTCAGGCTTATGGAAAATCAGCAAAGGACTTATTTGCAATACCATTTGGACTGATTTACGAAAGGGCTTAGATGATAGAATCTGGCTGTCAACTTTCTAAATTAAGGTATTGGCATACCTTTGATCATAATCCAAGAATAATCTGGTTTGGATTAGGTCAAGATTTGGCTAAACCTGAGTTTAGAGTATTTAGGGTAATTAGGATATTTAATTAATTCCTGTTTTCGGAAATAGAAATGATTGATAAATCTGGGAGTTAGTGATGGAATTGAATCTGGCTTCTGAGGGCTTTTATTCTCAGGATAGATAGTGGGTCATACCTGTAAAGTCAGATCTTAATTTGGGTTCACAGGGAGGATTTTGAGATTTTTGGGGCTTAGGATAAAATAAATCTGAGCTGCTTTGGCTAATCTAGAAGAGACATATGCATGCATGACTTTTTATGAAAAGAAATTTTTACCCCAAACCCAGGGTGTTACACTTTGATCCCTTTTTCTACTCGCTCATGTGGAGTAAACATGTTCTTACAATCACCGAGGCAATCACAAGAATAACGGAGACAAGAATCTCAAATAATTCCCAATTCAAAGGGGGTGGAAATGCTTCACTCAAACCCTAGAATAAAGAAATGTTTTATTCTAAAAATTCTCTCTCCCTCTCTTATTACAATATAGCACTTGCCTATTTATAGGTTAAAAAAGCTCCTTGCTAACTTATCATGAGTTGTATATTGTACAAGTCATTATGTGTTGTCATGTGCACTTTACAACTAGTTTATATCTCAATATAGGTTGTAAATTTCAACTTTACAACTCATTTCTTTTTGAGCAAGAAAGTGGTTGTAAAATTCAATTTTACTACATGTTACTTCTTATCCAAGAAAGAAGATAGCCTAAGCAATGACATCAGTATTGATGTTGACAAATGCGATAACCTCATGTGTAGGCCTTGCATATTTTAGAATATCCTTATCTTCTTCTGTTCCGTGTTGTAGTTGATTGGCTCCTTATTCATAGTACCTGAGTACAATTAGAGTAGAGGCATTAGGTAGTAATCCATTCTCATATGTACTGAAACATTGCTCCTTAAGGAAAAGGTTCACCTGTTGTTGTATTTGTTTGGCTCGAGCTCTTGTAATTGGTCCTGTTGGTGCTGGAAATGTACATGACGAAGTATGCGAGTACGTGTGCTAATGATGTCCTCATCAACCTCCCCCTTCTGGCAAGGAGTCACCTTCAACTCTGTTTCTTCTGGACCAATGAAAGGAGATAAGTTGAAAACATTGAAAGCCTTACTTATAGCGTAGTGGTCTCCTGGAAGCTCTATCTTGTAAGCATTGTCGTTGATCTTTTCTAATACTCGGAATGGACCTTCTCCTGTAGGCATCAACTTGGACTTACTCTTTTCGGGAAAGCATTCTTTGCGAAGATGCACCCATACTAAGTCACCGGGCTGAAACAACATCATCTTCTTATGTTTGTTGGCTTTCTCTGCATAGTAGCATGCCTTCTTCTCAATTTCTTCTTTAGTTTTGGCATGAATTTTCTTCACATAGACAGCATGCTTTGTAGCTTCCATATTGGTTCTATCTTGGATGGGAAGTGCAATCATGTCAAGTGGTGTAAGGGGTTTAAAACCATATACTACTTCAAATGGACACAACTGAGTCGTAGAATGTATTGCACTGTTATATGCAAACTCAATATGTGGTAAACAATCTTCACATTCTTTTAGACTCTTCTTGATCATAGTGCGGAGGAGAATTGAAAGAGTGCCATTAACTTGACAAGTCGTGGAAAATAACAACTTAGTCCCTAGCTTGGCCCACAATGTCTTCCAAAAATAACTCATGAACTTCACATCTTGGTCGGAGACGACAGTTAATGGCATCCCATGCAACCGAATGATTTCCCTGAAAAACAAATCAGCTACATGTGACGCATCATTGCTCTTATGACATGGAATAAAATGTGCCATTTTTGAAAATATATCAACTACCACAAGTATAGAATCCCCCCCCCCTCTTAGTTCATGGTAATCCTAAAACAAAATCCATGCTAATATCTTCCCAAGGTGCATTAGGAACAGGAAGAGGAGTATATAATCTGTGAGGGTTTAGTTTGGACTTAGCTTTGTGGCAGTTGACGCATCGTTGTACGAACCACTCAACCTCCTTCCTCATTCTTGGCCAATAAAAGTGATCAGAAAGCATCATATATGTCTTTTCTCTACCAAAATGTCCCATTAAGCCTCGTGTATGTGATTCCTATAATAATAACAAGCACACAGACGACTTGGGAACAAAAAGTTTGTTAGCACAGAATAAAACCCCATCATGTATATGAAGCTTGTCCCATCCTTGTCCATTTTGGCATTTAGAGTAAGGTTCAGAAAAGTTAGGATCACAGGAGTATAATTCTTTGAAACTTTCTAACCATGGAACTTTAACTTCCATTTGATTCAACAAAGTATGTTTGCGAGATAAAGCATCAGCAACTATATTTTCCTTTCCTTTCTTATACTTAATGATGTAAGGAAAAGTTTCTATGAATTCCATCCATTTGGCATGTCTTCGGTTTAACTTTGATTGACCCTTTAAATATTTTAAGGCTTCATGGTCAGAATGGATAATAAACTCTTTGCGCCATAGGTAATGTTGCCATGTTTGAACTACAAGCACAAGAGCGTATAATTCTTTTGAGCTCCTCCTAATTTTTTACTAAAGTATGCTATGGGTTTTCGTTCTTGCATAAGTACTCCTCCTATACCTAGTCCACTGGCATCACATTCAATTTCAAAAATCTTAGTAAACTTAGGTAAAGCAAGTATTGGAGCTTTGGTTAAACACTTCTTTAATTCATTAAAGGCATTGTCTTCTGATTCACCCCATTTAAACACAATTCCCTTCTTGGTTAGCTCATTAAGTGGGGCAGCAATTGTACTAAAATCTTTGACAAAGTAACGATAAAAACCTGCAAGCCCATGAAAACTTCTAACTTGACTAGCATTTACAGGTGTTGGTCAATTTTTAATTGCTTCCATTTTAGATTCATCAACTTCAATTCCTTCACTAGATACTACATAGCCTAAGAATACCACCTTTTTTGTAAAAAAAGTACATTTCTCAAGATTAGCATACAGCTTTTCTTTTCTAAGCACTTCTAGCACTTGTTGTATATGATCGGCATGTTCTTCCAAAGATTTGCTATATATCATAATATCATCAAAGTATACTACAAAAAATCTTCCAATAAAGGATCTTAGAACATGGTTCATTAAACGCATGAAAGTACTTGGAGCGTTAGTTAATCCAAATGGCATGACTAACCATTCATGCAAACCAAATTTAGTTTTAAATGCAGTCTTCCATTCATCTCCAAATTTTACTCTTGTTTGGTGATATGCACTTCTTAAGTCAATCTTGGAGAATGTAGTAGCACCATTATGTTCGTCTAGCATATCATCAAGTCTAGGAATAGGATGGCGATACCTAATGGTGATATTATTAATAGAACGACAGTCCACACACATTCTCCAAGAACCATCCTTTTTAGAAACTAGAATGACTGGGACAGCACAAGGACTAAGACTTTCATGTACATACCCTTCATCAAGTAGTTCTTGTACTTGGCGTTGAATTTCCTTTTCATCTTCAGGATTGGTGCGGTAAGGTGGTCTATTGGGAAGTGAGGCACCAAGGATGAGATCAATTTGGTGCTCAATGCCTCGAATGGGAGGTAAACCGGCAAGTATCTCATCTAGAAATATATCTTGGAATGCCTGCAACACTTTGGAAATAGCACTAGGAAGAGAGGTTATGTCATTAATTGTAATCAATGTATTTTTGTATACAAGTACCACATACATCAAATTATGATTATTACTAATTTCCTTAATATCAGATTTTGTAGCTATCATTACTAGCTTCTCTTCTTTTTTATTACCCTTTATCTTTTTATTTTTAGCAATCATTCCCATTTTCTTTTGCATATTTTGCCCTAAAATTTGATTAGGTGTCATGGGAAATAATTTCTTGTTTCCACCGTTCATTTTAAAAGTGTGTGTATTTGTGTGCCCATCATGCATTACACTACGGTCATATTGCCACAATCGTCTTAACAATAAATGGCGTACAGTCATAGGAACAACATCACAAGTTACAATAGCAATATAATCATGAATTTTAAATATAACTTGAACCATATGTTGTACTTTGACACTTCCACAATCACTTAGCCATTGGACATGATAAGGATGAGGGTGTTTCAATAATTTTAATTCAAGCTTATCACATAATTCTTGGCTAGCTAAATTATGACAACTACCTCCATCAATAATAAGCTTGATTACCTTATCATTTACCTTGGCTTGAGTTTGAAAGAGATTGAGGCGTTGTGGGTGTTCATCTTCTTTTAGTTGTCACTAACGGTTTTTGTGACAACTGAGGCAGTGCCTATCTCATAAGGGCAAGCATCACACTCTTCATCTTCCTCAGGAGGATCTCCAACCTTATCTGGGTCAGGCATGGGCTCTTGGTCCTCTTCACTAGCAAATTCGTATTCTCCATCTTCAATGATAAGCATGGTTCGGTTGTTTGGGAATTATTTTGCCATATGCCCTTGACCCAGGCACTTGAAGCATTGGGTGGCACTAGCCTTGGTGGTTGAACCCACCGAAGATGATGATGCAGCCGGTTTCTTCTTACTTGATGAAGGGACTGATTTTGATACTGAAGCAAAACTAGCATTTGTGGCAAAAGAAGTACTAGAGGATGATATACCTTGTCCCAAGTTAAATCGAGCTTTGGGCATGTTTGGTGGAGCTCTGAAGTGGAAGGAGGGCGTTCTTGTTGGTTTGGCATGAGCTTTTGTAATCTGAATATGAGGAGTTCACGATATAGTTGGGCGAGTCTATCAATAGCTTTTTCTCTCGTTTTGATGCTCTTGTCAACAAGCTCAGTTATATGGGCAAGGATCTTTCGAAGTCCTAGAGATGTCACAAGATCTTGCGTTCCTTGACTCGAGAGGTTTGGGATGTCAAAACCACCGCCATCATGGAGGCTAAGGATCTAATATCTTGATGACCAAGTACTTGTATTTTTCTCTCAAGACCTATGAGATGACTAGGGCAGCGATGTCTCCTCCTGAATCTAAGCCGTAGGATTTACACGCCACACGTCTTGGTTCATCCGGCTCTTCGGGGTTCTCATCCCATGGTTTTTCGCTTGCTATTATTTCTACTTCAGAGGATAACGCCCTTAACGTGCATTCTGACGATGAGCTTTCATTGATTATTGATCGCATCGACAGGGGCGTGATTGATGTAATACCGCAAGTGAACGGTTGAACGTTTAGCACTTGAGGGTCGAATTCCACAAGGAACAAGTGTATTCATCTTTTAGGTCAACGAATTACCAATTAAGTCTAAATGATTTGAGGGGGTTATTTTTCTACTACTAAATCTACTACTAAAGCAATCAATCTTGGGTTTAAAGCAGTAAAGAACAAGTATGAAAACTATGGTTTTAGAAACAGGAAGGAAAACCTAGGGTTTTGAAAATTCCATAACCATCAGGCGTAATTCTATCCAAGTTCTGAGAATTTCAAATCAGTTTCACGTGGTTTCCAAGGTAGATTAAGTTGCCAGTACGGTTGCTAGTACAACGGTAAGAGGATCACTTCCATGGTTAGGTTTGATGAGAGCCTCTCTCCTATTCAGGGTCCCACATAAAGGTGCAAAGGAATTCCAGAACTCCCCGAAATTCTTGTAAGGCCCAACTATTATGTCTATTGCCAGAAGGAGAATTTAGGGTCTAGACGAACAAAACATAAGAAACTAACTACAAAACTTAAGATCGGGACCAAGCAAGAATTACGCCTCCGAATTAGGTCATTCCTAACCCTAGAAGTGAATTACTTGCAAAAAGCCATAAAAATAAATAAATAAATAAGAAATAAATGAAAACCTACTTGATTGCATCTAAAAATTAGGTTTGTTGTCCCTGCCATCCTACAACGCGGAAACTAGTATAAAAATAGAGAAGGGGGCTCCTTTAACCTAAAACTAAACTAATCTAAACTAAACTAAGAAAAACATATTTAATTGAATCAAAAGCTTCTCTATTTATAATACAATAAGTTAACGTGTTCAAATATAACTCTTGACATGCAAGCGATGGAATCCGGCTTCAAACGGCGGGTAAAATAGATAAATCAAATCCAAAACGACTCAAAATGACCACAAACCACTTGGGACCTGAGTCGGGCATGACCAGTGGCACAAGTCGTGCTTTGGGCTGAGCACGGGTCATGCCTGTGGTCATGCTTGGCTCATGCAAGGTCCCCCAGGGCCCTTTTTCATCGAAGTTGGTCCAAAAGAACTCGAAACGCTCCCAAATTTTGTATGCAAGATCCCCGAAAGATAGTGAACACAACCACAGAAGCGTATTGTAAAAATGAAACAAAAAGTTAGATCAAATGTCGTGTGGAAAGAGTTTTCAGCACGTTTTCACTAGCAAACCTAGGGTAAAAGAATTACTAATTAAGCACTTATCAAATTCTCCCAAGCTAGCATCTTGCTTATCCTCAAGGAAGGGATGTGAGTGAATTTTCAAAAAATTGTAATGCCCAAGTTAATCGGATTTTCAATAAGAAACTTCCAAGAATTCACATCACATCGAGGCATATGAAACAATTGATATAAGCAATTGTAAAATTTTCAAACACAAGTATCCGGCTTATCAAGTCTGAACCTTAGAAAAGAGAGAGCTTAATCAACTAAATTATTTGACAACTTCTTTCATATAGGGTTTAGAACAAACAACACCTAAAGAAAATAATCACCATGCTACAATTTATACATAGTTGCTATATTGCCCTAACTAGAGAGAAAAATTTAAACACTTTTATTTTTTTATTATATTCATTTTATAATTATTTTATTTTATTCTTCAACTTTTTTGTGCTCTTAGCCAAAATATTTTTAACTAAATCATTCCGTCGTGGCTAGAGGAGACACGCCTGAAGACACTTACTTAAGTGCATTTACAGAAAGGCAACTTTGTCTATTTCCTGAGACCCTATAAGCAATTTTGTTGTTCCGTATACCTTCCCTTCACCAACTGGTTGACGATTCATCACCTCCTCCCCCCAATGGGTCGCATATACATTTCAAGAGACTAGGTAAAGCCGCATCTTAAGAAACCATTTTATTATAACAAAGATTTTTTGTGTGCATAAGTTAAGTAAATATTCCCTTCCCCAACTAGTCGACGATTCATCATCGCCTCCCCCCAGTGGGATGATTATACTTCACTATTACACATTTTTATTTTAAAGAGAAGGGAAATTAGCAATCTAAGCATAAAAAGTGACCTAAGAGAGTTAATTTTAGATGATAGTTTATTAGAAACTCTACATTTGCAAGAAGTCAACAATGATCTAAAATACACGCACAATCTTTAATGGTTAAGTTAAGACAAACACTCAACACTGGCATTTGAAACTTTTATAGAGAGCTAAGTTCAATTGATCATATGCAAATATTGATAGAGATATGCCCTAGAGGAAATCATGGAGATGGTTTGATGAGGACATCACTCCTATAGATGCGTCAACTTCTTCAACACCGCTTGTGCAAGGATCAATTACAAGGGCACGCGCACGTCAGCTAAATTACCAGGTGAGCTCGTTCCTAAGTTTATGTGAAACTACCGTAGAGGGCGAGTTACTACCTAATGATATTGTTCTTGTACTTAAGAATCATGGTTTGGATCAGCAAGGATGTCACGATGCACCCAGACGAGCCAAGGTTCGAGTTGATCCCTAGATGGACGCCGGGTCGGACTTCAGCGACACGTCTGTCTTCAAACGGACGCCCAGGCCACATACAAAGTCCGTTTTCGATGTTCTACCACTTCACGGAAACCTTAGGAGATAAGCTTTCCAACGCATCTGCCCCCACTGCTAATCTATTTCTAAGTCACTGGGAATCGTCCAAACAGTTCGAGCGAGACAGAGTCAGACTGGTGCTGCGCCACCTCTTTTTGGGCCTTCGGCCCATGTATCTTAGTTAGGCTGCAACCTAAACCCTAGCCGCCGCCGCCTCTCTCTCTCTCTCTCTCTCATATACATACTCTGTAGCTGTCACAGGGAGACTTGGGTTTTGCTTAGATTATTCTGCCTTTGCAGTTTTGCCGTAGATCGGTTTGTGGAACCCCAACTTGTGAGCTTAATTCAATTTGATTTGCAATTTTCAGATTGCTTCTACGTTTTTGCTTGTGCTCTCGATTCGCTTGCAGGAATTACCCTTCTTGGCGAGGTCAACCACATCTTGGCACGGTTGATAACCAATGGAGCAGTGGTGTAGCGATTGCTGGGTTCGATCAGTTCTGATCGGAAGCCGAATCGTCAACGTCGAGATCTCCACCAAATCGTCTTATCCTCTACCTGACGGAAGATTGGGTACCCCATGTTTCAACAAGTGATATCAGAGCCAAGGTTGCCCGTCAGGTATCCCCTCTGTTCGTCGTTCATCTTCTACCTAGAGTCCAGAAAAAGACAAAAAAAATTTGTGATCATAGTCTTTCACTGTCCAAACCACTTTGAGCCTTTAGCAATTTTCGTTTTCAGTTTTGCATTGTTGAATTTGTGTCCGAGGTCATCGTCGTATTGCTGGTCAATTCGTGTTCTTGGTCTAGTGTCAAGTCTCAAATCCCAATCCTAAACCGAAACCAAATTCGAATCGCAATCGGATCGGAATTCCCTTTTGCGTTGTTGTTTCTCTAAAGACAATATTTTAGTCGTCTGAACACCAATGTGGGCGATTAAATAGTCTAAATTGTACCTCTCGAAGAGATCTACAGCTTTGATCATTGGACAGAATTCGAGAAAAGCCATATTCATGGCGAAAATGACATTGGAAGTTAATCTGTTTCATCTCGGAGTAATCTGTATGGCCTGTATTTCGGGGGCTATATCTCCTAGTTCCAAACCCCAAATTGGGTGTTCCATATATTCAAATTGATGAGAAAGAAAAGAGCTACAACTCCCTACTTATAAGTTTTTGCGTTTGAGGTTTTAGAGCCCCAAATTATTATTGGAAGTTTCTGCAGAGCATCTTTGCTAAACTGATGAGAGTATTGTGATAGGATTTGTGCGTAATTCTTAAATTTTGAGTTGTAATCCATCCTTTGCAGCACTCTTGTAAAAAAAGAAAAAGAAAAAGGCAAGTGCATAAAAAAAGAGCCGCACGAAAAGAAAGATTAGCAAAAAAAAAAAAGATTAGAAGTGCTTGCATCCTTTCATGTCCATCGCCTGTACCGATCACTTTACTTACTTGAACTAGTTTTAGAAACGCGTTTAGGCCAGCAGTTGTGACACGTACTTCGGACATTTATTCAGCTTTGTTATCTGATTTCGATTATTGCTAATCCTTTGCTTATATACAATTGCCTTCCAAGCTCCACCTTCTTCTTATCAGAATAGGATTCAGCCTTGCAATCGCCTCACTCACGCCCTACGGTATCACGAACCAGCCACCAGTTGTACCTTCTTTAGTGTTGGTAAGATCCTTGCAAAAACGTGGTAAGACACTTGAGGGCGAGTGAATCCACATACCACCACCTAGTAGTTTATAGGGATAATACTTTGTGTTATCTTTGTTCCTACTAACCATGACAGGACCGCCAATCAGAGCTAGAGCTGCTGCTGAGGAGGATGACCTTCGTAAGCTCATTCTTGATATGAACGAGGCCCTCAACAAGAGCATCCAGGAGCTCATGGACAAGTTCCCGAAGGACAAACAAGACAATCAGAACAGTATCGATAGGCTAGATCGTCGTGTCTCTGATCTTGCTGGCAGGGTGGAGAATGTGGAGAAACAACAACCTTCTAATGGAACAACGATCCAACAAGACAATGAAGTCGATGAGGAGTCCAACGTGGGGGTTCACCGCAACGACGCCGCCATGCGACGAGTTGCACGAGATGCACAAGTACAGGAGCGACTGAGCCCCAATCATAAAGGTATGCGATATAATAATGGTAACAATCACATTCGCAATGATGATCCTCTTTCTCTAAGGTTAAGTTCACCATACCTTCTTTTTCTGGTATATATGATGCTGAAACATACCTAGATTGGGAAATGACCGTGGAACAAAAATTTAACTCCCATTTAGTTCCTGAAATTCATCTAATTAGACAAGGGACTAGTGAGTTTAAAGACTTTGCAATTATCTGGTGGAACGAACTAGTAAATGCTGGCATACAACCTGAAACTTGGGAGATGCTTAAGAGACATATGCGCAATAGATTTGTTCCTCCTTCCTTTAAGCGTGACTTGCGTAAAAAATTACAGTGCCTAGAACAGGGCAGCAAGTCGGTAGAGGAGTACTATCAAGAGCTTCAGAAAGGCATGTTGCGTTGTGAGGTAATAGAGGGTGAGAAGGATATTTCAATGGATTTTGTTTTACGACTGCCTAGGACAAAGAGGGGGAGGGATAGCATTTTTGTTGTGGTGGATAGGTTTTCCAAGATGGCGCATTTTCTTCCATGCCATAAAAACGACGATGCTACTCATATTGCCGATTTATTTTTCAAAGAAATTGTTCGCTTGCATGGTATGCCTTCTACTATTGTTTCAGATTGTGACACAAAATTCTTGGGCCACTTTTGGAGAACTTTATGGAACAAATTGGGGACCAAATTGTTGTTTTCTACTACATGTCATCCCCAAACTGATGGCCAAACGGAGGTTGTGAACCGCACATTGTCCACGATGTTGCGGGCTATTTTGAAGAAGAACCTGAAGCTGTGGGAAGAGTGTCTTCCTCATGTGGAGTTTGTTTACAACCGTGCACTGCACTCAACTACCAAGGTAAGTCCTTTCAGGTAGTGCATGGTTTCAATCCTCGTGCTCCAATTGATTTGTTACCTCTTCCATCATCTGAAAGGGTCAATCTAGATGCTACGAAACGTGCTAAGTTTATTCTGAAACTGCATGAGACAACAAAAGAGAATATTGAACGTATGAATGAAAGATATCGTATTGCTGGTATTCATGGTAGAAAAGAATTGATATTTGCTCCTGGAGATCTTGTTTGGCTACACTTGCGTAAAGGCCGCTTTCCTGAGCTAAGAAAGTCCAAATTGATGCCTCGTGCTGATGGTCCTTTTAGGGTGCTAGAGCGTATAGACGATAATGCATATAAACTTGAGTTGCCCACAGCTTTCGGGGTTAGCCCCACCTTTAACATTTCAGATTTGCACCCATACTTGGGAGAAGAAGATGAGCTTGAGTCGAGGACGACTCCAATTCAAGAGGGGGAGGATGATGAGGACATCACTCCTATGGATGCGTCAACTTCTTCAACACCGCTTGTGCAAGGACCAATTACAAGGGCATGCGCACGTCAACTAAATAACCAGGTGAGCTCCTTCCTAAGTTTATGTGAAACTACCGTAGAGGGAGAGTTACTACCTAATGATATTGTTCTTGTACTTAGGAATCATGGTTTGCATCAGTGAGGATGTCACGATGCACCGAGACGAGCCAAGGTTCGAATTGATCTCGAAATGGACGCTGGTTTGGACTGTAGCAACACGTCTGTCTTCAAACGGAGGCCCAGGCCAAATACGAATTCCGTTTTCAACGTTCCCCTACTTCACAGATAAGCTTTCCAACGCATCTAGTCCCGCCACCAAACTCTTTCTAAGTCACTGGGAATCATCCAAATAGTGCGCGTGAGACAGAGTCGGCCTGGTGCTATGTCACCTCTTTTTGGGCCTTCGGCCATGTATCTTAGTTAGGCTGCAACCTAAACCCTAGCCGCCGCCTCTCTCTCTCTCATATACATACTCTGTAGCCGTCACAGGGAGACTTGGGTTTTGCTTAGATTATTCTGCCTTTGCAGTTTCGCCGTAGATCGGTTTGTGGAACCCTAACTTGTGAGCTTAATTCAATTTGATTTGCAATTTCCAGATTGCTTCTTCTACATTTTTGCTTGTGCCCTCGATTCGCTTGCAGGAATTAGCCTTCTTGGCGAGGTCAACCGCGTCCTGGCACGGTTGACAACCAATGGACAGTGGTGTAGCGATTGCTGGGTTCGATCAGTTCTGATCGGAAGCCAGATCGTCAACATCGAGATCTCCACCAAATCGACTTATCATCTACCTGACGGAAGATTGGGCACCCCGTGTTTCATCATAGTTGTATCATGATATGTATATGAATTGTTGCGAATACATTGTTGTTGTATTCCTTGAATAAAGTAACACTTTTATTGATCAACATGGACTTGTTCGTGGAACTCTTTATTATGATATACGAATTTTCACAATTTATTTACGGCATAATCAATGTTACTTATTCTAAATATCCCTAACTTTTGGCATTACATAGAATAATAATGCAATATAAGTCAGCACGAGCATTAATTGATATTCAAGTTTCACGGACTATGGATATGAGATATCAAGTCAGTGTCGTAGACACATGTTAGAGAACATGTTGGTCGAATTGACCCAACTTAAGACACTGTTGAGATTATATGTGTCATCTGTTTGTGTCTAACAGTTATTTTGGTTTATCTTTAGACCAAAGATCATCACGATTTCATACATGCGTAGTAGCATACCTTGGTGTCATCGACCGCTGCTGTTAATCAAGTAGTCATATAGGTGACATACAAATATGTTATGAACCATGTGGTTGAAAGTGAATGGGCGAGATGAAATTTTCCCCTCTCATATCTTGAGAGAGATATCTCTGGGGCCCTCGATGTAATTAGACTAACAAAGTGCATGGCCATGCCGAATACAGTTGAGAGTCAACTATGGAAAAGGGTTAGTGTCATGTCTGCCACGACTGTAACATCACCTGTGAGGAGCCCAGCTCGGTGCAGCTGGTCCCATAAACCACTTGACTTCCCAGGATGAGTGAAACACAGGAATATATTGAAGCAGCAAAATATTACAGTAGTCATAATTGTATGGCCATCAGGCCTTAGTACAACACGGGGTACAGTGCCTTACAAGGCACAAAGGTACAACAAAATAAAACATCTAATCGGCGGAAGCTAGGGCCAAAAGCAATCCACAGGAAACAGAGGTTGACAGCAAGACAGCACCACATCAGGGCTCCGAAGGGAACTGCTCATCTTCTCCTGCGTCTGCAACATCTTCAGGATGTTCACCAAGGTGGTAGAGCGCTCCATCTATTGATGAGTTGTTGCAAGGGTGAGTACTTACGTACTCAGCAAGTCATAGGGAAGGTAGAGATACATATAGTATAAATGACATGAACCTATGCTATTGGGGAAAGAGTGAACGGTTTTTCAAAATACATTTCTTTCTCTTTTCTTATTCAACTTCCGATCATACTCATGGCAGTAAATAAATCATATTGATGGTGATACATATATCCCATATCCAAGGCGATATATCCTCATATCACATTACTTTTATTCAAGCCTTTCAATCTTATACTCATAGCAGTATCTCATATACTTTAGGGCATAACCCACATGCCTCTTAGTTATCATATGCTTAAGGCAAAATCCACATGCCTCTTAGCTAACACATGTTTACTAGATTATGGTATTACCGCGACACGTCAACACATGACAGCCCACGGCAACGCCCCTTATCCTGACAACACATGCCATTTGGGTAATCTTGAACTAACAAATTTTAGTTTATAAAACAATACTTGTGTCACACCCCGTGGATTTAATCCACCGCGTCATACTCCTAAAACTCGGGAGCACGAAGTATTCGAATACATTTTTAAACTCTGCAGAGGTGTACCTCTTTTTAAATCCACTTTTTCACTCGACTTTCAAGTCGGGCCAACTCCATGCGACTTAAACGCACGTGACAAGGCCGAGTTCACACAATGTTTTCGCAGTCTAGTATTACCAGTATCCCTGCCCGGTAAATGGACAATCCAGTCCCAAGTACCGTTGTGGGTCCTCCCCACTGCCTTACTTCCTAGCCTGGGTCTATGTTCCTGCGGGACACATAACCTCTTTTGATTACAGTCGCGCACGACTTAATCTGGCGTAGGGCGTCTTCCTTCTTTACACCTTACCCTCTCATAATTTTTCTGATCTCACACCACTCATGGACGAACTGCGTCCCACCAGTTTCCACGCGAGAAACTGGATCGACAACCCATGCAGGGAACTGCTAATACCAAGAAAGCTACTAGATTGCGCCTGTCCCATACTAGGTAAGTGGTTGGTACGTTTTTTATGCCACTAGATGCACAACACAAGGTTCTAGTCCTTATATGCCAGTGACCAGATCATTCCACAGACCATGCACCTTCAGTGCCTGCACATCCAGTGCAGTTAAGCACCTGCAGTGCTACCACCATTCCATACCAAAATTCTGGTCACGGCTAGGGTTCTATTTCATGAATATAGATGTATATGTATATACTTTTATTAGTTTATGGCTTGCTATCTTAACAAGTTCACATTTCTCAAGTATTCAATCTATCACTGCCATAATATCATTGATCTCAACACATGCAATATTAATGAGATATCTACTCATGGAATAGCATAGCAATTCATAAGATATAGGTTCAATATGATCAAAGTATGACTTGCCTCCCGCGTCGTAAGTATCAGCAGTTGATGACGGTTCAGTGACAAGATCTTCAACCTCGGGCTCTTGCTCTGAACAAGATCAAACAAGCAAACAGGCATTACAATCAATCCTATTCTTACTAATCCACTACATGCATAATGCAAGATGGAAACACTCTGGTGATACAAGGTTTGGAAGCGATTAGAGTTAAACTATGGAAACCAGGGTTAAGATTAGTTGTCAAGGTTTACAGGGTTCCAAAATATCAGGGTAATATCAAGGTTGTGACTGGTTCGCCCAAACACAGCGAACGTCTTTAGGTTGGCATTTGGTTCAAGGCATCGACATAAGGTCAGTGGGTGATAGAGGGCTCAACTCAAGTTGTGACAGTAGGGAAAAGTGTAGATCACAACGTCAGGAGTCTAAGGGACAAAGTTATTTTCAAGGTTCATGGCTGGAAGTGGGTGAAAAGGCTCAATGCCACTGGCTGACATAGGCTGACAGTGCTCTAGAATGGCATTGGAAGTGTTTGAACAGTTTCCAGTGGCCAAAGTAGGTTTTGATTCAAGCATATGGTGCACAAGGTAGTGAGGCAGCTATTTGACAAAGTAATTTCTGTTTTTCATGACCAGAGGTGGGTGAACAGGGCTAATGCCACTGGCTGACATAGCCTGGCATAAGGTTGGCATGGCCAGAAACTAGGGTTAGTCATATATTTTGATTCAAGGCTCCAAATGATGCATCACTTTTTCTAGTAGTTAGGCATTTGTAACAGGAACAAATGTCTCAACAGGATCTAGGGCAGGAGATGGCCGGAAAGTGATGAAAACCGGCGAAGAAGTTGACTCATCTGGAGCACCTACAACATAAATAGTACAACAACTAGGGCATAGCTATAACTTATGTTCTAGGCTGAATTAGGAGTCATGGTAGAAGACACAGTTGCTCAAAATGGTCCAAAACATCTAAATGGATAAGTGGTTTGAGCTGGAATGGCTGGATTTAGAAGATACTAGCTGGAGAAAAGATGAACTCAAATCCGATTTGGGCATTTCTGATTTAAAGTGATTGAACTTAATTCCTTGCTTTTGTATGGTCCTCAGGGTACTAGAAACATACTGGTGAAGTTGGATTAGCTAAAAATTCAATAGATAAGCTAAACCAGCAAGCACAGTGAGCATGCAAGGTTGAAATTTGGGGTTTTTCAAGTTTTAGCAAAATTGGTGATTCTGGTTGCTTAGATGTGTTCCACACAGTCCACTGATCATGTTTGATCATAGGCTCGAGAGCTAATTCACCCTGGTTAGAGTTTAATTGCTCGTCGGAGCTGCTGGAGAGAAAAGGAAATCGCCGTCGACTGCAGAGGTTTCAAGTTAATTCCATGCTCGGGTAGGATGAGGGAGGGAAGAGGAGCTTACTAAAGTAGCTGTAGTGGAGGGGGAAGCAGTGTAGAGGCTTGGCACCATAGCTCCTCCTTGCTGCTCACCGGAGAAGAAGAAGACACGGTGAACTGTGGCGATTTCTGGTGTTTTGCTGTGTGGTGGAGTTGGCTAAGTCCCGAGGGTTATTTATAGACGATTTGGGGAGGCTGCAACGGCTGGAAATGCATGGGGAAGCGAAGCGGCTGGATGTGACAACTCGGTTGAATCCCGGCGAAGTGACGGCCTGCAGCTGGATTAGGAGCTTTAACCTGCTGCTCTGGTGGAGGTGAAGGCTGTTGGATCTAGGTAGATCTTAGTATCTAGTTTTTGATGATTAATGACGATTTGGATAAATCCATTGTGATTAAAATTAATCTGAAGATGTTAGTTTTGATGGTCAAATGACAAATTAGATAAATCCTGATTTAGCACAAGTGAATTGAATTGATTATCAGTAAACCTTGAATTGGATGTTTCCTCAGTTGCGGGTTTGATATTGATGCATATGTAGAGGAGGAGCTCGGTGGTTACATCAAACTTGTGCTGATTGATTGATCAAAATGTAATACGTTAAATCTGAGACTGATGACTCCAGTTGTGGATTTTATATCGATGCACATGTTGAGGGGGAGCTCATCACTTTGGTCATCTAGGTTGATTGATATCATGATATGATGTAACATCCTGAGTTTTGGGGTGAAAAGTTTCTTTCTTAAAAGTCATGCATGCATATGTCTCTTCTAGATCAACCAAATCAGCCTCAGCTTTATTCTGTTCTAGCCCTAAATCTCCAAAATCTATCCTGTGACCCCAAGTCAAGATCTGACTTGCCAGATTTGATCTATCAGTTATCCTAAACCTAAAAGTCTTCAGAAGCCAGATTGAATTCTAACCCTAACTCCCAGTATCTAAGTCTCTTTCTGTTTTCGAAAACAGGAAATCCAGATTTACCCTAAGTACCCCAGTTTCCAGATAATTGAGTTATTTTGATTTAACCCTATCCAGACTCAAGTATCCACTGGAATATGTTCCTAGGTATATCCTCAACTAACTCCAAAAAGTTGGGAACCAGATTAATTCATCTGAACACTTTTCGCGGAAAGGTCCAAATTTTACTGCGAATAGGTCCTTTTCTGTTTACCTGGAAGCCTGAAAAGGCTAAAATCTACAAATCAACTCCAACTCCAGAATTTCTTCAGGGAACACCTGCCAGATGCTATTTTATACAGATCTCTCTTTTGATCAGACCTTAAAATCTCTCTCCAATCACTAGAACTCGAGATCGACAAAATCCAGATCTGTTTTACCCTAATTTTACCCTATTTTCGAAAATAGGTGAAATCCCTCAAATCTAATCAAACTTTCTCCAAATTTGAGCTAAATGAGTATTAATAGAAATATTATACTCAGCCTTGGAATCAAATTCCAAATTGAACCTCTCAAAGACCAGATTTGCAGTTTAGTCCAAAGCCAAACCAACAATCATCGCAAATCAGTCCCTGGTTCGACCACGGGCTACTGTGCACGACCAGGCTGTTACAATCGACCACGAGCGCCGGAGTTTGGTCGTCGTCGTTGCCGCTGCCGCAGTTTCGTCGCCAGCGACCTCCATCGTTGCCACCTCAGACACTGTTTCCCTGCCGCGTGTGCGCATCGTGTTCGCCACCGTGGAATCACCTCGCCCGCCAGCAGCGCCTTCGTTCTCCCGCATGCGCGCCCGACAACGGCAACCCAGCTGCGCCACGTTGCAAACATGCCTGGGGAAAACATCAACTCGCCGTTGCATCAACCAGGATTGCGCGCCAGGCTGCAAAAGCCGGCACGGCCGCTGGAGCGCGTCACTTCGCTGCTGTCCCGCCCGGCCGGTCAATTCGCCGTCGATTCGAGCTTCAATTCTCCAGGCAATTCCAGCCGTTGCTAGCTTCTAGCTGTGCCTATAAAAGCCACCCCAGCCCAGCTCGAAGACACTCACACCAGAACCACTCAAGTTCCTAACCCCGCTCTCTTCTTCGTCTTCTCCGGCGAGCTCGAGAAGAGGCTCACGGTGCCAGGCCAATCCCCTGCACCAAACTTTAAATTGAAGCTACCAGTAAGTAACCCTCATCCACTTACCTGTGTAGTAGCAGCCAATTGAACTCTATCGGACCACCTCGCCGGGAATTGCTGATTTTCCCCGACAACTCCGGCGAGCAATTAAACTCAAACCAGAGTGAATTAGCTCTCGATCCTGTGATCAATCTTGATTAGTGAACTTATCTAAGCATCTCTAAGCAACCAGAATCGAAGAATTTGCTAAAATATGAAAAACCCCAACTTTACACCTTGCATGCAAACTGGGACTCGCCGTTAAGCTTCTGTGGTGATTTTCCAGTTAAATTGACTTCACACCTAGCTTTGTTATACCCCAGAGACCCTCCTCAAGCAAGGACTCGAGTTCAATTGCCCTAGAACAGAAATACCCAAATCAGGATTGAGTTCATCCTTCCTCCAGCCAATATCTTCTAAATTCAGCCACTCCAGCTCAAACCACCTTGCCATCTAGATGTTTTGGACCATTTTGAGCAACTTTGTCTTCTACCACGACCCCTAATTCGGCCTAGAACAGGAGTTATGGCTATGCCCTAGTTGCTGCACTGTTTCTGTTGCAGGTACTCCAGGCCAGTCAACTTCTTCGCTGGTTTTCATCATTTTCCAGCCATTTTCAGCCTTGGATCCTGTTGAATGATTTGTTCCTGTTATCAATGCCTACCTCCCAGACAAAGTGGTGCATCATTTGGAGCTCTAGATCAAAAGATATGGCAAGCCCTAGTTTCTGGCCATGTCAAGATCAATGCCAGGCTATGTCAGTCAGTGGCATTAGCCCTTTTCACTTCCTTCTAGATGTGCATTTTGAGCATAACTTTGTCCCTTAGATTCCTGAGGTTGTGATCAGCAATTTCTTCTTCTATCACAACTTGATTTGAGCCCTTGAACTACAGTTTATGCTAAAACCCTAGATTTTGGCATTGTCAGCCCTATGCCAGAGCATGTCAGCCAGTGGCATTAGCTCTTTTCACCTCTTTTCAGTTGCGCAAACTGGAAATAACCTTGTCCCTTAGACTTGTGGAGTTGTGCTCTACATTTTATTCTACTGCCACAAGTTGAGATAACCCCTCTATCATCTATCGACCCTATGTCGATGCCTTGAACCGAATGTCGACCTAAAGACGTTCGCTGTTTTTGAGCGAACCAGTCGCAACCTTGATACCATTCTGATATTTTGAGACATTTGGCACCTTGTAAACCTTCAACAACTAACCTAATCCTAATCAATTTCTAACCTAATCATCTCAGAATCATCAAGACTTCATCTTTGCATTATTGCATATAGTATAATAATGTATTGAAAAGATTGTGATTATTGGTTATTTGTTGGTTTGGAGAGCAGATCAAGAGCCCCAGTTCGAGGACTTCACTGTTGACCCGACATCAACTGCTGTATTTTACGACGCGGAAGGCAAGTCATATTCTTGGTCATCTCGAACCTATATTTTAAGAGTTGCTATAACATAACCTTGAATATAGATAATATTGCATGAGAAAGATTGGAAATGGTTGATTTATGAATTGGCAGTACTAGCCTGGTTATCTGTGAAATGTGAAATAAACAAGTTTTGAGCCATGAACTATTATATGTATTATTATACTTATATTCATGAAATAAAACCCCTAGCCGTGACCAGGAAATGGTATGGAATGGTGGTAGCACTGGAGGTGCTAGACTGCAAAGGATGTGCAGGCACTGAAGGTGCAGGGTTGTGGATGGTCTGGTCACTGGCATATAAGGACTAGAACCTTGTGTTGTGCGTCTAGTGGCATGAACAAACGTACTAACCGCAAGCCTGGTATGGGACAGGCCTGAACAAGTACTTATGTGAATCGTATATGAAACCCCTGCATGAGATGGAAAGTAATACACTAAACTCACGGGGTTCAGCTCCTCCACGTATCACTGAATGTGATTTGATCAAACACGTTGACCCAGTAATGGGAAGAGGCTTATGGGTGGGGGTATAGCCCGCCACAACTGCGGTTTGTGTGAAGAAAACTGCAGGGTCAGGGGTGAATTGCAAGTGAAACATAACAAAAGTTCCTGTTATCTCCACCTTGCCGCTCACAGTATGAAGTGAGTCAGGGGTCCAATCATTCTGATAGGATGGGCTTGAAAGTGGAATATCTTGCGGGTAAATTGGTACCTCTCTGCAGAGTTAAAAATGTATTCGAATACTTCGTGCTCCCGAGTTTTAGGAGTCTGCTGCGGTGGATTAAATCCACGGGGTGTGACACAAGTATTATTTTCTAAATAAAATATATTAAATCAAGATTACCCAAATGACATGTGTTGTCATGATAAGGAGTGCTACCGTGGGCTGTCGTGTGTCGACGTGTCGCGGTAGTGCTATAATTTAGTGAACATGAATGATGATGTTATATTATAGAAAGGTGCTGCCATGAGCTGAGCCAGGAAAGAAAAAGATTATTTTACAAACATCCATAATTCTTGACTAGTCTAGGTTCATATCATCTCTACTATATGTATCTACTCTTACTTATGACTTGCTGAGTACGTAAGTGCTCACTCTTGCAACCCACAATTCAGTAGATGGAGCATTCTACAACCAAGACGAAGGCATGGAGGACTTCTTGGATCCAGAAGGAGGAGCGTCAGTTCCGCCAGAGCCCTGATGTGTGTTGTTCTGCTGTCCACTTCTCTTTGTGGGTGGGTCACCTACCTTCTGCTGTGTAGATGTTATTTTGCTAAACCATGTATGCCGCGAAGGCATTGTAACCTCCTTATGTAATATTAAGGCCAGCAGGCCACACTGCTTAAATATTTTGTAAGTGACTCTGTTGCAATGTGATATACTCCTGTGCTTGACTTATCCTGGGAAGTCAAGGGTATGTGTATGCTATGCATATATGGGACTAGCTGCAGCGAGCTAGGTCTCTACTGGAGTAGTCGTAGTCCCAGTTTTGGGGCGCGACATATGAGTAGTATAGATCGTGTGCGTATGTGTTTATCATCTACGATCTATATGATTGTATTTTATCTTATACTCATTTGCTACTCGTTGAATATAGTTTGTCATGTCATTTGAAAGAGAAACCGTTGAGCTAACTCCTGTGTGGAGTAGTTTCTCTGGAGGTGATTAATGACGACTTATATATGAGACTAATGTTGTGCATTGAGTGTACGTATTGTAGTCTCAGTTTGATTGTAGGATAAAAGCGAGCAAGGGTGTGAAGAGGATGAAGTCGATATGAGACATCTCGAGCGAGGTCGAGCTTAGCAAGGTCGAGCTTTGCGGGGACAAGCGTCGAGCGGTCGAACTTCACGAGGTCGAACTTCACCTAAGGTAAAATCGAAGATTAAGCATTGTTTTCTTAGGATTTTACCGGTCTCGGTGTTTGGAGACAGACCGGGTTGATAGGTTTGTTTTTACTAGTTTGACCGTACTATTAAGAGGGGTCGGAAACTAGTAGCTTGAATCTATCTAGTGCGGAAGCTCAGAAGCATTCATATCATCTTGCACTAGTGTCTTGCATTACTAGTGAGTCTAAGTGTAGTTCATGTGTATTAGATTAAATGTTTTGAAAACTGCACTTAGTCGTGATCGCCAGCTATTTAAATTGGTTTATTTGTCTAGAACTGGTCGTGGTCGTATTTGCATATTCTGATCGTATCAGTGTTGATACGTGGTCGTGGTCGTGTCGCTTGTTTGGCGGCTTTCTATTTAGGGTTTGGGCGTGGTCGTAGGAGTTCGGACTGGTCATACCAGTCTTCGACTCGCTTGCGTACGCTCGACCAAACCCTATCGACCACCTGTTTTCGATCGGATGTCAAGACCTGTGTGGTCGTGGTCGTTGCTAAGTGACACAAATCACATCCGCGAGAAAACGGCAAATCCGTATGTGCAAATACTCTAAAATTGCATTTGAGATGATTTTGGATTGAACATTTTGACAGCAGGAATGTTTCTGAGTTTTATAGACGTTTGTAGACCTTTCTAGGTCTTGTTCCTGTCGACAAAATTCTAGAGCTCTGAGATATCTTTCTAACAAGCCAAAAATTACTTCAATCGGATCTCTGGATCAAAAGTTATGCTTGTTTTACTGTCAGTGTGCAGTGGCCGGACAAATGCATCCGTCCGGGGCTATCTGTCCAAAGTGGCTGGACATTGTCCGAAATGACCGGACATTGTCCAGCCAGTACAAATTTTTTGAGCCGAAAAATGAAACGGACAAATGCATCCGTCCGAAGCTATTTGTCCGAAGTGGTCGGACAGTGTCTGAAGTGACCGGACAATGTCCGGCCTGTACAAGTTTTTTTGAGCTGAGAGTTAACAGAGACATATCAATTTGTCCGGACGTTTTGTCTGGACAAATAGTATCCGTCCAGCCTTCACAAATTTCGCCCAACGGTCACTGAGACGTTTGCAACGGCTGAAATTTTTGTACTGGCCGGACAGTGTCTAAAGTGACCGGACAATGTCCGGCCTGTACAACTTTTGGCCCGGTTTCTTGCAAACGGCTAGTTTTTCGTTGAGGCTATAAATACTTCGTGTTTGGCTTCATTTTAGGGGGCTCAAAGACTTCATTCTTCAGCTGAAAACCTAGCCAATTGAGTTGCATATGTGTTATTGCATTTAGAGGCTAGAATTGAGCCCAAATCTTGAGTAGATTTGAGAGAGAGCTTGTGGGAGCTTGTGTGAGTGTTTAGTGCACTTCATCTCCATTAGATTGCTAGTGCTGGAGTGTTGAGCATATCATTTGCATCATTGAGCTTCTAGCACGTGGTTGATTCAAGTGAAAGCGCATCCGGCTTGTTACTCTTGGCGATCGCCTTCGCCTAGACGGTGCCGGAGGAGAGCCGAGATCTCTCCAATTGAAGTTTGTCGGAGAGGCCGGCAAAAGATTGTGAAAGGTGTGGTGCTCGCCTATCCGGTGTGGAGAAGGAGCAACCCTAGTGAGATATCCTTCGTGGATATAGAAGCGAGGCTCCGAGAGAGCGCTTCAACGAGGAGTTGGGGAGACAGGGCGAGTCTCCGAGACCTCGGTAAAAATATTGTGTCAATTGCATATTTCATACTTGCTTTATATTTATCTTGACACAATTGCTAAATTCACCATTCTTGCTTGTCATATTGAATAGTTCAGTTAGTTGAATGCAACAAATTGTTTAAATTGTCTTTAAGCCTCATTGTATAATTTCGCTCAAACAATTATCGTGATTAAAATTGCTTAGTGGGGAAGAAAATTTAAAAGCCTCCTAATCACCCCCCCTCTAGTCGGCATCCTCGATCTTACAAAGGCGAATTGATGTTGGGCTTCGGCATGGACTCCACGTGGCCGGGTTTTTCTGTCTGAAACGTTGCCGATGGCGTGCACAATCGGGGAGGATCAGCTGGCCGTGAGGTGAGCCTGAGAAGATCCACAGTGCCAATCATCGAGCACACACGTGGCGGCAAGCGATTGGATGAAGTACTATAGCTGGAGGTCGAAGCAACGACAACAGCTAGTCAAGTGAACAGTAACAGGTCTGTGCTACAGTGCTCGTGATCGATTCAACAGGCGCGGTCGAAGACAGTTGCTGCGGTCGAAACCTGGAGCTGTGGTCGATTGAACGGCCTGGTCGTGAACAGGAGGTGTGGTCGAAGCAGGGGCCTGATTGTGATGATTTTTGATGGGCTTTGGACTAAATTGTAAATCTGGTCTTAAAGAGGATTAATTTGAGATTTGATTCCATGGCTGAGTATAATATTTCTATTAATACTCATTTAGCTCAAATTTGGAGAAAGTTCGATAAGATTTGAGTGATTTCCCCTATTTTCGAAAATAGGGTAAAATAGATCTGGATTTTGTCGATCTCGAATTCTGGTGATTGGAGAGAGATTTTGAAGTCTGATAAAAAAGGAGACCTGTATTAAATAGCATTTGGGAGGTGTTCCCTGAAGAAATTCTGGAGTTTGAGTTCATTCGTAGATTTTAGCCTTTTCAGGCTTCCAGGTAAACAGAAAAGGACCTATTCGCAGTAAAATTTGGACTAATCTGCGAAAAGTGTTTAGATGAATTAATCTGGTTCCCAAATTTTTTGAGTAAGTTGAGGATATAACTGGAAACATAATCCAAGAGACACTTGAGTCTGGATAGGGTTAAATCAAGATAACTCAGTTATCTGGAAACTGGGGTATTTAGGGTAAATCTGAATTTTCCTGCTTTCGAAAACAGAGAGAGGCTTAGATACTGAGAGTTAGGGTCCGAATTTGATCTGGCTCCTGAAGACTTTTATCTTCAGAGTAACTTGTAGGTTAGATCTGGATAGGCAGATCTTGGTCTAAATCCAAAGGGTAGATTTTGGAGATTTTTAGGGTTTGGGAGAGATTAGAGTTCAGCTAATCTGGCTACTACTACAGAGATACATGCATGTAGGATTTTATGCAAAACTTTTCACCCTTCCAAAACTAGGGTGTTACAGTTAGCCCATTACAAGATTGAGAAAGGACCGAGCTATTAAAGGATTACACGTTTCTCACCTTGAGTTTGATCTGTTGGATCTAGGTAGATCTTAGTATCTAGGTTTTGATGATTAATGACATTTTGGGTAAATCCATGATGATTAAAGTTAATCTGAAGATATCAGATTTGATGATTAAATGACAATTTAGATAAATCCTAATTTAGCACAAGTAAATTGAATTGATTATCGGTAAACCCTGAATTGGATGTTTTCCTCGATTGCGGGTTTGATATTGATGCATATGTAGAGGATGAGCTCAGTGGTTGCATCAAGCTTGTGCTAATTGATTGATCAAGATGTTATATATTAAATCTTGAGGTTGATGAATCCAGTTGTGGATTTAATATCGATGCATATGTTGAGGGAGAGCTTAGGATGATTAGTTATCCATGTTTGTGCAAAAGGTTGATGACTCTGTGTTCTGGATTTGATATCTATATGTATGATTGAGAGAGAGCTCATGATGTTAGTCATCCATATTGATTGATATCATAACTTGAGTAGTATGGATCGTGTGCGCATTTCTTGTATCATATATGGATCTATATGATTGTGAGATTCATCCATTACTCATTTGTTGTTCATTGGAATTGGTTTTGTCATTTCACCGAAGAAAGAAAGTGTTGAATGAACTCCAGTGTGGAGTGATTTATCTGGTGGTGATTAATGATGAACTGCAAATGAGACTAACGTTTGCGCATTGAGTGTATATGTTCTAGTCTCAGAATGGTTGCAGGATGAAAACAAGCAAGGGTGTGAAGAGGATGAAGACGATATGAGACATCCCGAGCAAGGTCAAGCTTAGCGAGGACGAGCTTTGCGAAGACAGGCGTCGAGATGTCGAGCTTCGCGTGGTTAAGCTTAACGAGATTGAGCTTTGCGATGACGAGCGTCGAGCGATCGAGCTTTGCGAGGTCAAACTCCACCTAAGGTAAAATCCAAGATTAAGGATTGTTTTCTTAAAGTTTTACCGGTCTCGGTGTTTGGAGACAGACCGGGTTGATAGGTTTCTTTTTACTAGTTTGACCGTACTATTAAGAGGGGTCAGAAACTAGTAGCTTGAATCTATCTAGTGTGGAAGCTCAAATGCATTCATATCATCCTGCACTAGTGTCTTGCATTGCTAGTGAGTCTAAGTGTAGTTCATATGCATTAGATTAAATGTTTTGAAAACTGCACTTAGTCGTGATCGCCAGCTGTTTAAATTGGTTGATTTATCTAGAGCTGGTCGTGGTCGTATTTGCATATTCTGATCGTACCAGTGTTGATACGTGGTCGTGGTCATGTCGCTTGTTTGCCGGCTTTCTGTTTAGGGTTTGAGCATGGTCGTAGGAGTTCGGACTGGTCGTACCAGTCTTCGACTCGCTTGCGTACGCTCGACCAAACCGTATCGACCACCTGTTTTCGATCGGATGTCAAGACCTGTGTGGTCGTGGTCGTTGCTAGGTGACACAAATCACATTCACGAGAAAACGGCAAATCCGTATGTGCAAATACTCTAAAATTGCATTTCAGATGATTTTTGGATTGAACATTTTGACAGCAGGAACGTTTCAGAGCTTTCTAGAAGTTTGTAGACCTTTATAGGTCTTGCTCCTGTTGACAAAATTGTAGAGCTCTGAGTTATCTTTCTCACAAGCCAAAAATCACCTCAATCGGATCTCTGGATCAAAAGTTATGTTTGTTTTACTGTCAGTGTGCAGTGGCCGGACAAATGCATCCGTCCGGAGCTATTTGTTCGAAGTGGCCGGACTTTGTCCGAAATGACCGGACATTGTCCGGCCTGTACAAATTTTTTGAGCCGAAAAATGAAACAGAGACAATTGCATCTGACCGGGGCTATCTGTCCGAAGTTGCCGGACAGTGTCTGAACTGACCGGACATTGTCCGGCCTGTACAAATTTTTTGAGCCGAGAGTTAACAGAGGCATATCCATTTGTCCGGACGTTTTGTCCGGACAAATAGTATCCGTCCGGCCTTCACAAATTTCACCCAACGGTCACTGACACGTTTGCAACGTTTGAAATTTTTGTACTGGCCGGACAGTGTCTGAAGTGGCCGGACAATGTCCGGCCTGTACAATTTTTGGCCCGGTTTCTTGCAAACGGATAGTTTTTCGTTGAGGCTATAAATACTTCGTGTTTGACTTCACTTTTGGGTGCTCAAAGAGTTCATTCTTCAGCTGAAAACGTAGCCAATTGATTTGCATTTGAGTTATTGCATTTAGAGGCTAAAATTGAGCCCAAATCTTGAGTAGATTTGAGAGAGAGCTTGAGGGAGATTGTGTGAGTGTTTAGTGCACTTCATCTCCATTAGATTGCTAGTGCTAGAGTGTTGAGCATATCATTTGCATCATTGAGCTTCTAGCACGTGGTTGATTCAAGTGAAAGCGCATCCGGCTTGTTACTCTTGGCGATCACCTTCGCCTAGACGGTGCCGGAGGAGAGCTGAGATCTCTCCAATTGAAGTTTGTCGGAGAGGCCGGCAAAAGAGTGTGAAAGGTGTGGTGCTCGCCTATCCGGTGTGGAGAAGGAGCAACCCTAGTGAAATATCCTTCATGGATATAGAAGCGAGGCTCCGAGCGAGCGCTTCAACGAGGAGTAGGGGAGACTGGGCGAGTCTCCGAGACCTCGGTAAAAATATTGTGTCAATTGCGTAATTCTTATTTGCTTTATGTTCATCTTGACACAATTGCTTATATCACTATTGTTGCATGTTTTGTTAAATATTTCATATGGTTGAATGCAACTAGTTGATTGAATTGTTTTAAGCCTCATTGTAAAATTTAGGTCTCTCAATTATTCTTTAAAATTGCTAAATTGAAAAGAAATTTTAAAAGCCTCCTAATCACCCCCCTCTAGTTGGCATCCTTGATCCTACATGATCTAGTATCGTGAGGCAAAGAGATAAGCGATGATAAGTTGTATATGTTCCCCTAATATGATCTTCGTGTACATGCGGGTAGTCATAATGTCTTACTAGGGACCGCTTATGACCTGTGATTCATGAACTTGTTCCCAGCCGTGGCCAAATATACCCAAACCAATAGGGTCACACACTTAACGGGTTAGAGAATTAATTTGGATGGGATCTGAAACAGGACTCCTATTGGTAACGGGTTTACCACTAAGATTATGGTTCGTATTGGAGTAGGACTCATTCTGTAAGACCTTATAAAACGAGATGAGGTAGGCATGCAGAAGAGATCAGATCCATTCTAACCGCTACCATCATCCACGAGATAAGCTCTGCTAAATCCTAGCCGCGCGTGTTGGTGCTAGCACACGAACACGCTGTGCTCCTTCCCCATATGTGTGAACTTTTGTAGAGGTGCGGCTGTTACTACTGCATTGCTATTGACAATCCCGGTCGAGACATCAACATTTCTTTCACTGTTGCGTTGTCTCATCCACGTATCTAGTGGTAAATCTCTAATCTATGATCTTTTGCTTGCATGGTTCTTGGGTTTCCGGGTAAAATTTTGAAATTATCGCTAGAGTAGCAACCCCATTTCCCAACAGTGGTATCAGAGCCTCCTTGTATAGCATAAATGTAGATTGCTAACGTATATGCATGTGTTTAGTATATTATATCTATTAATAATTGTTGATAACATGTTAGATCTAAATTAGTAGAATTAGATCTATTGGTGTTTCATGTGATGAAACCCATTCTGATCTATGAAAGATGTGATATATCATTCTCGGCAGAATGGTAGAAGATGATATCTCATGACGTGGACTTGTTCAATTGATTTGATCAATTTTACATAAGTTCATATCTAATCTGATTGATGTCTATGTATCCTTGCATAGGCCAGTGGGAGGTGGTGTAAAGACAAGCATGGTAGTGATAAGATCAGAAACCAGAATCTTTGTTAGATTGAATCTGAAAGATTTGGTATATCATTAAAATATCACCACAGGGACCGCCGAAGGTCGCCTTCGCCCTTTTTACTCTTTTAGGCCACTAAGGTGCATGATGGGATGAGATTCTTTACCTAACTTGTTTTTGCAAGAATTTGTATGAGAAGTATGGCCCTTATGCATGTTTATGTGATGTGATCTTGTAATTGTCATGATCTGCGAATCGTTTATTTCGACCATGGTTGATATGGTCGTCTCTTTTTGTATAACGGCCTGCATGCTGACACGTGTGATGATTGGTACTCTTATGTAAATTCACATCTAGCTATTAGTGCAGTAGCTTAGAACTCACTCTAGAATTTTTCAAGCACAGTGGACTAGTCTTGTGAAGATGGAGATGGAGATCACCATATCAAAGGGCCATACTATCTCATAGATTGATTTGATTATCTGTGATGATTATTTTGATGCTCTTGATTGTTGCTTGAAAATTATCAATTTTGTTAAGTCCCTAAAATTAAGTTAACTTGATGCCCTTTTCAATTGCTGCAGCTGTCAAAGTGCCATTAATTGTCTTGGTAAGGCAGGATAAGTGTTGGACACTTATACACATAGAATTGGTTTTACTTAACAAGGCTATGAAAATGGTTTTGGGCCTTGGGGCATGGTATTGGGAGCCAAGGCATATTGATGTCACCCAACAAACAAGTGTCATATATGATATGATTAGCAAAAAGCTGATTACCTAAATAACTAAGTTTCTAGCTGTGATGCCAAAGCGCACTAGGGCTTAGTGAAATATGTCATTCTAGGGACTATGTTTTTAAACGTATAGTGGAAGATACTTTTATTAAATGTTAATAGAAGATTGTTCATAAACATGATGTCTTTTGCATGTTTTTCTGTTGTAGATAATGGCTGATAACTACTCAACCAGCTCTAACTTGCTATCTATACTCAATAAAGAAAAACTAAATGGAACAAATTTCATTGATTGGTTTCGTAACTTGAGAATCATTCTCAAGCAAGAGAAAAGGACTATGTTCTAGAGTCTCCAGTTCTTGATGAACCTTTGACTAACGCTCCACAATCTCAATGAGATGCTTACAAGAAGCATGTTGATGACGATCTTGATGTCAGTTGCCTCATGTTAGCAACAATGGGTTCTGAATTGCAAAAGCTACTCGAGAATGCCAATGCTTATGACATAAGTGTGACTCTTCGAAACTTGTTCGAAGACCAGGAAAGGGTGGAAAGATATGAGACCACCAAGAAACTACATGCCTGCAGACTGGCAGAAGGAAGTATAGTTAGCCCTCATGTAATCAAGATGATTGGTTACATTGAGAGCTTGGGTAAACTTGGTTACCCCCTTAGCCACGAGTTGGCTTCTGATGTGATTCTTCAATTGCTCCCTCTGAGCTATGATCCTTTCATATTGAACATCAATATGAATAATCTGGAGAAGTCTCTACCTGAATTGCATGTGATGTTAAAGACGGCAGAGCAGAACATCAAAAAGAATGTTGATCATGTGATGATGGTTCAAAAGGGAAAGAGTTTCAAGAAGAAGGGTAAGGGAAAGGCTAAGGGCAAAGGCAAGGCTCGAGATAAGCGCTCAAGCAGCCAGCATAAGCCCAAAGGAAAGTCCAAGCCTGGCCCTACTGCTGATTCTGAGTGCGTCTATTGCATGGAATCTGGCTATTGGAAGAGGAATTGCAAGAAGTATCTAGAAAATCTGAAAAAGAAGAAGGGAAGTGAGACTTCCGTTTTAGGTATTTATGTTATAGAAGTCAATATGGCTACTTCTCCTTCTAATTCTTAGGTATTTGATACTGGTTCAGAGCTCATATTTGCACTTCATTGCAGGGGCTTAAAAGGAGTAGAAGTTTGGCAAAGGGTGAAGTTCAGCTTTGTGTTGGCAACGGAGCAAGAGTTGCTGCTTTAGCCGTTGGGACCTTTGTATTGGCTTTACCTTAAGGATTGATTTTGGAGCTTAATAATTGTTATTATGTTCCTAACATAAGCAAAAACATTATTTATGTTTCATGTTTGGACAAGAAAGGTTTTAAATTCAGAATAAAGAACAATTGCTATTCATTTTATTTGAATGATATGCTTTGTGGATCAGCCCAATTGTCATATGGGCTTTATATTTTAAATCTTGAAGTTCTCGTATAGAACATAAATACCAAAAGGCTCAAAACAAATGATTTGAATCCAACCTTCGTATGGCATTGTCATTTAGGTCATATAACTGAGAAACACATCATGAAGTTCTATAAAGATGGACTTCTTGTCTCATTTGATTTTGAATCATATGACACATGCGAATCTTGTTTACTTGGCAAAATGACAAAGACACCTTTTACCGGTTCAGGTGAAAGAGCAAGTGATTTATTGGCCCTTGTACATTCTGATGTATGTAGTCAATTAAACACTATGGACAAAGCTGGATTTCAATATTTCATAACTTTCACTGATGATTTTAGTAGATATGGTTATATCTACTTAATGAGGCATAAGTTTGAATCTTTTGAAAAGTTCAAAGAATATCAGAATGAAGTACAAAATCATATTGGCAAGAAAATTAAATTCTTATGATCAGATCATGGAAGAGAATATTTGAGCCAAGTATTTAGCAATCATTTAAAGAAATGTGGAATTGTTCCACAGCTAACACCGCCAGAGACACCTCAATGGAATGGTGTGTCTGAATGATGGAATCAAACCTTGTTGGACATGATTCGATCAATGATGAGCCAAGTCGATCTTCCATTGTCTTTTTGGGTATATGCTCTAGAAACTGCTGCGTTCAACTTAAATAGGGCTCCGTCAAAAGCTGTAGAGAAGACACCATATGAGATATGGACTGGGAAGCGACCTAGTTTGTTTTTTCTCAAGATTTCGGGTTGTGAGGCATACGTAAAACATTTGATGTCTGACAAACTCACACCCAAATTGGACAAGTGCTTCTTCATTGGGTATCCCAAGGAAACGAAAGGATATTACTTCTATAAGAAGGACGAGAACAAAGTGTTTGTTGCTGATATTGGTGTAGTTATTGAGAAAGAGTTTCTCACAAAAGAAATTAGTGGGAGACAGTGCGACTTGAAGAAATTCAAGAACCAATGGAAAATGTTTCAGCTCCCACTGAGTTTCAAGAAGAACCACAAATTTTTCAAGAAATAGTTGTGGGAACACCAGCTCCGCATAGGTCTGAAAGGGTCCGTAATATACCTGAGAGATACATGTTCCTTACCATCGAATGACGGGACATATTATTGTTAGACAATGATGAACCCAAGACTTATGAGGAAGCAATGGTGAGCCCAGAATCCAAAAAATGGCTTGACGCCATGAGATCCTAAATAGACTCCATGTATACTCATCAAGTTTGGAACTTGATTGATTTACCCGATGGTGTAAAACCCATCAAGTGTAAATGGGTCTTTAAGAAAAAGATTGACATGACTGGAAATGTTCACATTTATAAAGCACGAGTGGTTGCGAAAGGTTTCAAATAAATTGAAGGAATTGATTATGATGAAACTTTCTCACCTGTCACCATGCTAAAGTCAATTCGGATCATCCTAGAAATTTCTGCCTACCATGATTATGAGATATGGAAAATCGATGTTAAAATGGTTTTCCTCAATGGAAATCTGAGTGAGGATGTGTACATGACACAGCTTGAAGGTTTTACTCATCCACAAAATGCTGGGAAAGTATGGAAGATTCAAAAATCCATTTATGGATTGAAGCAAGCATCTCGGAGTTGGAATATTTGTTTTGATGAGACAGTCAAACAATTTGGCTTCATAAAAAATGAAGATGAACCTTGTGTTTACAGGAAAGTTAGTGGGAGCGCACATGCATTTCTGGTTTTGTATGTAGATAACATACTGTTGATCGGAAATGATATTCCTATGCATGAATCTGTCAAGTCTTCTTTGAGAAATAGTTTCTCCATGAAAGACATGGGAGAAGTAGCATACATAGTGGGTATTAAGATCTATAGAGATAGATCTAAACGGCTTATTGGATTAAGCCAAAGTACATACATTGACAAGGTGTTGAATAGGTTCAACATGCAAGACTCCAAGACAAGTTTCTTACTCATGTCACATGGCATTACTCTTAGCAAGAGTCAATGTCCTATGACATCTGATGAGAAAGACCGAATGAGCAAGATTCCATACGCTTCGGCTATTGGTTGTATCATGTATGCCATGCTTTGTACACGCTTAGATGTTTCTTATGCTCTAAGTTCTATGAGCCAATACAAATCAAATCCGGGTGAGAGTCACTGGATAGCTGTTAAAAACATCCTAAAGTACTTACGAAGAACTAAGGATGTGTTCCAGGTTTATGGAGGTGAGGAAGATCTCATTGCAAATGGTTACACTGATGCTAGCTTCCAAACCGACAAGGATGATTACCGATCGCAATACGTTTTTCTATTTTGTCTCAATGGAGGAGCTGTGAGCTGGAAGAGTTCTAAGCAAGAGATAGTCGTCAATTCTACAATAGAAGTCGAGTACATAGCTGCTTTCTGAAGCAGCAAAGGAAGCTGTTTGGATAAGAAAGTTCATCTCCAAACTTGGTGTGGTCCCTAGCATTGTTAGTCCGATGGATCTCTTTTGTGATAATAGTGGAGCCATCGCTCAAGCTAAGGAACGAAGGTCACATCAAAAGTCCAAGCATATACTTCTGCAATATCACCTTATACGAGAGTTTATCAGTAGAGGTGATGTAAAAATATGCAAAGTAAATACAGACTTCAATGTGGTAGATCCTTTGATGAAGCCTCTCCCACAACCAAAGCTTGAGGCACACACTAGGGTAATGGGTATTCGATACCTATATGATTGACTCTAGTGCAAGTGGGACATTGATAGAGATATGCCCTGGAGGCAATCATAGAGATAGTTGTACCAAGATATGTTTATGAATTGTTGCGAATAAAATGTTATTGCATTCCTTGAATAAAGTATCACTTTTATTGATCAACAAGTATGTGTGTTGTTTGTGGAACTCTTTATTATGATATATGAATTGTCTCAATTTATTTACGACATAATCAGTAATACTTCTTATAAACGACTGTGACTTTTGGCATTACATGGAATAATAATGCAATATAAGTCAGCACGAGCATTGATTGATAGTCAAGTTTCGTGGACGATGGATATGAGATATCAAGTCAATGTCATGGACACATGTTGGATAACATGTTGGTCAGATTGACCCAACTTGAGAGACTGTTGAGATTATATGTGTCATCAGTTTGTTTCTAACAATTATTTTGGTTTACCTTTAGACCTGAGATCATCACGGTTTCATACATGCGTAGTAGCATATCTTGGTGTCATCAACCAGAGATCATCATGTGGTTGAAAGTGAATGGTCGAGATGTAATTTGCCCCTCTCATATCTTGAGAGATGATGTGGACATCCAAAGCTCACCAAATGATCATGCACTTTCTAAAAGTAACTCCAACACAAGCTACGAAGGACCTACAACTAGAAGCATGTCCAAACTTACGGAAGATCAGGTCAGAGCTACACTTATGTCCATTCATTTTTATTATAGTGATCTTGTTGAACTACCCATTGCTTGTTCTCTTATTGAACTCAGGTATGTCGCTACTGAATCAATGGATTTGCAAAGTGATGAGCTATAGCAAGCTTAAAAAAACTCTCGTGACATGTTACTACGGGCTTGAGCCATCCAAATCAAGTATGCATGCATATGGACCAGTTTACATGTCCTAAATGAAGCTTATATTGGCAGCAGTACTTATGGCCTAAAGAGTTTGTGATTCATTTTGACCATGAAGCTTTGAAACATTTAAAAAGTCAGAATAAGTTGAATTGAAGACATGCTAAATGGCTTGAATTTCTGGAAACTTTTCTTTATGTTATACAACATAAGGTAAAGATAATGTTGTTGCTGATGCATTGTCTCGGAGGCAGGTTCTTTTGTCACAACTAGATGATAAGGTTGTTGGAATGGAATTCATGAAGGATTTGTATACCACTGATTCTGATTTTTCTACGGCATATAAGAATTGTGCTACAAACAAAGGATGGGACATGTTCTATCTTGATAATGCTTTCTTATTTCGAGCTAACGAGTTGTGTATTCCATATTGTTCTATATGTTTTCTCCTACTACAGGAAACTCAAGCTGGAGGATTGATGGGTCACTTCGGCATAACCAAGACAAGTGACATGCTCAAAGAACATTTTTATTGGCCTCGAATGCAAAGAGATGTTGAAAGGTTTGTGAGCAAATGTGAGACATGTCACAAAGCCAAATCTAAGCTTAATCCTCATGGTTTGTATTCTCCATTGCCAATTACTAGTGTTCCTTGGTCTGATATTTGAATGGATTTTGTTTTAGGTTTATCAAGAACACAGAAGGGGAAAGTGTAACACCCTGAGTTGGGGGTGAAAACTTCCTTTTTCATGAATAGCATGCATGCATGTATCTGTAGTAGTAGCCAGATCAGTATCTATCTCAAACCCTAAAATCTCCAAATCTAACATGTGACCCCAAATCAAGATCAGATTGTTCAGATGTGGTATATCAGTTATCCTAAACTTAAAAGTCTTCAGAAGCCAGATTCAATTCCATCTCTAAATCCCAGATTTGTCAAAACTTCTGTTTTCGAAAACAGAAATTAAGTTATTACCCTAAATACTCTAAACTCAGATTTAGCCAAATCTTGATCTTATTCAGACTAGATTATTCTTAAATTATGATCATGGGTATGCCAATACTTTAAACCAGAAATTTGGCAGCCAGATTTTATCATCTAGACTCTTTTCACAAATCAGTCCAAAAGATATCGCAAATCAGTCCTTTATCTGATATCTGGAAACCCAAAAAGGCCAAAATCTTCAGATTAAGTTCAAATTCAGAATTTCTTCAACAAATCTCTTCTAAATGCTATTTGACACAATTTTCTCTTCTGTTCAGATTTCAAAATCTCATCCTAAATGCCAGAATTCGAAATCAATTGAAACTCAGATTTCAATTACCCTAAAATATCTTATTTTCAGTTTATATCAAAAACTATTCAAATGTGCCAGATTTTATCAAATATCTTTACCAAATATTTTTTGAATATAATCGGTCAGATCAGTGCAATCAATTTCAGTTTAAACCTTCTAAATCTCCAGATTTACAGATCAGTCCAAAACTCAAAATCTGAAATTGCAATTCAGTCCAAATTCGACCAGAGCTCTCAGCTGATTTCGACCAGAGCCTCGCCGTGCTTGTGCGCCGTGGTTGCTCGTCGCCGGTGAAGCTTCGCCCGCGCTCATGACTGTGCATGCTTGGGTGTACGTGTCCTTGCTTCAGCCCGTGCCGTGGCAACGCCGATGAATAGCACCGCCCTCGTGCGCGATCAGCATCTGCTCCCGCGCGCGACCAGCAGCCTTTTGTCAGCAACTCCACACCACGTTTCCTTGCCGCGCCAGTTGTTGTCGCCACCGCTTGCTTCAGCATTGCTAAGTTCCGATGAAACGACAATGTGATCAGCTGCAGACTTGTCGCCGTCCCATCACCGTTCTTCGCTGTGTCTTCATCGCTGTTGCTTCTGCACGCAACCAATCTCATCACTGGCGCCAATCTCTTCATTGTTCCCTCTTCGCAAGCTTCGCCTGGCCTATTTAAACAACACTGTACCCAACAGCTACTTCACTTCTCTGGAAATCAGCCAAGTCCCAAATTCTTCTGTTTTTGTTTTCTTCTCCGGCGAGCCGTCGAGGAGGCCCACGGTGCCAGCACGCCCTGCTGCACCAATCTTCAAATTGAAGCCATCAATGAGTTCCCCTTCTCCTTCTATCTGTGTGGTATCATCTAATTGCTCACCGGTGACCTCTAACGTTGGCGATCACCGGAATTCCCGATTTGCCCTGTTTCTGCAATGTAGCTTGAATTATCCCGAATTAGCTTTTGAACCTGTAACCTAAATTGATCAGAGAGCTATTTTGAGTTTGCTTGTGAACCTCGAATCATCAATTGAGCTCTAATCAAGACTAACCCAAATTTGAACTTCAACAGTCGCTGGCTCTCGTCACCAGGCTTCTCTGATGATTTTCCGATCAAATTGATGCTACCAGTAGCGTACTTGTACCTTTCTATCACTCCTCGAGCAAGGAATTGAGTTCATTCGGCCTGTATCAAAAATGCCCAATTCCAGTGCCTTCTGCTCCGGCGCCGATCACTGGAAAGATTTTCCCAGCCATTTTAGCCCTAACCACTTTGTCCAGTGTGTGTTCCTTGAATTCCTGAGCATTTTTGTCTTCTAGCCCGACACCTAGATCGGCCTAGATTGAAAGTTACATCTTTGCCAAGATTTGTGTCCAGAACTGTTCCAGTGCAGTGAGTTCACCGCAGTTCATCACCGGATTTCTTGCTGTCCGGCCATCTTCAGCCATAGATCCTGTTATAACTTTTCTTCCTGTTACTCAAGCCTACCTCCTAGACAAAGTTAGCACACTAATTGAGCCCTTGAACAGCATTTTATGCTAAGCCCTAGTTTTTGGCATTGTCAGCCTTATGCCAGAGCTTGTCAGCCAATGGCATTGGCCTTGTTTACCCACTTCTGGTTGTGCAATTTGAGAACCACTTTGTCCACTGAATTTGTAGAGTTATGATCTACATTTTCTTCTACTACCACAACTTGAGATAAGCTCTCTAGCTTTTCTTAAAGCTATGTCAAAGCCTTGATCTGAATGTCAATCTGCTGACATTCGCTGTTTTTGAACAAACCAGCCACAAAATTGATATCCTTGTTGCAACCTTGAAACCCTAAGATTATCTAATACTTAGTCTTAGCCCAGATTCCTTGAAACACTAGAATCTCGACTCAGATCAACTTGCAATCCAAATTATCTCCAATAGCGTTCAGTCATTCTTGTTAAGCATTTCTGCATATAAGTCATAAAACATTTTAATATAATAAGTAATCATTGTGTGATTGTTTTTCATCGAGCAGATCCAGAAGCTGACTTTGAAGATTTTGCTGTTGACCTGTTATCAACTGCTGTATCTTACGACGCGGAAGGCAAGTCATATCCTTGGTCATCTTGAACCTATATTTTAAGAGTTGCTATAACATAACCTTGAATATAGATAATATTGCATGTGAAAGATTGAGAATGGTTGATTTATGAATTGGCAATACTATACTGGTTATATGTGAAATGTGAAATAAACAAGTTTTGAGCCATGAACTAATATATATTTATGTAATTATATATATATTCATGAAATAAAACCCCTAGCCGTGACCAGAAAAATGGTATGGATAGCTGTAGCACTGGAGGTGCTAAACTGCAAAGGATAGCAGGCACGGAAGGTGCAAGGTTGTGGATGGTCTGGTCACTAGCATATAAGGACTAGAACCTTGTGTTGTGCGTCTAGTGGCATGAACAACGTGCTAACCGCAAGCCTGGAATGGGACAGGCCTGAACAAGTACTTATGTGGATCGCACATGAAACCCCTGCATGAGATGTGTAGTGATGCACAATTTACACGGAGAATGGCTCCCACACATATCACTGAAGGTGATCTTGCACGCTGACCCAATAATGGGAATAAGCAGAGGGATGGAGGTTAGGATACAACCTACCACAACTGTGGTTCGCGGAGAGCCACAGGGTCGGGGGTGAATTGTGAGTGAAACATAACAAAAGTTCTTGTTATCTCCACCTTGCCACTCACACATGGTTGTGAGGAAGGGTCTAATCATATTGATAGGATGGGCTTGAAAGTGGATTATCTTGCAGGTAAATTGGTGCCTCTCTGCAGAGTTAAAAACGTATTCGAATACTCCGAGCTCCCGGGTTTATAGGAGTCTGCTGCGGTGGATTAAATCCACGGGGTGTGACTCAAGTATATTTTCTAAATAAAATTTGTTAAATCAAGATTACCCAAATGACATGTGTTGTCATGATAAGGAGTGCTGCCGTGGGCTGTCGTGTGTCAACGTGTCGCGGTAGTGCTATAATCTAGTGAACATGAATAGTGATTCTATATTATGATAAGTGTTGCCATAAGATAAGATAAGATGAGATGAGGTATGAAAGAAAAAGATTATTTTACAAACATCCATAATTCTTGATTAGTCTAGGTTCATATCATCACTACTATATGTATCTACTCTTACCTATGACTTGCTGAGTACGTAAGTGCTCACCCTTGCAACATTCAACTCAGTAGATGGAGCGTACCTTGATCAAGATGAAGGCGTGGAGAACTTTGTGGATCCAGAAGGAGGAGAGTCAGTTCCGCCAGAGCCCTGATGTGTGTTGTTCTTCCGTCCACTTCTCATTGTGGGAGGGTCACCTATCTTCTACTGTGTAGTTATTATTTTGCTAAACTAAACCTTGAATGCCGTGAAGGCATTGTAATCTCTTTATGTAATATTAAGGCCAGCAGGCCACACTGCTTAAATATTTTGTAAGTTACTCTGTTGCAATGTAATATACTCCTGTGTTTGACTTATCCTAGGAAGTCAAAGGTATGTGTGTATGGGACTAGCTGCAGCGAGCTAGGTCTCTACAAGAGTAGTCGTAGTCCCAGTTTCGGGGCGCGACAGAAAGATAGTATATTTGTAGTAGTAGACAGATTTTCAAAGATTGCACACTTTATTCCCTGTCACAAGAGTGATGATGCTTCACATATTGTTGATTTGTTCTTTAGAGAAGTTGTGAGGTTGCATGGCATACCCGGAACCATTGTTTTTGATAGAGATACTAAGTTTCTTAGTTATTTCTGGAAGACGTTATGGGGCAAATTTGGTACTAAACTTTTATTTTCCACCACTTGTCATCCTCAAACTGATGGTCAAACCGAAGATGTAAATAGAACTTTAGGTACCATGCTGAGGGCTATCCTCAAGAAAAATCTGAAGTCATGGGAAGATTGTCTACCTCATGCGGAGTTTGCTTAAAACAGGGCTGTTCATTCTACTACAAAATTTTGTCCTTTTTAGATAGTCTATGGATTTAAACCTACAGCACCTATTGATTTGTTGCCTTTACCTATGCAGGAAAGAACAAATATGGATGTTGAGAAGAGAGCTGAAGGTGTTAAGAAGATTGATGAGCAAGCGAAAGCCCATATTGAGAAGATGACACAAGAGTACCAAAGATGAGCAAATAAGAAGAAGAAGAAAATCAGATTTGAACCCAGAGATCTTGTGTGGCTGCATCTCAGAAAAGAACGGTTTCTTGATCAAAGGAAAAATAAACTTATGCCGAGAGGGGATGGACCTTTCAAAGTGCTGCAAAGGATCAATGATTATTCTTACAAAATTGATCTGCCAGGTCAGTACGGGGTTCATGAAACTTTCAAAGTTGTTGATCTTTCGCCTTTTTCTGGTTTAGTTCAAGAACAGTTGAGGACAACTGTGCTTGAAGAGGAGGAGATGATGTGGACATCCAAAGCTCACCAAATGATAATGCACTTTCTAAAAGTAATTCCAAGACAAGCTACCAAGGACCCACAACTAGAAGCATGTCTAAACTTATGGAAGATCAGGTCAAAGCTACACTTATGTCTATTCATTTTGATTATAGTGATCTTGTTGAACTACCCATTGCTTGTTCTCTTATTGAACTCAGGTATGTCGCTACTGAATCAATGGATTTGCAAAGTGATGAGCTACAACAAGCTTAAAACAACTCTCGTGACATGTTACTACTAGCTTGAAGCATCCAAATCAAGTTTGCATGCATATGGACCAGTTTACATGTTCTAAATGAAGCTTATATTAAGTGGAGATGGCCCATAATTGAATGGGTATGATGCTGGACGAAATTTGTTTGAAGAGATGCATCTACTTTGAGTTCACACTATAATTAGTTTTGTTTTTAAAAGAGTTCTCTTACCTAGGAGATACATCCACCTTGTGTTCACACCTCTAATGGGTGCAACTCTTTTTGATTTCACACCTAACTAGAAGGGTTGTTTCTAGTATAATAACCATCTATGGGATTGGATGTAAGAAACTTTAATTCATTACTGAATATAACCATTTCTACTTGCGAGTTATCTCGTGTTTTAAGAGTGGATTCCCTTAACCTTTGCTCTTGTGGATTCTCTGGAGTTTGCAACGAGATGAAAGATTTATCTTTCACCCAACTCGTGCTTCCTAGACTTGTTCTTGGTTTGTGTGGATTGGTCTCAGGTTGTGGTTGGGTAATTGTTTGATTGCAGGACCTGTGTGTCTAACACAGAGTTGGCTTCCTCTTTTAGCTAGTCATTAACCAAGTTATCTTAGCTATCTTAGGGATTATAACTCTGTAAATATCGGGCCACAAAAAGGATCCAATTGTTGAAGCTGTTTTGCAACTTCCTTGATTGGATTTCGCATCAAGAGAGATATCTTTGGGCCCCTCGATGTAATTGGACTAAGGGTCAACTATGGAAAAGAGTTAGTCCATTACAAGATCGAGAAAGGATCGACAAGAAAGAAGATAGCCTAAGTGATGACATCAGTGTTGATGTTGACATATGCGATGACCTCATGTGTAGGCCTTGCATATTTTAGAATATCCTTATCTTCTACTGTTGCTTCTTGTAGTTGCCTGGCTCCTTCTTGATATTACTTCTTCTCCAAGAAAGAAGATAGCCTAAGCGATGACATCAGCGTTAATGTTGACATATGCGATGACCTCATGTGTAGGGCTTGCATATTTTAGGATATCCTTATCTTCTTGTGTTGCTTCTTGTAGTTGCTTGGCTCCTTCTTCATGGTACCTGACCACAATTAGAGTAGAGGCATTAGGTAGTAATCCATTCTCATTTGTATTAAAATGTTGCTCCTTAAGGGAAAGGTTCACCTGTTGTTGTATTTGTTTGGCTCGAGCTCTTGTAATTGGTCCTGTTTGTGTTGGAAATGTTCGTGAGGAAGTATGCGATGTTCGTGTGCTATTGATGTCCTCATCACGCACCCTAGCCAATATTCCCAGGATAACACTCTTTTCATTGACAGGATAAGGATGATTATGCAGTCATCCATGACTATGTAGTTATTCATAAACCATCAATAAGATGTGAATGGGTGTGCAGTTATCCATAACCACACACCATATTCGGCGAACAGCAATGGCATCCCCTAACGGAGGAACAACAACCACCTACAACTATTGTGCAGTTATCGCCAAGCACCCTTTCAATCAAGCAACTGACAGCCTCTTCAACAAGTATAATGAGGAGAAAAAGAGGGGGCAAATCTAGGGCAAGAGAGAGATGGATGAAGTCTAGGACAAGATTAGAGGATTGGAATTGTTACACACTCTGTAATACCATTATTCATATAGTGAGAATATAATAGGAGTAGTGTTATTACTCAGACTACGAGGCCCCGAACATGTATAAACACAACGTGTCTTTACATTCATGTATACAGTTATTTCTCTTTGGTGATTGTTAGATACTATCTCCCTACAAAACAAACTAAATTCATGTAAGTCTGGCTTGGCATTTTATCCAAATCATCAACAAAACTATCAGTGCTCGATCGTATTTTTCTTCTAGGAAAATAATCTCATCTTTGCATTCTTCACTTTGATTTATCATATCTAAGTGATTCACATGAGCAAAACCAATTTTGATTTCAATTGGTAGCATGGCTTTTGCACCATGAACCAGCTGGAAAGGCGTTTCGCTTGTGGCTCTACTGGGTGTGGTGCGCAATGCCCATAGAACGGAGTAAAGTTCTTCCACCCAAGCCCCCGAGCGTAACTTAAGGCGGTCAAAAAGTCGTTTCTTAACCCCTTGTATTAACTGCCTGTTGGCACGTTCTACTGCACCAGTACTCTGTGGATGAGCAACATATGCAAAGCAGATTTTAGTCACAATATGGTCACAATAGTCCTTAAAGTGACCACTAACAAACTGGGACCCATTATCGGTTATGAAATGACTTGGAACACCAAATCGTGTCACTATGTTCTTTTGGAACATCTTCTTCGCCACTGCGGAGGTAATGTTTTGGACTAGTTCAGCCTCAATCCATTTGGTAAACGTATCAATAGCTACAAACAAGAACTTGTATCCATTGATCGCTTGAGGCATAGGACCCACAATAGCTATTCCCCCTATTGAAAATGTTCACATTAAGGGAATAATTTGTAATATATATGCTAGCTGGTCGACCTGCCAAGCATGATATTGATATTGTGGGCAAGTCTTAACCAACTATATTGCTTCATTAAGTGCTGTTGGCCATCAATAACCCTATCAGAAAGCTTTTCCGACCAGTATTGTAATAGACCGTCATAAGATAACTATGCAGTTACTCCTAACCGCACAACATAACCAACAAGCATAAACCACAACCAATCGCTGGAAATCATAGGCAACTGCCAAGTGTCCCTCTGATGAAGCAATTGATGCCTTTTGACGAACTATTAAAAGGGGCTGAGAATTAGATAAGGGGGAGGATAGTCATGAATCAAGATACAATACTGATGTTGTATTCCTTCTAATCCATTATTCTAATAGTAACAAACAAATAGTAGTAGGTCTATTACTCAGACTTCGAGGGCCCGAACTTGTATAAACACTATGCGTCTATATTTATAGTGATTCTCTTTGGTGATTGATAGATACTGTCTCCCTGCTAAACAAATCAAATTTGTGTAAGTTCGTCTTGGGATATTGTCACAATCATCGACAGTTGGTGCCGACCATGGGGATACACCTAAGGATCCAATTTTTGACGATTGATCTGGGAGAATATTGTCTTTCCGTGGAATGAATTGGACTCAAAATTTCAGAAGTATTTTTTCAATTTCCTCACTTTGTCCAGGTATAGAGCCATTGTCTCATTAGAACATTGATATTCCTTATTCACCATGTTTACGACTAGTTGTGAATCTCCCTTCAACACTAATAGATGGACTCTGAGTGATTTGGCTGCTCAAAGCCTTGCTAGAAAATCTTCATACTCTAATGCGTTATTTGTAGCAACAAAATGTAATTGCACGACATACTGGAGCTGGTCTCCTTGAGGCGTAATTAAGATCGCTCTAGCCCTCGAATTTTGAATATCTGAGAGCCATCGAAATACAATCGGTATTTTTTGAATCCGTACATTTTTGCACAACTGGTCCAGGATTAGTCCATTCAACCATGAAATCTGCAACAATTTGGGATTTGATTGCTACTCGGGCTATGAAGTGGAGATCAAATACTCCAAGTTCTACTACCCATTTTGTAACTCGACCCGTTACTTCTGGATTACGGAGAATGTGCCCTAGGGGAAGGACGAGGGCACAGTAATATTGTGCGCTTGAAAGTAATGTCGCAGCTTCCTTGAAGCCATTAAGAGAGCATAAAGTAATTTTTGGACCTCAGGGTATCTCTCCTTTTGTCCATTTAATACTTCACTTACATAACAAATTGGTCGTTGCACACCTTCCCTTTCTGCGACCAGGACAGTGCTGACCGCGTGAGGGGTAGCAGCCAAATAGATAAGTAATGGCTCTCCCAATGTCGGGAAAACCAAAACTGGAGCATTGGCTAAATATGCTTTTACTTCCTGAAAGACTTTATTGGCTCTATCCGACCAGTTGAAACCATTGTGCTAACACAGAACCTTAAAGAAAGGCAATCCACGTTCACCTAACCTTGAAATGAAACGACTTAAGGCCACCACTCACCAGTTAGGCGTTGTACATCTTTCGTGATCGAAGGAGGTCACATTTGTTCAATAGCCCAAATTTTTTCAGGATTAAACTCAAAGCCTTGTGAACAAACAAGGAAACCCAAAAGTTTACCAGAAGAAACTCCAAAGGAGTACTTTTCAGGATACAACTTTATCCATGTTTATTCAAGTTACAGAAAGTTTCAGCTAGGTCATCTACATGACTAGTGCTTTTTATGCTCTTTACAACCAGATCATCTACATAAGTTTCTAAGTTATGCCCTAATTGTGATTGAAAGATCTTCTGCATCAAGCACTAGCACGTGGAACCCGCATTATTGAGTCCAAATGTCATTCGGACGTAGCAATTTGTGCCAAATGGTGTGATGAAGGCAGTTTTCTCCTCATCTTCTTTCGCCATGCTAATTTGATGGTTCCTTGAATAAGCACCCAGGAAGCTCATAATTTCGCGACTCGCTGTTGAATTGACCAACAAATCGATACAGGGAAGGGGAAATCATCCTTCGGGCAAGCAGCATTGAGATTGGTGTAATTGACGTAGATGCGCCACTTACCATTAGGGTTTAGGACCATCACTGGGCTTGTGAGCCATTCAGAATGGTCAACCTCATGAATAAAGCCAGCCTCCTGGAGTTTCTCTAACTCCAAACGAATGGCTTCTCTCTGATCAGAATCAAAGCATCTAAGCTTTTTCTTTATTGATCGCTATCCAGGCTGAATTCCTAGGCCGTGCTCGATCACTTCCCTTGGGACTCCAGGCATGCGGATGGTTTCCATGCAAACACATCTACATTTGCTTGGAGGAAAGAGATGAGCGCAAGTCCCTATTTGTTCTCCAATTCTGACCGAATCTAAACAATTCTAAATGGGTCGTCTGGGAATAAAGAAACTTGTTTAAGTTTTTCATCTAGTCGCGGAGTTACCTTGACCACATCTGGCTCTTTAGCTTTGGTCGCAGCCTTGACATCCCTGAGTGGAAGTTGGTCAACCAATTCCAGGGAAATGCGATCGCAAGTGAGAGCTGAATTTTCGCTACCCCTCACCAATCATGCCTTTTGAACCTAGCACCTTGACGCACTGATAAGCAAAGTGTGTTGCTGCCATGAATTTGGCAAGTGAGGGCCTACCAAGAATTGCATTATATGCCGAATAAAACTCAATCACATCAAAAGTAATTAATTTTTTTTAGAAGTTCTCCGGTTCCCTGAGTGTTACTGCCAGTACAATCTAGCCGATAGGAGTAAACGAAGGACTAGGAATAATCCCAAAAAATGGCTGAACCACAGATTTGCATCTCGTCCAGTGATTTTGCAAAGAGCAAGTCAAGAGAACTTCCCCCATCGACTAAGAGCTGCCCACTTTTGCATTGCTAATAGTAGGGGATATGACCAAAGGAAGTCGCTGTAGTTGCAATAATCCCTTGTGGCAATCTTCCCAGCAGAAGGTCAGGGATGTCTCCGACTAGCAAGGGTATTGAGGCTCTGCTGGGGGAACTTCAATATTATTCACATCTCAGCGAACAAACTTACAATGATGCTTGGAAAAATAGGACGAAGAACCTGATTATATGGTACTTAGTATGGCATGTCCTCATATCCATCGGTGCCTTTATTCTCAGTAGTATAGTAGGCACAGGTGCTTTCCCTTGGTAGAATTCTTCCATGCGCTTTAACCAGTTTTGACAATTCTTGAGGTCGTGTCCCAGAAACTCATGCAACAGACACCACATCTTGCTCCCCTGCGGGTTTGTCTGTTTTTCCATGTGGTCGCTGTTGTGTCCACCAGAAGGAATTTTATTATTCTTGTATGGAACTTTGTTACCTTTATCTTGTGGTCATTGTCGACAATTGGAACAGGGTTCCTAGTTGTACTTACACGAATTTAGTGTGTTTATCAGGGAGACAATTCAAACAATCACCAAAAGATAATATTTGGGATATGTTATTTGAAGCCCAGAAGAATTATCCCATAATTAAAAAGTTCTATTGGGAAGTGATTATTTCAGTCTTGTGGTCGCTATGGAAATATAGGAACAAAGCTATATTTCAGAATCATTTTGGTTCTTTGGATGATTGGTTAAAAATATTCACATCCGATTTAGAGCTCGTTTTATGTAGAATGAAGCCTGTTGTTAAAACTAGTTTATTTAGTTGGATTGATCTTTTGTAATGTTTTCTTTTTTGGTTGGTTGTATTGGTGACTCTTGTGTTATCTTCTGGATAATATATCTTTGCAGTAGGTCTCCCTACTGTTTCTCCTAAAAAAAAAGCAATCACCAGAAGAAATCACAATATCTATGGAACAAAATGACACATAATTTATACATGTTTGGGCCCCTGAAGTCTGAGTAATAACCCTACTCCTGTTGTGTTTTCATTATAAGTAAGATGAAATACAGAGAAAATCTATTGTAAAGGCTAACAATCTTCTCTAGAGCTTATTCCCTTGTTTTTCCTCATCCCCTCTCCTTTGAATTGGTCCCCTTTTTATACTTGTCAAAAGGGTGCCAATAAAGAGAAGTATGGTAGTTTGACAGTTTCTATATATTGGTTTGCCGATTGTTGTATGATGTGCGGTTATTGGTAACTCCACATTCATCCATTTCTTCTTGACAGTTATCTTGTCGGTGAGAAAGATTATGGATCAGTCATAACTGATGGTATTATAACCGTATGATCCTTGGATCATGGTTGGTAAATCTCAACCATACTTTCCAGGTCCAACATAATTGATCAATAGTTTGGTCTCGTATTGAGTATGACCAAGTATTGATATTGGCTTTCTCTCTGCGACCTGGGCAACCGCGGGCAATATCTCCACAACCATGGTACTCGCGGGTATATGAGACCATGGACTCTTCGACAATAGGTGCTGAGACCATAGTTCCATGACCACAAACATTGAGATCATGCGTAATAAACATTCGTGAGGGGTTATGTCTAGAATATATTGAACTAACCCATTGTCTTCCTCCTAGGTCTCTACGACCATGGAAAAGGCATATAGGTAACTTAGGTCTCGTTTCGTGGCTTCTTACAAAAATAGAACGGCATGGGCTACTAACTCGGGTAATAATCTCCATCAGCTAGCCCCTAAATTTCAAATGACAAGGTTCTTTTAAAGGTGACACTTCGGTTTCCAAAAAGTGCCCTTTCGTTTCGGATTCTAACACGTCCCAAGGAGAACTTTGAGTGCGCTTGTCAAACTCATTATGAATAGAATTAAATGCAGAGGGCTTGCATAGTAGTTTAGAAAGCCATTTCCTGTGGAAGATAACTCACAGTTGAAACTCCAAAACCCTCTTTTGCATCCTTGTACTTTTCACCTTCCAATTTCTTCCTATCAATGATTGGAACCAGCGGGTCGTCATGTTGAACTTACGCAAAAATGAGATGGATTATGAAGGAAGCCAATCCGACAAGTACCAAAGAATTCAAAGTATCTACGAATCAGGGACATGGGAATTTATCCTGGTTCAGGCTCTCGTAGCTGAGTAATGACCCTACTTCCTATGTATTTGTTTATGTGGAAAAATGATGACAGAAAGATCATTACAAAGTTAGTATGCTAGCTAATCCTATTTGGCTATTGTCTAATCTTCTCTATAGTGGATCGTTCCCCCCTTGATCTTTCCCCTGAAGGCCTTCTTATACTTGCCGAAGAGATTGCTGGTTATACCCCTGAAGGCACGTCCCACGATCGCTCACAACTGCCTCGAGGTGATAGCTGCGCATTGTGGGTATGTGGTGGTTGCCGTAGATCATGGTTACATAGCAGTTAGGCAGCTTTGACTTGGCATCGTAGAACTGCCTCACCATCCTAACTTCCGTCAATGGTTACCTTGTCAGGGACTTATGATTATCTCGAGAATAGCCATAAGGATCAAGGCACAGTTATGATGAAGAGCAATCGGGTAATGCTGCGACCACTGTAATGATCTACGAGAGGGTCTGGTCGTAAGGTGATGTCTCTGTGATCGTAGTATTCGTGGATACAGCACAAGATATGAACTTTATGGTAATAAGTGTTTGAGATCCATAGAGTTCTATTATAATTTGCACGAAATAAATATGATTCTCAGGCTATACCCAGAACACCCTTAGATTACCCGGTATCTCTTTCTTAGGCCTTCTGTGACCATAGAAAGGTACTTGCAACCATGGTGTGCTATACGCGATCATGGAATGCTATACGCGACCATGGAAGTCTAAACACAGCTAGCAATCCTCGTCAGCTGGCCACTGAATTTGAAATGACAAAGTCCCATTAAGATGGTTGTGTTGCTTCAAATTCTAAACAGTGTACATCGCTTTGATTTCCCACGTTGAACTACGTCATTTCGAATCCCGACAAACATAAGGACAAGATCTAGGGAAGTGGCCACCAGGTAGGCACTAGGGAGGATCTCGAGGCCATCGCACCATGCCCTAGGCCAGGAACTCGAAGCATCGCCCTTAGAACTCTATAAATAGCCATCACCTTGCTGTGGAACTCCCAACTTCTTCACAAAGTTTCTAAGTCTCAAATCTTTCGTCTCCTTAATCTTTTGTTCTAATGGCATCCCGAAACCAAGAGCGATTCGATGAGGAAGAAGGTTTGATCGACGGAGAACATGTTGAGGCGCTAGACTCACATGAGATTAGCGTTTCATCGTCATCTCAAGAGGTAATTACCTCTCGGTAGGTCGGTGTGGGCTTTTTCTTGAATATAATTTCTTAAGAGAATTGGCATTTTTGCAGTGCTCGATCATTTAGTAGCTTCAAGGAAGCGATCAAGCGATGATGCTAGATCCTCTGGCGGGCTTCCATCGAACAGAATGGTTGGGGCCTCTTCTTTGGCTGCACAGTGTCATTATGACAGAAGGAATAAGGCCCTAGCCCCCCAGCCATCTGCTGCAACTGTGGCTCAGGTCTCATCCAGGCCCATATAGACAATTCCTCATGGATTGAGGTAAAGATGTATTTTCTCTAACTAAATCGGGTTATCTAGTTAGGAATGATCTTTATTTGGTCTTCAAATGGTTTGTGGAAGTCTCCCCCTCCTTCTGCAACAGTAGCAGAGGATGTGGAAGTAATGGTCCCTACTGTGGCTGCGTCAGCATCGGCCTCCCATGTAAGGAGTCTCACTCTTTGGACTTCGTTTCTTTATTGTCATTTTCTGTGTGCATGACTTTTGGTGACCGTTCCGGGAGACGAAGCCGAGGAAGAGCTAGCCAAGGTGTTGGCCTCTCTGAGGGAAAGACTGCATTATGCAGCTCCCTTTAGGAGGAGAATGAGTGCCTTGAGGAGTACATTAAACGAGGGCTCGACCTCGACTCTCCCCTTTGAGTCATTGATTGCTACAAGGCGACCGACGATAGGCCTTGAGAAACCATGAGGCTCTTTCGAGAAGCCGAGAGGCTTGCTCGAGAGGCCGAGGGGTTCACGTGTGGAGAGAAAGAGGCCTTGGATTCCATCAACAAAGGCTACAACCTTATTGAGGGGAATACCTTCAAGGAACTAAATATGGTTGCGGATTCTCTCATGGCTGAAGTTGTTAAACCCGAAAGGGTCAACTTGTCTTTTGAGGAGTCTTGCAACTTGGTTGCAGCTCAAGCTGATTCGCTGTTCACCAATATCTCAGAGTTTGTAGAGAGGCACAGCGAGTTCACCAACATCTTGGGTCCACTGTCCTTTGTAGGCTCAGTCTCCGCGATGGCCTAGGCTTAGATTTGGATCCAATGGTGGGGAATGCAGAAGTTGCCGAGATAGAGCTCTTAGTAGATAGATTATTGGACGACCTATACCTCGCTTGCTTCTTAGTTTAAAATTTCTTGTAAAAAAATTTTAACCGTATATGTTATTAATGAAAAATAACAAATTTTACCATGTCAATATTTTAGTATCGATGACAAAGTTTGTCCCGAACAACCTTGGACTATATCTTTTTCTCTTTCTTGGACTTTCTTCGACCATAGAAAGGTAGGTGTGACCACAGAACTTTATGCGTGATCATGGAATGACTATCGCAGCCATGAGAAGGTTATGTGCGATCACGGGAATGACTAACTTTGTCGGCTAGCCCCTGAAGTCGAAGTGAAAAGGCTTTATTTTTGCTAAAAAAAAGGCGTTACAAGCTCTGAAAAGGCATTTCAGGTTCTGAAAAGGTGTCATTTCGTTTCAACTTCCCACTGAACCCAAGAAGAACTTTGAGTGCGCGTGTCAGGTTTGGTTTGATGGGAATTTAATGAAAAACTCCTTTTTGTCACGCGGCATGAACAATGGCAAAGAACCCGAGGGAATTGGGTTTTTAAACCCTTCATCCCGAGACCTGCTTGCGCACGCAACTTCCTCGAAATTTCCTAGGTTTTCACAGAGTTCTTCGCTTTCTCCTTTGTCTGTAGAGCTCTCAGCCTTCATCTTCCTCTACCAAGAACTTAACCCAATTGCATGTTGGATGTGATCCAGCCACCGATCAGAATAGAGCTTGTTGGTGTTGGCGGATGACGGTTACCTCTTAGCCAGGTCACTGATTCCATGGTGCCCTACCAGAGAGGACGAGGAGAGCCCTAATGTGCAAGAGGGTGAGTTGGTGGTGTTTGAGGACTTCTTGTGTTGCAGTTTCCACTTGCCGGAGAGCAACTTCTTCCAGGAGATCCGTGCACACTATGACCTTGAGTTGGTGAATCTGAATGCCAACTCAGTGTTGATCTACGTGACATTCCAGTATTTGTGTGAGGCATACATTGGGATTTTTCCTAGTGTGGTTTTGTTCTGCCAGTACTACTTCTTGGCGAGTTCAAAGGGCGTTGTCGCACCAGGCTGTGTCTACTTGCGGATGTGGTAGAAGAAGAACTTGTGGCTACGTGACTCGGTTCACAAGTGGTATTAGCGGTGGTGGTTCTACAACACCACCCCGAAGGAGAGCCATCTCTGGTCCACGGATCGGCGACTAGAGAACAGCAAGGAGAAGGATATCGTTCTCGCTCTTAATGAAGAGTAGAAGAGGCAAGCCAAGGTGATTAAGCACCTGGTGAGTAAGGACCTGACCGCCCGGGACGTGATCCAAGATTTTGTGAAAAATCAGATCAGTCCTTTGAAGAACAGTAACCACCCGTCGTGGGAGATCAGGGCGATAGAGGACGCCACTAGGGATAGCAGCCCTTGTAAGTGCTTTGATCTTTGGGCTTTAATTAAATTGGTAAAGTGTGTTTGAAATTGGTAGAGTGCCGTTTTGATATTCATCGTCTTGCAGTCTTGTCCCCCTCTGACATCGAGGTGAGGACAAGTTTCCTCTTGAAATCATTTAATCAGGTCGAGGAGGACGACATTAATGTGGCAAGACTGAAAAGCCTAGTCGGGAGCACCGACAAATTTGGGTAGGCACGTCGAAAGGTATGTCTCTTTTGGGAAGCCTGTGCACATTCTGTTTTTAGGAGATGATTCACAAAGGGAAGTTCTTTTGGATTTGTGTAGCTGTTCACACGACCACCAGCCCAGAGAAGGCCAGGCAGTGGTGACATTGGACCATCTGGTGGTTCCTTATTGAAGAAGCCAAAGAGATCTCCCTTTGTGACCAAGGACTCGGCCACGGGAAGATCTTTACGAATAATCTGTACTTGCCCTTCTGCAGTGAAGGCTACGACCTCCACTACGGTGGGTGTTTCTACGACAACCTCACCTGCTGCGACCACGACAGCTGTAGGCATGCAAGAACTAGCCACAGTTGCGACCACGACTTACCCCAATGTCACAACTAGAAGGATTGTTGTTGTAATATCTCCGACCTTTCTCTTATACAACTACAAGTCATTTTAAGGTTGTATAGGGGAGGGAAGCGACGTGGAGGAGGATGCTTCCCTATTTTTCTTGAGGAGGAAAACAAAGGCTCCCTCTGGTGATTTTGACTACGAGGCATTGTCCACGCTCTTATCTCCCAAGGGCGTGGCCTCGAGTTCTCGCAACGTCCTGGATCTCAACATCAGGTACTTGTTTACCCCTTTCTCTAACCAAGTTACATTGCATATTGCGTGACACTCGGTCGCATTTGGAAAATGTAGGGCTCCTTCTGTTGCTTCGCCGATGCTATTGACTGACGCCGCAGACAGAGCGACGAAGGCGGCGGCCATAGAAAGCATTACCCCAACAACTGACGTCACGGTTTTTGAGGCTGTTGGTGGAGAGTGTGCGCCCATCATCGGTGACGTGGGAAGAGATATCCAATTAGATGTTCCCACCCAAGATGAGGCGGCTGAGGCCGCTGTTGAAGTTTCAGCCACAGGGATGGACAAACAAGAAAACATCTCTGCTCCCCCCTGTTGTTGAAAGAAACGCGTCTCCTTCTTATTTGGGAGAACAAGGAGAGGAGGCAGCAGCAGATATAGCAGAACATTCTGGCCAGATCTAGTGCCCCATTAAAGATCCGAACTGTTCAGTGGCGCCTTTGTGCTTGGTTGCAACTGGCCAAGCAAGTGGGTCTGAAGATCTTTTTGAGGTATTTCTTCATGAGTTTTTGGAGGTAATCAAAATTCTTTACCACCATACTTGCGTTAGTTTCTTAAGAGTTGTACTCCTAGTACTTTATTTGTTTTATGCAGGATACAACTCATGCATCTAGTTTGCTGGTTGAGCAAGTGGAGATCATTAAGACTGAGAGTAGCCAATTGAAGCAGTAAGTACCTTGCTTCTGGGCCTAGTATGTTGAGACCGTAGTAATACTTGTTGCTGTTGCAGGGAAAATCTTGTCCTGCAAAAGAAGCTGGCTGAAGCCAAAGAAAGTGATGGGAAATGGTGCCCAATCTTCCGACATGTATGGTAAGTCAATTGGTGGAGAACTCGACGTTGACGATCTGGCTTTCGATCTAGAACCGATCCAAAACCTACAACCGCTACACCACGGCTCTTTTGGTTATCAACCACGCGCACGCACGGATTGAACTCGCCACGAAGGCTTGTTCCTGCTGCAAATCGAGAACACAAGCAAGAATGAAGAAGAAGCAACTGAATTGCGAATTGTATTAAGCTCACGAGTTGGGATTTCAAAAACCGAGTCCGGCGAAACTACAATGGCAGACTAATCTAAGAAAAATCCAAATCTAAACAGTGATGACTACTGAGTATATGAAGAGGCGGCGTGGCTAGGGTTTCTCATGGCCTACTAGGGAATACATGGGCCGAAGGCCCGAAACAAGGTGTCGCAGCACCGACTTGGCCGAATAAGAATCTGATCGAAATTTGTTTTGTTAATTGCCGGTGATCGAGAAGGAATTTGGACGAGGTCCTAGATCCATTGGAAAAATCTCATCGCGGGCTTCTCCGTGGACTATAAGAATGTCCCAATCAGACTTCGTATGAGAGAGTTATAGTCATTTGAAGGCAGGCTGCTCCTGGATGGCCGAACTGGACTCCAACTCGAATCCGTTCTGGACTCCAACTTGACTTGGGCTCCATGCTGGTCCTCGCGTCCTTGCTGGTCCTCTCTATGGTTTCTAAGTACAATATTATCACCATTAGGTAGTAAACCATTCTCAAAACCATATATATATATATATAAACTTAGGAACGAGTTCACTTGGCAATGCAACAATCGGGCTCGGCCGCGCGTTATTGTTGTTTGTGTAACAAGCGGAGGATTATGGTTCATGCGTGTATCTGAAGGAGTGATGTCCTCATTAGAAAGGCTCGCCAAAACCCTGTCCCTTGAAGCCGAGCTAAAAGAGACCAAGTATTAGGATTGTACGAGGCGCTTAAAGCGAAATCTGAACATCTCCTGGTGCTTTGCGAAGAGCAGCAAACCAAGATGAAATGTAAGTTTACTTTTAGTAGAAGTTCTGCTTACCTTGGAAAGTTTTAACTGATTCAATGCAAGAAGAGCAGATTAAGTTGGTGACTGAAGAGAGATCAATTTGAGGAAAAATTCATCTAGAGGGGGATAGACATCGATACGCTTCACAGGGTTTGTGAGCATCACCAAGCATCCAGCGACAAGGCCAGACACATTGCCAAGCTTGCTCGCAATGAGAAGAACGCTTCAGAAGCGACTATCAAGAACTGTGGTATTGTCAAATTGGACAATTTCAAGAAATTGAGGATGGCTGTGGACTTATTGAGGGCAGACATTATCGATCCTAGAAAGGATGACTTAAGCCTCAATAAGTCCTGCAAATTAGTCGCCGTTCAAGTTGACTCGTTGGTCGAGAGCATTCTTGAAACTGCGAGGAGGCAAAAGGAAGCTTTGAAATCTGACGATAGGGCTGTATCTTCCACCATCCTTAGCAAGTTAAGGCATCACCATGGTCCGAATCTAGATCTGAACCCGTTGGTGAAGATGCTACTTTCGACAGTAGGAGTTAGCTGGGCGCTATAATGGATGAGCTGAAACAACTAGTTGAGAAATTGCTCCGAGATCTTGATCTTGCATAATCTGTAATGACATCTTGTAATAATAACTTTATTGAAATAGAAATGGAAATTTTTACCTAGTTTAGCAATGATTTTGTACCTTGTAAATACATATAGTTAGCAAAGTTTTCGACAATATTGAAATGTTAAGTACTTTCCCTGACTTAATGCCAGAGTTATATTTCCCTAGCCCCCTCCTGTGACCATGCATACACTAAATTCTGGTATCATGGTCACATGACTGAAATGAGATCTTGGCAATCTCTTATGCGTGATATTATGGCTTAAAAAAGAGGAGCTGTGGTCATATGCGATCTCATGGTCGTAGGAATAAACATTTAAATGAAAAAGCGTAAGCTTTTTGCGAACTGACAGCCACTCATGTGATCTGTACATGCTGGTAAGTCCCTTATGAGTTAAGAAACGACTTAAAAATAGATGTCTTGACTAGATGCGGTCATGAGATCGGTCAGGGAATCTACTTAGGCATTAAAAAATGTTTATTGTGACCAGCCCCTGGGCATGGCCCGGGAAAATGTAGGGACAAAAAGTAGGAAAAGAACTACAACATAAAGTGGAAAACATGTCGGATTGAATTTGAAAATGCACAAAAGAAGTGGAAAAACTTACACGTAAAATTTTTGCAACTAGTTGATGTTCCAGGTGTTAGAGAGAATTCTACCATCTTCCATAGCTAATCGAGTTGACCCGGTTTGAGACCACAGTGTAGGGACCTTCCCACTGAGGAAAGAATTTGTTGCAACCAGACTGGCTTCGGATCTTTCGTAAAACCAAGTCTCCTACGTGAAGGCTATGTGGTCGCACCCTTTTGCTGTGATATTTACGCAAAGCCTGTAAGTATGTTGTAGACCAAAACAGTGCTTGATTACACTTTTCGTCAAAAAAGAATAGGTTCATCTTCATGTATTTTACTTGGATATTTGATATCAAAGTTATCCACGCAAGGAGAGCCAAGTTGGATTTCACTTTGTAGCATGGCTTCGACAAAAAAAATAGTTGGAAAGGCATGTTACCTGTTGCTCTACTGGGTATGGTATGAAGTGCCCATAGAACGGAGTAGAGTTCCTCTACCCAAGCCCATAAGTGTAACTTAAGGCAGTTGCAAACACGTTTCTTGACCCCTTGTATTATTTGCCCATTGGCATGTTCAATTGCCCTGTTGCTTTGCTGATGACCGACGGATGCGAAACAGATTGTGGTCCAGATATCGTCGAAATAATCTAGAAAAATACCACTAATGAATTGAGAACCATTATCTGTGATGAGATGACTTGGAACACCAAATCGTGTCACAATATTCTTGTGAAAGAACTTCTTTGCGCTGTGGCGGTAATGGTTCGGACAAGTTCAGCGTCAATCCATTTAGTGAACGTATCAATGGCTACGAACATGAACTTCTATCCATTGATGGCTTGGGGCATTGGCCCTAGAATATCTTTTCCCCATACGGTGAATGGCCAAGTCAGTGGAATAGTTTGTAGTGCATATACCGGCTGATGAACTTGTCAAGAATGAAATTGACGCTGCAGGCATGTCTTGACCAAGTGCCTAGCATCATTTAGTACCGTAGGCTAGTATACCCTTGCCGAAAAACCTTTCTGACCAATGTTCTATAGGATGCATGTGCACTGCACATGCCTCTGTGGATTTCTCTCAGAAGTTTTTATCCTTCTTTGTGAGGCATGCAACGCATGAGTACACCTTGTGTACTCTTTTTGTACAAGGTCCCTTCGACTAGTCAGTACATCTGCCCCTTTCTAACTAACCGATCAACTTCGGTCTCATCGTCAGGCAAGGTCCCATGTGCAAGATAGATCCTCAATGGTTGGATCCAATCTGCTTCGTGCTCGAGGGTGGCAATGTTAGTCATCACCTCGGTCGTCTCGGTGATCGAGGCATGTTTTAAGTGCTGAATGAACACTCCTGTTGGAGCGAATGCACGTGAGGACCCAAGTTTTGATAACTAGTCTACAAGAATATTGTCTCTTCGCGGAATGAATTGGACTTCGAAATTTCTGAAGTATTTTTCCAATTTCCTCACTTCGTTCAGGTAACGAGCCATTGTCTCATCGGAGGTGTTGTACTCCTTGTTTACCTAATTTACGACTAGCTGTGAGTCTCCCCTCACCACTAGCCGATGGACTCCAAGCGATTTGGCTACTCGAAGCCCTGTTGCATTGTTGGTAGCAATAAAGTGGAGTTGTATGACGTACTGGAGTTGGTCACCCTGAGGCGTGATTAAGACTAGTCCAGTCCCCAAATATGAAAAGTCGTGAGAACCATCGAAGTACATCGTCCAAAGGTTGTTAGTTGACAAATCTGGTGGCTCTTGCAGAAGTGGTTTGGGATTATTAGTCCATTCGACCATGAAATCTGCAAGAATCTGAGATTTGATAGTTACTCGAGCAGTGAAATGGAGATCAAATGCTCTGAGTTCTGCTGCCCATTTTGCTACTTGACCAATTGCATTCGGATTTCGGAGTATGTCCCCTAATGGAAAGGATGATGGCACGAATATCTTGTGCGCTTGAAAGTAATGTCACAGCTTGAGGGATAGCGTAGTTTTTCGACCCCGAGTAACACTCCTTTGGTCCGTTTAGTACTTCGCTTATGTAATACACTGGTTGTTGCATTCCTCCCCTTTCTGTGACCAGTACTGCACTGACCACACAAGGGGTTGCGGCTAAGTAAATGAGCAACAGTGCTCCTGTTGAAATTGCAGATAGTCTCAGTGAGATCATTTGCATGATTAGAGATCTCAAAGCTCTTGACAACCAAATCATCTACGTAAGCTTCTAAATTGTGCATTAATTGAGATAGAAAGGTCTTCTGCATCGAGCGTTGATAAGTGCAACCAGCATTCTTGAGGCCAAATGGCATTCTGACGTAGCAGTAGGTGCCAAAGGGTGTGATGAAGGTAGTTTTCTCTTCATATACTTCTGCCATGCTAATTTGATGGTAGCCTGACTAAGCATCCAAGAAGCTCATCAATTCACAACCCGCTGTTGAATCGACCAATTGATCAATGCGAGGAAGGGGAAAGCCATCCTTTGGGAAGGCATTGTTAAGACTGGTGTAATCGACGCACATGTGTCACTTACCATTGGACTTAAGGACCATGACTGGGTTCGCGAGCCATTCGGGATGGTTAACAGCGTGAATGAAGCCAGCTCCCTGGAGTTTAGTCAACTCCGAATGAATGGCTTCTTGTCGATCGGGAGCAAAGCATCAAAGTTTTGGCTTTATTGGTCGCTGTCCAAGCCGAATTGCTACCTGTGCTCGATTACTTCCCTTGGGACTCCGCGCATGTCGGATGGTTTCCACGCAAGCATATCTGTGTTAGCTCGGAGGAAAGTAATGAGCGCAAGTTCCTATTTGTCATCTAGTGTTGATCCAATCTGAACGGTCATCTAGGAATAGAGGAACTTGCTTGAGTTTTTCGTTTGGTCGCAAAGTTGTCTTGACCGCATCAGGTTCTTTGGTTGCCAACTTGACATCTCGTATGGATAGTTGATCGACCAGTTCCAAAGAAATGCGATCACATGTGATAGCTTTATTTTGACTACCTCTAATCGTGATGAAGCCTTTTGGTCCCGGTATTTTGATGCACTGATAAGCGTAGGTGTCGCTACCATGAACTTGGCGAGTGAGGGCCTGCCAAAGATAGCATTGTAAGCTGAATCAAAATCAAATACATCAAAAGAAATTAACTCTGTTCAAAAATTCTCTGGTCCCCGAGTGTTACATGTAACACTATTTGCCCGATGGGTATCATCGAGGAACCAGTGATTATCCCAAAGAATGGGTGAGCCACTGGTTTAATCTTTGAGCAAGGTATTTGCATCTCGTCAAGAGCTTTGGCGAATAATAGGTTGAGAGAATTTCCCCCATCGACCAATACTCGTCCCACTTCAGCGTTGCTAATAATGTGGGAAATTACCAAAGGAAGCCGTCATGGTTGCAACTACCCTTTGGGGCAATCTTCCCGGCTAAAGGTCAAGGAGGTATCTGACCAACGGGGAAATTGAAGCTATCGAAGGAGAGCATCCACACTATTTATCTCACGGCAAACAGCTTTAAATTGATGCTTAGAATAATAAGATGAAGGCCCACCAAAAATAATGTTAATATGATTACTAGGTACCTGGTATGGCATTATCTCTTCTCCATCGGTGTCTTTGGTCCCTCGGGATTGTCCCTGTTCTGGTATAGTTGGCATAGATGCAGTACCTTGATACAAATCTTCCATGCGCTTCAGCCAGGTGTGATAGTTCTTGAGGTCCTGTCCAGGAGCGTTGTGTAATGGACACCATTTCTTGTTTTCCTACAGGTTAGTTTGTTTTTCCGTGCGGTCGCCAGTTCGACCACCAGAAAGAGGTTTATTAAATTTGAATGGAACCTTTTTACCTTTCTCCTGTGGTTGCTTGTCCAAGACTGCGACCTCCCGGAATCAGTTTGCTCCACTCTTCTTGGGCTTCTTAGATTTGCCACCTACAAAGGATTCAGACTTCTAATCCAAGGACCATCGGCAAATAATTTGCCATAACCCGTTCGTTTCCTCTGGCCTCTTGGATGGCAGTGACAAAGATCTCGAGAAATTTGGTTGGATTTTGAGTCCCATCGAATCTCTCGATTGTACCAGATTTAAACTTATCAGGTCAGACCACATTTCGTAGCCCGGGTGAAAAAGCTTTACAACCCATGTACGTACTACACGGTCGTTGATTGTCGCAAGTATCATCATGGTTGCAGAAGGAATCGGCTTGAGGAAGCTCACGACGTGGCCCCAAATGCGAGTGTATTGGTACGCAATTGTGGTCATGATAAGTGCTAGTTCGCCGGGCCTTGTCATGTCGAGTATGTGTGTGGTTACGTCTCTTGTGCCGTTGACAGGAACCGTCTTGCCCTTTGGTCGTTGAACGCGATGATGTTGCTGGAGTAATGCCCAAGGCAACTTCATCGAGGTTATCTGCAACTACCCTTGCGAATATAATTCCATTGTCGTTCACTAGACTAGAGGGAGCATTGCGAAGAGCATATGCAATTCTCCGGATACGGTCCTCAGCATTCTTTCTTGGTGCTGGCGGAGTTTCCAGCGTGGTTGTCTCAGCCGTCGGGGAGTATTCTGGAGGCGAGATCGGCGTGCACTCACACCTGCGACCACCTAGATGTGGTTGTCGAGACGTTCCCCGACCAAGGTCGCGGATAGCAGTATCATGGCGTGTTGGCGCAAGTCATAGGAAATCCTCTGTGACCTTGCAGACCTCGGCCTCTCGTTGCCTACACGTGTTGTCTTCCGCCTATTTGCGCTCTTGTTCTTTCCTAGCAACACACTGCTCGGGGTTTTCCTCTAAAGGTGCAGTGACTTCACTCGGAATTGAATTCGTGGATGGAGAAAGCATCTCCTCTTTTCCTGAGTCAGACTTGAAATCGAAGAGAGATTTCAAGTTCTCTGGAGAAAAATTCTCTACGAAGAAGTCAAAATCATCATCTCCCGTATCATCTCGGTAATATGCTGTGGCACATACTCACTCTCAGATATGGTAAAACTCATAGAGGACAAGCGAATTGCTTTATCTGATTCCTGATCAACAGACATGATTGGAATTGACGCCGATGCTTCCTCGAGAGAAATCTCAAGGGTAGTTTCGTTGCCATTGATGGGGACGCTATCTTCATCCATTGTGTCTACATGATCCTCGAGATTGAATTCATTCTCAGAATCGTGCAGGCAAGGGAAAGGATCAATGAATACGATGAACCTTGGTGAAAATTTCTTTAAGGCCCCACGGTGGGTGCCAGCTGTCGATGATTGGAACACAAGGGTCCTCATGTCGAACTTACGCAAGAATGAGATGGATTATGAAAGGAGCCAATCAAACAAGTACCAAAATATTTAGAGTATCTACGAATCGGGGACGCAGGAATTTGTCTACGAATTAGACAAGTAGCTGAGTAATGACCCTACTTCCTGTGTATTTGTTTATGTGGAAAATGGATTACAAAGATATCGTTAAAAAGTCAATATGCTAGCTAATCCTATTTGGCTATGTCTAATCTTCTCTATAGAGGATCGTTCCCCCATTGATCTTTCCCCTGAAGGCCTTCTTATACTTTTCGAAGAGATTGCCGGGTATCCTCTTGAAGGCACATCCCACGATCGCTCACAATTGCGTCAAGGTAATAGCTGCGGGTTGTGGGTACATGGTGGTTGCCATAGATCATGGTTACATGGCAGTTAGGTAGCTTTGACTTAGCGTCCTAGAACTGCCTCACCACCCTAACTTCCTTCGATGGTTACCTTCTCAGGGACTTATTATTATCTCAGGAATAATCATAAGGATCAAGGTACCGTTATGATGAAGGGTGATTGTGTACTACTGTGACCACTATAATAATATCAGACTTTGTATCTGCGAGAGGGTTTGGTCATAGGGTGATGTCTTTGCGACTGTAGCGTTCACGAATACAACAAAAGATATGGAATTTATGGTAATAAGTGTTTGAGATCCATAGAGTTTTATTATAATTTGCATGAAATAAATATGACTCTCAGGCTATACCCAGAACACCCTTAGATTACCCGGTATCTCTTTCTTACACCTTCCGTGACCATAGAAAGGTACTTGCGACCATGGTGTGCTATGCGCAATCATGGAATGCTATATGCGACCATGGAAGTCTATGCACAGTTAACAATTGTCAGGGACCCACCCGCCGCGGTGGGCCCGAGTGTGCACTTACCCTAACTGCCCAGGATGCAGTCGTGCACAAAGTAATAAACAGACAACCAGCTCAATTTTGTTCATATACAAAAACAATATATGGCCGTCAAGCCTTAATACCCATCGTTATGCAAAAGCCAGAAAGGCAAACTATTAAATTTTATGAAAGTAGTTTTAAGTCTCCGGGACCATCCCACAGGAAATATTTGACTGCAAAACGTAACTCTTCAAATCTCCAGTTGGCTTTAGTTCACCAATCTATAGCTTCTCTTTAACTATATTTTTGTTATTAAGCAAGGGTGAGTACAAAGTACTCAGCAAGCCAAAATGCAGATATATTTAAAGAATTGATAAACATTATGGAAGGTTCATGGAAATATTTATAAGAAATCAATTCATAATTCACCATTGTAGTATAGTGCTTGTAGAAATTTGTCCTCCTCTTTACTCTAACAAGAATGCAGTACATATATATCATAATTAACCTTCTAAGGGTGAATTTAACATCTTAAAATGTAATTCATAAATCTACTTGTGCCCAACCCCATGATAAGTTCATTGACCATGACATACCCTAATCCAAGGGTATGGAGTATTCGAATACATTCTTTACACTCTGCAGAGGTGTACTACTTTTCCCGCAATTTACTTCGACTATCACTGTCAGCGCATTTACATGCAACAATACTGCATGCGACTGAGTCGAAGCTCACATGCTTTTCTAAATGTCTTATCATAACTTTAGCTCTGCTCGGCTAAGGTCTTAGCATCCATCAAACAAAACCTATAGCCGTTATAACGGGCTATACCCCTACCTTGATCCCTTCCCAGTGCCAGTGCACGGTAAGGTAGTCCCCTTTGTCTAGCAATGGGTCAATGGAGGGATCACATCTCACAAACACATCAACGTCATTTGTTTATATATATTTATGATAGATAGGGTTTAAGTGGTCGAATGCTGGGATATGGTTAAGGAAGATGGTTCAAGCTGGATTGACTCAGAAAAAGAGGAAAACTTTATCTGGTGTTTGGATGGACGATCAAATTATATATATGTAGGGTTGAAGGCAAAGTGGACAAGGTGACGCGAACGGATTTTCAATCTAAGGTTCCTAGAGTTACGGATGACATAAGCATGTCGATGGGAGTGACATTGGACATAGCTAACATGGCTTAGGCTGGCTTTTTAGGGTTTTTGTCGAGGCTTTAATACTAAAACAAGGCTAGGGCTTCGGTTGGATGGTCGAAATACTAGGGCAAAGTCAAATTCTAGATTGGATGTGAATGTGGTGACGTTCGAACATAGACGGACGACATTCATTTGGGACGACAAACTGGAGATAGGTGGAGATGGGGTTTTATCGCAATATGACAGTTGAAGAAAATGTAGAACATAAGATCATGAACTTGGTAGATAAAGTGGATTTTAATTTTCATGCATGAAAGCAACTGAATTGTGTGAATGTCACTGGTTGACACTGGGCTGATCAGGGTTGACAATGGATGACATGAATTGTAAATTAGGGCATGGCTGTTTAAGTGTTTTGGGCTTCGATTGCTTTGTTAAATTATGTCTAAGATGCAAGCGAGGATGGTGGGAACTCAACGGAGGTGGTTTCGAGCACTGGGGCGCACGGACGGTGATGAACGGTGGCAAGGAAGCAAGGTGGCGACACGGCGAAGTTAGGCTACTGGACAGATTTTTGGCATTGGGTTTGTACAACGTCAAGAGTGGAAGCAGTGGAACAAAATGTATGGTTGAATGAGGTGAAGCCACTGGACAAGGCGGCGTCGATGGGAATGGCCTACAGTGATAGAGTTGCACGCTGGTGGCACGCCGGAAAAGAGTAAAACACCCAAATTAAGTGTTGAGCTGATTCTGTGGCATTTCCGTGGTTTGGAGGCCAATTAAGCTTATTTTCTGGGTTCTGGTGCGGTGGATTTGGTCAAAGGTTTGTCGACGGCGAGCGGCAGTGAGTTGCACTAGAGCAGAAAATGAAAACGACATCTTCACGGTGCTGGCGTTATTGGGTGGTTTGGTCACCAAATTAAAAGCATGGCTAGGTTCCTCGAGTGGTCTAGACGGGGGAGTCTACGAGGAATTGGACCAGCACGACGCCGGCGAGGAGCTCGACAACGCGGTCGGAGACGAGGAAGATCGGATTTGGGCTTTTGGACTACGGTCCTTTGGAGTTCAATTCCCTGGTATAGGAGCAAGAGGGATGCAAGGGAAACCTACTGGTATGACTAATTTGGCCGAAGAAGCGGTGGTGCTGGCCAGCGGTGAGAGCACGACAGCGCAAAATAGGACAACATCGACTTCACCAAATGGTGATGAATTCTTGGAAAAGTTGAGAAGGAAGATGTTTCTATGATGAAAACAAGGATTTCACTCAACAGGCTTGATTAGTTTTTGTGGCCAGAGCATAGTCCGATGAACCTTGCAGAGAACATCGCCGGTGGCGAGGAAAATGCAAATTCACGGTGACTTGAGATGGCCGAGGGAAGTAAGAGGGAAGAAGATTTTACCTTGGGGAGTTGTTTGCAGGTGCGGCGGCGCGCGGTGACTTTGTCTTCTTCACGCAACTGAGGAAGAAAAAGAAGATTATCAGGGAGAAGAAAAAGGAACAAGAACAAGGATTGTGTGTGTTGCTGTTGCTGGGCTGAGAAGAAAGCAATATTATATATAGTCCAAGTTGCTGCTGCGAAGAAGGATATAGATGATGCACAGTGAAATAGCTACTGGCTGGAGGAGGAAGGCAGATGGAAGTTTTGCTGTTACTAGATGGCTTCATGGGTAAGGGTGGTATATGTGTATATTAAACATTGCCTGAATATGTGGGTAAGTAGATGTTGTAGTCTCTGGGAGGTAATAGAATGTTTGTGTGTATACACTGGTCAGTGGTGAAGGTAGAATATGAATAGGAGTATTTGGGTGTACTGAACTATGTATGCATGGTTGTGTGTTGCAGCTTCTGGAGGTTAGTAGAGTACTTGTGTGCGTGTACAAGGACAGAAGAGAATCAGGAAAGAAGGCAAGAATGGTTTGGAAGGCTGAATTGTGACCATGAAAGTGGTTGAGAAATTCAATTTTTCCGACGTGTTACTTCTTATCCAAGAATGAAGATAGCTAAGTGATGACATCAGCCTTGATGTTCACATAGGTGATGATCTCATGTGTAGGCCCTGCATATTTTTAGGATAAAACACTTCTTTGTTCTAGGGTTTGAGTGAAGCATTTCCACCCCCTTAGAATTGGGAATTATCTGAGATTCTTGTCTCCGTCGTTCTTGTGATTGCGTCGGTGATTGTAAGAACACGTTTACTCCACATGAGTGAGTAGACAAAGGGATTGAAGCGTGTGGTTGGGTGAATTGAGTGTCGCAGGTTGCCATAATAAAGACGGCGGTTGGTGGTGTCATTCATCAGGTTGTGCGGATCTAGTTATCTCCAATCCTACACCGTGAAGATTGGGCCAAACCACAGACTGATCCATATCAACATCCCAATAAAACTCTTCAATTTCCATAACATGCATTTTGGATCTTAGCAACATATCCCAAATATTATCCTGCATATTCCAACAAAAGCCAATACTTTTCCAGCAAGAGATAGCGAATGGACAAAGAAAGAATAGGTGAATTTGAGTTTCTAATTCATCATTCTGACAACTTACACATTCTTGATTTTACAGCTGAAAAAGCTTTCTTACTAATAGCTTTGTATTCAATCTATTAAGCAGGAAAACCCAAAAGAAAATCTTTTGTTTGAAAAGACAACTTTTGCTCCAAAAAAATTTGAAGGTACTATGCACATGCGATGACCCAGAATAGCCGAGTAGACTTTTTTTGTTGAGTATTTATCATTAAGAGGATCCTTGAGACACCAAACATCATTAAAACCTCCCACCATTTCAAGGTTCAGATGCAATTGAGATAAAAGGATGAATTGTTGATGTGCAATTGGTGACAACAGCAATGAAAAATAATCTGCTCAATCCTCTGAGGCAACAAAATTCCTTACAGAGTCTTCCTGATTGACGAAATAATATAATTCTGCCCATTCAAGAGACAGAACCTTTCGATGCCATAAATCCGTCCAGAGACTACAAGTCGATCCATTACCAATGACACATTTGAAAAGACCTTGGGAAAACGAAAGATTTTTTAATGCATCTTTCCACCAGAATGATCCTTTGGCCACAGACCATTGAGGAAGATTATGAGAATAATAATTTTCCCAAAATAAATTATTCCATGGAATGTCCTTTCGATTAAAAAACTTAAAAATGAATTTAATCAATAAGGCCATGTTTTGAACTCTCAGATCCACAGACCGAGTTTAATAAAGTTAATCTTCCTCCAAGAAAAGGAAAGAAAGATGCCATCCCATGAGCCTTTTCTCAATTCTGTTAATTGACCCCTCAAAATTAGCCACTTTTGGCCTCATAGTACCAAGAGGAAGTGCTAAATAAGTAAATCGGAAAGATCCCACTGTACAACCAAGTATTCAACCAGTGTCAAATTGGCTACTATATTAGGATCAAAATGAACTGGGACTAAAAATGACTTATCAAAGTTCAGTTTCAGTCCTGTTGAGTACGCAAATGATTGCAGAAGGGCTTTTATCAAGAAAATTTCTTTAGAGGAAGCTTTAAGAATAATAAGAGTTTCATCTGCATATTGAATGATAGGAAAATCTTGACAAGCTAAATTATTAATCGGGAGACCCAATTGACCTTTCCTTTTGGCCATATTCAGAATGCCTTGAAGCAAGTCTGCTACCATCACAAAAAACAATGGTGAAAGATGATCTCCTTTTCTGACACCTCTTTTGCAATGAATAATTTTTCCAGGAACTTTATTGAGAAGAATGTTAGAAGACCCTATTTTCAATAAAGAAGAAATCTAGGATAACCATTTATTGCCAAATCCTCTCACTTGCATGACTTCCAGAATTGAATTATGTTCAATGGTGTCAAAAGCTTTCACAAAATCTAATTTGATCAAAATAGTTGGAGATTTCTTCACCTTACAAATATGTATGTATTCAAAATTCCATGGCAAATAGTCCTAAAAAGAACGATTCTGAACAAATCCATATAGATCTTTATGAAGTTAATCATTTCCTGAAGCCTAGAAGCAAGAATCTTCGTAATCAATTTGATGCAACTATTGACAAGAGAAATGGGCCGAACGTCCTTAACTTTCGAAGCATCTCCTTTTTTCGGCAAAAGAATAATCCAAGAGGAATTAAGTCTTTTTAGATCCACCGATCCTTGAAAAAAACTTCTAGGGCTTGTTTGGATAGCCCCGGATTGGGCCAGATCCGGCCCAATCCGGCGGCAATAAAATCACACCGGGAATAAATTTGGCCCAGCTAAAAATTGCGTTTGGGTTGGGCTCAGAACAGGAAAATTCCGGCTAAAACCCACTGGATTGGCCGGGAAAAAAATGGCCTGTGGAGGCAATTTTGTTTCCCACTCTCTCTCGCGCGGCTGCTCCCTCTCGCGACGATGCCTCCCCCCGATCACTCTCGCGATCTCTCATGCCGCCGCCTACTCCTCCCCTCGCAAAGCCTCGACTCCGTCGCCAAACCCTCCCCGCACGACGCCGTCACCCCCTCTCCGGTGAGATCATCCCCTCCCCATCTAGGGTTTCACAGATCTAAGGTTTCTCATATCTAGGTTTTCTCAGATCTAGGCAATTTTTTTATTTGTATGCACTGAACGGGTAGATCTAGCCGACTTCGGGGAGGAGGACCGCCTGAGAGTAGCGTCACCCTGGTGCCACCTGAGATCTGTGACAAGGGGTGTTAGTCTCTCTCAAATCAGAGCAGATTTGAGCAAGAACGTAAGCGCTTGGAAATCTTTCATCCAGGTACATATCTGATAACTCTTATAAATATGCGTTTTCTCTAATTATTTTGCCCTCTGTTTATGCTAGATTTAGTCAATTAAGTCATTGTACATTCAAATACAGCTAAATTGGTTGCCGCTCGACCCGACTACTCGCTTTGGTTATCTCTATTGTAGGTTGAGTAGGCTTGGACCTATCTGCGAATTCTCAGAAAATCCAAGCATTGAAATGCATAAGGTCCAAGACTCTTAGGTCATATCCGCCTCATTAACCGAATTCACTCGGACAACTTCTTCGTCAGGTGAAGTCGCAGTAGCCGTGGTTGTTCATTTCCCTGGTCCGTTTTTCTTTGGTCGAAGTTCAGGATGAAGCTTGTAGCATTTGTCCTTGGTATGTCCTGTGACTTGACAATGTTCACAAAAGGCACCCGTGCCCGATGTTGAAGCGTTCTTCTTCGAACTCGTCTTTTTCTTTGTCGAGGTCGCACTTTCCTTCGTGCTTTTGTCGCTGCGGGATTTGTTCTTCTTCTCGATCTCCATAGCAGTTGTGCTTGCGGTCACGATGTCTTGGACGCCGAACAAACTTAGCTTAGTACTGATCGATTTCTAAAGTTCAGATGTGTACTTCCGAAATACCTGAGGATCAGAAGTGAGATGCCGATGACCATTGCTTGTTGCCGAAACTCTGTTGTATAGTCTTGGACGGTCTGGTCACGCCGTTAGCACAATCTGTGCCAACGCTCCCATCTCTCCTCAAGGTAACCCCTCGGATAGAATTCTTGTCGCAGAAGTCGTTTGAATTGACCACGCAAGGTCTCAGCTTCACCACTAGCGACAAGGGCCTTCCACCAAGTCTTGGTGTGGTCATTCATCTTCAAAGGTGCGAACTTTACCTTTTGAGCACTACTGAACCCTTTCAGGTCAAAGTAAGTCTCAAGTTGATCGATCCAAGAATCCAGCTTCTCGGCATCGATTACCCCGTCATATATGGGTATTTCAATCTTAGCCTCGACCTTGAAAGATCCGACAGCTAAAGAGGTGTTGGCGAGGTCGTCGGTCTTATGGTCACCTTTGTCTTCATCTTCATCTTCCATGCGCAAGTATTCACCAGTCTTCACACCTATAACCTTCCTTGCTTCAAGAGGTACAATAATGGCCTGCTGCTTAATCCAAGTAAGCACAGTTTCCATGTCGGTGGAGAGCTTAGCGACTTGTTTGGCTAGGTTAGCTTGAACGGAGGTATCGTCAGACATTGTCGGAGATGCGGCTGTAGGAACCGTCAATTGATCGCCTGGAGTTTCACCGGAGGTTTTGTAACCTTGGCGAGTCTTCACCATCCACAGGATAGGAAAGTTGCTCTGATACCAACTTGATCCGTTTGAGACCTAGCCTTGGTTTTCGCACTAGACTCTCCCAGATTCTAATTTGCTGAATAACGGGATCTTATTCGGAAATACCGAAACCCAAAGTAATTGCACAACTCTTTATTTCAAAGAGGGCTTTACACGTCGAATGTTAGGCACACTTGCCCACGTCGAAGGAACTATAAGTGTCTAAAACTCAACTAAGTTATATGACTTTTCGATGATCTAAACTAATCCTATTACAAGGTATTTATAATCCAATCGTATGAGTACGTATCAGACTCAATAATCTAAACGTATTAGACTCATATAACTAACTAACTAATCCTAAATAGATATGCTTAGCTATATATTCGGATCGGATTACAATTCCAAACAGGGAACGAATTCCTTTTCATGGTCGCGAACCAATCCATGGTCGCGAAACCTTTCCGAACACGGTTAAGGTCGCGAAGCCGAATGCGATAAGGACTTGAAGATCCTCCCGGATCAAGATCTCCTGTGATGTAGTGCCTATGCAAGCTTGTCATTGGATGACGAGCCAACACTTACACATTCAAGCACAAAGGTGAAAAGATCTACATGTTACCTTTGACACCACAAGAGATTGCATTGGATGAGCTCCATCGAGCTCAAAAGCAAGATCCAGAGAAGGAGAAGCTTGCTGAACAATCTTGTTTGTTATACCAATCAAAAAGAATGATGAACAGAAAGGAAAGAATGGTAAAACCAAAAACAAAGTGGGTCCAGTCTTGTTTATTAAGAAATACACACTTGAGGATTCCAAACAAGCTTTCTGTGTTCTCTTATACAAAGAAACCCTTATTTCAACTAACACATTAACTTCTCTGCCTAGCTGCATGCTTGAACTTTTGTAGGAGTATGAAGATGTATTTCCGGAGGAGATACTTGCTAGTTTACCCCCACTGAGAGGCATTAAACATCAAATTGATTTTATTCCAGGAGCTTCATTGCCTAATAAACCAGCATATTGAACCAATCCTGAAGAGAGTAAAGAGATCCAAAGACAAGTACAAGAACTTCTCACGAAAGGTTATGTTTGAGAAAGCATGAGTCCTTGTGTTATTCCTGTCTTACTTGTACCGAAAAAGGATGGTTCATGGAGGATGTGCGTTGATTGTAGAGCGGTAAATAACATCACAATCAGGTATAGGCATCTTATTCCTCGACTTGATGACATGTTAGATGAACTATGTGGTTCTGTAATCTTTTCTAAGATTGATTTGAGAACTGGATATCACCAAATCAGAATGAAGCTAGGAGATGAGTGGAAAACAGCTTTCAAGACAAAACATGGTTTGTATGAATGGTTAGTTATGCCATTTGGTTTGACTAACACTCCTAGTACTTTTATGAGGTTAATGAACCATGTGCTTAGAGATTTCATTAACAAATTTGTGGTTGTCTATTTTTATGATATTCTTGTTTATAGTAAGTCACTAGCTGAACACATTGATCATGTTAGACAAGTACTTGCTGTTCTAAGAAGAGAAAAACTCTATGGTAATCTTGACAAGTGCAGCTTTTGCACAAATCATGTTGTTTTTCTTGTTTTGTTCTTAGTAAACAGGGTATTGCTGTGGATGAGGCTAAAATCGAAGCTCTCAAATCATGGCCGACACCAACAAATGTGACACAAGTCAGAAGCTTTCATGGACTTGCCAGTTTCTATCGAAGATTTGTTAAAGACTTTAGCACCATCAGTGCACCACTTAATGAGCTGACGAAGAAGGGAAAACAATTCTATCGACGATTCGGACTTGGGGTCCTCAGTCGAACTTATGCAGAATTTTGTGAGTTGTGAGACCTTTCAGGGTGTCCCTCTGGGAAGGGATGATGAACCAAAGTCAGTTCAAGCACAGAGAGAGTTAGACAGGTTCGGGCCGTGTATGGTAGGAGTAATATCCCTACGTCCTGTTAGGATTTCACTATGTGTAAGAAGAAAAGATTACAAGGTTGTGGAAAGGGTCTTCACAGGCGAAGATCCTTCCCGTGTGGTTATATAAAAACACTACCAAAGTGGCCTATGAAAGCTAGTAGATTTAATCCAATGACTTCTGTTGATCTGTCGATCTTTCGATCCCCTTTTCGTTTGATAAATCGGCTTACCCTTTTATCCTAGTCGGAAGGGCGCCAAGGCATAACGGCTTCGAACAGTTGCTCGGGTGCAGTTTTGGCAACTGCACTTAACCTCCACGCAAGCTTAACACGTGTAGTTAAGGAATAACTGTACATATTAACCTCCTGACGGTTGTCTTTGCACGTGGAGGAATCTTCGGGATCCTCGGGATATGCTTGTTGTAAGGCCTAAGCAACCCCGCATCTCCTGGTTGAGGGTATTCTGACCGCGTATGGTCCACAGTCATCTGATCGCGCATTATCTGCGACCTGTCCGCGCATTGCATACGGGCTTCTGACCGCAAACTATCTGCGGCCTGATCACGTAGAGCCTGCAACCATGTGTCTGCGCTTCCCAGGATAGCTAAGATCATATCAACGGACACTCATCTGGTTCAAATCTGTCTTGAACCAGACGTGCATTTATTTTGTACTAGCTCGGGTAACAATCCTCGTCAAATTCCAATGGGAAGAGCCTCAAGAGGAAGCGTTCCAGGAGCTAAAACAATGGATGACCAATGCACCACTTCTTTCTCTACCAGACTTTGAAGTCCAATGTGATGCAAGTGGTATTGGAATGGGAGGCGTGTTGCTGCAAGAAGGTAGGCCAATTGCATATTTTAGTGAGAAACTTAGCGGTCCAGCTTTAAACTACTCTACATATGACAAAGAACTTTATGCTTTGATTAGAGTGCTTGAAATTGGCAGCACTACTTATGGCCTAAAGAGTTTGTGATTCATTTTGACCATGAAGCTTTGAAACATTTAAAAAGTCATAATAAGGGTCCAACTCTTTTCGATTTCACACCTAACTAGAAGGGTTGTTTCTAGTATAAATAACCATCTATGGGATTGGATGAAACAACTTTACGAGGATTATTAGCTAAGCTAGTTATTTATTTATTGAATATATCATATTTAACATATTTCGGATATGATATGTGAATCTGTAAATTAGCAACCATTATGGTCACAGAAGCAACTTTCTGTGTACCAGAAGGTCGCGGGCACAGTACCAGCTTATGGTTGCAGAACTTGCGTGACCATAAGGTTGCAGAACTTGCGCGACCATAAGGTCACAGGATATGCGCGACCAAGGTGATCTAAGGGTTATATTTAATCTAAGTAGTGCTTGAGCTTACCAGACACGTTTCCAGGATAAAGATAACTTCTTCTCCGACGTATGGAGATAACCAAAGAGGAGTTAAGATGTGCGGTTATCCATAAATACACATGTTAACCGACGAAGAGATAAAGATTAAAGTGCAGTTATGCAACTGCATGTTAGCAACCATCCAAACTCCCGAACTACTTCACGTTGGCATCCTTTCAATCAATATAAAAGGAGGCAAGGAAGTACAAGATAAGACATTCAGAAGAAGACTTGAACAACTCAAGCAATAGACAATAGACAGAAGCATTGAGAGAGATTGTCAACCTCTGTAACAATCTCTCATTTCCTGTAAAAATTCATATATATAGTAGAAACATCACAGGACGCAGGGTTATTACTCAATCCGTTGAGGGCCCGAACCTATATAACTCTGTGTGTCTCCAATTCATACTTACTCTAACTTACCTGATAAACACCTTGAAAGGTCTCAACTTTTTACTCACAAATCTGCGTAAGATTGACTAAGGACCCCGAGTCCTAATCATTGACAGCTGGCGCCCACCGTAGGGCATTTCTTAACGCATTTTCTTCATTAGGAGTTCTGGTAAGTCATGTCTGGGGCATACGATTCCGAGAACGATTTTGATCTCGACGACTATGCTCAGATTCAGATGCCTTCACCCAACAACCCCGTTCGTATGGAAGAGGTCGAGGACGAGGACGTCTATGAATCACATCCATAGGGTACATCTTTTCCAATTCTAGTCATGTCTGTTGACCAAGAGACGGAAAAGATGAATCTTTCCCCTCATGACAGTCCCGCCACATTAGAGGCTGAGTACGTGCCACAACACGTTATTCCAGAAGATGTGGAGGATGAAAATCTTGAGTTTAGTCTTGGAAAGTTTGATCCGGAAAATCTCAAATCCCTTTTTGATTTTGAATCTGATTCGGAACAAGGAGGAATATTTTCCCTGTCTACAACTTCGGTTCATCGAGAATTTGCTACGCTATCGGAGGAAACTCCTGAGCAGCGAATTACCAGGGAGGAACAAGAGCGCAGACAGAAGGAGGATCAGGACCGTGAACAACGAGAAAACGAGGTTTGTAAGGCCACTAAGGAAGCCTTACGCCTTGCGCAATCTCGCCACGATGCCGTTGTTTGAGATCCTGCTCCTAGCACTTCTCGTTATCCGCATGGCACCATCTTTGACCCCAAAGAATCCTTCGGCGGTTGAAGAGACAGTAACTCCTATGGCACCCAGAAGGCACACACAAGATCAAATTCTTGTTATCGCAGATACACTGCATAATCCTCGTCCTGATATCGAAGTTGCGGATAGAACGACCTTTTCCAGAGTCCTTGCAGACACGCTCGACGAAGTTGCATCTGACTCCAATGGCGTCATCCCATTCCATGATTCGTTCCCATGGGTGGGATTATTCGCACTCCAGCCATGGGAGGCGCAATCGATTGCCAGTAGGGCCGATTCGGCATGACAAGGCCAGGAGAGTTGGAAGCTCCCGCGATCAAGATCACATACCAATCCATTCCCGCCTGGGGCCACGAGGTGTATCTCCTCAAGGTAATGTCGCCCGCGACCATATGGAAGGTCGCAGTGGTAGACATTTTCGCAGTTCCTATGTAGGTTGTAAGGCTTTCTCGTCGGGCCTCCGTGTTGTGATCTGGCCAGATAAGTTTAAACCAGGGACTATCAAAAGGTTCGATTGAACTCAGAATCCATCAGAGTTTCTTCAGATCTACATTACTGCCATTCAAGCGGCAGGGGGAATCAACGAGAACTTATAATCGGGGACAGACAAACTGGAAAAACTGCAATAGCTATCGATACTATATTAAACCAAAAGCAAATGAACTCAAGGGGCACAAATGAGAGTGAATGGCTGTTCATCTACCTTTATCCTTGGAAGCTCAGGCGGAAGCCTGTTTACTTATGACCGTGTGATGGCAAACTACTTCCCAACGGTTCTTCAAGGACCAACGAGGACCTGGTTGTTTAATCAACTAGAATGGTCAATTTACAATTGGGAAATGTTGTGTGATGCAATACTCAACAATTTCCAAAATTGTTATCAGAAGCTTGGCAAGGAGGATGATCTTCATCGCTTGCGCCAGACTTCTGTAGAAATTCTTCGACAGTTTGCCAAGAGATTCATTGGAGTGAGAAATACCATTCCTAACATCTCTGACAGTTCCGTTATCAGGGAATTTAAACATGACATTTGACTTTGGAGATTCACTGAAGATTTACTTATCCATCCGCCTCGAGCAGTAGCCGATCTCTTTGACATGGCTGATCGTTATTCCGACGCGGCCGAGGTCATGGAATGGAATAGGATGGTGGACAAAAGGAATTTTCCGCCTCAACCAGGTCTCAAGAACGACAAGAACGATGATTCTAGCAAGAAGCCGGAGTCATCATCGAGCGGGAAATCAAAGAAGCCCAAGAAGAATCGGGCTAGACAATACTGAGATGTCACCGTTGCTGATAAACCACTGTCAAGAAAAGGTAATAAGTTAACATTTCAAAATAAAACTCCTTCTGGTGGCCGCAACAGTGACCATTCAGGAAAACAGGCTAACCCGTAGGGAAATAAGAAGTGGTGTCCACTACACAATTCTTCTGGACATGATATTGAGAATTGTCGCAACTAGTTGAAGAGTTTCGAGGACTTCTACCAGGGAACTGGATCCATGCCGACCATACCACGGCAAGATCAAGCCTGCAAGGTTGGAGAGGCTAATGGGGATGAAGAAATGTCTTACCAAGTAACCCAAACCATGTCAATACTATCTTTGGTGGTTCTTCTTCTTATGCTTCTAAGCGTCAATTTAAAACCTTTTAGCATGAGGTAAATAAAGTTGAAGCTCCTCTTGGGGAGCCTCAATATCCTCGCTAGTCAAAAACTCCCATAACCTTCGACCGGGATGATTGTCCCAAGGGACTTACATGACCATTACGACTTCCTTTGGTCATTACCCCTATAATTAGCAATGCTAGGGTCAAAAGGGTTCTAATCAATGGGGGTAGTTCTTTGGACCTATTATTGGTCAAGACTCTTGACGAGAGGCAAATCCCTCGTTCAAAGATTAAACCCATAATTCACTCGTTTTATGGTATAATTCCTGGCCCCCCAATGATGCCGATTGGACAAATTGTGTTACCAGTAACATTGGGAGAACCAGACAATTTCCGAACAAAATTAATTACATTTGATGTAATTGATTGCAATTCGGCATATAACACTATTTTTAGTAGGCCAACCCTTGCTAAGTTCATGGCGGTGGTGCATTACGCTTATTAATGCATCAAGCTACTAGGCCCAAAAGGCGTGATTTCGGTCCGAGGCAGCCGGAATACGGCTCTTACATGTGATTCGTTATCTTTGGAGTTGGTGGTCCAACTTCCCCTTCGGGATGTTCAAGTTGTGACCACAACCACAGATGTGATCAAAGTTGCCCCGCGACGAGATGAAAAATTGAAGTTAGTTCCATTGTACCTAGATGATCCATCCAGAACCATTCGGACTGGATCAGGTTTGGATGACAAATTGGAACTCGAGCTCATCACTTTCCTCTGGGCTAATGCAGTTGTGTTTGTGTGGAAACCATCCGACATGCCTGGAGTCCCAAGGGAAGTGATTGAGCACAGGCTAGCTATTCGGCCTGGACAGTGACCAATAAAGAAAAAGCTCAGACGCTTTGCTATCGATCGACAAGAAGCCATTCGTGTGGAGTTAGACAAACTCCAGAGAGTAGGATTTATTCGAGAAGTCGATCATCCTGATTGGCTCACAAACCCGGTCATGGTCCTAAAGTCAAATGGTAAGTGGCGCATGTACATCGATTACACCAGTCTAAATATTGCCTGCACGAAGGATTATTTTCCCCTTCGTCGCATTCATCAGTTGGTCGATTCTACAGCGGGTTGCGAACTAATGAGCTTCCTAGATGCTTACTCAGTGTACCATCAAATTAGCATGGCAGTAGAAGATGAAGAGAAAACTGCCTTCATCACACCATTTGGCACTTACTGCTATGTCAGAATGCCGTTTGGTCTCAGGAACGCCGATTCCACATACCAATGCTTGATGTGAAAGACCTTTCTTTCACAGTTAGGGCGTAACTTGGAAGCTTATGTCGATGATTTGGTTGTAAAGAGTTTGAAAAGATCTAGTCACATAGATGATCTTGCTGAAACCTTTAGTAATTTGAATAAGCATGGAATAAAGTTGAACCATGAAAAATGCTCCTTCGGAGTTTCTTCTGGTAAACTTTTGGGCTTCCTTGTTTGTTCGAGAGGAATTGAGGTTAATCCTGAAAAATCAGGGCCATTGAGCAAATGAGATCTCCTTCAAACATGAAGAATGTCCAGAGCCTAATAGGTCGCATGGCGGCTTTAAGTCATTTCATATAGCGACTAGGCGAACGTGGATTGCCTTTCTTTAAGGTTCTCTGTAAGCACAATGGTTTTACCTGGTCGGATGAAGCCGAGAAAGCCTTTCATGAGGTAAAAGCATATTTATCTAGTTCACCAGTACTGGTCTCTCCAATTTTGGGGAGCCATTACTCCTTTACAATTGGCTTCTACCCCTCACGCTGTCAGCACAGTTCTGGTTGTGGAGAGAGAAGGTGTACAACAACCAATCTATTATGTAAGATTACTGTACCTCACTACCACAGAAACAGACATCTAGGATGGCACATCACAGACGGTTATAAACTATTCAATGGAAAACCGTCTGCGAAGGCCTGTCGGGAGAATATATTCAGTTATCACAGTCGGTTCTGATGTCAAAAACAACTGTGATAGTAAACCAGATGGTTCTGAACACAAAATCGTCTGTAATAGTCTACTTATCACAGACAGTTCTAACCTAAAACCCGACTGTGATAGATACAATTGGTTCCCAACTGAGAATCGTCTGTAATAGTCTACTTATCACAGACGGTTTTAACCTAAAACCCGACTATGATAGATACAATCGGTTCCCAGCTGAGAACCGTCTGTGATAACTAGAATATCAAAGACGGTTCGGAACTCAGAACCGACTGTGATATATACAGTCGGTTGTGAACTAAGAATCGACTGTGATAGTGTAGTTATCACAGACGGTTCTGAGGTCTGAACCGACCGAAAATGTGCCGGCGCTTCGAATTCTCAACTGTGATCATTTCTGTCTCCGATCTTCGCGCGCGGCGCCTAGGAGAACACGAAGCATCGCTTTGGAAGTTCTATAAATTGACAGTGGAAAAATTGTCATTTACTTTACAAGTTTTTATAATTCTCAGACTGTTTGACTCCTTAGCTTCTCTGTGCCAATGGCATCCTCAATGGCATCATCAGCCTCGCCCTCCCCGGTAAGAACTCTCAATCTTTTGGACTTACCCCTGTATTTTTAATCCCTGTTCAATACATTCTTGACGTATTGATTTGCACAGGGAAGGGGAGCCATGGAAGACACTGGCAAAGTCAAGGCCGAGCTGAGGGCCCTCCAGGAGGAGCACAAGCTCCTCACGAGAAGCACACTCGGCTACGGCTTGACCTTGATGATCTCATCCAGCGCATTCAGCGCATGAAGACGGATGTTGACAATGCTAGGGCGAGGACGAGGCGTCTTCGCGAGGAGAAGAAAGCCGCATATATGACCATCGCTGGCTGCGGTTTGACTATGAAGGATACCATCGCGAAGATGAGGGAGGTCGCAGGCCTTCTCGAAGCGGTAGTAGTTGATCCTAAGAAGGACAACTTGTCGCTGGAGGAGTCCTGCGTCCTGGCTGTAAGTCAAACTGACTTTATTCTAGATGCAGCCAGGGCTAAGACCATTCCTTGACCTAGCATTCTATATGTTTACTTTTTTTTGTAAGTGATGAAAAAAAATTATTGAAAACTTTGTTCTTATGTCAACTTTCCAATTTTCCAGCACATTCTTGGACTGCATGCTATCTTCCCTCTTTCTTTAGCTTTTGTCGAACATTCGACCATACAAAGGTATGTGCACTGTGTGCGATCAAGGAGAGACTATCGTGATCTTTGGCTTGTGAGGGCAGTCCATCGGAGCCCTTCAAATAATATAGAAACAATATAGAAGTCGCAGGTCCCATGCAAATAATATAAAAAGAATATAGAAGTTGGGCTTATTTGGCTGGATGGCATTGTGGCATGCCAAACGCCTCGAGTTATATATCAACGTGCTTTGAATATCACAAACGGTTCTGAGGTAAAATACGTCTGTGACAGTAACATTACAGACGGTTTTTATGTAAGGACCGACTGTGATAGTCCCAACAGTGATCAACGCTTCAAATTCTCAACTTCTTTCAAATTCTCAGCGGTTCAACTGGAAGCAAAACTCCAGGGAGGGAACAAGTATTTGTAGAAGTCGAACAGTTCAATATTCCACAGGAATATTAAAGACGATTCGGACATCAGAACCGTCTGTAATATTAAAGCAGATGGTTTTGATCTCCCAACCGTCTGTGATAGTCCCAACAGTGCAATTCTCTACATGCAATTGTTGATAACCGCACATAATAACTGCGCAAATGAAGAGACTTATTTATTTACTTCAAATTTAATTTGCATCGAATTATGTAATCTGACGCTTCAACTTCCTTACTGTTTTGCCGTGTTCCAGTTTATCTCCCGAGAAGTTATCATGATGGTATTGATCTTGAAAACAAGTAGTGCGCTCCACTTCAAATTCTCAACAGTGTGTTGTGTCATTTCCATTTCTGATGTTTGCGCGGCGCACTAGCCTGGGAACATGAAGCGTCAACTTGGAAATTGTTTTTCATTAATGATGAAAAAATTAACTAAAAATTTGTTCTTATGTAAATTTTACAATTTTCCCGCACGTTCTTGGAGAAAGAGAAGTGGAGCGGTTCAACTGGAAACAAAACTCCAGGGAGGGAACAAGTATTTGTAGAAGTCGAACAGTTCAATATTCTAGGCATAGTAAAGACGGTTCGGACATCAGAACCATCTGTAATAGTCATATTACAGACGGTTTCGATATGAGAACCGTCTGTAATATTAAAGCAGACGGTTTGATATCACAACCATCTGTGATAGTCCCAACAGTGCCCACGCATCAAATTCTCTACATGCAATTGTTGATAACCGCACATAATAACTGCGCAGATGAAGAGACTTAATTGTTTACTTCAAATTTAATTTGCATCGAATTATGTAATCTGACTCATCAACTTCCTTTTCCGTGTTGCAATTTATCTCCCGATAAGTTATCATGAATTTATTGACCTTGAAAACCTGTAGTGCGCTTTTTAAAACTCGAGGCACCCGCGCATATCAACCGTCACCTTCTGGTTCTATAAATAGCGAGGCTCCTAAATCCCTGTCTTTATTCCCTCCTCAACTCCCACCTTGATGGCGAGCCGAGATTCCAATGAGGTTATTGAAATTGAGAGTGATGAGGAAGAGATAAGGAATCAACTCGATCAGGATCTTCAGAAAGTAAGTCCTCTCTGAAACTCTAATGCAGATCTTTCTTTTATGACTTGATTACCTCGAAACAAATGCATTTCAAAATCCACAGGTGCCTAAGGAAATGCTCCCTCCAAAGAAGAGACTTAGAAATGATGAAAGATCCTCCAGTGGAGCTGCAGCGAACACTCTAGAGGGTGCTGAGGCCTATGTTGCCACATTGCCCCTTGCAACCCTTCCAGTTGCATCGACTCCACCTTTGGAGATCCACAACAATCCTTCCAATATCCCCTCTTCAACACCTTTGTATCATCAGCTTTTCTTGGATGATCAACTTTCTGGGGTAAGGCGCACACTTCCGCGTCCAAATCCACTCCGAAGCTTGGCAATCATCTTCACCCTCTCTGCTGGTTATGTCTTTCAAAACTAACCCATGCATGTGCAGGAGGAGAAAGCTGCCTTGTGCGGAACTCTCCAAAAAAAAAGAGGCACTGGAGAAGCATTCTGAAGGGATGTCTTCTGCCATTCTGCACTTGGCAGAGTGCTTTGAGTTGCAGCTTCATCTCCACCTTTGGAGATCCACAACAATCCTTCAAATATCCCCTCTTCAAAACCTTTGTTGTATCATCAGCTTTAATTTCTTAGATGATCCTACTGATGCCAAATCCACTCCTTTGCTGAGAGATGATGTAGATAGTCTTAAAGCCATTGGTAGTTCTCCTGGGGCGGCCAGCGTAGATCCTACTGATGCCAATACGTTCCTAGGAGAACTTTGTAAATTACTTTCGGAACAGGTCGACGCTAATTAATTGGTCGCTTGTATCCCTTATGTATGCAAAGATTGCAAGAAATAAGAAATTTCTTTTCCTTATATATCTGACTTTTCGATTGATTATGTAACTGATAATCACCAAATGATGTTCTGTGTGAAAATGTTAACAAGAAAATACTGCTGCAATCAAGACGATTTTTAACTCAAAACCGTCTCTGATATATATATACAACAAATGTGAAAAAAAGATAAAACCAAATAGTCTCAACGTTCATTTTTTTAAATACTAACATTGAAATAAGATAGAACCAAATATGAAAAACAAGTGGAACAACTGACCACTAGTCGAACGGTTCGACTGCAAACAATCTAGGATATTATAGACGGTTTGGACCTTATCACCGTCTGTGATAGTAGAGCAGAGTGTTGATTTTATAATTACCACAGACGGTTCTGAGGTAAAAACCGACTGTGATAATCACAGACGATTCTGAAGTAAAAACCGACAGTGATAATCACAGACGGTTCTGAAGTAAAAACCGACTGTGATAGTAAAGCGGACGGTTTTGAGCTCAGAACCGTCTGTGATATTCTAATTATCATAGACGGTTCTTAATTAAAAACCGACTGTGATATTAAAGCGGACGGTTTTGAGCTCATAACCGTCTGTGATATTTCTGTCATAGTTCTACACAAAATGCACCGATAATACCGACAGTTTAATAAAGTGAAACCCGTCAGTGATATTCTGTTCTTCAAAAATGCACCGATATTACCGACGGTATTATATAGAACCATCTGTATTGAACCTGGTATAAAAGGTCTTTTGGCGGATGTTTTGAGCTAGTCGTACACTCTTGCTCGACATACACTGTCCAGTTTGAAGAGATTTGGGGCAAGGAAGAGCGAAATCTCGAAAGGCCGAGGGAGCATTTGGGGGCAAAAATTTGAGGATCCAAGGTTGGTACTTGCTCCCAACGCATACACATTACTTGATTTCATCATCAATATCGATCTCCATTGATTGATCAAATTAGAGTGAGAGGGAGGGGAAGCTATAGTAGCAAATCCTGGTTGTAACTCATTTTCGACCTGTACTGTAGCTATTTAATTGCTTTATGATGTGTGTTATCCATGCCCCCAACTAATTGCTTGCAGTTCAAGTAGTAGTTAACTATTTATACTGCAAACTCCGCATCAAACACTATCTAGCTAGATTTATATAATTTATTGCATATCGACCGTACATAGAGTATTACTAATTAGCATGTGTTTGAATTTGATTAATTACAGATGGTCCGAGACTGGATGTATAATGACAACCGAGTGGGTGAGGAATACATGAAAGGTGTTTTTGATTTCCAAAAGGTTGCTGAGCAAGACATGGCGAAGAAGGGTTTACCATATATGTACTGTCCTTATGTAGACTGCCAGAATCTTAAGATGTTCACCAACTCATCTCAAATTGTCGCCCACTTGATCTGACGTGGTTTCAAAAAGGGGTACATGTGTTGGGTCCAACATGGAGAAGAGCCAACTGCAGAAACAAGTGCCACTCAGGTTGAGGAACAGGACATGTCGGATCTGAACAACGACCTCGACGAGGATATGCCAGAGGATGACAATTTAGATGACATGTTGCATGATGTGGAAGGAAATTACAATGAAAGGGAGTTTGGCAAATTCAAGCGCTTGATTGAGGACTCAGAAAAGCCGTTTTTCCCTGGTTGCAAGTCGAAGTACACAAAGTTGGCCTGTGTGCTTGAACTGCTAAAATTGAAGGCAAGTAACAGCTGGACCGACAAGAGTTTCACGGCACGCAGGAAACGAGTTGCCAAAAAACACCTACCAAGCGAAAAAGCTGTTTTGTCCTTTGGGAATGGAAGTGGAAAGGATACACGCACGCCCTAATGATTTCATCCTTTACCGTAACGACTACAAGGATATGCATGTTTGTCCGGTGTGCGGCGCATCCCACTATAAGCGTAAGGACCGAATCGACGACGGCGACTGCGCTGAGATAAAGCAAGGACCTCCTGCTAAGGTGTTGTGGTATTTGCCAGTCATTCCCCGCTTGCAGCGTTTGTTTGCAAACCGTAAAGAGGAAAAATTACTGCGTTGGCACTTGGAAGACCAGAAGAAGGATGGAAAGCTGAGACACCCCGCTGATTCTTCGCAGTGGAGAAACATCGACAGGAAATTTGTTAACTTTGGAGCATAATTGAGGAATATAAGGTTCGGGTTCAGTACCGCTGGAATTAATCCTTTTGGTAACATGAGCAGTCGGCATAGCACTTGGCCGGTGCTTTTGTGTATCTACAACCTTCCTCCTTGGTTGTGTATGAAGCGCATGTACATCATGATGTCTCTACTTATCTCAGGACCAAAACAACCCAAAAACGATATTGATGTGTACCTAGCACCATTGATAGAGGATCTCCTAACAATGTGGAACGAAGGGGTGCAGGTATGGGACGCATACAAATGAGAGAACTTCATCCTACGTGCTATGATATTCTGCACCATCAATGATTTCCCTGCCCTTGGAAATTTATCGGCCCGTAGTACGAAAGGAGCCAAAGCCTGCCCCCACTGGGAAGATGAGACTGAGAGCGTGTGGCTGAAGAATTGCAAGAAAACAGTGTACATGCGTCACCGTAGGTTTCTTCCGAAGAATGACGTGTATCGTAAGAGGAAGAGGGAATTTGGCTGCCACAAGGATGATGGTTCAGCCCCGAAGCCTACGCGCGGGAAAGATGTTTACTCACGGGTGAAGGACATAGACGTTGTGTTTGGAATGGGTCGTAAATTGAAACCCCGCACGAAGAACTCTTGGAAGAAGAGATCGATATTTTGGGACTTACCGTATTGGGAGCATTTAGAGGTTCGTCATTGCATTGATGTCATGCATGTAGAGAAGAATGTTTACGACAGTTTAATCGGCCTATTGCTGAACATTCCGGGGAAGACAAAGGATGGCGTCAATGTGCGGCGTGACATGATCGAAATGAGAATCAGGCCCGAGCTAGCACCGAGAGAGGACGATAAAGGCCATATATACCTCCCCCCTGCATGCTACACTTTGTGCATGGCTGAGAGGACAGAACTCTGTAAGTGTCTCTATGGTGTTAAAGTTCCATCGGGTTACTCCGCAAATATGAAAAAGCTTGTGTCCATGGACGATTTGAAATTGCTAGGTATGAAGTCTCATGATTGTCACGTGTTGATGACACAAATGCTTCCTGTTGCCATCCGGAGTATTCTGCCGCATAAGGTCAGAGAGACGATCACGAGGCTGTGTTTTTTCTTCAATGCAATTTCTTGCAAGGTCATTGATCCCGATGGACTGGATTCTCTGCAGAGCGAGGTGGTTCGAACTCTCTGTCAGCTTGAGATGTATTTTCCTCCATCGTTTTTTGATATCATGGTCCATCTCACCGTCCACCTTGTCAGAGAAATCAAGATATGTGGACCCGTGTTCCTACGTTATATGTATCCATTCGAGAGGTACATGGGTGTACTTAAGGCCTACGTGAGGAATCGGTCCCAGCCCGAGGGTAGCATTGTCGAAGGTTATGCAGCGGAAGAGGTTGTTGAGTTCTGCATCGATTACATGGCCGAGGTAGAAGCAATAGGAGTTCCTGTGTCTCGTCACGAGGGGAGGCTTGATGGTGTTGGCACTATTGGACAGAGAGCCATCACTCCTGATTTTGATATATACTCGAAAGCTCATTTTTGGGTCTTGCAACACATGACGGAGGTGTCTCCGTACATCGACGAGCACAAGGAGATGCTACGACAAGACAATCCTCGCCGATCAGAGGTTTGGATCACGGGACAACATAACAGTCAATTCAACGCGTGGATGAAAGTGCGAATCACCGGAGAGTCCGCAAGTGAGAACCTTAAATGGTTGGCAAAAGGGCCCACGTTTACTGTACAGACATGGTAGGGATACGACATCAATGGGTACACATTTTACACAAAAGCTCAAGATCGAAAGAGCACTGTGCAAAATAGTAGAGTGAGCGTAGAAGCTTTCCATGAGGAGTTCACCGCGACAGGCCCAATAAGGGTAGTACGTGGATTGAACTCGTACTACGGGTTCATTGAAGAAATTTGGGAGCTCGATTACGTACTGTTCAAGATTCCCCTGTTTCGATGCCGATGGGTCCAAATCCCACAGGGTGTGAAGGATGACAGTTACGGTTTCACTTCTGTGGATCTCGATCGAGTTGCTTATAAAGATCAGCCATTCATACTTGCAAATCAAGCCATTCAAGTCATTTATGTCACTGACCCGGCCAATAAGAAGTGGCACGTCGTCCTTCATGACAAGAGAAGGATTGTTGGAATTGAAAATGTCGTAGACGAGGAGGAATACAATCAATTTGATGAGATTCCTCCATTTGGAGATGGCGTACAGGTTGATACTGAAGACACCGACGAAACCAGTTACGTGCGTATGGATCACCAAGAAGGGTTATACTTTAAAGGTAATCAACCGTACATCCTTATCTCTCTGTTTCCATCGGTATAGCTTACATCTCCTGTAATTCTCGTCTTTGCAGGGCCGCGGCAAGTGGAAAGTTGAGGATAACATGGCTGTGTACGTGGAAATTGTCGATCAAAGTCCCCATTTGTATGTAACATTAACTTGAGCATGCTCCACATTGTATGTTAAATTTATTTGAGCATGCTCCACATTGTAACCAATTTTCGGATCTACGTACACTGTAACCAATTTACAGAGCATTTGGACTACATTTGAAATATCTGAGTGTTCATTTAAAACAAGTTTTTGAGCATTCAAAGTTGAAAGCTACAGATCAATTTCAAGTTGTAAAACTTACGTTCAATAGAGAGATTATCACAGACGGTTGAATTATCACAGACGGGTATGAATATAGAACCGACTGTGATATTCCCAACAGCATCTCCGACGCTTCAAGTCTTCACGTGCACGGTCGGTTCTCAAGTCGAAGCCATCTGTGATAATCTCAGTCACAGTCGGTTCTCAACTAAAAACCGTCTGTGATAATCTCTCACTATGTGGATTATCACAGACGGTTTTTATTTGAGAATCGACTGTGATAATATTATCACAGACGGTTATGAATATAGAACCGACTGTGATATTCCCAACAGTGTCCGATGCTTCGAGTTCTTAACGTGCACCGTCGGTTCTCAAGTCCAAACCGTCTGTGATAATCTCAGTCACAGTCGGTTCTCAACTCAAAACCATCTGTGATAATCTCTCTAGAGATTATCACTATGGAGATTATCACAGACGGTTCTGATGTGAGAACCGACTGTGATAATATTATCACAGACGGTTGTGAATGTTGGACCGACTATGATAATCTCTACGCGGTACATAGTTCAAGGCGGGCTTTGTCCCGCTCATTTCCAGACTTCGCAACTGTTCGCCCTAGCTCTCTCCGCCCTCGCATCGTCCGTCGCGATCACCTCCATCGCCTCCCACCATCTCCTCCTCTCCATCCGTTGCGATCACCTGCATCGCCTTTCCACAGTCAGGCGCGATCACCTCCATTGCCCTCCCGCCTTCCGACGTGATCACCTCCATCGCCTCCCCATCGTTTCTGCCATTCTTGGTTAATTATAAGTATATGGGTTTGTTATAGAATTATTAGTTGTAGATTTACTTAAACTGTTCTCTCTTCAACTTATGTTAGGAACTGATATGTCTGGTGACAAAATGCACCACTCGGGGAGTCAGAGTGACCTTGCTGGCGATGAGACGCCTGGGCCGGAGGTCGCCGTGTCCGCCGTGACCCAGCCGCAGAAGAGAAAGGGGCGAGGCCGCACGACATGCGCGCGTCTGGACAAGGGGGAAAAGCAGCACGTCCAGTTCGACGACAATGGTGTGCCGGAAGCTCCGGACAAACTTGTCGGTCAGTACCGCTCACTATGCGGCAAAGTGGCAAGGGAGCGGGTGCCCATCACCACCTCCTACTGGGGTCAAGTGCCCCCAAAGTGCAAGGAGGTGCTGTGGGAAGAAATGCAGGCGGCGTTTCACATTCGTGAGGATCGCCACTTCACCATCCGCCAGAGGACACTGATGTCAATAAACAAGGCGTGGAGGAACTTCAAGAGCCACCTTGTCAGGCTCTATGTGAAGGAGTCGAAGACCCCCTTCGATGACTTCCCTTTCGTGACTCCCGAGGCATGGCAGCAGTTCGTCGAGATGAAGGCCAAGCCAGAGTTCCAGGAGCTTAGTGCGAAGGGCCAGGCTAACCAAGCCAAGAATACACACCCACACAGACTAGGCAGTGGTGGGTATGTGGGGAAGAAGGCGTTGTGGAGGAAGCAGGACGAGGAGGCTTCCTAATCTTCGGCCGGTAGTCCTTATGCTGGCATAACGGACGTGAGCGCCCGCAATTGGTGCCGAGCAAGATCGACGATGACCTCCTCCGGAAGCGTCTCTGTGAATAACCCTGCGGACAGGGAAGTGATCGACCGGCTGGTAAGATTGTCTGATCACATACTATCCTCGTAACACGCATGCAATGGGTTGTATTGCTAAGTTCTCCTGTTGCAGGTGACGCTGAGTGCGCAGGTGGCATCCGGAGAGTTCAACCCGAGGAGGGACAGGGATATCCTCACAGCGGCGCTAGGAAACAAGGAGCATCCAGGCCGCGTGCGCGGCCTCGGTACCACTGTGCCTTGGAGGCATGGTTTCCCTGATGATGAGGAGGCGGCTAAGAGGAGAAAGGGATCTCACCAAGCCTGCGATGAACGGCTCAAGGAGGAGATGCGATCGGAGTTCACTGTTCGGGACAAAGCACTCTTACAGCAGTTGTCAGAGATGCGGTCCATGTATGAAGAGCTAAGAAAGGCGACCCAGGGCACCCCCCTTCAAGCAGCGGAAGTACTGACCCCCATTCTTGGCCACCGTAGTAGCTGCGCGTCTGCGCCGGGGTCTTCGCAGACGGAGCCCTCTCCAGAGTATCCGGTGGAATTTCTGTAGGTAATGACCGTTTGTCTATGTTAATTTATTCGAAAGTGAAAAGCGGTGAAATTCAATGTGTTAATGCGCACTGTTTGTAGGAACCCGCCTCCTGGAAGCTTATGGTGCTGGCCGGTCTCTTCCCGATCGAGGCTGGCCGTGGGATGGCGCAACCATGCACGGCAGGGGCCACAATCCACGGTGCCCCTCTATGTGAGGGTTTTGCACGGGTCCAGGTGGACAGTGTCTTTGACCATTACAAGGGTTTTCCATTGGATAAGTCACCGAACGACGAGATTACCACTCTCGGGGATGCGGTGCACACGTTCATGCAATGGCCCAAGAAAGACATTATCCTGGATGAGGTAATTCCCCCACCAATTTCATAATTCGTACTGTAATAATAGCCCTCAGAGTTAGTGTCCTAATACGTAGGTTCTTACATCACAGACATCACAGACCGACACACGGCCTACTAGCCAGCCGACCCCTCCGATGACGAAGCTGACTCCGACTAGGAGGCAACCATTCAAGAAGCTGGCTAGTAGGGGAAAAGCAAAGAAGTGCCCGAGAAGGAGAGCGAGAAGAGTGCGCCAGCTCTCATGCCGTTCTCTCTGGAGATGCCCATGGCCTCCGATACCGCAATTCTGAGCATGGGGTTAGCATGCCAGAGCCTGCATGCATGGTACATGAGGAGGACAAACCAGACTAGGACGCAGCGTCCGACGCACATCATGGTCAAGTACACCGTGGCAGAGTTCCATAACGACGTTGGGACCTACCTGGCGACCTTCGAAGACCTGCACAATTTACTGAACAAAGATGCGCTCGACTTGTCAATCCTACGGTCTTGGGTGCTGTCAGTATCCTACTATCCTACACCTATTCGTGCATATACGGATATATGTCATTTATTAATTGGTTACTTCCGTGCAGCTGCATGACCAGCTATGCCAAATCTAAGGGCATACCTGTTGGTTTCTTGGACCCCCAGATGGTCACCGAGGTGATGTTTAGGACCGACACAGACTTCGTTGTCGACTACATCGGAAGAGGGTTGCTTGCTCAGGTCGACAAGGAGTACATACTTGTACCCTACAACCAGAGGTGAGTGCTTTCATCAGTACTTCACCGTAGATTAGTGTCTCCATGTGCACACCCTCAAACTTAGATTAAATTTTTAATTCTTTACGTGTAACATGTAGCTACCGCTGGATCCTGCTGCTACTTATTCCGAAAAGGAACAATGTGTTCTACCTTGAGACTTAACCGTCTATTTACCGGGCAGGGAATTGTTAATGCTAGGACTATAAACTGTTGTGTCATCTCAGCCTTGTCACATGCGTAAAAGTCGCATGGAGAGGTACCGACTTGAAAGCCGAATGATCGGTAGATTAAGGTGGTACACCTTTGCAAAGTTTAAAAAGTATCAGATACTCTGAGCTCCCAGGTTATGGAGTCTGTGCGCTGTGGATTCTATCCACGTCGATGCAGCACAAGTAGTTTTTGGAAAGTTTTTCACAAAATCTGAGTAAAGTGGTGACTCATGAAAGACCACCACACACAACATTTTCTGAAAATCTAGCTTAGGGTTTTAAAAGCCTCACTTTTGAAATAAAGACCTTTTCTTCAAAACTGTGTGTGAAAATCTACTCTATATACATATATAAAGCCAAAGAGCCATTCTTTGAGAAATTCCCCCTCATCTATATACACTTGCATTCTTATTTGGAACTTGTTGAGCACCATGTGGACAATGTGCTCACTCTTGCTTTCACAAACAAATTTAGAAGAAGGATTCATTGACCCTGAGTCTTACGGTCTTGAACCCAATATGGAACAAGAAGAAGAAACTGAATAACCAGCTTGTTAGAGGGTTACGCACCAAGAAGAGTCCAATGTGGAGAAGGCCCGTACAACACCGCTGCAGTTGAAGACCAAGACTGATGAAGTCCTTTTGCTTACTACTGTTGTTTTATTTTGTGCCGACCTTTGCGTCGAAAACTCCTTAATTTTGTATCAACATTTAAGTGTGTTATTTTGGCGCTAAGTTATTGTAATGTTGGTCCCTGTGATCAGCACTTGTTTTTAATTACTCGCATTTTTATATAATGCATCTTGTTGTTGTGAGCTGCAATGTGCCATTCTGAGTGCAACCCACCTGGGCGGTTGCCACCGAATTCCTCAAATGAGGGTCCCACAGAATCTGGTATCAGAGCAAAGGCTCGACTGTAGGTCGTGACCCTTAGATAGACTTTGGCGTCCCTAGAAGAAAAAGTTCGCTAGTTCTTTGACAAAAATTTGTTTACGAAAACCTATTTTCCTTAAGAAAAGTGTTATTTTCGGTTATTTGAAAAAGATTTCAGACTTCACCTTAAACTCATAGGTGCCTTTCGTTATGTCTTCAGATGGCTTCCGGCAGGAGATACCTTCAGGGTGATGAGCTTGGATCATGGGCGCTGTTGCTATGGATGATGCTGCAATTCCTTGGAGTGCGGGACAGTCAGAGGCCAATATACTGTGTCTGGCAGGATGAGATTAATGGACGACCCATTGGTTGTCAGGCTTCAGTGATTGTCTATGAGATTCCCGAGCACTGGAGAGGCTCAGTAAGACGTCAAGCCCGCAGAGAAGAAGAAGATGCTATCTTAGACGCTGCCCGTCGTGCCGTAGGTACCGTCCGGCAGTTGTACAGTGACTACCTTCTGATCCCCCCTACCGCTTCGTGCCTTATCAGGTCCTCGGATCAGAGTACCAAGTTGTTCTTCCGTCCAGCGACCGAGAGGACGCTATTCTGACAAAGACCCAAGACGTCGTTCGTGCTTCAGAGATTGGATACACCGGCCTACTTCGTGACTACGAGCGTGTTCGCGATGATCGCCACTACCTTGAGGGCATGCTTATGAGGGCTCGTGCAAGTCTCCAAGAGAAGGAGAAACAAATTCAAGAATTAGCGGAATCAAGTGGAGAGAAGGACCTCGAAGCTTCAGAGTCAGTTGTCAAGAAGAGTTGTCCAAAGTTGAAGATCACCGCTCGCAAGAGAGTAGGAAACTTAAAGGAGTATCTCAGCGGATTCACGCCTGCGTCGCGCGGCATAGTCATCAACAGTCAGACGATCGAGCTTCCCTCCACTACGGAGAAGGAGAAGACCCCTGAAGGAAAAGGAAAGGAGATTGTCAACATTGATGACGACAAGGAGGATGATCCGATGGATGCAGATGATGATGAGGAGGAGGATCCCAAGGAGGTAGAGCCTTGTGATTCTTCTGATGATGATGACTTCCCTCGATTCGACCTTTTGTGCCTGACCCAGCAGACGTTAGATTTCCTTTTGTTGTAGCAATTGTTTTAGTTTGGTTGATGTATGTCTGTGTGCTGGATGTTAGATGAGCTCTGTAAGCCGATGAGGCTAAAAGCTTTGTATCTGTTGAAAAGCTGATTTATGAAAAAGTCATTTTGCATACCCTTATTCTTATCCCTTGAGTTAATGCCAGCATTCAGCTAGCATCCCTGTGTGTGATTCTTTCCGAATCAACGTCTCTATTCTTAACCTCCTGTTTGAGTAGGATGGTTAACACGCGTGCAAGACCCCAAGAAGGAGAGCTAGAGGGAAATCCCAGCAATGCAAGGGCTACACCCCGAACAAGAAGCCATACTAACCCTGATAGACCAGGATCTTCTTCAACGATGCCGCAAGGAGGCGACATCAATGACGTGCTACTGTGGATGGAGCGAAACCGACAAGAGTCAGCAACTGTGCAGAATCAGATCTTAGGACAGTTGATGCAACACATAGCATCTGGACAAGCTGAGGGATCCGCAACGGGTGCGAAATTAACCGACCTTCAGAAAACACGTCCCCTGACCTTCTCGAGTACAGAGGACCCCATCATGGCCGACGATTGGCTAAGAGATGTGGAAAGGAAATGGAACACCGTTAGGTGCAGCAACGAAGAGAAGCTTCTGTATGGATCAAATCAACTAGCTGGACCCGCTCCTGCTTGGTGGGAAAACTACCAGACTATGCACTCCAACAAAGATTCAATTACGTGGAACGAGTTCAAGGAAGAATTCCACAAGTACCACGTCCCGAAAGGCATTGTTCAAGCAAAACACCGAGAGTTCGTGAATCTACGACAAGGAAACAGAACCGTCAAACAATACCTGCATGAATTCATTCAACTGGCAAGGTATGCCCCTGAAGATATTGCAACGGAGGAGAGGAAGATCGATAAATTTTGCGAAGGACTGCAAAACTCCTTGCAATACCAGCTGTCATCTCATGAGTTCACGGACTTCCATGTCCTGATAAACTGACTGCTTAAGATGGAGGAGAAGAGGGGAGTAATTGAAGAAGACGGAAAGAGGAAGGCTTTGCCCAACTCTTATCAAGGAAGCGCTAGTCGAGGGAGACCGATGCCTACTTACCGACCAGCCTTCAGACCGCCGCAAAGACCGCAAAGGCCTGCGCCTACTGCAATACCACAGTGTACCGGATGTAGAGGAAACCATTTCTTGAAGGATTGCCCCATGAAGAATGAAGAATGCTTTCATTGTGGAAGAAAGGGACATCGCAGGAACACTTGTCCACTACACTAATTACCATCCAATGCTGCCCGAGCACAAGCTGCAAGACCCCCTGTTCCAACCCAAGGCTTCGCCAGAAGTGCTCCACCCTCGAGAGGAGGAAGATTCCAGAATGGCCGAGGGAGAGGAATGCCTATTGCAGGTCATGGAAGACTCAACTACGCATCTGCCATTGAAGCGGGAGAAGCATCTGACGTTGTGATCGGTAGGATCTTCATTCACTATGAATTTTCAGTTGCATTATTTGACCCTGGTGCTACTCATTCATTTGTGTCAAGACCTTTCGTGCTCAGAAATAAGTTACCAGTATCTGCATTAGAGTCCCCTATTTTAATTCAATCCCCTGGAGCTCATATGCCTGTCAACTCTATCTGTAGAAATATCTCCTTTAGTATTGGCAACTTAGGATTCCTAGCAAACCTGCTAGTTTTGGACCTTCAAGGATTAGATGTCATCCTTGGAATGGATTGGTTAGCCAAGAATAAAGGTCAAATGGACTATGAGAAGAAAGCAATAACCCTGACGAATGCTGAAGGAAAATAAGTCACATTCCACGCAGAGAGATCAATGGTGAACAACCGAGTGTGTAGTTTGAACAGCTTAGAAGGAATTGAGTTTGAAGGAGTTCCAATAGTGAATGAATGTCCATAAGTTTTTCCTGAAGCGCTTCCTGGAATGCCACCAGATCGGGACATTGAATTCTCAATCGAGTTAAAACTCGGATCTGCCCCTTATGCAAGAAAGCTCACGCGTATGACAAGTGAAGAACAAGAAGAATTACGAAAACAAGTAGAAGAATTGGAAAGAAAGGGATTTGTTAGAACAAGTTCCTCACCCTGGGGAGCCCCGGTGCTGTTCGCTAAGAAGAAAGACGGCAGCCTACGACTTTGTGTCGACTACCGAAAACTGAATGATATGACGATCAAGAACAAGTATCCTTTACCAAGGATCGATGATCTCTTTGATCAACTAAGAGGAGCGAAGATATTTTCAAGGATCAACCTGAGGTCTGGATACCACCAACTGAAGATTCGAGAACAAGATATTCCAAAGACTGCATTCATAACGAGATATGGACTGCATGAGTTTACCGTGGTGCCGTTTGGTTTAACGAATGCACCAGCAGTGTTCATGAATGTGATGAACAAAGTTCTCATGGAATTTCTAGACAAGTTTGTCATTGTGTTTGTCGATGACATTCTCATCTTTTCAGATTCAGAGGAAAAACACGCACAACATCTCAGGATGGTGCTGGCAAAGTTAGTAGAACATCGGCTGTATGCCAAATTTGATAAGTGTGCCTTTTGGTTAAAAGAAATCTCATTCTTAGGCCACATTATCTCTGGCAAAGGAATCTCAATGGATCCATCAAAAATTCAGGCTATCATGGAATGGAAACAACCGGAAACAGTAACTAAAGTAAGAAGTTTCCTAGGATTAGCCCGATATTACTGGAGATTTGTCAAAGGATTCTCCAAGATTACAAAACCACTCACCAGACTACTGAAGAAAGATGTTCCATTCAATTGGACAGAAGGATGTGAAAAGAGCTTTGAGGAATTGAAGAGGATATTAACGACCGCACCTGTTCTTACGTTACCAGATAACAAAAAGGATTTTGAGGTTTATTGTGATGCATCAAAACAAGGACTAGGTTGTGTTCTTATGCAAGAAGGAAGGGTCGTAGCTTATGCATCAAGACAATTGCGACCACATGAGGAGAACTATCCAACTCATGATTTGGAATTAGCCACCGTTGTTCATGCGCTAAAGATTTGGCGACACTATCTACTTGGGAATAGATGTGAAATCTACACGGACCACAAGAGTCTGAAATACATCTTCACCCAACAAGACTTGAACATGAGACAACGAAGGTGGTTAGAACTGATTAAGGATTATGACCTTGGAATACATTACCACCCTGGAAAAGCAAATGTAGTAGCAGATGCCTTGAGCAGAAAATCCTACTGCAATCAAGCAAAGTTGAATTTAGAGTTTGTTGAACAAGGAACCGTCGCCGCATTAGCAGTAAATTGCGAGCTGAAAGATCAAATTTGAAAAGCTCAAGAAGTAGATCAGAGTATTCAGAAGATGAAAGAGGACATGAAATACGAAGATGCGATTGACCTTCATGAGGACGAAGAAGGAATTTTGTGGTATCATAATCGAATCTGTGTTCCAGATGATAAGGAAATCAAGAACATGATACTGCAAGAAGCCCATTGTACCCCTTACTCTATTCACCCAGGTAGTACAAAGATGTACCAAGATCTAAAGGATCGATTTTGGTGGAAAGGAATGAACAAGGAAATAGCCGAGTTTATAGCTTCTTGTGACACCTGTCAAAGAGTGAAAGCAGAACACCAGAAACCTGCAGGACCGCTGCAACCCCTACCAACCCCGGAGTGGAAATGGGACGAAATTAGAATGGATTTCATAGTTGGTTTACCAAGAACCCAGCAAGGATATGATTCTATATGGGTTATAGTCGAAAGATTGACAAAAGTGGCTCATTTTCTACCTGTAAGGATGCAGTACACGACGAAAAAGCTGGCAGAACTATATCTTACCAGGATTTTCACGCTGCATGGAGTACCAAAAACAATTGTCTCAGACAGAGGAGCACAATTTGTATCAAGGTTTTGGGGAGAGTTACAGAAATCCCTGGGAACGAAATTAAAATTTAGTACCGCTTACCACCCGCAGACTGGAGGCCAAACGGAAAGAGTGAACCAGATTTTAGAAGACATGTTGAGAGCGTGTGCTTTAGACTATGGGAATTCTTGGGAACAATTTCTGCCGTACGCAGAATTTACCTACAACAATAGTTATCAAGTGAGTCTACAAATGGCTCATTATGAGGCGCTTTATGGAAGGAAGTGCCGCACGCCACTATATTGGACCGAAGTGGGACAGAAACAATTTTTGGGACCACAATTAGTAGAGGATGCTACTGCTCATGTGAAGATCATACAAGAGAGATTAAAAACAGCCCAATCCCGACAGAAGAGTTACGCCGACAGCAGAAGGAGAGAACTATCCTTCGAGATAGGTGATTACGTGTATCTCAAAGTGACACCCTACAAAGGAGTTCAACGATTTCAGATGAAGGGAAAGTTAAGCCCAAGATACGTAGGACCATACAAGATTTTGGAAAGACGAGGAGAGGTAGCATACAAATAGGAGCTACCGCCTGAATTAGCAGGAGCCCATGATGTTTTTCACATATCCCAACTAAGAAAATGCCTGAGAAAACCAACGGAGCAAGTGTCTCCCACAGAAACAGAGGTTCAACCAGATCTAACATATCAGGAATACCCAGTCTAGGTGTTGGAGGTCAGTGAAAGGAGATTAAAGTCAAGAACCATAAAATTCTGTAGAGTCCAATGGAATAACCACACTGAAGAAGAATCAACTTGGGAAAGATAAGAAGAGCGGTGTCAGAATTTCCCCTACCTGTTCTCAGACTGATCAGAATCTCGAGGACGAGATTATTCCTAAAGAGGGTAGGTTGTAACATCCCTGTTTTTGCTATCTTTTCTACTTGCGAGTCAGCATATCTTCTTTTGAATTCCAGATGTCTCAACCCTATTTTTGATCTCTTAATTCAGAATCATGATCTCAGGTGTGCCACTACCTTAACCTAAAAACTTGGCAGCTAAACTTCATCTCCCAGATCATTTTCACATTTCAGTCCAAAAGTATTTCAGATTAGTCCTTTTCAGAATTTTCAAAAAGCCCAAAAAGGCTAAAAGTCTCAGATCATCTCCAAATTCAAATCTGATCAAATGGTTGTCCCCCTTTTACTTTTCTGAACGTTTTTCCCTTCTGGAAGAACTCAAAAATCTCAACCGAAACCCTAGTTTCAGCCTCGACAAAAATGTCAAACCCTAATTACCCTGTTTTACCCTGTTTTCGATTTTTGTCGAAACCCTCAGATCTTATCGGATTTTGCCATTTTTCCTGCTAGATGAGTCCAAGTGTTTTGGTATCACTCATCTGCAAAGTCAGAATTCAAATCAGCCCTCCAGATCTCCAGATTTGCAAATAGGCCCAAATTCCCGAACCTAATTCCTTGCAGATTAGTCCAAACCCTCACAAATCAGCCCTTTGCCTCGCAAACAAGTCCCTGGCTTCTTTTCTTCGACCATGACCAGAGCCCGCGTGCACGACCTCGACCAGAGGACGTTCGACCACGGTTGCAGCCACTGTTCGCCGTGAACCACCGTAGCCTTCACCGCCGGCCAGTTGTGCCTCCGCCAACGGCCAAATCCCACGTGACCGCACGTGCTCACGTCACACCAAGAAGCTCCACCGTGGCGATGACCGGAGACCGCAGCTTCACCATTCACGCCTGTGTGCCTGCCACTGTCAGAAACTTTTCGCCACTTTGCTGCCATGCCAAGACTCGCCATCCCGTCATTCTGCCGAATCCAGATTTTGCACGATACCTTCGTCTCTGGCAAAGCTCCCGCCATGTCCCGATACGCCTCGTTGACTGCTCCGGCGCTAGAGAGTATCCCCGTTGATTTGCTGCCGCTCCTGAGGACTCAACCCCACAGCTATATAAAGCCCCCCTCGCTAGTGCTTCACTCCACACCCACACTTCACCAGTAGCCTGAAACTCAGCTCTAGAGCTTGCCATTGCCGTTGCCTTCGTCTTCTTCCCCGACGAGTCGCTTCTGGAGCTCACGGTGCTAGCCTCAACCGCGGCATCTTTCTCCAATCCAAAGCTACCAGTGAGTTCCCCTCACCTTCCTCTCTGTGCCATAGCTTTTAATTGAACCCCGGCGAGACCTAACGCTGGCGATTGCCGAGATTGTCTTTCTGCCCTGTTCCCCTAATGCCGAGTGATTCAAGTCAAATTGATCCTCGTGCCAGTAGAGAAAGTTGATCAGTGAGCTAGGAGAAGTAAGCCCGCAAGATTAGAATCCCCAATTTTGCCCCGAGCGTCGAATCCCCAAATTCGAGCTTCGGCAGTTCGCAATGCCCTAGTTTCTAGCCATGTCCAGCACTATGTCAGTGCATGTCCCCTAGTGGCATTGGATGATTTAGACCTGTTACATTTGAGCTATTGAAATGCCACTTTGTCCACTAAGCCTTTGGAGCCATGTTCTACAATATTCCCTACTGTCACATCTCCAGAAAACAGACCTAGAACCAATTTAGGGCTATGTCAAGCCATGAACCGAATGTCAGCCCTTCGACATTCAAGTCCTTTTGAGCCTATCTCTTCAAGCAACATCAAGTAACCTTGTCCAAACCTTTTCCCTGCATGCATGATATATTTACGTACTATTTTCTAGTACTTGTGTGCTTATATAGTGTGTATGTGTTGTTTGTATCCGCCGTGGAACCAGAAGTTGAAGGAACGGAAGAGAACTTCAAGGATTCATCTGAGCAGCTAAACCAATCACTGCAAGGCAAGTCTCAAACCCTTGATCATATCTAGCCCAGTATTTTGAGATGAAGTATGTTAACTGTTTTCAAGTATATGCATGCCTTAGATTCAAATAAGAGTTATGTTTTAATGAAATGATTAGATATGATCTAAATAACGGTAAAGCCCCTTTTGACATTGAATATCCATGCACCCTTGTCACCCTAGAATATCATGCTTAGGCTATGCTATGCTCAAGATTATATGTTAAATGTTGAATGATCACATATGAGGAAAGCATATTCAAAACCCCTTTTTTGTGAAAGAAAATGTGATTGGAATCGATAGTGAGGATGGTTTGATTGGATGGTGTTGTGTGCGCACTGGGAATGTGAAAGACTCCTCACTAAAGATTCATAAGGACTAGAACCTTGTGTTGTGCTTCTATGCGGCATGAAAAACGTGCCAACCACTTGCCCGGTTATGGGACGGGCGCAACATAGTAGCTTTCTTTAGAATTAGCTTTTCCCTGCAATGGTTGTCGATCCGGTTTCTTGCGAGGAACTAGTGGGCCACTGAGGGCCATGAGTGATGTGAGTTCAAAAAAATTATGAGAGGAAAAGGTGGAAAGAAGGAAGACGCCCTATGCCAGATTAAGTCGTGAGCGGCTGTAATCAAGAGAGGCTATGTGTCTTGCGAGAACATAGACCCAGGCTAGGAAGTAAGGCAGTGGGGAGGACCCATAACGGTACTTGAGACTTAACTGTCTATTTACCGGGCAGGGAATTGTTAATGCTAGGACTGTAAACTGTTGTGTCATCTCGGTCTTGTCACATGCGTAAAAGTCGCATGGAGAGGTACCGACTTGATAGCCGAATGATCGGTGGATTAAGGTGGTACACCTTTGCAAAGTTTAAAAAGTATCAGATACTCTGAGCTCCCAGGTTATGGAGTCTGCACGCTGTGGATTCTATCCACGTCGATGCAGCACAAGTAGTTTTTGGAAATTTTTTCACAAAATCTAAGTAAAGTGGTGACTCATGAAAGACCACCACACACAACATTTTCTGAAAATCTAGCTTAGGGTTTTAAAAGCCTCGCTTTTGAAAATAAAGACCTTTTCTTCAAAACTGTGTGTGAAAATCTACTCTATATACATATATAAAGCCAAAGAGCCATTCTTTGAGAAACTCCTCCTCATCTATATACACTTGCATTCTTATTTGGGACTTGTTGAGCACCATGTGGACAATGTGCTCACCCTTGCTTTCACAAACAAATTTAGAAGAAGGATTCATTGACCCTGAGTCTTACGGTCTTGAACCCAATATGGAACAAGAAGAAGAAACTGAAGACCCAGCTTGTTAGAGGGTTACGTACCAAGAAGAATCCGATGTGGAGAAGGCCTGTACAACACCGCTGCAGTTGAAGACCAAGACTGATGAAGTCCTTTTTCATACTACTATTGTTTTATTTTGTGCCGACCTTTGCGTCGAAAACTCCTTAATTTTGTATCAACATATAAGTGCGTCATTTTGGCGCTAAGTTATTGTAATGTTGGTCCCTGTGATCAGCACTTGTTTTTAATTACTCGCATTTTTATATAATGCATCTTGTTGTTGTGAGCTGCGATGTGCCATTTCTGAGTGCAACCCACCTGGGCCGTTGCCACCGGATTCCTCAAAGGAGGGTCCCACAGTTACAATTTTCAGTACAAATTTCAACTGTCATCTGTTTTACTTTATAACGTGTCCCCAGCTAACTCTCGGTCTGCAAATTGGCAGTGCCATCAGCAGCCAGACGACAATACATGTGGGTTCTACATGATGCGCCACATGTATGACCTGATCATCACCCCTCACCGCCCAGATTTCCCCGAGGTATACAACTGCACCCCTTTGTATCGATTTGGCAGAATTTACAACTGCATTGAGCTAATTTTTTCTGTACCAACTCTTGTTGTAGGGGGTCGACTTCCCTTCAGAAAGCTTTGACCCTCGGGAGATTGGTATTGTCCGAGGGATGCTCACTGAGTTTTTCCTTGCGGAGGTCATATCAACCAAGGGGAAGTTTAGGGACCCACAAGGTTCGTATTAGTGCGGCCTTACATTTATTTGTACATCTAACACACTGACTTTAATTATCAATTACATTTATTGGTTCAATCTCAATTGTACATATTTCTGAGTTCTGTGCTGTATATATGAAATGCTATTGTACATGTTTCTAAGTTGTGTGCATGTATATATGAGACTGTATATATTTGAATATTGTGCATGTATGAAATTCATGAACTGTATACATGAAATGCTATTTGTATAGAGGACATCGGTGACTGTTATAATCTCAGACGGTTTATAAGATCAAAACCGTATGTCCATAATATGCACAGACGGTTTTGATCTTAAAAACTGTCTGAGATTATAACAGTCACCGATAATGACACTATCACAGATGGTTTTGACCTAAAAACCGTCTGTGATATCACACTATCACTATCACAGATGGTTTTGACCTCAGAACCGTCTGTGATATCACACTATCATAGACGGTTCTGAGATTATAACACTATCACAGATGGCTTTGACCTAAAAATCGTCTGTGATATCTCACTATTACAGACGGTTCTGAGAGTATAAACCGTCTGTGATAAGGAAACAATCACAGACGGTTCCAAGATTACCACCGTCGCTGATAATGACAATATTGCAGATGGTTTTGACCTCAAAGCCGTCTGTGATACTCTAAATACACAGACGGTTCTGAAACAACTGTCTGTGATAAGGACGCTATCGCAAACGGTTCTGAGGTCATAACCGTCTCTAATAATTTGAGTATCACAGACGGTTTTGATCTCAGAACCGTCAGTAATAATGTGAGAATCCCAGATGGTTTTGACATCAGAACTGTCTGCGATACTCATATTATTACTGACGGTTCTGAGATCAAAACCGTCTATGGTAGTATGAGTATCTCAGACGGCTTTGATGTTATAACAGTCTGTGTATTAGGAGTACAACAGACGATTCTGAGGTTACAACTGTCTCTGATAATATGAGTATCACAGACAGTTCTGAGGTTATAACTGTCTCTGATAATGTGATTATCGCAGACGGTTATGGTCTCAGAACCGTCAGTAATAATGTGAGAATCCCAGATGGTTTTGACATCAGAACCGTCTGTGATACTCATATTATTACTGACGGTTTTGAGATCAAAACCGCCTATGGTAGTGTGAGTATCTCAGATGGCTTTGATGTTATAACAGTCTGTGTATTAGGAGTATCACAGACGGTTCTGATGTTACAACAGTCTGTGTAGTATGAGTATCACAATCGGTTCTGATGTTATAACAGTCTGTGTAGTATGAGTATCACAGATGGTTTTGATCTTATAACAGTCTGTGAAGGGAAAGATCACAGACGGTTCAAAACCGTCTATGATAGTACATGATTATCACTAACTCGAATATCACTGACGGGTAAGAACCGTCTGTGATGACTGTTTTGACCCGACTGTGATAATGAATTCTGTAGTAGTACCTCCGTCCTTTCCATTAGGAGTTATTATCCAAAATCTAGAAAAATCTAGTCGCATTGTGAAATGGGCGGTGGAACTTGGAGCATTTGACATCCATTTCACCCCTCGTGTCGCATTTAAATCTCAAATTCTTGTAGATTTTGTGGTTGAATGGACTAATCCTAACCCTCCTACACAAGAATCTATAGATTTACAAGGCACTGACCATTGGACGATGTATTTTGATGGTCTCATAGTTTTCAACACTCGGGGGGCTAGAGTAGTCTTAATTACACCTTAGGGTGACCAACTCAAGTATGTCATTCAACTACACTTTGTTGTGACCAACAATGCGGCAAAGTATGAAAGTCTTCTTGTCAGTCTTCGAGCAGCTAAATTCCTTGGAGTCCATCGATTTGTGGTGAGGGGAGACTCACAGCTAGTCGTAAACCAGGTAAACAAGGAGTACAACACCTCCAATGAGACAATGGCTCATTACCTAGAGGAAGTGAGGAAATTGGAAAAACATTTCAGTCATTTCAAAGTACAATTTGTTCGCGAAAGGATAATATACTCACAAACCAATTATCGAAAATTGGGTCCTCACGTACATTTGCTCTGGTAGGAGTGTTCTTTGAACACTTACAATACCCTTCGATCAAGGCTTTGGTCAAAGATGACCTGGTGACAGTTTACGTCGCCAACCTTGGACATGAAGAAGATTGGACTCGACCATTGCGGATCTATCTTGAACATGGGACCTTGCCCAAGGATGAAACCGAAATTGATCGGTTAGTACGAAAGGCGCGTCTATATAAAATAATCGATGGAATTTTATATAGAAAGGGTACTCAAGGAGTATTCATGCGCTGTATATCTCAAGGGGAGGGTAAATCCCTCTTGAAAGAAATTCACGATGCTGGTATGGTGCACATGCATCTTATCAGACGCTGGTTGGAAAAGCTTTTTGACAGGGTTTTTATTGGCCTTCGGCACTTAATGATGGCATGCATCTGGTCAAAACATGCCCATAGTGTCAATTTCATGCACAACAAGTTCATCAACGTGCATATGCTTTACAAACTATTCTGCTAACTTGGCCTTTTGCGGTTTGGGGAATAGATATAGTAGGTCCTATGCCCGAAGCGGTTAATGGATACAAGTTCTTGTTCGTAGCCATTGATACGTTTACTAAATGGATTGAAGTTGAACCAGTCCACAATATTACTGCCGCTGCGGCGAAGAAATTCTTTCATAAGAATGTTGTAACACGATTTGGTGTACCAAGTCGTCTTATTACCGACACCGGGTCCCAATTCGTTAGTTGTCTTTTTCTGGACTATTGCGATGATATCGGGACCAAAGTGTGTTTTGCATCTGTGGCCAATCAACAGAGCAATGGTGCCGCCGAACGTGCCAATGGGCAGATATTACAAGGCATTAAGAAATGGGTTTTTGATCGCCTTAAATTGCGCTCGGGGGCTTGGGTAGACGAACTCTACTCCGTTCTATGGGCACTACGCACTAAGTGTAATCGAGCTACGCGTGAGACACCTTTCCAATTGGTATATGGTTCTGAGACTATCTTACATACGAAAATTCGTATTGGCTCTGTTCGTGTAGATCAATTTGATCATTCCGATCAACATGAACAATGTGCCCAAGACATCACCCTCCTTGAGGAGAAACCCGATCGGGCGTTGATTAAGTCTGCAGCATATATACAAGCCTTGTGTAAATACCATAGTAAACGGGTGCGACCTTGTAGTCTTCACATGGGCGATCTGGTTTTACGTAAAATCCAAAACCAGTCTAATCGCAACAAATTTTCCTCTCAATGGGAAGGCCCTTATACTGTGGTCTCAGTGCCGTGACCAGGATTAGCCAGATTGGTGATGGAAGTTGGAAGGATCTTGTCCAATACATGGAATATAGATCAGCTATGCAAGTTTTACGTGTAAGTTTTTTCATTTCCTTTTTCCTTGTCAATTATCATGATTTTGTTAAAAATAACATGTACCTTTTCTCACATTACATTATGGTTTAATTCCTGGCCTTCGTCCTCTCTTTATCGAGCTACACTCGGGGGCTGGTCTCCAATGATCATTTTATTATAGTAACCAAGTTGGATACACTGACTGATCTTGTTGGGGGAAATCTCCACGAGATCAAGTCCAGGTGAGAGGTTGTTCAATTTGCCAAGCGACAAGGCCCCCTTGTGGCTTCTCCCGGGCGCCGCCTTTTGCCCGGGGACAAGGCCCCCCGATGCCTTGTCCCGGGCGCCGCCATTTGCCCGGGGACAAGGCCCCCCGGTGGCTTGTCCCGGGCGCCGCCTTTTGCCCGGGGACAAGGTCCCCCGGTGGGGGCGCTGCCATTTGCCCAGGGACAAGGCCCCCCGGTGGCTTGTCCCGGGCGGCCGCCTTTTGTCCCCCAGTGCCTTGTCTCGGGTGCCGCCATTTGCCCGGGGACAAGGCCCCCCGGTGGCTTGTCCCGGGCGCCGCCTTTTGCCCCCCAATGGCTTTTCCCGGGCACCGCGATTTGCCCGGGGACAAGGCCCCCCGGTGGTTTGTCCCGGGCGCCACCTTTTGCCCAGGGACAAGGCCCCCCGGTGGCTTGTCCCGGGCGCTGCCTTCTGAAGACGAGGGTCTCCGGTCCCGGGTCACGTGACGGTCACACGAGAAGTGCCTCGGGAATCGGCGGACACCTGTTAAGCATCCAAGGTCCCTTACCGGGAGAAAGACGTCGCTGCCCCTCGATTCAACGGTGGCAAGCGGGGTAGTTTAGTCTTTTTGCATCTTTTGGGGCTATATGAGCCCTTGTACACCTCATGTAAAGGTGGAGAATTCATTTTTTACTTGGAATAGACAATCTCATAGGTGTGCTCTGGAGCCATCTCTCCCCCGAGAGAGCTCCCCTAGCCAACTCCGGTTGGGAGCACGCCGACAGGACTAGGGCCTCCACTGAGGCCCAAACCTGTATAAATCTTCGTGTCACTTATTGTGTTTGTCCGACGGGAGAGGACCGGTCGCGAGGTCAGCTCGCGTCGTCTTTTCTTCGCTAAGATCTTCCACAAAACCAGCAGGGGTATTCGCAATACCACGACAGATCTCATGGTCACATCTAGATAAGAAATCCCTAAATAAGTCATTTCTCAATGCATACAGTATTTACTAGTATGTTTCTGATCATTTGAGGGGCTGCCAGTTCATAATAAACTTTGGTATTATATTAAGATCAGTATTGGTGTGACCAGATGATCATACCTAGTTGAGACTTTTTTTTATAACCTATTTCTTAACGTATAAGAAACTCACGAGGTACTCCTCGATCATCTTTAACCCATATTTCTCCTGAGATTATAATACAATGTATTCAGTATATATGATCTCAGGAGTGGGTAGGGGGAATCCTCCCGGCCGCTCCGTATGACCCCACCGGAGGATATCCTCCCCCGGTGGGCCATCCGTCTGGAGCCTTCCCGGCGCCGGGAGTCTTCCCGATGCAGGGGGGTTACTTCATGCCCGGGGCCTTCGTTGTACCGGGGGGACACCCTGCTCCGGGTTCCTTCCCGCGACCGGGGGCCCACTACATGCCAAGGGTTTGCCCTGCGCCAGGAGCCAGTCCCGTCCCACAAGTCGCGTTTACCGCACCGGGGGCGGTCGACAGAGCAGCTCCCGCGCCGCAGCGGGCCTCCCCCACAACGGCGCCCCGGTTCCGGATGTCGTCGCGGGGGTTCCCCCCTCTTCGGTTCCAGATGATACAGGGGTTCCCCCTTTCCGATTCCGGACGTCGCCACAGGGGTTCCCCCTTTCCCCCTCACCGGGCCCGGTAGCACCCGGGCCGGTTGTTGCAACGCATGAGCTCCCCCCTCCCCCGGGGCCACCCCCGAGGGCACCTCCGATGGACCAAGTCCGCTTCACCCGGGAGGAGGTTGACCAAATGTGTACAACCTAGTCCGAGGAGGAACTTCCCCCGGGTCGTGGACGCGGAGAGCCTTGCTCCCGCTCCAACCGGGGGAAGAGACCCGCTGAAGAGCCAACCTCTCCTAGGGAGCGCCCGGATGTCCTGGAGGTCAGCTCCACCAACCCGGAAGAAAAACGGTGCTACCGCCATGCCGGCTGACCTCTTGGGCCCCTCCCCAACTTCGATAACGAGCGCGCGTCCCCTGTCAAAGGGGACAGCGACCGGGACTCTCCCCGAGAGGTGGAAGCGGCTAACGAGCCGCTGTGCCGAAGACTCCAGTGCATTCGATGGCCGCGTCCTTATCGCCCGCTGCACATCGAACACTACAACGGTGAGGCCGATCCTTATGAATTTGTGCAGGTGTATCCCACAGCCATCTCGGCGCCTGGGGGGGATGAGACGGTGCAGTGCAACGTCTTCCCCCTCTACCTGTCCGAGATCGCCCGCTCGTGGTTCTACAATTTGAAGGCCGGCTCCATCAAGTCCTTCTGGCAGCTCAAACGCGAGTTCTGCATGAACTTCCATTGGAACTATGTGCGTCCCCTGGATTCCTCGCAGCTATATACCATCCGGCAGAGGACGGGGGAGACCATCCGTAGTTTCTTCAAGCACTTTGCTCAGGTAAAGAGCAAAGTGACCCACGTCCCCGACTCCATGGTCATCGAGGCGTGCAAGAGCGGGATCCTCCCAGGAGAGCTCCACCAAAGACTCTCCCGAAGCTGCCCCTCCTCCACCGACGAGCTCTTCAACGTGCTTGAGAACTATGCTCGAGCGGAGGAGGATGACCTCTGGAAGAAGAACCAAGGGGCTCCCGCCCCTGTCAACCGGGGGGCCAGGGACCCCCTCAAACGCCCCAAGCAGGGGGGTCGTAGCGAGCCACGGCCTCGGGACACCTTTTTCCTCAAGGGCGGAGGCAGCTCGCGCGACGCGTCGAAAGGCAACCACCCCTTCCCCAAGCCAAAAGGCCGTGGGGGAGGACAGTCGTCCCGCGGTCGGGAAGGCCCCGCGGCGGGGAGCAAGGAAGGTCTGTGGTGTACCTTCCACAAGTCCAATACCTATGCCACCCGGGAATGCCATCAACTGCTCCAAGAATTCGCCGCATTCCTCGACCAGCAAGGGCAGGGGGGACTCTGGCCTCCTTGTCCCATCAGCCGGCCTTACCAGCCCTTCCTGCTCTCGTGGGGGGACAGTAGCGATGAACGCGGGAGGGGGAGCCACCAGAAACTCTCCCCTTCCAAACCTCCCAGAGGCATGTCAACATCATCACGGGAGGGTCCGCCTTAGGGCGAGACTCTAAGCGTCAGCGCAAGAAGTACGAGCGCGAAGTTAAGGTGGTGGGGGTGCTGCATATGTCTCCGCCACCCAAGTGGTCAGACGTGCCCCTCACCTTCATGGCAGAAGACGCGCGTGGGGTTCACTTCCCCCATGATGACGCACTAATCATCTCCGCTACCATCTACAACTGCCATCTGGCCTGCATCCTCGTGGATGGCGGGAGCTCCCCCGACGTCCTCTACCTAAAAGAGTTTAGGGAGATGAAAGTGGACGAGAAGCTCTTGCAACCCGCAGCAGGGCCCTTGCAAGGATTCGTCCCGGGGATGACGATCTACCCCGTGGGGATGGTGGATCTCCCCATGACCTTCGGCACCCCAGAAAACTAACGGACAGAGATGGTCCAGTTTGATGTGGTAGACCTCCCCTCTTCTTACAACGCAATCATGGGGAGGACCACGATCAACCGTTTGGGGGCCACGATCCACCAGAATTACCTTTGTGTGAAGATCCCTGGGCCTCATGGCGTGATCACCACCCAAGGATATCCAGACGTGGCCCACGCTTTATACGAGCGTGCCGCAGCAATGATCGGGAGCGTGAACATCATCAACACCCCAGGGGGAAGCCTCAACCCCGGAATCAGACGCCGCCGTCATACCTTCCGGGTGACCCCTTCCCAAGCCGCGCCCAGAAGGAGACCTCCGGAAGATCCCACTGTCCCCGGACGACGGGGACAAAACCGTTAAGATCGGGGCGGATCTCCATGAGGAGCACACGGAGCAACTCTTGGAAGCCCTCTGACATGCGAGGCGTCGCTCAGGATGTCATCGAGCACAAGCTCGTGGTGACCCCCGATCACCCCCCGATCAAGCAAAAGCTGAGGAAACTCTCCCTTGAACGCCAAGAGGCGATCAAGGTAGAGATTGCCCGGCTCTGAGAGGCGGGGTTCATTCGGGAGGTCTTGCACCCCGAGTGGCTTGCGAACCCCGTCCTCAACCGCGCCTGCCCCAAAGACAACTTCCCACTCCCGCAAAATGGACCAATTGGTCAACTCGACCACGGGGTGCGAGTTGATGAGCTTCCTGGACGCATACTCGGGCTATCACCAAGTCCAGATGGCGGAAGGGGACGAGGAAAAGACGAGTTTCATAACTCCCCTCGGAACCTTCTGCTACGTCCACATGCCCTTCGGGCTGAAGAATGCTGGAGCGACCTTCCAGCGACTCATGACGCTGGTCTTCAAGGACCAGATCAGTCGCAACGTCGAAGTCTATGTCGACGACACGGTCGTCAAAAGTCCCCACTCGACTACTCACGTTGACGATTTAGCGGAGACCTTCCGCAACCTCCGCGCATACGGGTTGAAGCTTAACCCGGAGAAATGCGCCTTCGGCGTGCGCGGGGGGAAGCTCCTAGGCTTCCTTGTATCCTAGCGGGGAATAGAGGCCAACCCCGAGAAGATCCGGGCATTCCTGGACATGCCCTAGCCGCACTCGGTCAAGGACGTTCAACGACTCACGGGCCGCTTGGCCGCGCTGAGTCGTTTCATCTCGGGGTCAGGGGAACGCGGCCTCCAATTCTTTAAAATCCTCTGGGGGCTCGAAGGGTTCCGGTGGACCCCCGAGGGCTAGGAGGCCTTCGACGATTCGAAGAAATATCTCACGAGCCCCCCAATGCTCGTGAGCCCGTCTCTGGAAGAGCCCTTGCTCCTTTACCTCACCGCGACCCCGGTCGCTGTAAGTGCAGTATTGGTAAAGGAGCAGGACGGGCAGCAGCATCCCGTGTACTACATGAGCGAAGCCCTCCAAGGGGCCAAAACTCGGTAAACGGAGATGGAGAAGATCTGCTACACCCTCCTGATGGAGTCCCGGAAGCTTCGTCATTACTTCCTGGGGCACCCCATCACTGTCCCGTCATCCCTCCCCTTGGGGGAGGTGCTCGGAAACAAAGAAGCCACCGGCCAGATAGGGAGTGGGGAGCCGAACTTGCCCCCTTTTCCCTTTCCCTCACGGGGTGCTCTGCTATCAAGTCACAAGTCCTCGTCGACTTCGTGGTAGAGTGGACTCCTGCTTCTGGGCCCGGGGACGAAGACCTCCCCGCACTACCCCGATGCAGCAACCATTGGACAATCATGTTCGATGGTTCCTTGTGTCTCGCCGGGGCCGGTGTGGGAGTAGTCCTCCAGAGCCCCGAGGGGAGGGAACTGGAGTACGCAGCGCGGCTCGAGTTCCCTGCCACGAACAACGTCGCTGAATATGAGGCCTTGCTCCTCGGGTTGCACCTTATGCGCTTCCTGGGGATCCGACGCCTCCTAGTAAAAGGAGACTCCCAGGTCGTAGTTTGCCAAATGGACAAGTCCTACTTGTGCCATGACGCAAACTTGAGCCTTTACTTGCAGGAAGTACGCACGATGGAGAAGCACTTTGATGGCCTAGAGGCCCGACACATCCCACGAAGGGACAACGACCGGGCCGACGCCCTAGCCTGGGCAGCCAGCACCCGGGAACTACTCCCCAAAGGGGCCTTCTTGGAGAATATCGCGAAGACCTCGGTGACCTCCCCGGAGGCGGGTGACGAGCCCTGTGTACCAGAAGTCGCCGAAATCACTCAGACTTTGTCTTGGATGGATCCCCTTGTCTCCTTCATCAAGGGGGAGGGGGACCCTCCCAACGAGACCGAGGCCAAGCGCATCCGGGCCAAAGCTCGCGCATACCTCCTGTTGGAGGGCAAGCTCTACAAGCGGGGGGCTTCCGCCTTGCTCCATTGCCTTCCGCCACCAGAAGGGCTCCGGCTTCTCTAGGATATTCACGCGGGAAGCTACAGGTCTCATCTGGCCCCGCGTGCCATCGCGGCCAAGGCCCTTCGCCAGGGTTTCTATTGGCCCACGGTGATTTGTGACGCGCGAGACCTTGTCTCTGCGTGTGAAGCCTGCCAGAAGATGGCCAAGGGTTCGAACCTCCCCCCCGTAGCGCTGCGGACTATCCCCATCACTTGGCCCTTCGCGCGCTGGGGGATGGACATCCTAGTCCCTTTCCTCCCAGTGCCAGGGGGCTACAAGTATGTGGTGGTCGCAGTCGACTACTTTACTAAGTGGGTAGAGGCCGAACCTGGCCAGCATCACGTTCCGGGTGGTACAGCGATTTTTCTGAAAAAATATCATATGTCGTTTTGGCGTCCCCCGAGAGATCACCGTTGATATCGGAACCCAATTCGACTCAGCATATTTTTGGGAATTCTGCGAAGGCTTGGGGCTCACCATCCACTTCGCCTCGGTAGCTCATCCCCAGAGCAACGGGGCCATTGAAAGGGTCAACGGCGTAATCCTACAAGGGTTACGCCGACGGCTCGAGCAAGCCACCTCCAAGCGGGGCGCATGGGCAGAGGAGCTCCCCAGCATCCTCTGTTCCATGCGCACGACTTTGAGCCGGGCGACGGGACGTACACCCTTCTCCCTTGTATACGGGGCTGAGGCAGTTCTCCCCCCAGAGATTGGCTTCCGGTCACTGTGGGTCGAGCTCCTAGACGGAGCCACGACTGCGACGTACCAAGCCAACGAGGCAAATCAACGACTGGAAGTCGATCTCGTGGAGGAGGAATGCGACCGAGCGCTCCTCCTCCATGCCATCTATGAGCGTGAAATGGCGCGCGCATACAACCAGCAAGTTCGCGAGAGGGCTTTCTGCCTCAGGGACATTGTCCTCAAGCGCGTCACAGACCCCCAAGCCCAGGGCAAGCTCTCCCACAAGTGGGAGGGCCCCTACAGGATCTCGGCGGTCCTGGGCTCGGGGGCTTACAAGCTCACCAACCTTCAAGTGCAGGAGCTGAAGCACACGTGGAACATACGTTTGCTTCGCAAGTTCTACGTCTAGCCTACGGGCTCGTTACCTCCCCCGGAGCAGTTACGTCGGAGGGGAGGGGGACGTTGTCATCACCATTCCCTCCCCTGTCGCGATCTTGCGGGGGGAGGTGTTGTACCTCAATTTATTATCAATACAACTGGTTTCTTCTTCAGCTCCGGCTCAATGCAGGTTTTTACATTACCGTCTCTCACGGCGATGCCCTCCCCGTGAGGAAGTGGGCTATCATGATCCAACAAGTCCCTACCACGGGAGTCCCACTCCCGTAGGGCGGCTTATGATCACCCCTCGTGGACTGAGGGTGTAAGCGGCAACCCGGTCCTCAAGGACCGCGGTAACGAGTCAATTTGAGATACTAGTCCACTACTCAAACACTCAGACCCGTCATCGGGCGCATCCTCCCCCGGGAGTCAGTCATCTCTTAGTGAGATGGAATTCTCATATATTCTTTCTTGGAGATCTCGTTCTCGGCTCCCCGTTTTCACGGTGACCGGAGGGTTGTCTCCCGGAAAAATTATCCCCGGGAATTTCGCCTTCTCGCATTTTCTTCGATGTTCTTTCCCGGAGATCTCGTTCTCGGCTCCCCATTTTTACGGTGACCGGAGGGTTTTCTCCCGGGAAAATTCCCAGAAATATTAGGCCTCCCGGAAGACTCACTCGGTTTCCCGTTTTCACGGTGACCGGAGGGTTTTCATCCCGGAGGAAATTTCTTGGAATTTTGGACTTTCTTGGACGTTCTTCCCGTTCTCACGGCGACCGGAGGATCCCACCGGGGCTTTCGAAAAATCGTTCCGGGAAATTTTCACATCCTTGGGAAAACTTGAATAATTCTTAAGTGAAGGGTCCTTAGCTCGGGGGCTTTGTCACCCCCACAGCGCGCGGAGCTACCGTCCGGCCCACTGTGGAGGGGGGGGGATAAGGTGCACCCGGGAATCACCCCGTTCCGGACCATCTAAGAATTCAAAGTACACAAGCAAACAACTTTATTGAAGACCATTTAACCGGAGGACATCTTCCCCCTCCGGTGGCCATTTTGCTTTATTGAAGACCATTTAACTGGAGGACATCTTCCCCCTCCGGTGGGCATCATTACATCAAACGCGATACAACCCGGAAAGATCCTACGCCTAATAATCCCAAAGGCCCTCCGATATCTCCCGGGCCAGGTCCCAGTACAAGTTGCGTATACGATGCTGGGCCTCCCGGAGCAAGTCTTCGGGCCAATATTCGTAGCCCGCTGGTGGGAGTATTCGAAGCGGGAGAACCCTCCGGGACCCCGGTCGTGGGGGGATAATTCGGCGCGGTGATTGTCGAAATTGTCCAGGTGCCACTCCAGATGGCACCGCAACCGGATTGGTTCCCGGGAGATGCCCCCGCCGCGTCCCTCGGAGAAGAGACTCAACAAGATAAAGGCGGCCTGGGCATCCCCCGGATGGCACCCGTCGGGGCTCGAAGGCCCCACCTCCGGGGAGGTTCTCCGCAACCTCAGGGACCTTCGCCCGGGAGTAACCTCCCAGGTAACCTGGTAAATTTGATCTGAAGACTTAGCAAATAATCCAATTTCTATTGCATCAAAATGTTTTTGTACAAGTGTCTGGGGCTGCCTCTAAGAAACTATCGGGAACAAAAACCTAAAACAAAAAAGGGACCTATCTAAAGGCCCGGGGGGAGGCTCATAGTTGTTCGTTGGTGTCCTCCCCCCGGGAGGCTCCCGCCAGAGCCGTAGCGTCCGCCCCCAGAGGCGCTGGCGCCGGGAATCTATCGCGCCCCGAAACTGGGACTACGACTACTCCTGTAGAGACCTAGCACGCTGCAGCTAGTCCCATATATGCATACCCTTGACTTCCCAAGATAAGTCAAGCACAGGAGTATATTACATTGTAACAGAGTAACTTACAAAATATTTAAGCAGTGTGGCCTGCTGGCCTTGATATTACATAAGAAGATTACAATGCCTTCACGGCATTCAAGGTTTGGCAAAATAACAACTACACAGCAGAAGATAGGTGACCCTCCCACAATGAGAAGTGGACGGCAGAACAACACACATCACGGCTCTGGCAGAACTGACTCTCCTCCTTCTAGATCCACAAAGTTCTCCATGCCTTCATCTTAATTATTGAACGCTCCATCTACTGATTTGTAGGTTGCAAGGGTGAGCACTTACATACTCAGCAAGTCATAGGTAAGAGTAGATACATATAGTAGTGATGATATGAACCTAGACTAGTCAAGAATTATGGATGTTTATAAAATAACCTTTTCTTCCATATCTCATCTCATCTTATCTCATGGCAGCACTTTTCATAATATAGCAACATTATTCATATTCACTAGATTATAGCACTACCGCGACACGTCGACACACGACAGCCCACGGCAGCACTCCTTATCATGACAACACATGTCATTTGGGCAATCTTGATTTAATAAATTTTATTTAGAAAATATACTTGTGTCACACCCCGTGGATTTAATCCACCGCAGCAGACTCCTATAAACCCGGGAGCTCGGAGTATTCGAATACGTTTTTAACTCTGCAGAGAGGTACCAATTTACCCGCAAGATATTCCACTTTCAAGCCCTTCCTATCACAAGGATTGGACACTTGACTCACTTCATACTGTGAGTGGCAAGGTGGAGATAACAAGAACTTTTGTTATGTTTCACTCACAATTCACCCCTGACCCTGTGGCTCTCCGTGAACCACAATTGTAGTAGGTTGTATCCTAACCTCCACCCCTACATATATTTCCATTACTGGATCAACGTGCAAGATCACCTTCAGTGATATGTGTGGGAGCCATTCTCCATGTAAATCGTGCATCACTACACAACTCCAGCAGGGGTTTCATGTGCGATCCGCATAAGTACTTGTTCAGGCCTGTCCCATACCAGGCTTGCGGTTAGCACGTGTTTCATGCCACTAGACGCACAACACAAGGTTCTAGTCCTTATATGCCAGTGACCAGACCATCCACAACCCTGGACCTTCAGTGCCTACTATCCTTTGTTGTTTAGCACCTCCAGTGCTACCGCCATCCATACCAAAATTCTGGTCACGGATAGGGATTTTATTTCATGAATATATATAAATACATAAATATATATTAGTTCATGGCTCAAAACTTGTTTATTTCACATTTCACAGATAACCAGTCTAGTACTGCCAATTCATAAATCAACCATTCTCAATCTTTCTCATGCAATATTATCTATATTCAAGGTTATATTATGGCAACTCTTAAAATATAGGTTCAAGATGACCAAGGATATGACTTGCCTTCCGCGTCGTAAGAAACAACAGTTGATGTTGAGTCAACAGCGAAGTCCTCGAACTTAATTTCTGGATCTGCTTGGCAACAAACAAGCATACAATAATTACTAACTATGTTAAAATGATTTATGATCTGTATGCAGATATGCTTAATAGAATAACTGAACGATACTGGAGATAATTGAGATTGCAAGCTGAACTGAGTCGAGATTCTAGGGTTTCAAGGAATATGGGCTAAAAATAGGTGTTAGATAATCTTAGGGTTTCAAGGTTGCAACAGGGATATCAATTTTGTGGCTGGTTTGTTCAAAAACAGCGAATGTCAGCAGATTGACATTCGGATCAAGGCTTTGACATAGCTTTAAGAAAAGCTAGAGTGCTTATCTCATGTTGTAGTAGTGGAAGAAAATGTAGATCACAACTCTACAAATTCAGTGGACAAAGTGATTCTCAAATTGCACAACCAGAAGTGGGTAAACAAAGCCAATTCCACTGACTGGCATGCACTGACATACTGCTGATAGTGTAAAAAATTAGGGCTTAGCATAAAATGTAGTTCAAGGGCTCAAATCAAGTTGTGATAGAAGAAGAATTTGTAGATCACAACCTAAGCAGTCTAAGGGACAAAGCTATGCTCAAAATGCACATCTGGAAGGAAGTGAAAAGGGCTAATGCCACTGGCTGACATAGCCTGGCAATGAATTGACATGGCCAGAAACTAGGGCTTACCATAACTTTTGATCTAGAGCTCCAATTGATGCACCACTTTGTCTGGGAGGTAGGCCTTGATAACAGGAACAAATGATTCAATAGGTTTTAAGGATGAAGATGGCTGGATGGTGATGAAAATCAGTGAAGAAGTGTGGTGGCGACACGGCACAGTGAAGCCACGGGACAAAGTTTTTGGCATTGCTATATCTTGCAATCTGGACGGTTTCAGAGATCGGGCTAGAAGACAAAAATGCTCAGGAGATTGAAGCACATCTGGAGGACAAGGTGGCTGGAGCTAGATCGGCCGTAATCACTTTTTCGGTGAACGGCGCCGGAGAAGATGACACGGGAATTGGGGGTTTTTGATACAGGTCAATTGAACTCAATTCCAAGCTCAGGGAGTGATAGAGGGGTATGAGTAAGCTATTTGCATGATCAATTTGGTCGGAGGATGGCCGGTGTGGCCTCGCGCCCGGGCATCTACGGCCTCCGGGATCACGGAGACTTGCGCGTTGAGAAAACGCACAACCTCCGTGAGCGTCGCCGGCACCGCCTCAGAGCTGCCTCCGGAGCCTAGGCTCAGTCCAAGCCCCTTCAGGGCTGAATGGACAGAACATCCCTCGTCCGTTACCGCCCGGACACTAGAGCCCTCGAGCTCCCGGAGGGCATCCTCCTTCGCCTTGGCCTCCCTCCGGAGCAGGTCGGTGGCGGTCTCGGAGGCGTGGAGCTGGGCCCAGACCCGGGCCAACTCCCAAAGGGCGCCGTCCCACTGCTCCAAATAGGCGGCGGCCTTCCCCTCTGCGTCCTTCAATGCCCGGTTGAGGCACGCTTCAATCCCCCAGGTGATGGCCGCCCCCTACAAGCGCAAGAGTTAATGAAAATTCGAGTTGGGAGTACTGAAGGAAGCAATCCACCGGCTCGAGAAAGAACCGGGATCTGGAGGGATTGAAGCCCCCCGCAGCGCTCGCGGAGCGTCCCTTGCGAGATGTAGTCTTGGACCTTCCGGGTCTGTAGACTCTCCGCGTACTGGTAGACCTCCCCCGCAGACAGCAGGGGGGTCTCCCTCCCGACGACGCCGGACCCATCGCGACCGGTGGTGGGCCCCCTTGCAAAAGACGCGGGGGTGATGAGAACTGTAGTGGCAGTGGCCTTCGTCCTCGCCGCCGAAGAAGTCTTTGAGGAGGAGGCCGATGAGGTCTCAGAGGGAGTACCTCCCCGGGGGGGATGAGGAGCCCTTTCCCCTTCCCGGGCCGCGGAGCCCCCGGGACTTCCGTCGTTGGGGGAACCTCATAGACCGAGGGGCTCCCCCCTCGTCCACCGGCCACTCGACGTGCAGAGGGGAAACCTCCACGAATCGAACCTCCAGAATCTTTGGCTCCGATGGCGCCGGGGCCGCCGGGACGGCCACCGCCGAAGGTGGCGAGGGGGCGTAATCCGCCGAGTCGGACGCCCCCCCGTCGCCAGCTGGTTCCTTTCCCTGGGCCTCTCCGGAGGCCTTGGGGAGGCGCGAGGGCTCATGCGCCTGCACCCCCACGGAATTCTCCGGGGGAGGCGGCGTCACTTCACACCGGGGAAGTGCCCTCGCGCACCCTGACCCGGGGGCCGCGTCCCAGGCCTTCGCGGGCGTAGAGCACGATGTCGTCGATGGACCAGTGGCCTTCTGAGCCTCGGCCCGCTTCGGCTCAGAGCCCCCGGTGGCCTCCTTTCCCCTCTTGTGGGAACCGGGGGTGAGGAGAGGCGTCCTCGCCGGTAGCCTCAACCCGAAGGCCTCGGCCACCAAGTTCCGGGAAGGACCCTCCCCGATGACGCGCACGATCCGCTCGTGCTCGTCGGGGTAGTACCTCCCGAGGAGGTTCTCCGCCTTCTCCTGGGTGGCTGGGTACGGCCGGACTGCAAAAGGTAAGAGTTAGAAAAATGTGCAAAAAGAAAACGAGCAAAGTAGCCGGGAGCTTACATTGGGTCACTGGCTTTTGCAGGGGCTGCTGGGCCGGACACATCCTGATACCCCTCCTCCCGTGCGAGAATGGGGAGATCTTTAGCAGCGTCAACTCCTCGGCGGCATCCCTCATAGAGCGGACGCCCAGGGAGCCCACGACCTTGCTAAGGAGCCTCAGCTCCTCCTCGGTCCACACCGGGGGCTTGGTAGCAGACGACTGGCTGTAGGAGGGGGGCTCCGGGGAGTACACCACCTCGTCGTCCCGGACCCGGAGGTAGAACCACCTCTGGATCCAGTCCCCCCAATGGTCCCGGGAGGCCGCTACCGGGTACTCCGCTACCCGGGACGGCAGCAGCTGGATCATCACCGAGCCGAACGGCGACTTCGGCCCTCCCTTCACCAAGTGGGAGCTCCTCGCCGCTGGCTCGTCGAACTACTGGAACAGCCGGAGCGTTGGCTCCCGTCCGATGGCTGTCTCGAAGAGCCATATGAAGACGCCCATCCGAATGAAAGTGTTCGGCGTCAGGTGGTTCAGTGCCACCCCGTACTCCTTCAAAAACTCCCGGAGCAACTGGTGCACCGGGAGCCGGAGCCCAGCCTCGAGGAAGGCCTCGAAGGCCACCACTTCCCCGGGCCTAGGGCGGGGGGCTCCGTCCTTCTTCGAGGGGATCCGGACGTCCCCGTCCGCGACCACCCCCCAGTCCACAAGTGACTCCAGGTCCCCGGATGTGAACTCGGAGGCCCAGAGGAAGTCTGCGGTGACTTCCTCCGTTGGCACCTCCACGACCTTGGCACGGCCCTTGGGTCCCACCTGATTCTTTCGGTGGCTTGTGGGCTCTAAAGAAATGGGCTTAGGGGTTTTGGTGGCTGAGCTTCCGGGAGTTAGCTTCCGGAAGAGGGCTACCGGGAGAGCTAAGGGTGTCGACGATTTGGACTCGGGGTCCTCAGTCGAACTTATGCAAAATTTATAATGATGAGACCTTTCAAGGTGACCTTCTGGGAAGGTATGTAGAAATATGGAGAATAGGAGCACAGAGAGGTTTATACAGGTTCGGGCCCTCGATGGTGACAGTAATAGCCCTACGTCCTGTTGGGATTTCACTATAAGTGATAAAGATTTACAAGATGGCGAGAAAAAACCTTCACAGGCGAAGGGTTTTTCCTATGTAAGTGTACAGAAAGAGACCAGGGAGGCTTATAAAAGCTATCTAATCTAAGCCGTAGACTTGGATGTTTAAGCGATTGAGATGTGTTGTATCTTGCTTGTATCTGAGACTTTGATCTCTTCGTACCTCTCTTGTTTGATACATCATGCTGCCCTTTTATACTATTTGAAAGGGCGTCAAGTCGTAACTGCACCAAACAGTTGCTTGAATGCGGTTTAGAAAACCGCTCTTAACCCCCATGCAGGTTTAACACGTGTTATTCACGGATAACTGCACGTATTAACCTCCTGACGGTTAGCCTTCCACGTGGAAGAATCTTCGGGACACTTGGGATATTCCCGCTATATGGACAGCCGGACAGGTGAACGCCAAGTATCCTGGTCGAACATGTTCTGACCGCGGGATGTTGGCTGACCGCGCAACATCTCCAGCATTCTGTTCGCGTATAGCACACGAATCCCTGACCGCGGACTAGCTGCGGTCTGATCGCGCAAAGCCTGCGACCTCGGGTTGATGCTTCTCAGAATGACTTCAGTTCGCACCGCCAAGCACGTGTCTGGCTCGAATCTGTCTTGAACCAACAGTGCATTTATTTGAATTGACTCGGGTGTCAATCCTCGTCAGCTAGCCCCCAAATTCGAAGAAAACGAAGGGACGTATTTATTTTGAATTTAAAGACATTCATCGGATTTTTAACCCGACTCTTCAAATCCCTCGCTTAGTGGCGCACTAAGTGGGACGGTTGGTTCCCCGAGACGGGCTGTGGGCATTTACGTGACAGGTAATGATGGCGCTGTTGAAATGTTTTTTAACCCGAGGTGAAATTGTAAATGCTTTAGAAGCCCGAGGCTTTCGGAAAGTGAACCGTCATCTTGGCGGCTATAAATCCCAAAACCTTTGAATTGTAGAGCCCCACAATTTCTTCTCATAGTTAAGTTTTTCAAGAATTGCCTTCATTTCTTTTCTTTATACACTTCCCGATGGCAGATCATAACATCATCGAGATTGAAAGTGATGAAGAGGAAGTTCTCAAGCAGGAGCCTCAAATACCTAAAGATCCATCTCCTTCAAGGAAGAAACCCAAGGTTGACGAAGGATCGTCCAGCAGGGCAAAGGTAGAAGACGTACCATCGTTCTTTCTTCCTTCTGTTCTTTACTCCAACACTCCCTGCTTTTGTTTGGGTGATCGATTTTCTGGTCGGCAAGCGGTGACTATTCGACCAGAAGATCCTCAACTTGTGTTGGGGAAGCAATCTCCTGGTGGGAAGGTTGCACTTCCACCATCTGGTGATCATCCGCTTTTATCGGATGATCTACTTTCCAGGATGGCTATATCAACCTGTCACGAACAGGGACAGGTAATGATCCTCATCTCCTTTTGCTGATAGTTATAGTTAGCACAACTAACTTTTGCAAATGTAGGAGATCGGAGGCCATAGTGACCAGCCTGCTGCCACTCCGCCTCTTCCCCTCAGACAGATTCTTTCAAAGGAGAAGAATGCCCTGGAGAAAAAGACCGAAGAGATGTCTTTAGCAATTCTGCATCTGGCAGAATGTTTTGAACGATCCTGTGAAGAGGCGCACTAGTTCCGTCGAGAGAGGGACCACGCTCAGCAACAGTGGGAACTCTCCGATTTGATTAGGAATAGTAGCGTATCTCTCGTTAGGGATGATGTAGATAGGCTTAGATTAGTCGCTAGTTCTCTAGGGGTTGTCAGTGTAGATCCTACTGACAGCAATATGTCCCTAGGAGAACTCTGCAAACTTCTTTCGGATCAGGTCGACGCTCTGGTCGCCGGTATCCCTTTTGTATGTAAAGAATACAAGAAATAAAATCTCTTTCTACACATTCTTTGCATCTTCTGTGTAAATATATGGCCGTAAATAATGTCTTCGCGACCACTCATACACAGGGAAACTTCAGTTCTGTGATCAGAATCACGCTTTTATAAAAGTACCGCGACCAGCCCTGATACCGTGATCAGACTTAAAGCCGTGGTTAGAACTGAAGCTTATTGCGACCAGAATTGAGGCTTGGTCAGACCGTTGCTTTGATTAGAATCGGAGCTTAATCGAAAGCATGGTTTCAATCATACCACAACCCGATCAGAATATATCCATACGTCCAAAAACTTGGGTATAGGATTTTTTCATGAAAATATACAAAGCACATAAAGGAAAACGTCCTTTGAAAAACTCTGAAAAACTTTTCAGGCTTTTGTACTTTCAGACTCTGAAACAAAGAAGTCTTTTTGTTTCAGATCCGATGCCTGGAACACTTTAACGAGTCCGCCAGATATAGTATCCATTATGGGAAATGAATAAATTACTCAGTGGAACGTTTGAATGGAACATTACCCACTTTAGTGCGTCTCCTTAGGTCTATAAAAGGAGCAAGTAGCTTCTTGAGGAAGCCACACAACCAAAACCCTCACGATTTCCGCCGCACAAAACCCTCGCTCTTCTCAATCTTCATCTTTCCAAAGCCGCCGACTTTCCCCCCAATTCCTCACCAAAAATGGAATTTTGGAGCTGATCAATCCACCATTCTGAGGAGAGCTTGTTGGCGTTGGAGAAGGAAGAGATCCTTCCTCCGCGGCTGCTAATCAACTGGCGGCCAGCGGAGAAGGACCAAGAAACCCTAGTCGTCGGAGAGGGCGAACTGGTGGTTTTCGAGGAGTACCTGCGGTGCGGGTTCCGATTCCCCGAGAGTCGGTTCCTGAAGGACGTCCTCGAGCACTACGGGTTGGAGCTGATCAACCACCACCCAAATGCCGTGCAAATCCTGGCGGTGTTCCAGCATCTGTGCGAGGCGTTCGTCGGAGTGTATCCTAGCGTGGATCTCTTCCGGTGCTTTTATTACTCGGCGTGGTCGAAGAGCGCCAACACCGCCGGATGCATCTACTTCCGGCTAACGGAGAAAAAGGAGTATCCCTTCCCACCCCTGCGAGACTCAGTGCACGGGTGGCACCAGAAATGCTTCTACTGCACCCCGCCAACCGAGAGCGGGCTGTGGTTCGAGAACTCGCGGCCGGAGAAACCGAGCGAGTTGGATTCTCTCCCGGCGATGAACGCGGAGTTCATGAAGCACGCCGAGGTCATTCTTCACCTAGTCCAAGAGGGACTAACAGCTCGTGACATCATTCGTGATTTTGTGAAGAATCGGGTGAGCCCCCTGCGTGAAAGGGCTCATTCGGCTTGGGAGACAAAGTCCATGGCGGACAATACCTTGGACTATAATGAAGGTACCCATTTCTGGCACTTAAAACTCTTTATTTTTGAAATGTACTAGTTAACTCACATTTGGGAACAGTCCTGCCCTCATCCGAGATCGAGAGGCGGACTAACTACCTCCTCAAGGCTTACAACGCCGAGGTAGAAGGTCCCAAGGGATCGCCTCGTCCCCAGAGCTTGATTCACGCCGGCGACGACCTTAAACAGGAGCACCGAAAGGTACTTCTCACTTGGCCTCTGTTTTGCAGGTCTTATGTATGTCCAGCACTAACAATTCCATTGGAATAAGAACAGCTCTTAGGGAGGTTCGCCGAGGCGACGTT